>JAODKC010000036.1:19043882-19060535 GCA_026777985.1 Mormyrops attenuatus | reverse complement strand
GTTCTCCCCAAACGAGCTTGATGGGCCGAATGGCCTCCTCTCGTTTGTAAATTTCTTATGTTCTTCTTATGTTCTTATGAGACAGGAGCACCGAGCCACGGGACCCTCGGAGCTGAACTGGGCCATGTCGGGCCATCCGAACTTACCCATATCCTCCAAACCGAGCAGTGAGAGTCCGGCCACCATGACCCGGTGATGGGCGCAGCACAGGAAGCTCCTGTCCACAGAAGCCACCCCCCCCTTCACGGCAGGGGGGGCCGGCTTGGATTTCTTTTTTTTATTCCTTTTACCACTGGGGGCTGGTGAGACAGTGAAAGAGAGAAAGAGGCAGGCAGGCAGACAGACAGACACAGAGATGAGGGGGGCAGCAAGATTCCACTGTCATTCTCCTCACTGTGATGTAAACAGCTAATACCTTTGGCCTCATAAACAGCTAATTTATTCTTACTGACAGTTTATTTGCACATATCCCAAAGCTGTCCTTGCCCAACATCTGCTCTTCTCATTTTTATTTATAAGTAATTTATTATTTGCACATTTTTATTTGTTTCTGCCTCTATCTTGCTTTTATCCCATTAAAACGGATGGATGGATTTCATAATTTTATTTTGATTGTATGTATTATATGCACACTTCCTGCCAGCACATACACCAGAACAAATTCCTCGTATTTTTTGTACTTGGCTAATTAAGGGATTCTGATTCTTAGGTGCAAATATTTCCTGAGGGACTTCCCCCCCCGAGCAGTCTGTCCACGGCTCCAACAGCAGGGCACCGCCTGAGATCAGAACTAAGTCAGCTAAGGTTACCCGATACACATCACGCGTTGCTGTCTGATCCGGATACCGGCGTTTGGATTACGGATTAACTGACCCGGATAAACACCACACAGAGCTTCAAATCTCCCTGATCAGCCCCACAGAGGTGCCCATGAGTGTCTCACCAGGGGCCGGAGCGCACAACCGGCTCTCGGACTGCACCACCCCGATATTATGCAGGAAGACCAGGCGCCGGTACAGAAACCCATCTTCACCACGGACGTCCTCCACCGAGTACTCGCCACTGAGTGCGCTCACACCGCGGCTAACCACCTCCCGCCAGCCCAGCTCCCCCCCAACCGACAGGAAGGGCACCTGCAAGAGAAACGAGGGGGGAGGGATGAGGGAAAGCACAAACAACGGGATGGGACCATCCCTCTGAGCCCCCGATACACCGCGCAGCGTTCTTTGCTGTCGTTTACATCTCTTGAGGAGATGATTTTATCCAGAGATTTAAGGATTTTCATTTGTCGCTGAGTAAGTGAGTCACACAAGTGCAACGAAATTCATTAGCAGCACCATCACATAAATATAACATTCAAATTGCATAAATACTTACAAAGCTTATATGGCATTAATAGCTCTGGAAAAGAGACCACGGCACAATTTAATGTGTCACTCTTTTCTCAATTTATGGGTGTGCATCTGTGAATGATACATTATTTTATTCTTGCAAACTGCAGCCTGGATCTTCACCGTTTCTCATTAATGAAGTGCTTCTTCCTTGCTTTATGGGGCTTCAGTCCTGCTTCTAGGGGCCTTTTGTGAACTGTCCTAGCAGCGCACTTCACACCACTTAATGTTTCCCATCCCTTTTGAAGGTCACTTCAGGCCATCCTACAATTTATGAGGCACTGCTGGATAAGTTGACAGTCATCTCTGCCATTATAAACTCACTACTGCCCTCTAGCTGGCTGGTTTTTGGCCATTGCCAGTGTCTCCTGCTTCACCTTGTTCTTGTGTACTGCTGTCTTAGAAATTCTGAGCCTGGAAGCAATCTGCTGTTCAGCGTAGCCTTCTGCCAGCAGAACTATCATTAAACCAGTATTTAAAAATGCAGATATTTTATACAATATAGAGTGGTCTCAATTTCTTCCAGAGCTGTGTGTCTATTGCAATTTTTAATAAATAACTAATTTATCTTGTAATATTATGGCATGTATGAGAGAGCACTGTTGATGCAAAGTGCAGTAATAGCAGTGCACATACATCTTTAAGAAAGCAGGATGAACCAGTCCCTGGAGAAACTTGGGATTAAGGGCCACGCTCAGGGGCCCAACAGTGACATCACTCTGCCAACCCTGGGATTTGAACCGGCCACCTTCCCAAACCCCCTGAGCCACACACCGCCCTCCACACCCCTCCAGTAGCATCAACCTCAGGGAGACACCAGGTCGAATACAACGGAGCACATTCACTACCATGGAGATGAGACTCCACCCCCAGCCTACCTGTTGATTGGCAGGCATCCCACGCGGGGCGAGCTCCATCACCATGGGGGACAGCTCAGACTGAACCGACTGCATGTCTGCGTACTCCTGGTCCCGATGCATTGCCACGACGACCAGCCGGCGGAAGTTCGCACTGCGTGCCAGCTGATCACGCCCCTCGGCAGAGCCATACAGCCAATCAGATTCCCGGCCCTGAGGCACTGAGAAATGAATGAATATTTTATCATTTTTAAGGGGGTTCCCCAGGCAAACGGATCTGAGTCATACAGTACACATTCATTATAAATTTAAATACATACAAAACAGGCAACTTGTTTTAAGTGCACCATGTTTCAGCGTGAAGTCAGGTGACACAGCCCAAACCACACAATTAAGGGGTATTTTCATTTTCTGCTGATATTCAACTCATACTAGTACATATGTCACTTTTTTTTTTCTCAATATATCGCTTACTCACGTCACATGTACACTATTATCTGGGGTAGGTATTGGAACGCATCACCTGCGGATACGGGGAGACTACTGTACACTGAATAACTAAATAATTACTGTAACTAACTAAATACCAGTAACAGAAAAGTAAATAAATTTAAAAGTAAATTTACAAGTTTATTTGGTTGAACACAGAATAAACACAACATGATATGTTGCTAAACACTGTACAGCATATCAGGTGTTTATGCTGACCGTAGCTAGAGACTAGAAGTGTGGACGCTGATCACCCAGCATTAGGGATGGGAATCGAGAACCGGTTCCGATTTGGAGAAGGACGCTGTGCAGTGTGCAACCAATGCAAAGCCGTTGTCACCTCTAAGGGTGGTAACACTAGTAATATACTTAAGCATTTAAGCTGTCAACACGGCATTACATTTAACGAGTGCCATGTGTTCGCCACTCTGCCGAGTGCAAACTCTGTGGTCTCCATAGTCGCGGGTAACTTTACGGAACGGGAGAGACCTACAACCTACAGGCACGTTTCCTGAAACATAAACAAATTATGTAGTACGTTTGTTTCATCCATTTCAGAGGATGACATGCAGGATGGCAGCGATAATTTCTCTGAGGCAGCAATCGCGTCATGCCAGGAAAAACGAAACCCATTCATGCTAAGCAGCGAAATGTAATGAGGAGAGCAAAAAGCTTTTCGGTAGGTACTGGTAGTGAAATGTTTTCATTAGTAAGTTTAACATTTTCAAGTGTTAAGAAGATGGACTGGTTTTGTGGTAATGTGCCTGTGTGCTTGTTACTCAATGTTATAAAAAATATTGGTACCACTTTACAATAAGGCTCCCCTTTGCCACTTAGAAATGGTAGTAACTCATTAATAAATAAAAAAAAAAAAACTGTGGTATAATTTGTTTATAATTGTCTATTAATGATTTACGAAGTGTTACAACCTAATTTATAACCTGCTTATAAATAATTCATAACCCCTTTATAAGGGTAGCCTTATTGTAAAGTGGTACCAAAATATTTTTCATTTATTGTTTCTGTCACAGCTAATAAAACAGTGATAAATTAATATTTGATTATTCTAAAGCGGCTAGGAACTGATAAGTGAATCGATAAAGAACCGGATTGATAAGAAGAATCGATGATGGCAGCGACATCAATAATTTCTTAATGATTCCCATCCCTACCCAGCATCAGTAGAAAGTGTCATACGGCATATCATTAGCCTGGGAAGTTTGAAGACTACTCAATGTGCATCGCTATTGGCCCATTGTGAAGTTCAAATATCATACTCTGAACAATCATAAAGCATCCGTATACACTTCCTCACGTCTGCGTGTTTGGAGACGCACCGATAAAAATAGCGAAGTGGTTAGCCCGAGGCACCTTAGCCAGCTGAGGGCTGTCCAGCACTGTCAGCGTGTAGCGGGGGCGGCCCGTGGGGGTGTGGCACAGCGTTAGGGCGGAGGTCTGGCCAACGCACGTGCCAGAACGGAGTTTGTGGCGAATGAGGGCGTAGGCTTGTCGCTCCCTGACCGCAGAGAGCAGTGCAGCGGTCGAGGACAATCTGCAGGGGGTGCCGTCCTCGCCCTGACACATCTCCAGCACTGGGGCCGGGGGAGGCTGGCGGAACTTGGTGCAGACCAATACGAAGACGGGCAGGGCGAAGGCGGCTGAGTCGGAGGGGGTATCCTGCTCTTCCTGGGTCCCAAGGCAGTGCACCCTAATGGCCCAGCCCTCCTGGACAAAGTGCTCCACTGCCAGCTGTAGCACGCTCTCCTGGGCCAGAGACACGCAGACGTAGCGGCCTCCCACCGCCAGCACGCGGCCCACCTCCGCCAGCATGCGCCCTGCAAGACTGCCCCCCTCCTCCGCTGCCATGGCGTCCAGGGTACCCTTGTCCAGCGCCACCTGGAAGCTGCCACCATCAAAGGCGGTCTGGGTGGCATCAGCCTGCAGGAAGGTAAGATCAGGCCGCCGCTCGGCGTTTCGCTGCCTCATGTGCGACACCACAGTGTCGCTGATGTCGATGTTGACCAGCTGCCGGTAGCCAACGTCGTAGAGCTGCTCACTAAGGTCCGAGTTCCCGCAGCCCACCACCAAAACCTGCCAGGATACATGAGAGATGCCAGATATGGACACTGTGCCCATGATCGGAAGGCTGTGGGTTGAAATCCCAGGGTTGGCAGAGTGATTTCACTGTTGGGCCCTTTAGCAAGGCCCTTAATCTCCAGTTTCTCCAGGGACTGTCTGACCCTGCGTTCTAAAAAACCTGATAACTAAATAAATGTAAACACAGACTCTGCAGGTACACACAATAGGTACATCTGTGGGATTTGCGACATTGTGCCAAAAGACAGAGTCACAACATCAGGTCATGGGAAGAGTTAAAAAGCATGAGTCTTAGTCTTTAGTCTGGTTCATAGCTCTTTTAATGTTTACTTAACGTATAGAACAGTCAAAGTTCGCAAGATCTCTCTGACTGTTTAATCAGTATGCAATTTACTTCACACATATGTTGTTTAGCTGCAAATTCTACAGTGAAGATGAAGCTTCCAGGACAAATTATATAGGTAAGAAACGGCTTTTTACACAAATTTCGGTTAAAAGGAAGCTGCTTTAAGAAGACAGTCAATCTTCACAGCTCTATAATATACATCAAACAGACAGCGGTAACCGAATCTTATGCTGTGCTTGATGTAATAACTTGTCTTTTGTGAATGGAAGATTTGGTTCGGCAAAGGTCCAGACTATGATACTATCTAGTATCGGAAAAGATAGATGGATATTCTCTGACCATGATGCAAGTCCCTAAGGTTGAGGAAGTGAACTATGAAGTGGAGAGTGGCCGGGTGTGCATTGACGGGCGGCTTTGGGTGAAGATTAGTGGCAAAGACTGGGATCCCTAGGTGAAACTGGGTAGTGTTTCTAAAAGTTGCATGAAAACGGTGACCCTAATAAAGCATGGTAGACGCGCTGCCCGAGGCGCACCCTCACCTTGTCGCGGGGTTTGATGTACTTGTGCAGCAGCCCGCACAGCTGGTTGTAGTCGGCATACCACTCGAAGGCCTTGTCTCCCCGTCGCCGGAAAAAGCGCTCCCAGTACTCCGCCGAGCTAAACTCCTCAGCGCTGCGGGGTAAAAGGCTCATCGCGGAGGCTTCGAGCTGGCAAAACGAAAATCCGTCTCTAATCCCGGGCTCTCACTCCTTTACCGCATTGCTGTTCTTCAACCATCTATTTAGAAAAAGGTTTTCTAAAGTTACCCTTAACAGCGTTCACCCCTTTTCCTATAACGTCATCTGCTCTATACAGAATTTCCAATACTGTCATTCAAGCGCATAACAAAACGCAACTATAATTTGGCTAAAGACAAGAAACTCAAAAATTCTTACAAGCACATGTGTCTCCCAGGCTCGTTCAGCCGGACAACATTAACTGCGGAACAGGCAGATTCTGATTGGACAATCTGTACATGCGTCATGCCCTCCTGTGGAAGCTGATTGGATGGAGGGGGAAAAGCGAATGGGTAAGGGAAAGACGTGTAGCGCGTCAAGATAGTAGTGAGTTCGTGGCTATTTGTGCACATTTTATCTTAAAATGAGATAAATAAATATAATAAAATTAGCACGACTTCCCATGATATAACCAGAAACAAATTAGAATTTAAATTTTAAAATTCGGTCGTCGATGAGTTGTTATGGATGGATGGGTGTTTTAAACATGTTATAGAACCTTTACTGGAGACAACTGAAAGTAGAAATTAAAAAGCTATCTGTTTTGGCCGAGTTGTTTGGAGAATCTAAACTGAATGGAGCCTATGAATCCGTTATTACTTGTCCCATATAAACACAAGTGCGTATGGGATGATTCCCAGAACGTTCCCTGAAGGATTGTTTGGCTGTCCTGTGGTTTGCAAGTTTTTATAACGTAAATATAATGTTAGATTTTATTTGCATGTTTTGGTTTATGGAACTTTCTCTTAACGTTTGTGATATGTGAACCTTTGGATAAACTTTTACAACATTCCTTTATGGTTGCATTAACGTACCCTCAGGGGCGCAGATGGTAGGGGGACTGGCCCCAGTTATACAGGGACTCTGATCCGTCCTCCCTCACTTTTTTGTTCTTCATGTTAGGTGTCCCTGGTGGGAATCGTCTGGTTTACTCAATAGAGTTTGGTTTAGTATCTACTAGTAAATAGCATAGACGAGTTCAGCTGTCTGAGTACTCGGGTTATTTATATTACATTTATAATCCAATATAGGAAGATCATTTCAATTCGGGAGCATTTTATACATTAACTGATATATTATATTTTGGACCACCAGAAGGCAGCAAAAACCAAGCTAAGTAATTTTTGCTGACAGGAAATGGGATTTGTTGTGGAATACAAAGCACAAATAATCATTGACTTATGTATTTTTGTCGTAATTTAGAATTGTAGTTGTAAGGTACTCAGTTGGCGTACTATATAATCTATCCATAGCCCAGTGTGTTCGCCCCCGAAGTAAATTATGCCCCAGGGCAAAGCAAAATTAAATCAGTCATTCCAGTTTTATTCACATGACAAAATTAGTATTGAAACAGGGGTGCATCTGAAAAACAGCACACTTAGTCTTGGTTCTGGGACAGTGCTGAGCTGTAAAAAGGCACCGAGTTTGTGGGTAAAGTTCTTCTTCTTCTTCATCTTCTTCTTTGTCTTCTTCTTCACAGAGCAGGTTTTTTTTCAGGCACTTGAACTTGCCACCATTTGGTATGGTTCAAAGATCACAGGAGCACCAGCTGCCTTACAGGTCATCAAGCATTTCTGTTTAATCTTTTACCTTTCCAATTAAATGAGAGATTTATCAGATTCATGTGAATTGGGAATATACTGACCTAGCCCGAATTAAGGTTCTAGTCCCTGCTCCTTTTACCATAAGGTAAAAAAAAAACAAACATACCCCATATTCTCATGCATCTTATTTACAAAATCACTCAAGCCTAAAAAAGCCACATCAGTGCTCTCACATTACCTTTCACTTTCCCTAACAGATTAACTTTCCCCCTGCAGACAAAACCAACACCCTAACAAGAAGACTGTTGTCTTTCTTAGTTACCTACAAATATTTGAATGAATTGGTAACACTTGGGCTGCAGGATGTCTTTGTCTATAAACTTCCTTAACATATTAAGGTAGTCTGTAATGATATTGTCATCGCAAAATGAAAAGTTATGAAATATTAATTTAAAAATCATTGTGGTTTATTATTTTATATAATCAGCCGTATTGTTTGGTTGTGGTTTAATCTCACTCTGAGCATTATTACATCATCTGTGAAAACTGGATTAGAAGGTCAGTAACCTTTAATTGTGGTGTATAATATACAGTCCTGTTGATTGACATGGAGACTAATACAATCAATTATGGAATCAGAGGCCATTAATTATTAAATCTAGGCCTACTAAGAGAACAGTCAGTTTTAAAGTGTTTAATTTGCCATAATGCATTTTGGAAGACTTTTATCCACAGAGACAGTTCTGTAATTGTCTCCTTTGTGCTATAGGCAGATTATATCTTTATTTCAAGGGAAGAAAATTAGGCCAAAAGAAAATATTCATGTAGTTTTGAACAGAAGTAATTTCAGTGCTTCCTTTCAGTCCGCCCAGGAATTCCTGGTGTCTGTTATGTCCACCTACAGTTCACCTGATTGAGATAATTACTGGCATGAAGATATTTAATTAGTTATCTGTCAGGATCAGTGCCCGTCCGGCACTGTCCCAGGTGTCTTCTCCTCGTTTGGCCAGCAGGTCTCGCTGTCCACCCCGTTTGGCTCCCTGGTCTGCTGCACAGCTTAACAGGCTAAGTGGTCTGCCACCATCCAGCATCCCCTTTTGTTGTGAGTTTGAGGCTGGCAGAGACCAGTCTAAACTAGTTAGCTTAACATTCATGTTGTACTCATGTTTTCTTGGTGTATATATTTCAGCTACAGTTCCTTGCTTTGTTCCCGGTCTCCATGTCTTATTGCCCGTGTCGTCTTTGTTGTATTTTTAGTTTTTGTTTACTTTGTGGTTAGTTTTTGTTCTTGCCTACTTGTTTTGACCCCTTGTGGTCCCTTTGTTTACTGGTTCTCCGTTTGTGTTCTGTATTGTTAATAAAACCCTGTTTGAGAGTCACTACGTGGATCATCCCTCCTTTGTCATGGCCCGCTGTAACTGTAACTTTAATCACTTTGTCTGGCAGAAGTTCATGAAGAGTTCAGGAATCCACCATTGCACAACACAACTCTTATTTTCTGGGGGAACAGCTTTGAGCAGTTACTGGGCAATAAACACAGGGGTCGTGCGAACGGGGAAGCAGACTTGGTGTAGTGAAGGATGTGTGCGTCTCACGCGACAAGAAAAACCTGGAGGTATCCACAAAGCGCTTTGTTTGCATGTGTGTGTTTGCAGGAGCATGCTAGTGTCTAGCATTTGCTATCGTTTACCCAGAGAAAAATACAGATGTTTACATGCAAACACGTGTTCCGTTGTTGAAATATATCGATCAGGCCCCATGATGACATCCCCTCTTACAGCAATCTTTAGTGTGTCAATTGTGAAGGTTGATGAAGTAACGTCAGAATCTAAATTTTCAACTAAATCAAAGGAGATTGCTCATAGTACGCCTGTATTTTATGCTGTTGGAGCAGAGCTGCTTGAACCGAGAAATGGTTTAGGGCTGTTTTAAAAAATCTGGTGTGGCACTTTGATGACGTTTAACTAGTGCCAAAAGTCGTGCGCATAAAAACCACACGCGCGGATGCGCTCGCAAGCAGAAAACCCATCCTCTCTACGCGCTCGCGCTCGCGTCTGCACAGCAATCGCTCGCTCGACAGGATGAATTTTGACACTTTGGAGGCGGGGACAGTGGCTAATGTCTCCGGTCAATTGATTAGTTTTTTTGAATATTGACCACGATTGACTATTTGCTTTGGTAGAAGATGAAGATCAGCGACCGCGGTTAAGTTAGACTCAGTTTTATGGCTTTAATAACTTTTAACGGAAGTTAGGTGGAGCGTTTTCAATGACAGCATCGTGATGTCCAGTACTGAGACTACGATGCACACCGATTATTTTTGCGCTTCAAACCATTTCGTGATTTGTGCAAAATCGTGTTAATAGCTAATATTATATGTTCTTTCAGCTGCAATGACATGGTGGATTAGCATTGTTCGAATGTATCCGTATAATACGGTGGCCCTGAAGGTCAAAACACAACAACATTTCAGAAAACACAACATTTAAAAAACACATCATTTCAGAAAACACAACAACATTTAAAAAAACACAACAACATTTCAAAAAACACAACGACATTACAGAAAACACAACAACATTTCAAAAAACACAATGACATTACAGAAAACACAACGACATTTCAAAAAACACAAAACACAACGACATTTCAAAAAACAACGACATTTCAAAAACACAACATTTCAAAAAACACAACGACATTTCAAAAATACAACTACATTTAAAAAAATACAAAACACAACACTTTCTTCATTTGCTCCCCTCCACTATAATTGACCATGTTCATTGAATAAAGCTTTATCCAGCTACAGAATGTAATGCTCATGTATTAATCCACATTAGTCACTGGTATTTTATCTTATGACACTTCATTAAGGGTCACATTGATATTAAATGGAAAAACGATGAATGTTTTCTAACAGTATACTGATACCTAATTTATACTTTATTATAAAATGGATTCTGATGACAATGCATGCTCTGTGCAGTTCATAGATCAACCGTTACAACTCACTAATGTAGAAACAAAAGTAGCATTAATGACTATTGGAATCCCTGTGCTTTAATAGAAGGTGTGCCAAGTAAATATGCTTGAATCAGGGCTTCAAAGGCTATGTGTTCATGCAAAAGATTATTTTTCAGTGTCTTGAAAGGTGTTTTGTTTGCCCGTATCATCGTGTGAGATTTGCACTTGAAAAAAGCACTGCTGGAAAAACAGCCAGCAAACGCCATACATATTAGGATGGAGTTGCAATCATAATCATATTACACAGCATTTGTTATCTGTAGATAACATGGTTTAAACAAACATGGTTTGTATCCAGTACCAGGAGTCTGCTACTGAACACTGAAAACTGGTTGTTACTTGTTGGTGTACAATGGTAGTCAGAGGTCTTCACATGTATTAAGAAAGGTTCTTACTTCTTGGTAACCTAGGTCTTATTGTATAAATATATTAAACTTGAAGTTTCCCATGTAGCCGCATGGCATTCACAAAGGGGGAAGGTGTGTTACCGTTTGCAAGACCTGCTTGGCATGGTTAGCATGTGCACAAACTTGAACTCACAATTAAGTTTGTAGGGACGATGAAGTGTCAGAATCCAGTTTCTGCACGTGTAATGCAAATTCTTTTGCAGAGTAATCCCTCATTTTTCTGCAAAAATCATTTATCACTGGCTCCTGCAGCCAGCACTCTTCGCTTGGCCAGAGAACATTTGTTCCTGTCATTCTTTTGTCTCGTAAGGTATCCATTTTTACAAGTCACAAGGTACCAACATCTGGCTTTTATTTCTAGAGGGATCTTTGGATGTGTTAGAGTCGGTTTGTACTGGTGTCATCCATTTGTAATGTCTGTTTTCCTCATAACTGCAGCATTCAGAAACTCCTGGCAAGATGATTACGTTGTTAACTTAAAACCCTCAAGTTCTTTTGAGACTTGGACTGTGAGCATTGCACTGCCGGGTATTCACTGAGGACCAATGCTGCACTACGGCTATATCACGTTATAACGCTAAGAGCAGACGCACCGCTGAGAAAGGTCCACCTCAAGGCTGCGGTTACCCAAAATATGATGGGTTCTAAAATCACATCAAAGGAGTCCGGAACGTGGTAAATCAGCTGTAACAAATAGCCATTTAAATGACAGTTATGGTAATGATTATCGAAAGATGCTACAAACAGCCGGATATTTTCATTTGGAGAGGTTGAAGACCACGTTTGATTTTTTTGAAAATATATTAATATCCGACTAAATATTTTGTAAGAAAATAGCTTAGACGTAGAATGGTAATTCGCCATAATAAAAAAATAGTAGGTGAATTAACTTGTACGATTTTAACGTTTGTGTTTATAGATGTTTATTAATACAGCTAACAGTTAGCCTCCGAGCGTTTTATTACAGTATTTTTCCGTTTATCACCCAGTTGCGCCTTTTGTGTACGCGGATTGCTTAGGCGAGCACGCACACCCCTCTGCTTAAGCCGTTTGCGTAGGTGAGATCGCACATCCCTCTGCGTACGCCGTTTGCGTAGGTGAGCACGCACACAACTCTGCGTACGGCGTTTGCGTAGGGTCGCCGTTTTGCTTCCCGGTCAGCTGGAAAGAGAAGAGCGGCGAAGGCGGCGGACGACAGCGCAGCGCTTACCATGGCTGGAGCCGTCCAGTAACTCCAGAGCATCTCGGACACGTCCGCAGTCAAGGTTAAACCGAACGGGCGCCGCTAGCACGTACTAGGGCAGTCACTGTCTGGATTAGGTGGTACTTTTTGGACGTGGTGTTGGTTACCTTCGGGACCGGTATCGGCGGTGGCTGTCGGTTCGTTCGTTCGTCCGTCGGGTGTCGCCGGTGGCCCTAGTACCGGGGACCGCGGTGACTGCGGCTCGTTTTTTCGGCTGTATGGGGGTTTTCGCAGAATGATCCGCCCTTTTCGTGTTTGGGTCGTGTGAAGCGATGACGTTTCTGCCGTTTTTCTACCGATGCAGTGTGGAGGGATGCCAGGCAGCATGAGCCCGGTTCGGAAGGGACCCAGGACCCGCATGGCTGTCAGCCCCTTTTTCTAGGGGTCACTTTCCTATGAGATATGTAATATTTTTGCCTCTGGTTTCAGTTCAATATTAGTAAACTGCGCCGGCGAGGTGTGGCTCAGCTCTACACTGTGAAAAAACCGCTTGTTTTTCATCCACCATCAACTACCTAAAACGGATATTTATTTTTTATAATTAAAATGGCAATTAGATGCCACGTGTTAATATGTAATTGCACAATTCGCTTATTTAATAGTTTATCGCGAATCGTTAAACGACTTAACCCTGGTGGTGGTTTTTTTTTTATCGTTTATCAGCATCGTCGTGACCATAACACTTTTCTTAAAGGACCCGTATAAGTTATAACAACAGTGTTGGTTTGAGAAATGTACTATGCGAACCTTTTTCGGAACAGCTTTGCATGCTGGTGCATCTGTCATCTATAGTACTGCATGTTTCACTTAAACCAGAAATTCTCTGTATCAGTGCTTTATAGGAACGTCACTCTCACACTGAGCTCCCAGACTCCGGATTTGGGTCAGTCGTCAAGGTAGGTTGTCTGGAACAGGCTTGTGTGACACACTCTGGCCCTATGATGTGGATACATTTTTTGAAAACCTAGCAACCCCCCCCCCCCCCCAAAAAAAAATCACTCCATGTAGTTCCTGCTTGTCAGCAGATACTGACTGCTGACATTACTGCTGTTCCTGGAGCAGGGAAACATGCCTAGTTCCTTCTGCTTTCGTTAGGCTTATTTGCTTGAACTGTGGGCCCAGGTTTGGAAAACCATGCAAATGCAATTCCTATTAGTCTGATTTACAGAATCATTAAATGTTACTGTCTTTGTTTAGAGTGTAAGAAAGATATTATTTTGTCAGTGTGTGTGTATATATATATATCCTGCCTTATTGCTATTCAGATGGTTAGGTCTTTCATTTACAATGGTAAGGTGTTTTCTGCTGCCCTTTCCGTTGATGTTGCATTGGGGCGTGTTGCTGCGACAGCTATGGATCTGAGCACATACTGCTTGTCAGAAACATGGAGAGGTCCACAGAGCATCAGTCGTTCTGGAAGCACACTGCTTGTAGACCTGTCATCTTCCTTTACACAAAGCCTGTACTACCCTATGGGGCAGGGGTGTCAAACTGTAGTCCTGGGGGACCAGAGCCCTGTGTAGCTTAGTTGTTTCCCCTGTTCTACCACAAATGATTCAGCTCAAGAGCTGCGTGGTAATTGGCACAAGGAGCTGAATCAGGTGTGTTAAATGAGGTGATACCCAAAAATATGCAGGGCTCTGGCCCTCCAGGACTGGAGTTTGACACGTGCTATGGGGGAATGTCCTGTCTTCACCTGCTGGGGTAGCATATAACATCAGGCCTTACTGCTGAATTTCTCTAACTCTAACCCTCTTTTTCTCAGTTGTCACTCTTTCACCATTAATTCTCACTGCTGGTTCCTGTCCCTTTAATCTCCTCTCATACTGTTTTACCCATTGGCATTCCTGGTTGGTTACTATGTTTGAA
Source organism: Mormyrops attenuatus (assembly GCA_026777985.1). NCBI lineage: Eukaryota > Metazoa > Chordata > Actinopteri > Osteoglossiformes > Mormyridae > Mormyrops > Mormyrops attenuatus. Next base: position 19,046,489 of record JAODKC010000036.1, on the reverse strand, counting down.
TAAGTTAAAGTGTACTACACAGTTATCGTTGGCCATCAGTTAAAAGCCCAGCTTGCCTGTTTATAAAACATCAGACTCTTCCTCCAGTGGTTCAGGAAACATGTGGGCCGGGATTTCATTTAGCCCTAATGACCACAAATCAACAGCAATAGACTTGTTTTCTATTGTGTGGTAAACCTACTGTGAATGCTTTACAAACACATATTTGTTTATGAAATATGTAGAATGGTTTGGACGTCTGTAAAGCAACATAATGATAAATACTTTAATTATTTATTGTTTAAAGCTTTACTCAGAATATTGAATGATTGTACCACAAGTGGACTGGACTTTCTCTTTCTCTCTGTGTGTATCTCTCTCTCTTTCTCTCTGCCCTGTCATTGTCTCAGATAGACTTCTGTCTCAAGTCGCTCTCATTCTCCTGTTTACTGGAAAATTCAGAGCCGCTCCTGGCCAGGAAACAAGGCGTTTCCCACCCGGGCTGCCAGGAGGAGTGACACACAGCCACAGTTCAGAGCAGTGGATACCATGGTATTAGTCACTCAGATTTAGTTTGGGGGTCTCAGGGGGAGTGCGCAGGCGGCAGAGTTATAGGAGGGTGTGGGACAGAGGGTAGGGGGTGTCAGGTGAGTTGAGAGGGCAGGAGAAGCATCCGTAACATGTAGGCCTCAGATGGCCACAAGAGATGTGGGGTAGAGCTGAATGGTCCAGCGTGAGACATTGTTCTTGTAAACCAAGTGTGTTTTTCTCTCCATGTTAAGTCAGGGCCTGAAAGTGGGGCAGGGCTTCAAATATTGTGATCACCGACGCGTTATTATGGCGGCCTGATTGGCTGAGAATGACCCAAATTTGCCATTCCTGACTGTCCTGTGTTGTGGTGATGACTGCTAGTAGCAGGGTTTAGTGCAGTCATTGCACTGAGTTAATGACGTTAAACTGACTCTTTCCTGGGTGTTTTTTTGGCATTTTTCAGTACTGGTCTTGGTTGGACTCCATGATTGAATAAACAATTTCTTGAAGGGCTTCCCATCGGGCCAGATAAACATCATACTCACAATGGCCACCAGTAAATTACTCTGCACCTTTTCAGTGTGCCAATTAGTAAATGATTCAGTTTGTGTAATTAATGCAAAGTGATACTCTTTTACATAGGGTAAAGGTCATACATAAGACCCAATGTGCCCTTTTTAAATATTTACGTGCTGCTCCTTCAGTGGTTTGTCAGAACTCCTTAGCCTCCTATCTCATGTGTTTGTGTCGCGTTTTCTGATACTTTGGATGGCGTATCTGTTTTATGATGTCTTGGTTGGACCGTAGACGTACAGAGAGCACCTGTCATGTAATTGTGTAATGTAATTGGGGCCTGATAGTGTGGTCAAGTTAATCCATGTTGGCAGGAAACCAGTCTCCTCTTCTGTGTTCTTTTTAGTTGATTTCACTTTAATTTCCCTTAGCAGTGTAAGTGTCATGTGTGTCTGCTTTATTCCACGTCAGTCTTCCTTTGTCTGCTTGCTTTCAGTAAGTGTCCTTTTTTTGTGCTTATCTTAACGTTGATCTTTTTGTTGGCGCTGAAGCCTGGCATGTGTCCTGTGCTCCGCTTGAGGGCCAGTCAGGGACAATCTGGGTCAGTACGAAAAAGGCCACTGGATGTGTCATGGTTAAGGTGTTATGTATAAAAAAATTGCCAGCTTCCGTCCCAGGAAGGGATCTGTCGTTCTGCCCTTTAGCAAGGTGGTTTAACTCAACTGTAACTTGTCTTGGAGCTATTTAGCACCAATTCTGTTCCAAGTGCTACATACTATAGCAGTAATATGCTACCTGTTAAATGTGTGCAGATGTCTAAAAGGCAAGAAAAAACAGCATTCGTTTTTTTTAATAATCATTTCATTGCTCTTAAGGAGCGTTTGCTGGGATGTGGGTATGTTTTGGAGTGTTTTCCTGCAGCACCCTCTTTTTCCACCCCTAGAGGGAGCCAGAGAGAGAGGAGCAGACTGAAGAAAACATGCCTCCCAAATTCAAGCGGCACCTCAACGACGATGAAGTTACGGGCTCCGTGCGCAGTGAGAGGGTGAGCCGGGTGTGGAACGTGTTTCGCGGGGGGGGGGGGGTTTTAGTCAGATGCAGTTTGGCACGTCGTTACTGATCCAAGCTTAAGACACGTGTGAAGGTGGGCGTTCTTGCATGTGCTAGCGCACAGGGTCTAGCTCCTCTGCAGTGTAACTGTCCCGCACTCTGGCCCCTCCGCGGTGTAACTGTCCCTCTGGGGTGTAGATGCCCTGCTTTTGCCCTTTCGCGGTGTAACAGTCCCGAACTCTGGCCCCTCCGCGGTGTAACTGTCCCGCACTCTGGCCCCTCCGCGGTGTAACTGTCCCTCTGGGGTGCAGATGCCCCGCTTTTGCCCTTCCGTGGTGTAACTGTCCCGCACACTGGCCCCTCCGCAGTGTAACTGTCCCGCACTCTGGCCCCTCCGCAGTGTAACTGTCCCTGTGCAGTATAACTGCTGCATACTCTGGCCCTCATTTTTCTCCACTAATGGCTGTCAATCTTTGTTTTTCGTATCACACCAGTGATCAGTGCTGCCGTGTTCTAATCGAAAGGGGAAGGACC
>JAODKC010000036.1:19032838-19043782 GCA_026777985.1 Mormyrops attenuatus | reverse complement strand
TAATAGCAACCAGGTCGCCCCTGGCCTGAGGAAAGCCTCACAATGACATTCTCTTGTGTGTTTTTTTTTTTTGGATAATGTTTTTTCAGCCAACTTATTCATACTGCGCACAAACCGTAAAGAAAACTACAGCCTTGATTAGAACATCCTCATTATGACTGCAGTGTGACGTCATACTGGCCTGTTTTTTCTTTTTCACTACTTCTCCGATTAGGACGGTGCTATGTAACTTAATTTTTTGTGGTGGTTCTCCAAAGCTGCATAGAGAATAGACTGAATTTTGAGACTCTCATGTGCATCTCGTGTTGTCATAAATTCACGTATCACTGATTAGGAGGCCTGAAAACGGTTGCTAAGCTGTTAGTGCAGCAAGATCTTACTGCTGTGCCCAGTGTTACAAGTAAGTCAATGTGAAGTTCTCTGCAGTTGCAGTGATTATGAAGGTAATCAGAGTTAACGTTGCATGCCGTTTTTTCTTCATGATCTAATTGGGTGTTTGACATTGGATCTGAATCAGGAAGACGTGACATGCAGCGTCCTAAGGAATCTGCAGAGGGCAGTAATTTGGTCTGACTGACTTCAAATGAGGGCAGGTGACTCTAAGTGACTGCCTTTTAAGGCAGATATGTCACATTTGTACAGTATCTAGTGGTTGCTTAGCCTCTATATATAGTGTTTGTTCTTCTTGTGCAAGCAATTTCTCACCTGAGTAGCTTTAGCAATAATGAAATAACAAGCTTCTCACCCAAAATGATTATTTAATTCATTTATTTTTGCAGAGGAACCTACTTGAGGAAGACTCTGATGAAGAGGAGGACTTTTTCCTGTGAGTCTCGTGTGGCTTGTTCTCATCTGCAGTATCACCCATGAGTTTGCTAACATTGGATTATTTGGGCCTTATGGGTCTTGGACCCAGCTGGACACCAGTAAACTGTTTGTCTAGTATCCTTTAGCCACAAAAATTCCGCCTTTCATGTTCCTAAGATAGGTAGGTTTTTTCTGTTCCTGCAGTAAACACCACTGTTGTAATGGACTTGGCTATATTAATATTTGTTCCATTAAAAATTGTTTTAAACATGAACGACTTTTGAAGATGAATCATTGCTCATTTGCACAAAATTATTCTTGATAAATCTGATTAAATGTATGTACTCAGGGTAATTAGAATAATTATAGTCATTATAGTGTTTAAAGAAAGTACTTTAATTTCTTGTTTTGATACGGAATCCAGGAAAGGCTGCTTAAGCGTATTGGCGCACTTACGGTCAGTCAAACATCATGCTGGTGTCAGAAGCTCATGTTAGTGTTTTTTCTGGTTTAAAGCAGTCACTTGCAACCTCTTTGCTTACAGGAGAGGGCCGACAGGACCCAAATTTGGACCAAAAAATGACAAAATTAGGCAGTAAGTGCTCCCCGCCCCGTGTTCCTGCGTGTGTGAGAGTGTGTGCACACCTCTGTTGCTGCTGTATGTGTGTGTGTGTGTGAGAGAGAGAGAGAGAGAGAGCCCCCACCTAGCGCCCTCTCGCTTAAACCCTGCTTTCCCACCTGTACCCAGTACAGTATATGAGTATACTAAAAGAATGTTTGTCTTTGGGGGGGGTCAGTAGGCATTGTTACCCTCCCCACAGCAGCTGCAGTTTGACATTTTCTCACTTCCAAACGAGCGAACCACAAAAATGATCTAAAAATGATCAGAAAAAATAAGCAGAGGATGACAAATGCCCTGACCACCTCCTAACCTCTCCAGCGCAAATGAATGCCAGATGATGATCTTGGACATTAGTTTCTCTTAATGTAAATATTTAATTGGCTCTAGTTACATGCTGGCTTTATATTTACACAAGTCATATCGGTAGGATCCAAACAAAAATCTGAAAAGATGTGATGCTTGTTATTGTTGCGGAGTTACGAAAGCGTGCACATCCGGAGGGCACTATGACGTGCCTTTTTCTCTGGCCGGCTGCTGGTAAAAGAGGCCAAATGCTTTTTCCAGACCTGTCTGTCAGCCCCCACCCCCTCGTCACCTGGGCTTATAGAGCAGCAGGAACAGTGTGTCGCTCAGGGCTGGCAGCAGGCAACATAGTATGTCGGTGCAGTCACAAAAATTTGAAAAATAAGAATAACAACATGACATCCAATAGTGTCATGCAGAAAACTGGGTGATAAAAGTAGCAGGTTGAAGCTGTGCAAGAAAAAAAGACATTTGAGAATGAAATAAATAAAACCCTATTCATGCAGTATCTGTATATGTCAATAAATAAATTTAAAAAGAAACCGGGGGGGGCTGTGTGTGTCTCTTATGGAGATCTGAACTGTGTCAGTTAATTTGACTGTCATTGGGAAGAAATCTTTCTGGTGATGTGAGGTGCTGGTCTTGATGGACCTGTCTTCTGCCTGGTTTCTGATTTTTGTCCCTCTCTACCAGAGTCCAGAACCAAGTGGACGAGGTGATCGACGTCATGCAGGAGAACATCTCCAAAGTCATCGAGAGGGGCGAGCGTTTGGACGACCTGCAGGACAAGTCGGGTAAGGCCTGGCGCGCGGGGATCCTCCTGGGGGCGGGAGGGGAGGCGGTAGGACAAGTCGGGTAAGGCCTGGCGCGCGGGGATCCTCCTGGGGGCGGGAGGGGAGGCGGTAGGACAATGTTTCTGTTTTACAAGGACAAGGCGTTACTCTGGTGACACCAGCAGAAGGACTAGGCCAGACGTGAACTGTTATGAGGGCCTTGGTCAACTTGGCTATCCCAGGAGACCTGATGATGTTGGTGTGGCTTGAGAAACAAAAACCGACTCTGTTCTTACACCCCCCTGCTGACCGCCCTCTGTTTTTGGGACCACGGTTTAGATCACACCTTCAGAAAAGGGCTGACAGTACAGGGTGTTCCAAGGACCTTTGCTGATTTATATTCTGATCAGGCATGCAGACGGGCACCTCATTGCCCGCCTTGAGCTCTGCTGGCAGGCATGTCCGGCCTGTTCCTATTATATTGGCTCTTGCATAACACTGAAGTTAGCGTGTGTGTGTGTGCTAATGGGCAGCTTCTGGAATGTGCAGCCTGGTTCTTGGCGCTCTCCCGTGCTGGAAGGTTCCAGGCTGCGCCGAGTGCCGCATCAAGGAGGGGCCTGGTGTTGAACAAAGTGGTTTAAAACGTGCCAAATGGAGGGTGACATTCTCCGAACTACCCTCTGTGCCCCTTCTTCCCAGGTGGCAGGTCCTGCTATTTTCTCGCCTGTAGTCCAGCTGGCTTTCAGTGACACTGTATTACACAGCTTAGATAAGCTGACGTCCCCGGGCCAAAACCAGGGAGAAATGTCTGATCGTTTGATGCCCCATGTCGTCCATCCAAAGGTGGACTTGGATGGACGACAAAGTAATGTCACCCCAGCCTGACCAATTGCTGTTTCTCCATCTCTCTGTCCCCCGTTCATGTCCCTCTGCGCACAGAGAGCCTGTCTGACAACGCCTCCGCCTTCAGCAGCCGAGCCAAACAGCTTCACCGCAGAATGTGGTGGAGAGACACCAAGGTGAGGTGCCACCACATCTCTACTGGCTTTAACCCCTAACCCGAACCATATCACATGGCTTTAATGCATATTGGTGCCTTTGTCTCCCCCTGCAGATGAAAGCCATCATCGCACTGGTGATCGTCGTTCTCCTCCTCATCATCATCAGTGAGTGTCCTAGTGGACCAGACACCCGCGTTACCGTGGCAGCCCTTACCCCACAGTGTCATTTCAAGTCCGTCAGCTGGTGTAAAGCTATAACACACAAATGTTTCCTTTTTTCCCCTCCCTCTCTAGTTCCTATCATCCTTCGGTACCACTAGCGTGTGGCGGAGAGGCCGGACCGCATGGGAGACTCAACGCACCCTCTCACATCCTGACATCCCAGCTCCCGTGCTCGCTCCCCCGCCACCTCTAGGGGGCACTGTCACTCTCCGCAGACGAGCGCCGTGTCTGATTCTGGGGGCAGGGTGACATTGAGCTGCTCAGAGAGAGTTTGGCTTTTTGTTACCGCTGCGTTTGTGGCGGTACTGGACAAAACACACACACACACTCTCATAAGCAGGCTGAAATGACACCTGCCTGTCACACAGAAGGCCCCCACTGACTGTGGCTGGTTGAGCTGCAGTCAATGGCCCCACCCCTTACAGATCCCACCATATTGGCAGACCATACAGTCCCCCCCCTCCATCATTGCACAGTCTCCAGGACAACGGTGAACATGACAGTGCTGGATCCGTGAGACGTATAGAGAGCTAGTTACCCTGCCTGCCCGGCTGTGTGTCGCCCTGTAGGAACCCTGAGTGTCTAAGGTATTTACTAAATGTGCGCAGAGCCATGTTAGAGTAGCTGTCCCCCCGTCCCCCCCCCGCTCGGTGTTTGCTGTTTCTAGTAGTGACGAGCCCCTCAGTGGTTGAACGTGACACCTTCTGTACAGGGACCATTTAGGGATTCGTGTTCATTCAGGACATCTGTGAATCGAAGGTCCAACCCCCTCCGGGGTGTGGTGACCGTCTCGTTTTATTTTTCTTGTTCTACTACTTATTTATCAACCTTACTGAAACAATGATGAGGTTATGTTGGATTTTAACACATTGCTGCTGTTTTCTGGGAAGCAGGGTTGTGTTTGTTTCGTGTGTGTGTGTGTGTTCAGGTGGATATCACCGTTTGCAGTCACTGCCGTTTCCCCGTGTTAGGGGAGCATGTTGCACGTGGCACTCCCCGCCTCAGGGGGGAGCCAGAGAGGCATGTGCCTCGCTCACCTGGCCACTGGTACTGACCGCAGGTATCCTGAAGTGAATGGGTATAACTGGAAATGAGTCTAAATGTTTTGCTTTTTGTATGTTAATTTTTTCATTTTAAATATGAATTGCTAATAAATGTGTTCATAAATGCCATTACATTATCAATATGTGACCTGATTTATGTTTCTTTGGAATAAAGTGATTTTAATGGGATGCTGCATTTCTTAATGGGGGTGTGCTTTTCGAGGATGTGTGCAAAGAGTGAGAAAGGGACTGAAAACAGTGACCAATCCCTACATCTTATTAGTGATGTAAGAGAAGGATGCCCTGAATGTCCTGCAGGTTGTGAGCTCCAGTCCCACCTTAGACCCTGCTCCAGTTAGACATATTTTAACATGGTGCCTAAAATGAACCGCTCCTCTGAAATATCCATCTTTATAAACTGGTTGAAGATAAGTCCCCTCCCCCATATTCTTGATTTTGGGGACGGGACCCTATATTGTATGAAGCACTGTGAGAATGAAAGGATACACCGCTGAGGTTACATTACACAAGTAGGCTGGCTGTACTGTGCCTCCTGCTGAGACTAATGCATGCTGGGTAAATGACTGGCGATTCCCAGCAGGGCATGCTCCGTTAAATTCCGAATGGGGGCGATGGTGCCAGTTGGCTGTTTCCCGTTATGAGAACTGCAAACCTCTGGATTAGGAATGGGAATAATCTGGCATGGGTCTATGCCTTTTCTGTGCAGGACTCGGCTTTTAAGCCTCACGGCATCTTAGACATGTACACCTGGTGATGGGGCTGTGTTAACAATTAGCCCCTGTCACAATGGCGGAGAACACAGATGTATACAGCAACCAGACGAGCTTGAAACAGTTGAGTACGTGCCAGGTAACACAGACAACTGGATCTGTTTTGCCAAATGTTAAAGACTAACCGGAATCTCAAATCTTTGTTGGGTGCCTCCCAGCCAGTCAGTTATCTGGAATTCCAACTGGAGAAATCATGAGTTGAAACGAGAAGAGCACTCACTCTGAGCATTTGGGAGTCCGGTGTCAGGTCCACTTCCAGTAAGCGGTCTGTCACTTGGGCTTGTACCCCAGCAGCTGGACTCCCAGGCTTCATTTCCAGGTAAGTCCTGGCGGTAGCTGCTTCTGGCCCGTAGCCCAAGCAATGGAGGGGAGAGCAGCTCTTTGTTTATACCAGCGCGGGGAATAATGGACCCGGGTGTGTCGTGACTGGCTGAGGCTGCAGGAATCAGGCTCTGGAACTGCACCAGAGATTGTGGAGAAGAGCAGAAGATTAGAAGGGATGGATAGGGAGAGAGGAGGAAATGCCAGGGGAAGGAGGAGAGCACACCGGTTCATTGGAACACTGATATTAGGGATAGGGTTAGGTTTTCTGTGACTTCTGAAACAGAAGTCTGGCATCATCGCCCACCGTCCCCAAATTCCAGGATGAGCATAATATTTTAAAAAGCAGTCACTTGCTCTCTGGCCTTTCAAGTGTTGAAATGACGAGCTCAGATGATTGGATTCCGCCCTCCTGCACACGGGGCTTAGTTTGCATAGCAGGGTCCGTGTGTTTTTTTGGGAGGGGTGGGATTAAGAGCCACTCATGGCTGGGGTGTATTAAAAGGCAGAAATACGATCGCTGAATGAAAAAAACACCTGGGTGGCCCCCGCAGGCCCCGCGCATGGGGGTCCAGCCAACGGCAGTGTTGCCAGGTGTCATCAGACCAGCCTTACGGAGTACGGAGGGCTGCCTGATCCTCCTCTGTGACACCAGTATCTGCTCACTGGTACGCCGCTTTGGATGAAGAGACTGCTAAATAAATAATCCCAGAGGAGAGGTTAAACGAATGAGGCATCGATCTTCGGTCTGCAGCATCATGTTTTCATGAGGATTCCCCTCTCTGGTGTTTGAAATGGAACACCCCGGAACCTCGGTCACTCCGACTCCAGGGGGAAACTTGATCCGGCCCTTCGTCTGGGGTTGTTCCACGTCGATGGCCATGTACTCCTGCAAACATCCAGACAGCGAGCGCCAGCTTGCAGACCCACACTAATTGCTGGACTCAAAGGTAACCTGACTTTTACAAATATCTCAGGAATCCCCTTCACCTCCAGGTGCAAGTGAGGTCAGTGAGCTTCAAGCGCTCATTACGTAACTTAATAGGGCAATCGGGCCGTTCAAGTGAGAGACTGCGTTTGCATTGGATTTACAAGGGCTGCCACCGTGCTCATTACTTGAACATTCGCCAGAGCAGTTATTGGGTCACTTGTAGCCATGCAGATGTGGGATCTGCAGTACCTGTGAATAAATACAAAATAACACATGCAATCACACACTAACATGTTTCCGCCTGTTGGGAAAAACATGCAGCACATCACAATGACACAGTGCTGTTTTTAAAATATGGCGTCTGGAATATTCTTGTCATCGGAGCAATAAAACCCACAAACACAAACCACCACGCCTCTTCCCCCTGACCCGCCCTGCTGCCCCCTCTGCCCCCTCCCCTCCCCTCCCCTCCCCTCCAGCTCATATAAATAACAGGTCTGCGGTCTGCCAGAGTCCAGAGGCTGGCCGGGATCTCAGGCACAGACAGGCAGCGGGAGGTACAGACACGTTAGAAGGTGTCCGACATCAGGTGGGACGCGGGGACAGACTGTGGGGACAGGGAGCGTGTAGCCCACCTGGGGAGGGGGGAGGATAGCAGATTAACCGGCAGAGACGAGAAGTAAGCTTTGGGACAACTCGAGAGGAGTAAGTTGCCAGGTTGAAAGCCGTACACCAGCCCAGCTTACTGTAGGAAGGAGGATAAGAGGAGTGTGAGGATTGGCCAGAGGGAGTGCAGTTCACCCTGAGATCCCGGGATGAAGCTTCAGGTGGCACTGTGCATGGCGTGCCTGCTGCTGACGGGTTCAGCACAGGACAGAGCCACCCTCCAGAGGGGCAATGACCAAAGGGGGCGCTGCCAGTACACCTTCACTGTCAGCAGCCCCAGGGAGGTCAGCTGCCCGGTGAGTGATGGGGGGCCTGAGATGGAGGCGCTGAAGGCCCGGCTGGCGCTGCTGGAAGCACATGTGAGCCGCCTGGTGGGTGAGGGGCCCGGGGTGGGGCCGCAGGATGCCCAGGCCGAGCTTGAGCGGGCTAAGCTACAACGGGAGAAGGAGCGGCTGGATGGCACCGTGCGGGACCTGCAAGCCCGGCTGGCGGACATGAAGCAAGAGGTGGAGAGTCTGCGGGCCCAACCCTGCCTGACGGCATTCCCTCACAGCGCCGCCCTGCAGGACGGAAGCCGGAGAGCAGCCAGCGGTGAGTGTGCCACTGAGAAATGGCGTAGGACGGGTGTATTCCTAGCCCAGTAAGAGAATCTGTGATATCTTTATTGTGTGGAATTTACTCAAGAGACATGTCTGTCCAAGAGCAAATAGAAAATTTTACGTTTCTGAAAGAATCCATCCATCCTCCAAGGATAATATACTCCAGTACAGGGTCACAGGGATGAAGGAATTATATAACCTCATATGTATAGAACATTCAATTCTGTGATTCATCCCTGTGATGCAGTACTGGATAAGCAATTGATGGATGGATGGATGGATGGATGGATGGTCCCTAAAGTTACAAGAAGAGCTTACTTTTAGAAGTCTGTAAAGAACATACTTACACCTGGTATCATACGCAGCCAGGATAGACCCCCTGTTCTGTGCGGTTCCATGACCGATGTCACAGTGCAGTAAGCTAAATGGAAACTCATATCTGCAAAGGCTTTGCCTGCGCTTATGAAGCCCATATCATTTAAATATGAAACAAGTCCTCTATTGGCCCAAGGTGGAGAAATGTATCAAAGTGCAGAACTTGGAACTACAGGACAACAGGAATGAAGATGCAGTGGTGGACTGTCTTATCCAGAAAGGGCTGTTGTGAATACAGGTTTCCACTGCAACTCTCTAGTTAGATTACTAATCAGAGGACTGACTGGCTGAAGAGTCCTCACACCTGGGTTTGGACAGCTAACTGAAAGGTTTTCTCAAAAACCTGCATACAAACTGGCCCTTTATGGATAAGGTTGGCCACCCCTACTCTAGAGAGAGATGTGAATTGAATCTAAAATGGGTTAGGAGTCATAGGGTTGACGCTGCTTTGAATGGAGGTGTCACATGGTGAAAATGACTTAGGTGGTGGCTTCCCTGGATGTGTGGAGCTAGCCAATGGTGCTGGAAGACCACCATCAAGATCCATAACTTGCCCTTAGGAGGTGTTTCAGCAGGTCTTTGGGGCAGGATTTCCTCTATCATGGTATCATGAAAATTTAAAAGCGCAATGAAGTTACGTGATTAACCATCCCAGTAGAGCTCAAAATGGATTCTCAACAATGTGTCACTGATACACAGAGGGTGTGGATGTTTTGGGGGAGGGGTGAGGCATGGAGGCAAGACCCTGTGCTGAAGCTGTGGTTTCCAGTGCATTAACGCTTGGCTTGATGGTTCTGTCTGAGTTAGCGAGCAAGACAGTTGTTTTGTACGTCACACCCCGGGGCCACTAATAAAACCACCCTGTTCCCTCCTCCAATCCCTGTATCCCACGGATTTGTTTACTCTCATGAAGACTGATATGTTTCAGTCAACCTTTTTCAGATAAATGACCAGAAGATACAAAAATACAAAAAACAACCAAAGAATAAATTCTTAGAGGAGGATCTGTGGGCTGTAAATTGACAATGTTCCATTAATGAAGATTACTATAACTCAGTGAGTGACTGATATTAGTGATAATCATTTTCCATGCATTATCAGTTTCACCCGAGCAGCTTCTATTTTAAATATAACTTTAGCCTTTATTATGCTAACTGTGCTTTGGACTCAACAAAATGAATTCCTTCTACAGATGCTACAGCTTATAAACAGTATTACTAAAGGCTACCTCTGTAATTTCGGTAATCAGTGAAAACCACACACAGTGAAAATGTCTAATGGGCCAAAGTGTTAGCTGGTGGAACAGCCTAGCTCTTCATTAGAGAGGGATCCTATTGAACAATTTCTGGATTATAATTTATTTATCAGATACCTTTATCCAAACCAAAATACAATTGAAAGCAGAGTCAGATAGACCCTGGAGCAATTGGGAGTTATGTACCACACTCAGGGGCCCAATAGTGACATCACTCCGCCAACCATGGAATTTGAACCAATGACCTTCCGATCACATGCACAGCATCCTAGCACCCTGAGCCACATGCTGCCCTCTATAACCGACATCAGGGATACATATAGACATAACCAGGCTGGGCCACACTTCTGCAAACCACAGCAACCATTATCCAAACTCATCTGAGCCCCTGAAAGTTTCCCCCTTTCCCCTCCCTTACGGACAGTCCTCACAGAGGTCCAGGGATGAACTGAGAAGCACATATGTTCCATCCTGGACAGCTAAATCTTTTCCAGGTAAAGGCACCGGATGACAGAAGCAGCTCTCTTGTTTCCTGTTCATTAGGTCTAGTGTGCAGTCCAACAATCAGGTAATGTTCCTAATACCCAGTGTGAGGGTAACTGATCATTTCCACGAAGGTCCCACCCCCACCCTGGTGCACTCACCTCCGGTGGCTAATGGGGCGGCCATCGACAGCCTGATGCACCAGGACGTGCCTCGTGGTGATCTGGCAAGCTTCTACAAGTTTGGGAGTCATCAATCGCAACAGCATCTCTGATTACTTCCATCACTGGAGGAAGTCAAGAGCTTCCAGATACGGACAATTAGGAAAGATTAGATGGAAAAAGAAACCCACGGGCACACTGTAATCTTGCAGTGATGGGTTGCTTTGTTTAGACCTCTGAGATGTTCTTCCCTAGTTTGTACCTTGGCCAGCTTGGAGATGGGGCGGGGGGTGAGCTCTGCGGGGAAGATGATACTTCTGATGTGGTGGTGTTGAGAGACGCTGTGAGTGTCTGGGGGTCCCGCAGGCTCCACAGCAGATGGGCATTCGCTCACTGGGGTCCTGTTCCAGACGTGCCACCAGCCTCCAGGCACGCAGATATGGGCCACGTGTCCGGATTGTTTTGATTGCCGGGGAGCTGCTGCGTCCGCAGTGAAAGCCCCGTCTGAGGGAGTGACACTTCCTACATCACTCTACCGGGGGCCGGCCCCCCCCCCCCCCCCCCCCCCCCCCCCCCCCCCCGCCCCCGGGG
>JAODKC010000036.1:19022697-19032828 GCA_026777985.1 Mormyrops attenuatus | reverse complement strand
TTGTTTTGCTTGCCGGGGAGCTGCTGCGTCCGCCGGGCAAGCCCCGTCTGCGGGCGTGCCACTTCCCACATCACTCCCCCGCCCCCCCCCCCCCCCAAGCCCTGACCGGCCGTCTCTGTGTGTCCGTAGGGTCTGGCGGTGTCTCCCCGCTGGTGTCACGGCCCGTGGTGCAGAGTGAGAGGGGCAGAGTAAGAGGTAGGGGCGAGATACACATTTCAGCCCTTCCTTAAACCCTCTGCCTGTCTAGACCTGTCCAGTTACTCACTTAGCTGCAACTTAACCCCCAAAAAACACATTTTTCCTTTTCATGAAGGAGAGTTAAGTGTCCATGCACTTCATTACTATGCCATCTACTGGCCAATTGTTTGGACTTAACCTGGCTCATTTTAGTATTCTTAAAGTACACTTCTGTGTTTTTCTATGCGATATAGAGGTGATATTAACGGTTAACTATTTTAAAATAAAGTATAATTTTTCTTAATGTGGCTGAGTTTATTGCCCAAACCTAGTGATATGAGCCACGCTGCACCCCAAGCCCGTGTTCAGTCCTTCCACTGTATGATTCTGATCCTTGGTGCCTGTTTCTCGGACCGTCCCTCTCCCCCGGCCTCCTCCCCCCTCTCTGTGTAAGATTCAGCCTGGTCGCTGGGCAGCCCTGGCTACCAGGAGTTAAAGGCAGAGGTGACACAGCTGCCTGCTTCCCAGCTCACACAGGAGGAAACCAAGGATGACACAGGTAGATATGGTCTTCACACTGCCCCCTAGTGCACAATCACTAACACTACCCTTTGGTTATTCACTCTTAAGTGTGCCTTAGTATTGCACATTATCACTAGCCTCAAAGCACCTTTAAGCAGGATCACATGCAAAATTGTTATTTTCCCCCAGTTGACATAGATCTTGTATTAGTGTTTCAGTAAAGAGTGTATTTGCATATGTACAAATTTTTATGTCACAAGTGATGGCTATATTTATCAATTGCAAAGGCATCTGACTCCAGGACTGGTTCAGAAGCCCCCTCTAAACCCTACTCTACCCCGGCCAGAATTGCACCCCCTTCCTCTCACCCTCCCTGTGCTGATGTATTTTTGGAAATTCTAAACAAGTTCTGCTGGCCTCTCTCGCCAGATCATCCTTCCAGAGCTGAGTACTTCATTCCAGAAAGCTCCTTTTATTTACCATTCTGATAAACACTTACTGGCTTATTACCCATAATGCACTGGGAACTGTGCCTCCATTAATTCATTACGGTACATTTCTTATAGCCATAAACTTTATATTCCATACCATACCATTCTGGCGATGTTAGCTGTCACATCTCACTTTAAATCCCAGATCGGTCTATCAGGTTTCCCTCCCTCATCCCCCTCCCAGCTTCATTCGGAGTCTCTGTTCCTCTATTTAAGGCTGTGGGGAGCTGGTCTCAGTGAGCGAGCCAGTTTCTCACCGCAAGGCGGACAGCATTGCAGGGAAGTACGGGGTGTGGATGCAGGACCCGGAGGCGCCCCCTGGTGGCCCATATGGGCCGCAGATGGTCTGGCGCATCGACACCATCGGCACTGATGTGCGGCAGCTGTTCGGCTATGAGGACATGAACCAGTTCTCCCGCGGCTTCCCCACTAAGGTGCTGCTCCTGCCGGACCCCATGGAGAGCACGGGGGCTGTGCTGTACCACGGTTCCTTCTACTACCAGCGGCGCCTCAGCCGCACCCTCGTGCGCTACGACCTGGCCACTGAGAGTGTGGCGGCACGCCGTGAGCTGCCCCACTCCGGCTTCCACGGCCAGTACCCCTACTCCTGGGGCGGCTACACAGACATCGACCTGGCCGTGGATGAGCAGGGCCTCTGGGTCATCTACAGCTCCAACAAAGCCAAGGGCAACATCGTGGTATCCCAGCTGGATCCCAAGAGCCTGGAAGTGAGGAGGAGCTGGGAGACAACCGTGCGCAAGGCATCAGTAGCCAATGCCTTCATGATCTGCAGCCGACTCTACACGTTGGCTAGCTACACAGCGCCCAACACGACCATTAACTACAGCTATGACACGGCCACAGGTCAAGGCAAGGCCATCGCGGTGCCCTTCCAAAATCGCTATGGTTACAACAGTATGGTGGACTATAACCCCTCCCACAGGAAGCTGTATGCCTGGGATAATTTCCACATGATCAGTTACGGCGTGCGGCTAGGCAAATTGGATGCCAAGTGAAACTCATGCAAAAAAACAAAAACCCAAGAACGAGTGAATGCGAACAGCCTCACAAGCTGACACGCCCTTTACGCCACACCAGACACCACCCCCCCAAGCTGACATTTGTCGTGTCAAAAATTACTAAGCGCACTTACCCATGCTCCTTTGCAGCTTGATAGAGTGAGACTGGCTGTCACATGTCATTGCACAGCTTTGATCAGCCGCTTCCGATCCCTTGAGACCAGGGCCTGCACCAGAGGCTATTAAAGCTATCTGTCATAGGAAATGATCTCTCTCACACGTCTCGTTTCACTGGGACGGTTTTTGCTGTGGCATGGTCCAAGATGTGTTATTTTTCTATCATAATCTTTGATCAGTTGTTGTCATGAGGGCTTAGAAGGAAAAACAGATCACCCAAGTGTCCTTATTCTGGGCTGCAAGGTGGCTCAGTGAGGAGCATAGTAGCCTTACACCCCCATGGTAGGGGGTCAAAGCCCTGGGTGCATCCGAAATTGCATACTTACGCAGTACATACTGAATTTCGTCATTTTTCCGGCGATTAATGCAGTATGTAACCTTGTTTGCACGAGAACAGTGTGCTTGCAATTGGACACACTGCAGTCACTATTTTGTTAACTGACCCGGATGTTTTCCAGTGACGTAGTTGACCCCGCAAGAAAGTTAAAGACTTTCCATGAAAAAAAAGCATATTCCAGTCAACTTATGTAAGATGGCACTTTTTCTGCCACCTTGACAAAAATTTCTTAGAAAGCCATATTCTTCGCTGCTCCAGTGGCCTTGTGGGATAGCACAGCATCGACCAGTTGCACACTTTGTGAATTTTGCAGATTATAATATGCCATCAGCGTACCGTTCGCCTTCTGTCTCATCCATACTGAGAATTCAGACATACTGCTTACGTCGCATACTAAATTTTGCCTACTAAATAGCAAACAAGTATGTGATTTTGGACAAACCCCGACTCTGTGTGTATGCGGTTTGCATGTTCCATGAATTTGTACATGTTTCCTACCACAGTCACTAGGCAAATTGGTGTCTCTAAATTTCCCACAGTGTGTATGAGTGCCCTGCGATGGACTGGCATCCTGTCCAGGAAGTACATTTCCTTTGTGCACTTTGCTACCTGGGATAGGCTCCAGGCCAACTGCTACTGGATAAACGATTAGAAGATGGATGGATGGATATTGGTCTGGCTAACATTTTATACCAGCATGCGCACAGTCCGTATTTGATACAGCATTTTGTCACCATATCATTCACTATATGTACTAGATAAATACATATAAACGACTCTCCTCTGCCTGAACACATCTTAGAAAGCACATTTTCCCACTCAGTCTATTACTGAGATTAATGTTTTTATGTGTGTATAATAGTAAAACAGATATATTTACATTCAAAGTTGAATAAATATTATATATGTATGTATATGACTGGCTTGTTTCGTCAACGCAGCTCAACTGGTTTACTTAATGAACACTAAGATCTTACAGCACATATACAGTAATGATATATCAACGCTATCACTGCTGATATTGAAACTTAATTTTAGAAAAATGGTACCGAAACCTCCATATTTGTATGATGTTCGTGAGCCAGGGACAGATTCACACTGGGAAAGCAGAGTTTGTTGAATTTGCTGAAATTCACCAGTGACCATATTATTCACACAAGTCCAGCTTTTAAACAAGCAGGAAGAAATTTTATCCGAGTAGAAGCAGCAATGATGGAACTAGAGCAGGAGAAACGGGAAGACATTCAGCATTTGCAGGCACACTGTGGGCCTTTGTGTGAGCACAAAGGACAAGAACAGAGAGTAACTGTTCATAGATGACACTGCATGGATGTGTTGTGAATATGAAAAATGGGCTCTGTGGTTTTACAGAATTTGATACAGTGGGATGCAGCATGTGATTTTTACAGAATTTGTCTAGTATTAACAAGCTAAAGTTATTTCTAGAATCAATCTAGACACTTACGAAATTTTTTTTACCAACAGCACCCCCTAGAGGATCATCAAAGACTTTGCAACAACTTTAGGAGAATCAAAATCAGAATAAAAAAAACCAAGAGCAAATGGATGGTTGGCCAGCCTAAGATGTCTGCTACAGTTATGCATCCTTTACAGTCGTGTTGAGGTCATCAATGCACACGTTAAACACCATGCAGGAGCAAGATAACTCATAGCAATTTCCAAATTACTGTATTGCTTTTGCTAAGAATAATAAACATTTCATTCACCAAGCGCTTCATTAAACACCTAAATATGCATTAAAACCATAAAAAGAATGACCACAAAAATTGTTGTGGCTCATATTTTAATTCCTTTACAATCTACAGGACTGGAGAAATTCCTTTTTGGAAGAATAATTGTAAAAGAAACAAAAACATTTCACCATTATTATGTGTCTACATAATTAATTTTTTAAAGAGATTAAGTTTAAAGAGATTAATGAGTACAGAATATGAATACTAACGGAAGAAAAAAAGGCACTGTTGTTACATTTGCTGACTTACACAAGATTAACCTTTTATCGGAAGCTCATTTTTAATGGTAGTGTGGAAGTAAAAAATCTAGTTACTTTCCCTTCTTTAAATTCTGTTCAGTACCAGGCATGAAGTAAATTTACCTGACATGACTTAAGATAAAATTCCTTTGGTTGAGAAACCCTCATATTTTATACATTTCCTCAAATCCCCTTAAAAGGCAATGGTTAAGGCAATGGTCCCCTTAAAAGGCTTATTGGTTAAGACGGGGGCTCAAGTCTGTGGGCAGAGTGTGTGATGGCCTCAAAGGTGTTGACCTTGTGCACCTCTGCATCCTTTTAGGCTCATGGTCAGTCAGCCAGTCACCACCAGTTGGACCCACCCTTGCTAACCTCTTTCATCATGTCCCCAAGTTAAACAATATTATGCAATCATGCACATCAAACTACCCATATCTCACCATATATTTGGTCCATTAATCTATTTCATTACTACAGAATCATTAGACCATATGATCCTCGAAATAGGTAAATATAGCAAACACATAAGAAAATAAGCCTGTTTGTCTCCTCTCAGTACTTCTGACTGCTTTCCTCTTATCTTGTTCTGCGGTACTGAGCATCCTACGTAGTACGTCCCATTCTTTCAGCAAAGGAGGTTCTGATTATCTTCACAAACAGGCAATGTCAGCTCCTGGTTTCAGGGTCAGCTCATGACACACACATACATATTCTTCTTGCCTAAGGCCTAAGACGCTGACAACAATCCCACTATGCACCTCTCCCCCAGCCCTACTGATATTCGCCGAGTAATTATAAATCATTCCACCTCTGATAGCTGCCTTTCTATACACAATACCTGGGATAAACGCAGTTTCCCAGGGTAAAGCTTATTTTTCTGTTATCAGCGTACTTTTACACCAAGTGAAGGAATGTCTTTGGCATATACATCCTCCAATTGCTCAGGGAAGCCAAGAGATCTGGAAATTTTTTTCGAGAACAGACAGCTGCTACCACTAGGACGGCACCACTGAGAGCAAGCAGCAATGGCAGCCTAGAAGAGGGGGGCTCTGGCACGGCCCGAGTTTTCATCGGCTGGGCCACCCGCTCCCATTGAGTGAGAATGGCCTGCCGGGCCCCCGCCCACTGCCCCGGCCCGTATAGCCGGTACTGGTACGGGGTACAGGGCCCGAACAGGACGCTGAGGCCGAGGCGAGGGTCCAGCAGCAGCAACCGGAGGAGCTTGGGCCGCACCCCAAACTGCCCCGCCAGGTCGTCCATGTAATGGAGGAAGTCCACCTGGATGGTGTGTCTCTGAGATGTCACATACCTGAGGGAAGAGGATAACAAGGACAGAACAAAGCTACACGCAAAAGCCAGATACAGGAAGAACAGATTTTACAAAATAAAACAAATATCGATTAAAACAATTGATTTTAAACTACATTACTTCAAGTTCAGCATCTGAGAGCATCGGTACTACTGAACTGTAGAGGAGCTTCTAATAACATCTTATAAAAGGTGAAACACATATAGGAATATAAATGACCTTTTATCCATCTTTTCTTTAGTTACTTTGATGTCCTTCAGCATTTTGTTCACCGGGGGAAGTTTGTTCAGCCCTGAGGAGAAATGGCCAGCATGAACTGAGGACACTAACCACAGGACAAACACTCCTTAGGACGGAACAGGGAAACTATGAAGACTTCAAGCCATCTGTGGTGGCACCTTTGAAGATGCGCGTAGCCCATCGTGCCTGCATCTCTGAAATGGGCATTATGGCCCCCAGAGGCTGGACCAGCCCGATGATGGCCAGCGTGGGGCGGTCCAGTGTGGGGGGAAAAACGTATTTGTAGAGCGAAGTCTTGTTCTCTGAAACTGAAATGACAGATGAGGGGAGGAAGGGAAAAGAGAAGGTGTATCCAGTGGCAAAGACCACCAGGTCGATGTCCTCCTCCACCGTCCCATCCTCGAACATCACGCTGGAACCCTCGATCCTGGACACGTTGGTCTTCACCAGTACCCTGCCAGAAAGGATGCGGTTGGGCAGCTCATCATTGATCGTGGGGTGCTGGCTAAACAACCTGGGGGAGGCAGTACCGATTCAGAACCATCATCTGCGTAAGGTTGATCATTAATGACGATGTTTAAATTACAGCTGTGGACATCTTTGCCATAGTGCCTGACACTGACAATTTTACCATGGCTTATCTGATATTTAGTTAGTAATACAAGAAACAGCACGTTTCAGAAAATGGCTCGTCAGTTTTGCCTTAAAGAGCACTCTGATGGAGGCACACCTATGTTTGGGTTTGATGGAATACAGCTTGTGGTTGAATCTCATGTTAAGTCTTTTCTCGCCAATCGTGGACAGGAGAGTAATGGGCAAAATGGCCGTCAGCATGTGCATGAGCCTGCTGAATCTCATGTCCAAGGGGAATCCGTTCTCCCCCACGCGGTTCACGATCCACGAGCCCCTCCGCGTGCTGAGGAACACCTGTGAGCAAAAACAGAACCTGGTAGCTTCTGCTCCGACGTCAGCTGTACATGCTTCCCAGCAGTCCCAACTCCTCGGACGCCACCCCACATCACTGCTTACCAACCAGGTCAGACCTCTGGACAAGGTTTGCATCAGTAACACTATCTCTGTTTGTTTTCCTTTAATCTTGAGAAGATCTTGGTGATGATGGGTTCCAATTCCGAGTAGGTATCATCTTACGCCCCCAAGGCCGTGGGTTCGATTCCTGGCAGCTGAATCTGTGTGTATGTGGGCCGTGCAGGGGTCTGTGAGACATCTCTATAATGTGTGTGTGCTGCATCCTCTGCCTTATTCCTGGCTTTTCTTGGCAGAGGTCTATGTTTAATGTGATTGTATTGGAGTCTGCGTGGTTGGAATGGTATTGGAGTGGTGCAGTGGTTAGCAATGTTGCCTCAGCTCATGGGAGTTTTACTTGCACAAAAATGTTCTGAGGGCAGAAGGATAAATGAGTTTTTCAGACAGGTGGGGCAAACCAATCTGATGTCTTGGTCCTGCCCCCTCTATCTGCTTGGACCCACCTCTAATCTGATTGGTTATCTCTCTGTCTGGACAAGTCCTTGTCCTTTCTGCCCACAGAACATTTTTGTCTAAGTAAAACTCCCACGAGCATTGCCTCACACCTCTGGGACCAGGGTTCAAGTCTCCATGTGTGTGGAGTTTGCATGTTCTTCCTGTGTGTGTGGGTACTCTGGTCCCCCTGACTCCAAAAACATGCTAAAGTGAATTGGAGTTACCAAATTGTGTGGATTTGTGTGATTGATGTGTGTGCGCCTCGTGATGGGTTGGTGACCCCTCCTGGGTCATTCCCTGCCTTGCGCCCATAACTTCCTGGCCAAGTGGAATAGGACAAGCGAGTACAGATAATAGATGGATGGTTCTGGAAAAAGGACCGATGGCTGCAATTCCAAAGAAGAATCCATGTGAGAATACCTATTTAGGAACATCAGAGATGAAGCAGCAACCCCAGCCAACCCCTACCTGCTTGGCCACTCTGCTGAACTCCACAGCGATGTCCCCCCCAGAATTCCCAATCCCGATCACGACCACCCTCTTCCCCAGCCATTCTTCTGGAGATTTATAGTCTCTGCTGTGGAACCACTTCCCTTTAAAGGTCTCTATTCCTGCAACAAGAGGTCCTATTAGTGATAGGTTTGTGGTTTTTCAATTTCAAAAATGGCAAAATAAGTATTTATGAATGTACCACAAAAGAAAAAATATTTTTTTAAGAATCCACATGAACAAAGATAAAGTTTATTTACAATGTAGATCAATAACGCAGCCCATGGTAATTAACATCCAAAGTCGAATAAACTCAAACAAAAGTAGTAAAAGTAGGTTAACGGTGACTGCTTCTGTAATTCTCTTTCTGTGCCACTCCAAAGTACATGCTCTCTGTAACTGATTAAACTGGATATTTCAAGTGTTCCTCGAAATATTACCCAACAACGTTCAAAGTTTCAAAACTATGTTCAAATCTTCTGCAATATATATGGTAGCACAATTACCAGAAAATTAAGTTTACCTGGGAAATCTTCCACGGGGATGTGTGGGTACACATGGTGTCCCATACAGACGAAAACAGCATCAAAGATGTGCCTCTCCTCCTGGCCCTGTCTGTTTTTGGTCACCACGTCCCACTGGCCTGAGAGAGCAAAGTCAGGCCTCTGACTCACACTGCAGACGGTGGTCTGAAACAAAAACCTTAAGAAGATGGATCCCTACTGAGGCCCCAGAAGGTGGTTCATCAGCCATTTGATACAGGTGCTTCACCTGACTGAGAGCTTTTTGTGTCTTTAAGAGACAGCGGGCTCAGGGGTTGTCTAGCCTTCCCATACTTGAGTGGGTTTTTCCCCTCACACATTATACAGAGTTCTTCAATAGCACTGATGTGGTCTTGATGCTTCATCTGCAATAGTGCCGGCCAACCCATTAGGATTAGGCCCATGCCTTCTGAAGCCAATTTTTTACCGACTGTGAAGCCTAGGTCGCCAAATGTGCTTTGACCACCCTCGGTTGAGAAACTGTTAAACGTAAAAGGGAATCTCGACTTGACGCTCTCACCTGGAGGCGGACGTAACGGAGCAGTTTGAAGTGCTCCGCGTACATCCGGAAGTAGTCCATGATGAGGGAGTTGTGCATGTAGTTGGGGAAATGGGCAGGGATGGGGAAATCGCTGAAGCACATCATCTCCTTGGAGGTGTTGATTATGACGGATTGATAGATGCTAGCCCGGTCGTTCTCAGGGTCCTCCTGAAAGGGTGCAGGAAGTATAATGAGATACTGAAGCTAAACACATAGCTGGATGGAAGACTAAAGAAATTAGGGGAAAAGGGTAGTTGACAAAATGCTACTAAAAATAGGCAGAGTTGCTTATTACTTATGAACCTGCTAGGGCTGCCTGTGAATGCAGATCAAAAGCAGTTTTGTTTTTCTGTAGGCGCAGGTTCAGGAAGAAGATAAGCCACGAGTTTCTGATCACATGCCATATCAGTCACACAAGAGAGATTACAATAAAAAATGCTAATTATACAGAGTCACTGATACTCCTGCAACAGACCTTTGATAAACCAAGCTCACCTTGAACCTCCACAAGCCCCCGATGTCATCGCTGCTTTCAAAGCAGACCGGCTCCAGTCCCTCGTCGAGGCAGCACTTGATACAAGTTAGACCTGAGCTTCCACCTCCGATCACGGCAACGCGGCGAGCCATGCTGTGGAGGGCCAGAAGACAGAAGCGACTGACAGAGCTTCTCCTTGTAAACCCACTTACTGTACAAAACTTAACGTAATCAATGTTATGTGTGACTTTGCGGAAACATACGATATACACTCACCTAAAGGATTATTAGGAACACCTATTCAATTTCTCATTAATGCAATTATCTAAGCAACCAATCA
>JAODKC010000036.1:18988155-19004236 GCA_026777985.1 Mormyrops attenuatus | reverse complement strand
CCAAGTCGAACGCACCCATTAAATGAACTGTTGTGAGTGACATGGGTACTGTCCAATCGCAATCAGGAAAAGGGTTGTGCTACACTTCTTGTTCGTGATTGGACATTACCCATGTCACTCCAAGGGCACTGTCCAATCACGAACAAGAAGTGTGGTCCTACCCTTTCCGTTTTTTGAAATGTCGTCGTGTCGAGCTGCGGGGCCTGAGAAGGGTGGCTGCAGTCGTATACTATTGGCACGCTTTCTCTCGTTTGGGGGGTGTGTCAGAGGTGTTACCCAATCAACAGCTACGTGTATATAAACTCCGCCGAATTATGAAGGCGGTGGCCACAATGGATCCTAGCCGTAGTTGCAACGCTTGTATTACACAATAGGGTGTTCAAAACACCGCTGTTTCGATTTAAATAAACGTTTAGCAATGTTTCGCCAGGGCTGAACACGGCCCGGATGAGTTTTTATCACCCGGTTGCTATTGTTTTGCTACTACTGCTACTAATTCTGTTGGACTCTTGCTGGATGTGTTTAGACTCCTCCAGAATTAACCAATTAATATCAGTTAAGACATTCATGGCAGTTGTATTGCTCAGTTTGTTGCCAACTAACTACTGTTGCTGCATGTTTTACTCTTTATTCCATTAAAATTTGGTGATTTATTGTATGGCATAGATAACTGTCTGTCCATCTTCTATATCCAGGGTTAGCCTGGAGCATGTCCCTTATCTACCTGCACACAGTCTGCAAAATAAAATTAATACCCCACCTCCCCCACCTATGGCTATGACCTCGCACGTCTGTAAATGCAGATATGATGCAATGATTGCTTCCTCCAAGGGGGCAACTCATGGTTTATTCAATCTTTTGCCATCAGGTAAAATACACAGGTGCATAAATGCCGACTGAGACAGGAACAGCGGTTTCCCCAGACCCACTTGTATCCCACTTGCAAAATTGACAAAAATAATTGATCCTTGATAGCCTATCCGGGCGGTAGGTGTGTCAGCGTGACGTGCCCAGCAGCACCGATATCACTTCCGGGTGTTGGTGCGTAGCTCCACGCTGACAGTGCTTGCTGTGCTCTCTGTTCTGGTCTGTGATTGTTAGACGTTCCTTTTCCCGTCAACTGACAGTCTAGCTTCAGCCGCAAGGATGCCCGGGTTACTGCTGGGAGACGTTTTCCCGGACTTCGAGGCGGACACCACCGTCGGGAGGATCAGCATGCATGCCTTCCTGGGAAACTCGTGAGTGACTCGTTGGGCTGAGGAGCCGTTTGCTGATGGACTTGTAGAACGCGTTTTTTTTTACTTCATGCTCCTTTTGTATGTGGATTTCCTTTCCAGACTCATTTTGTCAGTACATGAGTATTTATATGCACATATGCACACGTGAAATCCTGCACTGAAATGTACATGATGGCAGCTGTCGGACTTTGATACCACAAAGATGGTTCGTAGTACATCATATCTGCCTTGATAAGCTGACAGACAGCAGAAGCTGCTGCTTTTAGGTTACCTGCATAATTTTGAGTTCTTTTGATGAAATATTATTTAAATTAGGATTTATAAAACTGCGTAAAATACTTCAGCCAGAAAAATCAATTGCATTTTAAATGGGTTTTAGTATTTACATTTATGTCAGGTTTTTCTTGGCAACTCAACAAAGTCGCCGTGGAAGTAATTTTAATTTATTTAATTAGTCTGCAGCGGCTTTAATCAGCGGCTGTGTGCAATAAGCAAGGTGCCTCGCATGTCACTGCTTCTCTGCAGGTTATTTAGAGTGAGATTCAATCTTTTTTTCTAACTCGGGAAGTATTTTGCAGTGTCTGCTTTATTTTTTCTTTGTGCGGTCAGTAAATCCCTATCTTTCATCAAGATTTGTTTTCTGAAACACTGACAGTGTGATAAACTGCAAGCACGCAAATCACAAAAAGATTGCTATAGTTTACAAAGTTACCACATTTCTACACTCATTTTTAACGTTTTCTTTGTTACGTTAACTTTGTCCATTTTGATTCGCAAGATAAAATTGACTTGCAAAAACACGCATTAATCTCAAACATGACGTCACCCCAGATTGAACCGAACCTATAATTGGTGGGTCGCGGAATTAAGTGCATCTAACCGGAAAACGCTACATAGGCTTTATAGTGAGTGCCGTATTAAAAGAAGAATATGCATTCGTGAATGGGACCTGGGCTTTTTGGGGGGCTGCTCTTCTTGATGCCTCCCAGGGTCATGGTGCCCTGGGCACGTGCTCAAATGCTCATACGGTTAATCTAGGCCAGTTAGGATTGCACTTTTTGTTATGGAATACTTTTATAGCACCATTTATATAGCATCCTATATTTCTTTATCGTTGGGTATATCTCAGGGCATGTCTGGGTTCTTGCCATCTCCTACACTATTGAGGGTTTCTATCCTCTGAACAGAATCACAGCAGTAATTATCATTTATGCTTTTTATCTGAAATCACTTTATTTGAGAAATGGGCCTTGGGAGGAGAGAACCAATGTTTAGAGGTTTTGTACACACGGAAAAGCCTAGATCATGGTGAAGCTAGTGAACGTCGAACAGAAAATTGAGGTTTCCTGCTAATTGCTACAGCTTTTAAGTTGAATTGAAGTTTAATTGTTCAGTTGGAACATCTACAGAGAACATGTGCAGAAAGGTGTTCTACAGTTGGTTTGATTTATTTTTTATTTTTTATATTTAATGCAGCTATACATAAATTTCTGTATTCTGAAACAGAGGTCATATCATAAGAAACATCACCTCTTGTATATTAAAAAATGGGTGAAGCTTACAGACCAATGGAACCTGGAAGAAAACTTTGAACCGATGGTGATTGAAAGCGATTGGGCCTGTTTGGATGTCTACTGGTGTAGTTTGTGAAGGGGTATTACCTCTCGGTAAAGAATGGAAGGCTTCACCTTTGCAGAGCGAGACTCAGTAAAAAGATATCATTATAAAGGTGATCACATGACCATCAGCAGAAAAACACGTTTAAAAGAACCTTCCACAAATGGCTTGTAGGTATTGCTTCTATATAATGGCTTGTATTTTTGATTTTAAGTTTCATTAATGGAAGTTTACTGAAAAGCGAGTGTTGGGACCAAAGGAGTGAGTACTTCTTGCTTTTCATTAACTTTAAAGATTAGATGGTACCTGAGGGGGAGAGAAAAATCCGAGTTGGCGCTGTTGGTAAGAGGTTGAATACTGCTCAGATTTCAAAGGCTGTGGTCGTACTGCTGAAATGATGTGAATATCATAAAACGACCATGAATTTAGATTTGTTTTTAAATTAGTAATTGTTTTACTTGGAAATCCAGGCAGGGTGAAGGGAGATAATGGAGTAAAATGCACTTCAACTCTGGAGGCTTTGGTTTGAAAACGCATTCCCAGGGTGTGGGAGCCGTTCTACTGGGAACACCTACGTGGCCTTGTCATTCTTTCTTTCATCTTGTGATTATTTAGGATTTCCTCTGCTGGAGCTCAGTGTCCCTTTTCCCCCCCACCCCACAGCTGGGGAATCTTATTCTCGCACCCACGTGACTACACCCCAGTGTGCACCACCGAGCTTGGCCGGGCCGCCAAGCTCAGCGCCGAGTTCAGCAAGCGCGACGTCAAGATGATCGCCCTGTCCCTCGACTCTGTGGAGGACCATCTCGGCTGGAGCAAGGTCTGTTCACACGCAAGGTCTTGGATTAACTTAGCCTTCGTGATTACAATTCTTATTAATCACATCTGTGAAAATATGCTTGTGGTGCTGTATTTTTAGTTGTTTCAGGCAACCAGTCACTAGGCAGTAAGCCCCGGAAATGGCCTGTATCTCTGGTGATTGGATTAAATCCTTAGGTTGCTAAGCAGTGCTCGGTCACATTGGCCTGCCTCATTGGGCTGTTACTTCTGGGAAAAGTCCACAGGACACTCAGGTTGCTGGGTTGATGAAGCCCTTGGGGGTGGGTGGGGCATGTAATCCTGAAGGCTTTTACCAGATTCACAGCTGCAGATGCTCAGTCCAACTGGAACTCGAAGCTTGAAACCTTATATTGTCATTTTTAAAAGTCTGTTAATGGACTTTTGGCTGTTTTATGTAGTGTTTGTGATCCATTTAAGTTCCGGTAACTTCACACGGTTGTTGAAGAACATGTCTCATCTGCTCGGTAATTTGATTTGGATGTTGATGGGGGATGTGTCAAAGTTTTTGGATTCCTGTGTAAAAATAATAACGATTTGGCAGTGATCTGCTTGTGTATCTCCTAGAGCAGTAGTGTATGCAGTTAGTGGTGAAGAAGATGCTCATGCTTTTGGGCTATTTAGTTTCCTGTAATTTAAATCCTATCTCTCCCTCATTACAATCACATTAAAGGTGTGTGTGTGGTTGTTCCTTGCTGTTAAATGATTAGTGACCATGTTGGAAAGGTGGTTATTGTGAGCAGTGTGTGGCTTAGAGGGTCAGTGTCTGTGGTTGGAAGGTTGCTGGTTCGAATCCTGGGGTCAGCAGACCCAATGCCGTCTTTAGGCCCTTAACTCGCAGTTGCTCTGAGGATGCTGCCTGCTGGCTGACCCTAGGCTGTGTCCCAAGCTTGCTCTCATCTTTATACATTTCTTTGTTTTGAGGAGAGCAAGATGTGACAGGAGGATTTCTTCATAGGGATGTATAAAGTATGACTATTGCTCTTATCACCCTCCAGTTAATCTGATTTAATATGCACTTGCTCGCTTTCTGTACTAGTTCCTCGACCATTGGTGCTGTTTCGTTAAACTTCCCCTCGTCTGTGCACTTAAGGACATCCTCGCCTACAATAACGATACTTCCTGCAATGCCCTGCCCTTCCCCATCATCGCGGACAACAAGCGGGAGTTAGCCATCAAGCTAGGCATGCTGGATCCGGACGAGAGGGATAAGGACGGCATGCCACTTACAGCACGCTGCGTGAGTCATCTACCCTGAGCGCCACCTCCTTGCTGGACCCCAGAATGCGGCTTTTTGTCTGAGGCCCTTTTCTTGAGAGAGTGTCTTTGCTCCTGCAGTGCTTGTTATGAAGTCTGTTTTCCACACAGATGTACGTGTGACGTCAGGGGCATGTTGATAACTGGTGATCTTCCTTAAAATTCTCCTGACTAGATAGCCATCAATGTAATTCTCTAATGACCGTGACCAGCACCGGCACTGAAGACAGACATAATGTGAGGTAATGAGTGAGCAACAAGTGTAGTGCTTAAGTCCTTGAGATGATGAGCCCCCAGGAAATGGAATCCCAAGGATAACTGGCCAGCTAAGTTGACTTTGGGGGCTATCGACACTTGATGAGCATGTTAGCAGCACGCGTCTCATGTTTGCCTGCCGCAGGTGTTCGTGATTGGCCCAGACAAGAGATTGAAGCTGTCAATCCTGTACCCGGCCACAACGGGGCGCAATTTCGATGAGCTGCTGCGGGTGATCGACTCGCTGCAACTGACCGCACAGAAGCGCGTGGCAACGCCAGTGGACTGGAAGGTGACTGCTGCCCCCTCCTGGCAGGCCGTGCTCACTTGCTCTCAGCCTCGAGACACTTTGTCTGAAACCACACCCATTACTGTACAGCAGTGGTTCTCAATTCCGTTCCTGGCGCCCCTCCTGCCAGAATGTTTTCGTTCCAACCCTACCTTAATCAGGCTCAGATGGTCCTTAATAGGCTAAAGCTGGTTACAGACCGAACGCGTCATGCGCTGTGCGCACCCCATTCAAAAAAACAGCGGTGTCCGCTTAATTAACGCGCTGTGCTCGCTGCGTGGCTTCTGCGCAAAGAGTAGGCGTGGTTTTCAAAACTCTCTCCTGTCATTTTGGCTCGGGTCAGTAACGACCATGTATATTTCGCATGCAAAACGATGGTATGCTTGTGAGACATAGCTCTGGGGAAAAAAGTTCATCTTTCACCAGTGTTCGTGCAAGCTGCCCGAGCGGCGCGCGGCACGGAGTGCAGCGTAGTGCGCGCCGCGTTCGGTCTGAAACCGCCTTTAACCTATTAAGCACCATCTGAGCCTGATTAAGGTAGGGTTGGAACGAAAACATTCTGGCGGGGGGGGGGCGCCAGGAGCGGAATTGAGAACCACTGCTGTACAGTAACCCTGTTTCTTTGTCCTCCTCAGCCAGGGGACAACGTCATGGTTGTTCCAAACCTTTCCGACGATGAGGCTGCATCCCTCTTCCCTTCCGGTGTCACTACCAAAGACCTGCCGTCTGGCAAGAAGTATCTGCGCTACACTCCGCAGCCATGAGGGGGCTCCAGAGAGCTGGCCTTACTGCACCCAACCATCACTTTGAAACAACATGGAGCACTTAATGAAGAGCAGGATCCCAAATCTACCCACTGTGCTACCTGTAACTTTCTCTCGAGTGAACATGCACACATCACTGTGCCTTAACCAGATATAATATTTATGGTGAGTCTGTTAATACAAAACGTGAGTAAATGGAACAATCCATGTAAAAGGAATATACTGTATGCATGATATGCATCTAGCTCACATTTAATTCTGTCTGCTGCAGCCTGTATATTAGTTGGGGGGGGGGTTTTCTGGTTGGATTTTTTTCTTTGGTTGTTTGACGAACCCCCGGTGTTGTAGGCTGCTGATGGGTGGGACTGAGAAATACATAATTTGGTCCCACCCTCAGTGCACTTACCGTTCACCAGTAAACCAGGTGAGCTTGCATATTAACGACTGTGACCTACCTGAGATCCTGTAATATAACATTTCAAATTAATAAACATTTGGTTCCTCGAAGTTTTGCAGAGTCTACTCCGTATTTGGGATGATATCAGTGTAAGTTCCTTTAATATTACTAACTTTTAGCAACCGTAAGTCAAGGGTAATTCTTTGAAAGTCGTCTTTGCACATCGGCACAGGTTCAAAGTTGCAAGTGAACCGGTTTCCTGACATAAAATGTCACTGGAGTTTACAACACCTCTCTCACTCTCCTTGGTGCCAGGATCACATGGATACTCTCTGCCAGCAAGCCTAGCATGTTCCTCCATGCTGGCACTGACGCTCTTTTGAGTTTTCTCAGGATCAGCTGTGAAGGAGACTATTTTAAGTTGTCTGATGCTAAGACGCTCAGTTTCCACTAGATGGCAGTAGGTCACCTTACAGCCAAGCTTTGCTGTTGCAGGTTTCAGGACAAATCTCGCATCGCTTTGCACACCTGTGGTGAAGAAAGTTTAAAAGAAAATAAAAGTGAGCTTATTGCCCATAAGTCATACCTCCAAACTCCAAATTTTGTAGAAACTGATTCCTTAAGGTAATGTGTTTTTAATATGATTTTTGAAATCATTTGAGAAATTTGCTACTTGAAAGTTTTGTATAACTAGGCTAAGAGGGAAAATCACGCAAATTGCGTCTGTTAAATATTCCATGAACACAGAGCACACAATGTATCCATTAGAGCAGAAAAATGGTCAAACATTATTACATTTACCAGTTTAGTGGGTGCTTTTGTCCAAGGCAGCATACAAGTGTAGAAAGCTTGGGGTCAGAGAGCAGTTTCACCCTGCGTCCAATGGATTTGAACCCACAACCTTCTGGATACAGGTACAGAACCCTAACCTCTGAATTACGCCATTATCGAAAACAGCCATGTAGAAGTGCCCACTGCAGCAGGGCCATTTTCTGGCCTTCCAAGGCATCTGAAGACTCAGTTTGACAATAGGAGGACTGTCAAGGCTGCGTGTAACAATAATGAGACTGTCTCACTGAGTGTTGCTGGTGATGAGGCCCAAGGATCCCACTCACAGCTCCTTTACCTTAAGTGGCAGTAAATTTGATATATAAAATCTCACTGGATCACTTGGTTCCTACCAAGATGTGGAGGTATGTCGATCCAAACCAATGAGAGCTGTCCTTATACAGCAGATGGGCCTGGTTTGTCAGACCCTCCATCTGTGGACATCACTGGCTCGTTCTTCCAGCCATGTAACCAATGCTTCCCAGCACAGGCTCCAGGATCACTGTGATCCTGCATCGGATTACCAGTTATGTTGAATGGATGGATTATTTCTAAACCTCCCATGAAATACATCCATGGGGGTGGGCTAAATAGGACACAACCCTGGACAGGATATACACAGGCAATAATGCACACACACTATGGTCAATCTAGAGATACCACTTTGTCCAACTGCATGTCTTTGGACTGCTGAAGGAAACCTGCATGATCGTGCAGACTCCATGCACATAGATCGGAGGCAGGATTGAGGTGAGATGCAACATTGCTGTCCTGAGTCTGTGGGCCACTGTTTGCCGTTTCCACTTTAATCTGATTTAGTTCCTTTGCAGACATTACTATTATTTAGTTCTTTTGCAGACATTGCTTTCCAAACCCACTTACATATGATAGAATTGTATATTTAACCCTGTCAAATATCTTTCAAAGAAACTCATGTGTACAGCCTGGGAACAGTCAGTTGTCAATGCACCCAAAACGATTAGCTGATCGCATCACCTTAATTTTGCTGACTATAAATCCCGCAGACATCAGAGCTGATAATATCAGAGACCAACATCTGCAGACCGCTAACACGGGCAAACACAGCTGTTATGTGAATAACACACTTCCAGGGATAAACCCCCCACAGCCCACCCCCCACCCGCCAAATCTATCACTCAAACATAGCAACTGGCTTTCGTTTTGACCTGAACCTTGAACCCACCACCCTTCACCCCACTGTAGATCAAAGCATTGGGTTCATACCAGACTGACTGATGACCGTAAGTGTGGCACAATCGCTCTGAATGCTCGATGTGACCCCAGGGCCCGGGGGTTCCTCATGGAGGCTGTCCGGCATCTGGGTCTCTTGTGAAGAAAAGATCAGGACAGCCAGCGACTTTGGCCAGTCAGAGTTCTCTGTGATGGCTAGTGGGATATGACCCAGTTACACAAAAATACCCCAGTCACAGCTAAAATGAACAGCCCCCTAGAAGTAAACATTCGACAAATAAATCAGACAGTGACATGTGATTAAACTGGTCACCTGGTGTCTGCTAAAGATTTGTACAGAAAATAAATGTGCTGTAAAGCGGTGGAAATGCTGTTTTCGGGAGAAATCCGTCAAGCAACACTCATGACGGTGTCCTCCCCGACCACGGCGAACAGACAGCAAGAGTCTGGACTTCGTCATTAGCTCACGATGACCCGAGCACCAGCGGGGGAATAAGTGGCCTTTGTTCTGTGGAACCAGGGCGGGAAATAAGCCAGGAGTGCTTGGCTGCGTGCAGCGTTGTCGGGGCTGTCAGGATCCTGTCAATGGCTGGTTGCCGGCGGCAAGGCCTGCACAGCGCCTCCTATCAGCCCGTGGCTGCCTCCTGTGGCGCCGGCTCATGTAAAAAGAGTCTGAAGTAAGATCATGAATGCGGATTCAGCAGGGCCGCCTAGGGGGGAGAAAGGGGAAGATTTTCAGGGGTCCAGACGTTAGGGGGGCCCTGCATCAGTGAAAATGGATTTAATCATGAGCACCCCTACCTCCCCTTTGGCAGATTTTACTGTCAGAACCCATTCAAGTTTTACTTCGACAAAGGTGGGGCTGGCCCGGGTGGGGGGTGAGAGGGGAATTCAGTAGAATTTATCCAGGGCCTAATCGTGTCTTTGTGCGGCCCTGACGGTCAGAGGCGCACACAGCCTGGTGGGAGGAAGCCAAACACACATACACAGCTGGCGGAGATTAGCAAAGGCAGAGATGGAGAGGGGGTGACACTGGCTGACACTGATGGCACTTTGGGTGGGTAATGAGGTGAGAGGTGCCCATAGATGGTTTGGGCACTGCCTTGTTATGCTAATGCTGACTGTGGAGATGGACAGTCTGGGAAATCCAAATGGGGAAGCTGTACATCGGGTCAGCATCCAGGCAAGCCTGAATGCAGATGTATGTTATTGTTGATCTTGAAGCATGCTGACTATTCATTTCTAACACGAAAGATCAGTCCTGCAAAATCCTGTCTCTGGCATGGATGCTGAAGCCGTAAAGTTCTCAGGCATTACGAGGCACAAAGTTGGATGTCATGTCGAGTTGATCGCATGAGTATAACTTTAGCACACGTGAGTATAATTTTACTCTGCATGAGTACAGGCCTGCTATGCATGAGAATAGACTAATTATATGTGAGTATAACCTTACTACTTATAAGTATAGCCTTATTATATGTGAGTTTAACCTTGCTATGCATGAATATTTGCTATGTATGAGTATAACTTTAAAACACATGAGCATAACCTTACTCCTTAGTATGTGTGAGCATAACTTTATTGTATGTGAGTGTGCGTGTGCCTTGTAATAGACTGGTATTCATCCAGGGTGGAACCCAACCTTGTGTCCTGTGCTTCCTGGGACAGATTCCAGGTGATCCAGACTAGGAATATTAGCTTTAAACTGGATGGAAATCAAGAGTTGTACCAGCAAGTGGCCAGGAGCTCAGGTAAGTATGTACAGCTGCTGTTAGCATGTGAGGTTGACGGTGTTTACATTTATGCAATGTCCAGCTACATTTGTGTGTGTTTCTAAGACTTACTTAGGTTAGTATCACTAGTGAAGCAGGCCAGGCTGCAGGGTAGAGTTTAGATGCATATCTCTGTTTATCTATTAACCACACTTTGTTTTTCCCATGTTGGGTGCCAGGTATCGGCTTCCTCACCTGAAACTGCACTGACCCGCAGGGGAGCGAGAGCGAGTCGTCCAGGCAGTATACTGAACCTCAGCAAGCACCTTCCCCCTCCACTCTCTCTCTCTCTTTCTTTCTTTCTCTCTTGCTCTCATTCTCTCTCTCTCCTTCTGTTATCTACTGCTCTCTCTCTCTCTCTCTCGCTTTCTCTCTCGTCCCTGCCTCTTAAACGCCCTCCACACAATCCTGTTATTTATTACTTTAGACAAACATAAAACTGTTTGCAAAGCTTGCCTTTCATCTGCTTTGTAGTTTTAATACAAATACAATGAGTTGAAATGTCATTTTGATGTAGCAGTGGACATTTTTGTTGTTGTTGTCGTGTTTCACTGTACTTTAATTGTTTGATCGATGTCTAGCATTTTTTCGCCACCGTTTCATCTGGTTTCAACACATTTGTTTTTGAATTATGTGGTTTCACCGTGTCGAGGCAGTCAGCCACGTGACATTCCGACTTCTGTTACGGGGAATTCCAGTATCCAAACATTAATCCTGTTGTCCTGGTGTTTAGATAAAAGCACCATTAGCAGACCCTTGAATCACGTTAGCGTCTCCTTAATGGAAATCTTTATAACCGCATGTGAATCTCTACCCTGAAACTGCACTGCCCACGACCTGCCAGCCTCCCACGCTGCCCCCTATCTGCTCTGCAGGAATGTGGGAAAACAACCAGGCTGCAAACAGACTGTTTTGATTTAGCCCTGAGCGATCGCAGGTCTGCGGTAACTTCACGAGAAATTAGCCTCCCCTGGAATCTTGGCATTCTCGGGAGACTTAAAGCCCTTTCCCCTGTGAATTACTTTATGTTGCTGGAAAACTGGTCAGCGTTGCTGTTCCCCCTCCTAAATTGAAATGTCTGCAGCCTTGGAATAGGTTGGAGTCTGGTATCTATCCCTATCCTGATTTTGATGTCTCCAAGCTGGACATTGATTTTCATGGCTGTAATGTTCAAATCACAGAGGCCTTAAGCACAATGGAACAAAGAGCAGGACTGAAACACTCATAAAAATATACAGAAAATATTTTCATCCTGGCCAGAGTACCAGAACAGCTAATTATCTTATATGGCTCTGTATAGCCAAACATGAAAGTGCATGTATGTGTATAGCCACACATGAGATGGATTTTCACATGCACAGGCCACTCATACTATTCTCATGCATGCTCTTTTGAACATCAAAAGAGTCCCCCCCCCCCTAAATTTGTCATGTTAAGATTAAGCAAGTACTGCTGGACCAAAATCCTTCCAGGCTTCCAAACACCAGTGAGTCTAGGTTTTTCCCCCCAGGAATATGTCATAAATTTTTAGGTGAGGCTCTTGGTGGGAAGGGACCTGTTCACCTGTCTTCTTCACATGTTTAACTGATGCTATTATTACTACAGGGAAAGCAGGATAAACTCCAGTCTGCTGTATTAAAATAGCCAATTGCAGCTATCAATGACTCTGTTAATCACCTGCAAACTCTACATGCTGGTCTATTGATATCTGTTTCCGTAAACAAGTAAGGTATTATTCTAACAGTAAACATAATTTTTTTTTTCAGAAATAGTTCAACTTAATTATTGGTTTACTATAATTAACTAACTAATTAACTAGTATTATTGCTGGTTTTCCATTGCATCCGCTTTCCATAACAGTTCTCTGCCTTTTCTCAGTGAGCCCGTACCCCATCCCAGGTAGCACAGGACGCAGTGTAAGGAACACTCTGGTTGGGATGCAGGTCCATTGCAGGGCACAGCTTACATACTAAGTGTAATTTAGAAACACCAAATCAGAAAACCAGCCCCCGAACAGACCTCCAGGGACAGCATATGGCTTATGAGTTTGGACCAATGCCTGCGATCAGAAGGTCACTGGTTCAAATCCTAGGGTTGGTAGAGTGCTTTCACTGTTGGCCCATTGAGCAAGGCCCTGAACCCCAAGTTACTGCAGGGATTGGCTGACCCTGCTTTCTCAAAAAGGAAATGTATGTCACTTTGGATAAGAGCAATGTATGACCGTACAAACATGTAAACTATAGGCACAACCCACAGTGGGAAGACTTTAATCTGGGTGCAAATGCCAGTAAGAGGCATTATTAAGTGCTGGATATATTGAATTACAAATGGTGCAATTTTAAATGATGATCATTGACCACGAGGAATCTGTTTATGCATTTTATCTGCATGACTTGCCCGTCAAGTCAAATGGTTATGCAATAATGTGAAAAACACAGGTCTGTTATGCTAAAACAGGCCTATCACACATAATGTAACGTAGGCCTTTAATTTAAGGACCTGGACATGTAAATACGTGGTTGTGGTACCACATGACATCAAACGGCTTCAGTTCAAGATCAAAGGACAGCAGTAGAATGTCTAGAGTGGTTTACGTAACAGAAGGTGTAGGACCCATGAAGCCGAATCTTGGGGACCATCTAGGGTGAACATATGGGGTGCTGAGAAATCTCTGAGTAGTCCAAAGAGCTTTTGCTATAAGACTAATGCATCTGCGGCAATGACTGTCAGTGAAGTGACTTGTTACAATATGATTCCCCTGCAGAGGACTCACTACACAGCGGAAGATCAAAAGAGTAGTTAAAATGTAAATGTAACTGAAATTTACATGTAATGCCTAACAGCTCCACACTCCAAGAATATCCAGCCTTAATCCCGACTGTTGATTTATCAGAATGTTTTTTTACATGTCTTTAAAAGTTTAACAATGCTTGCTTCTCTTTTTCACTTTTTGTTTCTCTCACTCAAGCAAACGGCATCTTGAGGACGGCCAATGTTTCGCTCCCGCTGTCTGTGAGAACAGGGCATCAAAACCACAAAGAGGCTGACAAAGAAAAACAGCATGAAAATCAGTCTGATATGATTCTCGCACCTTAACGAAAGAGGTTGAGAAAATCATATATGCAAAATAAGTGTTGAGTATTATACAGTTTAATAACAGTAATGAAACAGGCAATACTGTCATTATGAATTTTAGCTATGAGACTCAGATATGCAACATTGTCTAGTCAAAATTTTGTCTCCATTTATCTACTGGCAAAGAGAAACATGGCATGGGATTTTTAAGGGCAAATCTGATCTTGCACGCATATTTTTATCCTTTTCATATTTAGGATCTTTCCTTTTCCGTTTGTCGACGTCTTTTTCTCTCCAGTCTGGTAATGTTCCACTGGGTTCAGATCCAGGGATCATTATGGCTAGTTCTGAGCTGATTGGGCTTTTTGTATGTTTGGGGTCAGTCTGTTTCTGCTAGGCAAGACCCAGCCTCTTGCTACAGGGAACATGGTGTCTGGCCATGATGTCGCCGGCTGCCAGAGTTTGTGATCTTAACAACAGACAAGGGACTTTAGGGGACCGACTTGTGCCGAGGCCGGCGCCGTGCCTCTCTGAAGGTATAAGGCCCCTTTCAGAGCCCACACAATACTCTGGTGTGTATTTCTGACAAGCTAACATTTTCTGCCATCAGACTGTAACGCGCAGTTGTAATTAAAAAATCCATGCAGTTTAATGAACTCAAGTCACCTCTCTGCTGTCCAGGCTCGGAGACATTTTCTCTCTCATCCCTTTTCATAACGGCTGGATGACGAGGGCTGCTAACGAAAAGTGCTTCTGGAAACTTTGTGATCGTAAGATGGCAGACTGCTTTGCACATCTTTGTCGTCTTCAGTTTCATCTCTTCATCTTCAACCGACTGTCCCGATGCCAAACCTCTTCTCACAACACAACCAAACAACAGGCCAGTGGAGTAAGGTTATACATTTGTAAGCTTTGGTGGATCTTTGGCATGCATGCCTTGATCTGGAGAGTTCGGCATCCTATATTCCAGTGCTGGCCAAACCATTATGTGGCATAGGTGGCCAACTAGGGTGCCATCTTCTAGAGGGTACTGACTTAACAAACCGATCTCGGTTTGTGTCAGACAGGGGTGCCGGTAGTGACGCTTACCTAGGCTGCCAGATGGGCTTTGACCGGTACTGCATTTACACACTCGTTTCCTGGATCTCTGTCCTTCATCAAACTCATGGCTGTTCTTTCTGGGCCCTTCAACACATTCATGCCTGGCCTTTCACCATGCTTACGGCTGACCCTTCACCACACTCACAGCCAATCTTTTACCACGCTAACGGCTGGCCTTTCACCATGCTCACGTCTGATCTTTCATAATGCTCACAGCTGGTTTTTCACTGCACTCACAGGCATTCTTTCATCCCACACACGGCTGATCTTTCACTATACTCATGGCTGGCCTTTCACCGTGCTCATGTCTGGTCCTTCATAATGCTCGTGGTTAGCCTTTCCCCAATTCTCCCAACTGGTCTGTCACTAGGCTTAGGGTTACCATACGTCCGGGTTTCCCCGGACACGTCCTGTTCTTGGGCCCCTGTCCAGGCGTCCGGGCAGTGTTTCAAAAATCGACGGTTTGTCCAGGTTTAGCGCTGCTACAGTGGAGTTATAATGGAACTACAGTGGAGTACCAAGTGAAGGAAAAGGCACCAATATTTAATATACGGCA
Source organism: Mormyrops attenuatus (assembly GCA_026777985.1). Taxonomy (NCBI): domain Eukaryota; kingdom Metazoa; phylum Chordata; class Actinopteri; order Osteoglossiformes; family Mormyridae; genus Mormyrops; species Mormyrops attenuatus. Next base: position 18,989,038 of record JAODKC010000036.1, on the reverse strand, counting down.
GCCACTCAGTATAATCACACAGCATTTGTAAGGCTTGTGCACACATTTACTTTAAAAATGAAATGATATGCACATCCTTAAGTATCATGCTTATCACAAGTGACGTCACTTCCAGAAAACCACTGGCACTTTGAGACTTTATTTTTGTTTTCATGTGAACAGTGAATTGCATCATTTACTTGAAGTCTAACAAACTTTAGCTTAGCATTTTGTAACTTTTGCTGAAAAAGACTTATATATTGTGCGTATTTTGTAAAACGACAGTAATGTGTAAGGTGATCATACGTTCGGGTTTCCCTGGACGCTAATTTTAATTTCACAGGGTGGTCAGTGAAAACTCGTTAATATTTATGAGAGATGCGCTTCTTGATTGGCCAGTGAACATGAATGCTCATTAATATTCTGATCTCCATACACGTCCTCTTTTTCGTCTCACCAAATATGGTAACCCTAACCACGCTCACATAGTGGACATTGGAGGGATTGTTCTGCAGATCCTAAACCTTGAATAGAACCTCAAATAATTATGTTGAGGCTGTTATATCTAAATTGGATGTACTTCAAAACAATTGAGAATTAACAATACAACTGATTTAATTTATTTTTATTTGTTATTCGATCTTTTTTCAAGGGTGTGAACGACTGTGCTGTAGATAGTAACGGATAAAAAAATTTAAAACAGATTGGAATGTGTGACATGTCTGAATCTGATGTTTATTTTGATGTAACTGTTATATATATATATATATATATATGTGTGTGTGTGTGTGTGTGTGTGTGTGTGTGTGTGTGTATGCATATATACATACATATCCTCCTGAGACCCAAGGAAAATTTCAGGTTATTTGTGATTTTCTATGTCTTTGGAGGAAATAAAACATCT
>JAODKC010000036.1:18939728-18965623 GCA_026777985.1 Mormyrops attenuatus | reverse complement strand
CCCACATCTGCTGCATCCATAGATATGTTTCAGATTTACATTTTTCACACCAATTTTGTGGAATGAGAAAAGAATTTATAAAAACACCTGGAGATTGAGTTGCATAAAGTTTTACCCTTTGGAAATGAGTTTGCCTGATCACTGAAGCGTGGCTACAGTCACCGAGCCAGCTACTCCTGACACCTCAGTGGCCATTTTCTTCAAGTGCTTCGGGCTTTAAATCCTGACAGAGGGAAGACATCAGCAGACTACAGTGTCGTACCCCACTGTGCTTTGATATCCATCTTTCAAACTACCTCATGTTGAACTTATTGCCTTATTCAAGGCTTACAGGGTCATACAGGACCCCAAAAGCATTACTGAAATAAAGGAGAGGTGCTTAAATACTAGAAACACATTGCTAACATAATGTTAGGATGCTAAAATCTTACGTTAGATAGTCAGCACATATACTGTGATCTCTACATTCACTTGAATACTTGTTAGCTAAGAAACAGAGACAATTTCTGCTTACGCTTCTGAGCACTGGCAGAAATGTTTAAGGAGTTCCTGTGTGTGTTTTTGTGCGCGCGTGTGTGTGTGTGTGTGCGTGTCAGTGTGAGCAACACTGCCAAGCTCCTTTCCACGCACACCACAGACTGACTGGTTTCAATTATCGCCAGCAAACAAAACAGTCTGGGAAAGCTTGGAGAGGGCCTTTCTGACTCTGACGGAGAAAATCCAGACGGCAATGAAAACACGGCCGGCATGAGCCAGGCGCGGCCCCGGAACCTTTAATTAATAATCAGGCACTGCTTGGAGCAGCCTTCACCCCTGACCTTCAGCAACATAAATAAATAAACAGCCCCAAAGTAAACCTGGCTCGTGCTCACCGGCTCACTTTACGCCCTGTCAAACAGACCCTCACGCCAGAGCAGCGTGGCAGCGCCGGGCTTTTCACCTGAACGTCTGATTCCACTGCAGGCAAAATTCCAGACGACCGTGACGACAAGCCGAAACAGCAGCGCTCGAATAAGTGTCTATGCAAATTGTGCCCTGCTGAACATTTGCATGCAATGGCTTTGTTTTTATTTTTAAACCATGTGTTGAAAAAGTGAAATTATGTCACTGATGGAAATTTTCATCATCCTGTGGCAGAGAATTTGCTTTGCTGATACCAAATATAACCCTGTGCCAGTAGCAGATGCTGTTATTTTTAATGATTATACTGAAACCTTAGTCTGGAAAAGTGGTTAAGAGATGGATGGATAGATGGATGGATGGATAAGACATGTATAAGAATGACTGTTTTGCCTATTGACCCATATTCCCATAATATATTTCAACATGATGTCACATTATGAGGCCTCAGCAGCACTTACTGCTTCTACATTGCTATAGAGTGTAGTAACACCTGGGGGGGGGGGGGGGGGGTCTTTTCCGTTCAGGACCACGGGCCGGCCTGGAGGTGCTTATTTGAGCTAACAGGACTGCGTGACCTTGTGTGTGTGCGACCTGCCGTATGTGTGCGTGACCTTTTTCGCAGCTGTAGCGCTGTTCCCCATATCCGCCCCTTGCTGCATGTCACAGTCCGCCTGTAAAAGGAGGGATTTAGACACTATCTGATTGGAGAGGTCCAGCTATCGCACCGATCCTCCCCCCAACCCATCCCCACCCCCACCCTTTTTCAGGAGGCTCAGGTTTCCAGCTCTGTTTGTGTGTGTGTCTTTTGTGTCACTGCTGTTTATATACTTGCGCTCATTTATGTCTGTGTGTCTATTGAACCATGGTTATCCTGGTCATGTGTGAACTGCATGAGGAGAAGCTCTTCGTTTTCTCAGTTAGGTTCTTGCTTTGTTTGGTAGATGTCGTGTTTGGGGCTTAACTGTCTGCTAAAAAAAGTACATGTAGTGTAAATGTTTACTGGTCAGGTTACTCATTCCAGCCCTTCCAGGAGAACCGATGTGCTGTGATGAAGGCCCAGAGTAACGTTGTTGGATGGAGTAGCCTTAATGTCACAGTTCCATCTCTCCCAGCCTGGGCGTTTTAGTGCTAAAGTGTGATTTCATTTTCCACGGGGGCGTCTCAGATCTGCGGTCGATGGCGACCAGGCACTCTGATGACCGGCCCGATTCCTCGCCGCTGGTTTCGGGGTATTGCATGGAGGCCCGGGTCGTGGCTAATTCCGGGCCCCCTGCACGTGAAACAGAGACACGTGTGCCGGCTGTAGAGGGCTGGCCAAGGGGAACACGCTCAGCAAAGGCTGAGATCACCTTCCCGAAATAGAAAACACAGTTTAAGGCTCGGATTTCACTGTAGGTCGCTATACTGGCCCGCATGCAGAGGCTGAGGCTTTTGGGGGGGGTTGGGGGGGGGGTATGTTTTCACTCCTGCCTTTTGTTATCTGTAGTGAAAAGAACCTTTTAGCTTGGGTGAGAAGGGATCTCTTTCAGCATGAAACGATCCACGGAGGCAGCCGTGTCTCTTAAACGTTCCCGGTGCCAGTTACATCTGCTCCCGGCCTCAGAGTAGAGTAAGAAGAGCTCAGGAATGCCGGCTGGCTGGAGAATGGACATGTTTATTATCTGCGTTCCCTGTGAGAGCACCGGGCTGGGGCTACGGAGGCTGCTCACGATAAATAAGCCATAATAAACAGTAAGCCGGCGTCCATCTAAACACTTGCTCACTCCTTATGAAAACAGCAGACTTAAATGGCTTTGAAAGGGAACCAGAGTCAGAATGAAACGCAAACAATTATATACTCACCTTAAAAAAAATCAATAAACTACTCAGTATAAAGTTTGATCTTTAATGAGTGGAAGTAAACACAGCTGGGGTGGGGGCAGGGATTACAGGAAGCTCCAACAGGGAACGGCAGAAGGGATCTGCCCCAGCCTTGCTCCGAAGAGCAGCGATGACACGGGGCCTTGGATCATCCCAGCAGGTGGAGGGGTCTTGCTTTGGCTACACTGACCTACTCTGTTTGTACCAGAGCAGAACCCTGACAGCACAGTATAAGGTTCCTCTCTGTGAATGTTTGCCCGATTTTTGTGTCTCATGTTTAAGGAGGGTTTGGGGGTGATGTGTTGCTCAGTGGTTGCGAAGGTCGCCAGTTCAAATCCCCTGGTCAGCATAGTAGCCACATGTCCATTGGGCCCTTGAACAAGGTCCTTAAACCCCCCAAAAAATGCTCCTAGGGTGCTGGGTAATGACTGACCCCATGCTCAGACCCCAACTTTACCTGTTCATATATGTGAGTCTTAAAAAAGTGGGTGAGATGGGATAAGTGAAAAACATTCCAATTTTCTTGTGCTTGTACGCATGGCAAACAAAGCTTAATTTCAATGAAGATGGTACATGTTCTATGCAGTGTTTCCCAACCCGGTCCTTGGGGACTTCCAGACAGTCCACGTTTTTTTCTCTCTCCCATCTTGCAGTGAATGTGGACTGTCTGGGGGTCCCTGAGGACTGGGTTGGGGAATATTGATCTATACTAACAACAAAGTGTGTCACTGAACTATATATTTTGTTCTTATTATTCACTTATTTCACTTATTGTGAATGGCCTCAGATAGTGTAATTACTGGTGATTGAGACTCGCTCCTCCAATGGGAAAGGTGCTTTGCAAACTAGGAGACTGAGGAATTTTGGGAAACAGGAAGCTTCATCTGCCTCTGTAAAAAAATAGCAGGAGATCACTTAAGTAGAGGGCATAACTGTTTTTAAAACATGATACTTCAGCAACTTCTTTCAAGACATTTGGAGTTCACAATCTAACTTCTTCGTTCGTTTTTGAAAACCTTTTTTGATCATTCTGTTTTGTCTACAAGAGTCAGTCACGTTTTACCCGTCTTGCCCAAGCGTCTGCAAGCTTAAATAGCTCCCTTGCATTTGGCCTGCGAGCTCCAATAGCTTTTTATGGGAAAACAGAATGCACTTTCCCCAAACAGTCATAATGTAAATCTCAAATCCATAAAACTAATTGACACAGCCAGCCAGGAAATGAGTCAGGCTCCTACGAAGAGAACGTACCATTGACAGAAAGCAGGAGGGGGGGTGCAACAGGCTCCACAGGTCTCGTCCTTTGCCAGGACTCGGGGGGGGGGGGGGAGGCAGCGCTGGAGACGGGAAGACAGCAGGAAGGCGTGCTGAGATAGTGCAGAATGCTACAGCTACCTGGTCTGAACTCCTCCAAACTCCAGAGAGACAGACGACACGAAGCCTTATTTGCCATTTGTATAAGCACATCGGAATGCTTAAGCCCTCACAAATCCCATCTTACTCTCCTTTTTAAGACACGGACACCCATATACAGGTGAGAGGGAACCTTGGCTGCACAGTGATGCAGTTTCTCTGCTGAGCCCAGGATTCAACCCCCTGACCTTCCGATGACAAACATAGACACCCAACCTACTGAGCTGCACATTAAGCTCTGCTAGGGTCCTTTGTATACAACTTCATATCCATTACATGTTGCAAGTATAATTAACATTAATAATCAACAATACTTAGAAATTAATTACATACCTGTTTATACATAAAACTTTACAAAGGTATACCAACTACTGCCTTCAACAGTATATGTGCAAAAATGCATGCGGCACATGTCTGGGTCTGGTTGTGCAGTCCCACATTAAGCCATGGTTGATCTTTCGACCTTGCCCCGTCTGTAACGTGTCCCCAGGGCGGGGCATTGCCTGCCTACTGGAGCCCCCAGCTGCTCAAAAGTGATGGACCTCCATGAACACATGCTGCCCCCCCCCCCCAACCCACACACAGTGACCCAGCTAGGGAGGGGACCAGAGGTGAGGGAGGTTGGCTAGAGAGGCCAAGGCTGGGAAGATAGTGTCATCCAGTTGCTGGTTGCATCAGTCCTACATGGAGATCAGTGGCACTGTGAGAATGAGAGAAATGTGGTTTGGAATGAGAAGCAGCCAGATTCACCTTGTGGAATCACAAGGAGGAGCTTGGAGGTGATATCAGCCTGCAGGGTCATCAGCTTGCAGTGTCATCAGCCTGGAAGCTTTATCTTCCTGTTCTTGCTGTTGATACTGGTGTCTTGCTACCAGGGCTACTAGGCTCCCCAGAGTAACTTGGAGGAAAAATGACATTCTCTGTTCTGTTTTCACCATGAGAAGTCTGTGGAAAGGCATGAATTTGATGGAGAGTACTGTGCCCTGTGCTATCTGGAATACATAGATACACCCTGCAAGGGCCCATCCATCCAGCCATCCATCCATCCATCCATCCATCACTGTCCAGCTATACAGTTTATATAGTATAGTTGGATAGATGGATGGACTCCTGAAGTGTCTGATTTCAGTGTGCAATGTACAAAATCAGCTGCATCAAATTAGTCTGTGCCAGTTACCTTTGAAGCTGAACTACAATTTTAAGAAAAACTCCAAGTTAGTAATTGTGTCAGCGCAGTGGCTCACCAGAGTCTAGACTGAATAGACAAACAGCAGTGATACTGTTTATTCTATATCTTCATTTTCAGTGTGCAGTGGTTTGGTTTAAGACAATCAAAACTGTATGATTGCTCTCTTTGATGGCTTTTGGTTTCTCTGCAGAGGTGGAAACCCAAAGTCTACATACATGTAGTCATCATATACCATATGCGCACACTAAAGCTTCGATTGCACCTAATATCATCATTCGACCTCATACAATGTTTTAAACATATAACAGTGGGTTTTCGGTGAAGGACAAGCTTCCCAGGACAGACGCAAAGCTGTGACATCACCTGATCAAAGAGAGCCATCCGATGCGAGCAAGAGAGATGATACCCAATATGGCTCCACATTTGATGTCCATTTCATCTTCAGCATAAACACTTTAAGATCTACCTGAATATGTTTACACTAAAGGGACTGTTTGTGTAGTGTGTAGACAGTGGGGAAAATATACCAGCGACATGCTGCTCCCTGTAATTAGAGTCCAAATATCCCCTTTATCTATGGCTTTTTAAGAAGATCCATTTGGAGGCTGGAAGCCCAGCAGTGCCAGCGTGGCTCATCCTGTCTGTAGTCTGATATTTCTGTAACGGTGCCACCAGTCCAAGACCTGACAACTCGCCGTTTGTTTAAAGCTATGCTTCTGTCTGTAACCTGAGTCAATCTTTATAAGGTAGCGGCATAGTGGAGGGTCTCCACTGCTGGGCGGCATTCCAGCGGGGGGGTCGCTGCTCCCGCCGGCCAGCAGTACCAAAGCTGCACCCATGGTTCTGGCTCCACGCCTGCGCCGGCGGAGATGGAGTCGCATCCCAAGCTTCCCTGCCGTACCCACAGCTGCGGAGGCGGCTGGAATGCCGCTGGTGTATTTTTAGCTGATAATCATCGGTGTGACGCAGATAATCAGGCTGTCAAGGATGCTGAAACATTAAGAGCTTAATGAAATTAGAGAGTTAGAGGAGCTGCTCACTTTTTAGGGATGAATATACTCACCAGAGAAATTATCTGTATTTTGTGGCTGCTGTACACATACTTTCTACCCTAAAAGATCAGACTCACCTTCATTGGCTGAATACTTAAGCTGACCGTATACTTCAATAAAATCAACGGAATCGATGTAATTTTGGCAATTCTATGTCATATGTGTAATCATCATTTCGGCACACCACCTCAATAGACCACGGCTCCCGACTCACTCTCAGGCCCTTCGCTCTCAGGCCCGTCGCTCTCAGGCCCTTCGCTCTCAGGCCCGTCGCTCTCAGGCCCTTCGCTCTCAGGCCCGTCGCTCTCAAGCCCTTCGCTCTCAGGCCCACCGCACTCAGGTACTGCCGCTCTCGGGCCCGTCGCTCTCGGGCCCTTCACTCTCAGGCCCACCACTCTCAGGCCCACCACTCTCAGGCCCTTCACTCTCAGGCCCACCGCTCTCAGGCCCTTCGCTCTCAGGCCTGCCGCACTCAGGCACCGCAGCTCTTAGGTACACATAGAGCAATGCAACAGCATGCTTGACTGATGGCAGGTGTAAAGGAAATAAATAACTATGTGTATTTATCATGTGTTATGTGCCCACCATGTGGCATGTAAGTAGTCAGGGGGGCTAACACAGTGGACAGCATGTGATTGGTTGTGTGACTGGCACAAATCAATAAAAGCCATTTTTGTGCTTTTCCTGTGCTTGTCACCATGTTCACTACCCGGAGCACATTATTACTAGTATTTAAATAATGATTTTGGACTGATAAGGATATTAAAAACAAAAGTCAGAAAGACAAATCCGATGCATGAGTTAAGTCATTTCACAGACAAAGATCAGTAACTGTTAATATGATAACATAAATATTTACCATCATAGTTGCAGATAAAAAAAAAAAAGTTTGGTGGTATTTTTAATTCATGTGGCGGAAAGTGGCTCTTTTAAGAGTGAGATATGCGCAGGGCAAAATAAAACAGGTTCAGTTTCCTGTCTTGAGCAGGCTTCATTGCACAATATTTATGAACGCCTACCTCTCATCCTTTATAAATTTCTAAAAAATACAGATATGCAAACTATTTCATCAGCCGGCAAGTGGTATAGCAGACACACGTTAATGGAAGCAAGTCATCCGTCACAGCGCCACGGGGCTTGTCCTCTCAACGACGTTTTACGCTGATCTGGACCATCCTGAAACTCAGCAGGTCAATAGCTCTTTGATTTTAATCACACTTAATTATCACTATCGGAATATAAATTGCATAAACGGGTAAAGTATGAAAGTATAAGGTTTCTGTGTTCTTCAAACTGTCTGCATGTAATAGGCCTAATGATTTAGGAAACAGTCTGGCTCGTGGTTTGTCAGGTATACAAGATTATTTGTATTTTCTACATCACTACACAGGACATCTTACTACCCAGTCAGTAACATGTAACAGGATTATGCAGCACAAAACAAGTCATTCACAAAACACCAAGGCAGACTATGTAGACTACTGTAGAGATAGGTTTTTATGTAATATATATGAAATAAATAGAAAAATGGCTGAAACAGGAAAATTTGAGTGAGTATAGTATAGGTAATCGAAATAAGTATAAAATAAATAAAAAGAATGAATATAGGAAATACGACGATTAATGTGCAATGTGCACAGTGTCCCTCGTACGTAGTGCTGTGAAACCACGGGGCAATTGCTGTAAAATGAGAGTGACGTGTGGAAAGGGCAAAGTGCACGGGTGTAACAGACACGTGGAGGAGAAGTCCGTGAAAGCCAGGGACGCCGCTGATCTCCGCCGAGCAGCAACTCCTCTTGTAACAGGAGATCGCAGACTAAGAGGCTTACGGAGAATCGCACAAATACTTAATGCTTATTCCGCACAACTCGGGGCGGGCTGAAATAAGGAGGGAGTAGCGGAGATAAAAGAAAAGAAACCCCGGCAGCTGGACTTGGGCAAGGCCAGCGGAGTACGGCGCGGATTTACCGGCTGTCGGTGTCTTAAGCGGCTTCCGTATTCTAATAAAATGATACGCCGCCGGTATTTATATGCTGCAAGTCTTATATGCTGCCTGTGTACACTTACGACTTAGCGATATAATATTCCGGCAGAAAGTATGAGAAGCTATATCCAGGAAATTTGCATGATATTTTAGAGGTAAATACAACTTAATTTAATCCATGAACGCAGTTATTACCGTGCAGTCTAAATCTGGAAAGGCAGAGTTTTGTAAACAACGTTTAATTTCAAAGGCTCGAAAACTTTAATAGCTACAACTAATAGCCATCTATCCATCTTACAACTGCCTATCCTAGTCAGTGTCACAGGGGGCTTGTCCCAGCCATGTCAGGGCACTGGGCAGGGGTACAAACTTAATGGGACCATTACAGGGACATCACTAATAATCCCAGGCTAAGATTAGATGCAATAATAGCGAGCATATCATAGTCAAGTCAGGTCAGGTTGGGTAGCATGCCCTGGTACTGGTACGACAAAACACCTCAGGATCTCAGTTGCCCGACACTCAGTCCAGCCCCACCGTCTGGAAATGGCCATCTATCTGCCGCAGCCAGGTGCTACATCGGCGTCCCCTTGACCTGGTCCAGCCGCTCGGATCCGTACTGGATATTAGTGTAGTGTTTAATTTTATTTTTTTAATAAGTATATATTTACATGGCTTGAGTTTGCAATACGCTGGTTTGGGTATGAATTTAGCCTCAGAAATTCCCTCCCGGGGTGACGAGGGTACTTCAAAAGTCACGGTATTTCTGTTGGATGTACCAGCAGTGCTGTATGTATATGGTATTGGTTTGAATCCACTTCTGTGCTATATCTGTGCTGATTCTTTCTTCAGTCGGATATCATGACAAGCCGACAGCGATGTAGCAAAACCAAAATGTCCAAAATCAAGGGTGTAGGTTAGGGTACGGATGGTAGAGACATGTCCGTACCAATATTGTGGGAGTACCATGTATGTTTGGGGCGGGAGCTGATCTGGCCCCCGCCAGTGTTGAAACCAAACCTATACTCTCGTCCATATTTAAAGTGTCTATAGCACATGAACAGGTTGCTATGATGTTCTGGCTGAAATGCAGACTAGGCAGGGATAAGGTATACATGCGTGTGTGTGCACAGATAATCCAATGTGAACCAAGGACGTGTGTTTGACATCCAAGCAGTCATCCTGACATCATAACATAACATTCAAGTTGGGTAATATGTTTAGTTTAATAAAGCATGTGTGTTTTTCTTTGGCGAAGTATTTGAGGGTAAATTATGTTCTAATCAGATTGCATGTAATGCACATAAGCTACATTTTCATTTGTTTTGCTGACATTCTGACATTAACCCCGTATGGCCAAAGAACACAAATTGTAAAAGTACGAACGCTAGCTTTGTTTTCGTTGCTAAGAAAATTGACACTTTTGTTTTCTCTTTTCTCTGGTACAGACTGACATTTTGGGTCAGTTCCATTTGAACCAAAGGTCAGAATTGAAATTAAGTAAAACACAACCATTATGATGAACCGTCTTAGTGACATTGGCAGCTTGGAGCATTAAATTAATCAACCAAATAATAAAATGAGGCACTGGCATAAACATTGGTAAGTTAAATTAATTACATTTATACGCTACCAGTCAAAAGTTTTTGCACACCACAGGTTTTTTTTTCTACTACTTTTCGATTCATTTCATAAACTCCAGATTTTTTTTTATACTTGTTGAGCATTGGAAAGTTGAGTGAACAACTATAAATGAACATATAAGTCAAATAAAACAAGTTTCCTTTATAACATGGAAAGAGTATGTAACAGTGCATGTCTGACATCCTATTCGCTGGTTGAGTGGTGATGTCATGGTTGAGTGGTGATGTCACATTCTAGGCTGTCCTTTAACTTTAAATGCACTAGTTACCTGTTTTATCCCATGAAACAGAGCAGGATTTAATGTCCCTTGTAGGAAGAATGCCTTGAATTTTCTCTGCTGTTATAACTGAGGTTACATTGATGAATGAAAGCTATGACATTTTCTTGCTAATAAAGGTATTCAAATGTAAATTTATCTGTTAGCAAAGAATATTGAGTATTTTTTTAGTAAATGTTAATTAACCTGCACATGCAGAAAATCTCAGTCTGTACAAAAACTTTTGACTGATAGTGTACGATTATGTATTCATTTAGCCATATAATGTGTAATATTATTATAAGGTGCTGTTGAGTTAGTGTAGACTCTTGGCAACCATATAAACACCATTTTTTCCAGAACGTTCTGTCTTGGGTATATTACATACACTTGGTTGCATTAGGGCATTTATTTTCTTCATTTTACAGTTGTGGTTTTCAAAACATGCCACACTTTATTTGCTGTTTTATTTATGCAATAATCTGCATTCTATTAAGTCTTCATACAAACAATATGAAGAACATTTTTTATTGCAGTATTGCATCACATGTAATTTATGACAAGTAAATCATTCCCAGCATGTCTGCACCATATTGAGCTGGATAGGTGAGGCTATTAATGGTGTTCATTACAGTACTGAACTTGGGATAGATGGTTGTTGTGTATATTATGTCCATATTTAGGGAAATTTCAGCTTATCATCTGCAGTGCAACACATGCCTTTCATGGGATCTGATAATCCAGTTCTCTCTAACAGATGCTGTCAGTGATCACCGTCAGTGGTTCTGGAAACACCTGAGCATTAGCGCGTGCTGCCAGCATGGCCCTGCTACAGCTGCAGTACTTTCCATGTGATCGTCTCCACTGACAGCCCTGCCCCGGGTAAATTTAGCGACGGTGGTTTTGTCTGTGAGCTGGGTCCACCGTCCATTCTTTGATCTGTCCTTCTGTGCCCTAGAGTCAGGCCCACCCGGCGGGAGTCACATGGCCTGACATGGCAGGGCTTCCTTGCGTATCCACGGCGATGTGCCTTCCAGCCGCCAATGAGGGCTTTCCTCGGAGCGTGCCAAGCATTCTCGTCCGGTGAAAAAGGACTGGGCCTGACTGAGATGTTACAGTGCAGCTTCCATACTGTGCAAAAGACTGCCAAGCACACCCATTTAATAATAAGGGCTTATTTTCGATCTCAGAGAGCAATCACAGATGCAGAGGGTCTCTGTTTCCATGGAAGGAAAGTCGTAAATGGGCCATTTGTTTTTAAACAGTCCTACGTGAATCCGGAGGCTCTTTTGGGTCAGCTTTTTTCCTCTTCCATGTTTTGCTGAGGGAATATTTGTTGCGTTTGCTGGTGAGTCTTATCTTTTGAAGTCAGGCCTCATCCAGAAAAACATCAGTGCAGGAAGCCCTAACTGCTTCTGGTCTTTCTTTCAGAAACTGCCCAGACACCTTCCCTAGATGGCTGTAAAACACCCAGAAGTTCCCGGCTTTCCTCCATTTGCCGCCATGAGGAGTCTGTCAAAACTTTGGCTGGCGTCACTGAAATGCACCAACAGCGTCATGGCCTTGTGTTGCTGAGCAACGAAGGGTTACAGGCCCAAATCCCCTGCTGACCCCCCCCACCCCTGGCCCATGTGTGTTTCCAGTATATTGCCCTCTGAGAGCTTCGAAAGCAGGAAGTTTCAATGTTGTCTTGTGCTTTTGTTGGGAAATCGGAAAGAACAGGAACTAAAAGGGATAAGATGGAAAAAGTTACGTAATACTGGCTTTTAATGCACCTGCCGCCCCATGCTGATTACGGCTGAGGAAAAAAAAGGGTCATTTGGTACCAGCTGTTTGGCAGATTTTTGTAGTAAACAAGCGTTCTGCACAAAGATGTTTGAGCCCAGTGTGAAAATAGAGCTGCCTGAAAAAAGCTGTTTCTGAAGCTGTCATGGACATTCACAGAGAAAATGCCCCATTAACAAACTGGGAAATTCACAGAAAAACCCTGACACCCACAGTACACAATACATATCCTGCCCAAATCATGTAATCGTCTTTGTAAATATGTAACACAGTACGCTACAGAGGCACGTCCTTGAGAACTGGATGTTGTTGGCAGAGGTGGGAAGTAACGAAGTACAAATACTTCGTTACTGTACTTAAGTAGATTTTTCGAGTATCTGTACTTTACTTGACTATTTCTGTGTATACTTTTAACTTTCACTACGTACATTTTAACACGAATATCTGTACTTTGTACTCCTTACATTCAAATCAAATCAGGCTCCTTACTCTTGTTTCATTTAATTTAAATGAAGTTTATTAGGGCATTTTGCCATGCATTTTACCTATTCCGAATCAATAGTGCGCGCGATCCAGACAACTTGACCCTTTGGTTGAGGCTTAAAACGTGTGTAAATAAGCACAGAAAAGTCAGTCCCATTGGTGTATCTGTCTTTGCATGTGACGCACAACACGATAGACACGATAAAGTGAGAGAGAGCGAGAGACTAAAACCAGGCGGCAACTGGGTGGGAAAAGATATCGTGATTGCAGTGGAAGAAAGAAGCTTGAAAAGAAAGTAGCTCGATGAAATGTCTAATAAAACTGGTGGGAGTGTTAGCGGAGTCTTTCCCGACAAAATTCAACCTGTCATTGAGGCTTAACACTCCACTACCAGCCTCAACTGCGTGCGAGAGACCGTTCAGCACAGCCGGGCTGATATTCACACTGAAAAGGGCATGCGTTGATTCCAAGAACTTTGAAAGTCAGCTTCTTTTGAAGCTAAATAGAGAGTTCTGGTAGTCCTATGGTGTGTGCCTCAGTTCTTGTGACTTACACAAACACGTAATATATTTGCATACAAATAAAGTTTTTTGAACACCATGCACATCGAGTTTGTAATCCCTCCATCTTTTACAGTACTATAATATTTTTTGCATGATTAGGAAAAAGGCAATCATCATGTATAATGATGGTAACGGCCAATGGAGCTTTAAGTATTTATCTGGCTTTATTTTTCTCTGCTTGCGTTCTACATGGAGTCCAGTCAGCTTTGCGCTAAAATGGTGGTTTTGTCCTTTGCAACTCTATATATACTTTTATACTTTAAGCATGTTTTAGAGCCTGTACTTTTCACTTTAACTTGAGTAAAAAAGCGAAGTCAATACTTCAACTTTTACTAGAGTATTTTTAAAAACATGTATCTATACTTCTACTTAAGTGAAGAATGCGTGTACTTTTAACACCTCTGCTCATCAGTCATTGTGCTGGCTCCCAACTTGTCATCTGCCATCTCCACCATTTCTGAGTGGGTCGACACTACCAAGGCTCAGTTTGAAGACCTGGAGTGGGATCCTCTGGGCCAAACACTGGGTCTAACTCTGTGGGTCCCCACCTCTGCCACTCGCATGCATTGATCTGGTCTCGAGTCTCAGTGTGGTATCAGAGGCCACTGCCAGGGCAGAGCAAGTCTCTAAGCCAAGATGAGGGAGACAGAGACGTGCAACTTAAACTCGTCGGCCTGACACAAGTACCTAGTCTTCCTCCCATTCCAGTCACTGTTCCTGTCCAGTAGATCCCTTGTTATCCTCCTGTCTTGCAGTCTCGGCGGCATCTTTCGGTACCACAGTCTCGGACGTATCATCCTGTCCAGCTGACTCCTTGGACCTCGCACATCCCACTGACCCCTCAGGGCCCCTCAGTCTTGCAGGCCTCTTGGGGCAGCGTTACCCTTGTCCCTCAGGTCCCTCAATGCCCTCCAGTTCCACTGTTCCTGCGTCGTCCTCTGGTTCTTATCCTGTGGTCCCAGTGGCACTTTCCGGCTTTAGTTCCAGTACCAGTCTGGCAGTCACATTGGCACAGTCAGACTTCACTATTCTCCCAGTGCCACCTGCCTGCCCTGTTCTTGACTGTGTCCCATTCTGTGTCTGTTCTACTGTCCTAATGGGTTTTAGCTTTGCTTTTGTCTGCTTCATGTCCCTACTAGTGTCTTGTGCCTCCTGCACCCTTCATCCCACTTGTCACGACACACTTGCTGTAAACAAAAAGCAGGTCCTTAGAAGAATGTCAGATATAACAAATGAAGTTGTCATCTTAGTACACTCTCCGACAGATTATTAATGAAACTTAAATTGACCTTCAGTGTATTGGCATAAAGCTACATTTTGTTTTAATTATACATGACATACAATAATGCTCTGTGCCAGCTCATCTATCCAACTGAAAAAATGATGCATTTCTTATTCCACAAAGTCACTCAAGTGCATCATGATAATCCATAATTGGTCAATAAATCATAATGACGGCAGAAACCAAAATTAAGTGTTTATACTATGCGATTTATGTGACAACACATGCTGAGGTTTTACTGTAAATAATATTACATGCAATCTCAAAAAAGGATACTGAAGCTTAAGTAAAACCTTTGGGAATTATTAGGATTTTTAATACACGATATAGCCAAAGAGAGTGAAACCGTAGTAAGTAAATAGTGAGTATAACCTTGTCATTTAAATGCTAATTAGATAATTAGAGTGAGATTCTGTGCATGACTTTTTATTCAAAGGGGCAAAAGAGTACAAGCAGAAGTCAAATTGTACCACCATAGTCTTCACTTTCATAATGTTTGTGTCACCATCTCATTTCACACTTAAAGTCACTGCCATATTCTACCTAGTATGCTTTTCTGATTTTCCCTTTCCTTTAGTGTATTATATAGCTTGATGTGAATGCAAAAAGTCTTAAGGCCCAAAGTACATGCAAAAAGGAGTAACTCTCAACACAGAAACCACTCTTTTCTAATTTGCCTGAAATGCCTTGTTGGAATCCCACCCCTTACTTCCTTGACATGGTGAGGTCACCTACTTGCACAGATTTGTCTACAGACTCCAAGACATGGGCAGAACATTTAGGGCATGCTGACCAACTGGGCAAGCTAACCAATCAGAGCACACTGGGCTCATCGGGGGTGGGGTTAATGCTCCAACAGAGTGTTTCAGACAGATGGTGAATAGGGATGTATAAAATGAGAAAAGTAATGTGTCTTTGAAACATTGAAGCACGTAAAACTATTCTAGTAGACCCCCAAAGTAAAATTATGAACCATGAAAATGAGCATAATAGGTCCCCACTATTCAGCTCCATCCAGTACCTCAGTGAGACACTACCTCATCTATGGAAACTTGCACATGTCGCTATGTGTATCTGTATGTATATGTTGATATGTATATCTGTATCTGACAAATTCGGTTTTCTTAAAAAAATGACAGGCTTACAGATATATTCAAGTACAAGCAACCATGTAGTGCAGGCTGAATGTATGCTGGATGCAACACAACAGGAATTAAAGCAACACAATAGCAATATAGTGAATCAAATATAAAATGTGAGGCAAGACAGGGAATTTGTTAGATTCTGTCTGTTTTTAAATATATTCATTCATTCACCTTCCAACTCCTCATCCAGGTCAGGATAGTGGGTGGGTCTGGAATCAAGGGGTCTTATTACACCTGGGATGGGATGTGTTACGTCCAAACCGGGTAAGCAGGAGCGGAGAGACGGAGGATCGGGGAAATGCAGGGTTTATTGGCAGGATAACACGAACAGGCAGCGACCGACAAAGTAACAATACAATGACAGAACTAGGAAAACAAACTCTGACATGGACTTAAATACACTGAACTAAAGAAGATAACTCGAAACAGCTGGTAAACACTGGGAATCCACACGAGGGTAACGAGTAGGCGTGGTCAACGAGGGGGCGGAACAACGAGGTGTGACAGGATGTCCGTCCATGTATTTAAAACATCAGGAAAAGGTGGATATTATCATACTCAGAAGAATGCATATTTATTGATCATCTTATACATTGTATGTGTAAACAGAGACAATGGCTGTAGAAGGATTCTGGGGGAGGGACAGCTTAATAATTGAAATACAAAAGGTCTATTTATTTGGGGCGGAGGGGGTGAATGAATCCAAATTAAATATTGGGCGGTACACATTCCCCCCTGTCCCGACACCACTGAATACAAACTATTTCTGATCCAGCAGAAGGCAAAACAATGGCTCAAGTTTGGGTGACCTTTAATGCCCCTTAGCTAATGGTTATGCGATTCATGAAAACAGCTATCTATAAACAAATAAACAAACAAACAAACAAAAAGAATGATAGATAGATAGATTAAGCACTGCTTAATGACTTATGAGACCCCAGCACATTGGATGTTAGCCTCAGATTACACTCTATGATGTCTTTTTTTGCTGAAAGTTTGAAGCCCCTGCAGTGTTTGCTGCATACTGAGACACCATGAAACTGAACTCCTTCATCGGAATATCAGGGCTTATCAGCCTTAAGATCTGCTGCAGGGTGACATCTCAGGTCCCGTCCCTTTGTTTCATGTGTTTATTGAAGAAAGACGTGCTTCTCTCTTGAATGAACTGCCTGAAATCTTACTCAGTAGGTCTCTGAATTGATTTCATAGTTACTCAAATGGCTTCTTAAAGCCTTCCATATTCACAGACCTCATCCATATTCATAGAAAAAAGCCCTGAGCTCTGGGTTTCTTGTCAGGAGACACCTGATGTACGAAAAGCTTTTTATACTTAGGTGTATTAAGCCATTTTAATCTGAGTTAAACGCCACGGTATTCAGTTAAATACACTTTAAACTCCAGAATAGCACGCGCGTCTTTGAAAATGTTAAAAATATAATTTATTTTTCAAATTCAAAGTGTGCATATCCGTGCACTATTCATTCAAGAGATGGGAAATCAGTGGAGTGAAACTGACACAAAATGGTTTTTACCAAAAAACAATTTATTTGCTATCTATCTATCTATCTATCTATCTTTACAATACACTAAGCATTCTGGACGAAGGTGATAACTTGAAGATACAAAAGATTGCTTAAATACCTGAAAATATCTGAAATTGCATAATAATGATGATAATAATAATAATAATAATAATAATAATAAACTAGGTATGTATTACCTAATATAAAAGTCGACTTAAGTAGCTTAATCCTAACTTTAATCCTTAACCAAGAGGATATTCATTCACAAATTACAAACCATAGCTAGCTATAGAGCTGTAGAAAAGAATTATGGCCTGCTAATTCAAAACACTTCATTGTTGTCCTAGAGAATTCTCCATCAAAATAGCTACAAATTAAGATCCATCAATTACATATAGCTATATAAAATTTGTTTTCCTCCTTCATTGGCCAACAAAGAGACAAATACAAATAAAATAAATGCAAACATAGGCACATTGTAATTTTCTGCAAGGTTGATTAGGATACACAAAAAGTTTGTATTAATCGTCATCAGCCTTTTCTGAAAGAAAGAATCCTGTTATATAAATCAGTTTAAACATATACAGAGGACAAATCGTACAATGAAAAGCATATGGCACATAACCTTTCTACTAGAAGAACAGGATACATCTCCTCTGCCACCAGAAACCAGAAATTCCATCCATCCATCCATCCATGCATGCATCCATCCATTTTCTAACTGCTTATCATGGTCAGAGTCATGACCAAAGGATTATATTGTGCCTGAAGTGTTGAGTATAAAGAGTCACAGTCACAGAGTAATGGACTGGTTGGTTGAAAAAAAAACCTTGCTATGGATTTGTACTTTCTGGATGTGAACTTTCTACCTGTCTGTAATGGATAACTTTTGTGAGTAACTTCCCCAACACTGACTGTAATGCATGCCCCAAAACTCCTATTGAACATATATGATTATAAAATATTCCATTTGCCATATGAAAAAGTTTTCACATTGTAATGAAATTTGTGGTATGGCACAAACATATTTTTTGCCCATTGGGTAGACAATATATAAGGGATTATAATTTATGCCGGGCTGCACTTTCTTGCACCTGTAAACATGAGAGTGAAAATGCCCAGAGCCCTTTTACATAATGGGTTTAAAACAGTCCACACTGGACTTCTTAATTATGTAATACAGTGGAATGAAGAAATACACTTTTCCAGAAGACATGGAGCACAGGCTTGTAATCACCCACTGCCTTGTTCCTGATGTAGCAGAATACATGACGGCCTTACATTTTCTTCCCAGTTGCTCTTCCATATGCAAAACACTGTGTGAACCAGGATGGCCCAGTTTTGTGGGGGAAGATACTGGAGCCTGACAATCAGGGCTTTCACTTCAACATTGGGCAAAACCAAACACACCTTCAGCATCTCCCATCATTATGGAAGTCACTACATTTGTATGTGGTGGGGTGGTGAAGAAGGCCCTTCCCTTTGTATCTCTTTTCTTCTGTAGACACCATGGTAGAAAGGAATGTCCCAGTCATAACAATTCCTGGAATCCTTCTTGACCTTTTCATGAAAAAGTTACCTCCAAGTTTCGCTAAAATAATATACTGATAGCTGCGTATTTCTTGCCTGTTAGATCACTGCTCGCCACACTACAGTCAGATAGTTCCGTAATGCAAAGTTTGCATAATTTCTCCAGAAATTGTTAGCTGGGGTTTGCATGAATTTCCTTCCAGTGGGTAGATGGATTAATGAATGGATATATGGTTGGATGGATGATGGATGGATTTAAGAACGAATAATGTGTCATATTATTTTAATATTCCACTTAAAATATTAAACTGAAGTTATGATTTAAAACAGTGATTTTCAAGTTTCAAGCTGTATCGCCAAAAGTCTCAGTGAACTCAGTGAAACCCTTATTCTATTGCTGAAGGGTGGTTGCAGGATTTATGTTTCAGATTAAATAAGCCAGCTGAACGTGAGGGTAACCTATGCCCAAGATCAAAGCCTTTCAGTGTTCCCCACTGACTTCAAAATCTGTGAAAAATATTTCACGTATGAAAAAAGTAAATATGAAATAAACATATGAAATATTTAACAAAACTTTTAATGCGAATGGAAACCAGGTGCTTGGAAACTCAGTCATCCTGAAAAATGATGACTGAAAAATGTTTTAAATAAAAACACTCAAAAGTAAATTTGTTCTTTAGCGTTTGAATGTACATTTTAGATTTGATAGCACTAATGCAGGATTTTGCTACAAGTAACCTCTGTCTCATTGAATTAGAAGTGGTCCTTAGAATCTATACAGAGAATTCCACTGCATTTGAACTACTTTTCATTAAAAGGATTAATCCCTCAGCTTTAATTATTGGAGAAGAGATAAGGACACTTTTGTAGTCACTTCACTAACCACCCCTGCAAGGTGGGCAGTGTCCATATCCTGAGTTTTTTTTCTTTGTCATAAGTACTCTTTGATACTCAGGGTTAGTTTCCAAGCTTATACTGTGCCTGATAGTGTTTAAACTCTGGTGTGTAGCATAATAATGTGTGCAGAGAGCTCATGTTTTTTGCTAAATCTTAGCTAAACTTGCTATTCTAACGCTCCACCAAACACCTAAGGCTGCAAAACTGTACCTGCTATGCGTTTATTACATTTTCAAAAAGTTGTCAATGATGGGTAATGAACCATGCACATGCTGAATGAATGCATCCTCAAGACTCAACCTATCGGTCTAAAGCTGACCTCCCCATCAAGAATTGTTATTAGTTTACCGATGGATAGATAGATAGATAGATAGATAGATTATTTGGTAATAACTTCTCTCTGTGTATGTGTGCATGTGTGTGTACACCAGGAAGATGTTATACTGAACCTAGGGAAATAAAACCAAGGCGTGTGACACAAAATATGCAAAAATAAAATAAGCTAGACACTGAAGCTTCATTTCCACATGATTGCAGGAAAAATGTAACAAACAATGCAAACCGCCAATTTTCTTGATTCATGGGGATTAAAGTGATCATTAAAATTAAGTCAACAAATTGAAAACTAAATTAAAATGAGTATACAGATTAAATGAAAAAAATCCCCTTTTTATCACATTATTCATTCATAAAAATCTTATTAAAAGTATTTATGTTGCAAAATTACAAATTATGCATTAAAACAATTTGCATAAGATAATTAATGTATGTATTTCTTTATTCTTAACAGATACATTATTCAGTTTCAAGTTTTGTAATGGTTTTATTAAAATGTACTTACTAAATGTTATTTGGACATATAATACATTCTAATGAAGATTAGAATTCAAAAACAGCATGTTTACAATGTTCTCTAAGACTCTCACTTTACACACAAAATTAATTCCTGATGGAATGAACAACATGAGCTCAACAAAAGCAGATGACCACTGAGAGCCCATTAGCCACACCCCATGCTCTCCTTGAGATGCTCTCCTAACAAAACAGCAGGCCATATCGTCCGTACGCTTCCCCTGATAAGTTAATTAGCATATAAAGCTGACTGGATAATGAGTGAAGTTCTTTTTGCAATTTCGTCTACTGAGGTATTTTCATTCTCAATTACAGAAAAGAAGCATTTAAAAAGATAAACTAATTTCATTTAAGAATGTAATTACAACAAGGCTGTCCCCTCCCTCTGTGATCCTGTTCTGGATAGACAGTTGTAAAATGAATGGATTGTAGGAGTTCAGATAAACACACTTATTTTTTGGATTAATGCATGTGTGAATTCCAGATTCCAAATTTCTGATGTCAAGATGAATCCCAGACTTTGAATTGGGAAATTGTGGGCTGCATGAAAGATATGACACTCCATTTTTTGGGTAACCTACTTTGAAGTTGCTTAATCGCATTACGTCGCTCGTGTGAATGTTGCATGTGTGAACTTTGTGTACATGAATGTGCTTGACATATGCAGAGGAGGACATCAAGCAGGAACTCAGCCTGCTTGTCAGAATCTTCAGAGTGTTGGCTGGTGGATCCATCATCCGCTGGGGCTATTCTTGCATTTCTGCTCTTTGTATTGCAATGGCATTATGGCATTTCAATCCCTTCTAATGGTGAGGAACCATGAGACAAGCGAAGCTTTAGCAGTCTTTGTTGATTCCAGCAGCTGGAGGGTGGAGATGGAGGATGGTGGAAGGGTAGAGAGGAGAGGGAGGAGATGAAGTGAGATGTAGAAAGAAGCTGGAGATGCTGTGAAGAGATTAATGGAAGGCAACAAGTGGATATAAGCATTGGGGTAGAACGGGTAAAAAAAGATACCTGCAAATGTGGCGGACCCATGCATGCAGTACTGAATGTAGTCCTGTGATCTGCTTCTGGACTTCTACAGAATGGGACTTAAATGTGCAATATGCAGCTCAACCAGGAGGGCAGGAGATGCTGTTCATTCACCAACCTGTCATTAAATCTGACAGATGCATTCCAGACCGTATGTGTTTGCTTTTGGAAGGCATAATTTATAACACAGCATGGCATTTAGTTAAAGTGCGCAAAACCCTTTGAAAGCCAAATTTGACGTTGAAAGAAAAATCTATATACATATACATGCCTAGACATAAAAGAAGACCTTCATTGCTTGTTTGCTGACCTTTATCTATGACTTTTATGAGCTTTGATGAAACAAATTTGGGGATAATTACCATGAGCTATCTAGACCCAAATTAGACCAATACGAAAACACACCAGCAAAGATAAATCGCTTGCTTATTCATCATTTATTATTACATATTATCATTATGTGAATTTTGTCATGTAATGACAACATTAAGCCATTACTTTGTTCTGGGCTGTAGTGTTAACATTATATGCTGTGCTTGTTTTCATTGTCGTTACAACAAATATGGTCTGATCACACATAAGCAAATGTGTTTTATAGGTAAATTGCAGATTGATTTATTTGTTCCAAAGAAGATTTATTTTCGGTTGTATTCTTATAATTACTCACTATCTCAACCACTCCCAGATAATGTCCGTTACTCCCAGGAGAACCTGTTTCCTTGCCAATAAAGATGGAGAAGTCACCTGTTCCCTCCCACGTAACTGTGGCACAAGAATTTCACTTTCACTGAGTACATGAGTGCATGGAAATAAAGTGATCATGATTTAAGAGATTTCTCATTGACCCATATTTAAAGGCAAAATATGAAACAAACCTCCAACTGGAACCATGAAGAAAATTCTCACTGAAATGGAACAACAGACTGATATTTAAAGCAGCATTCTCGCTATATTGTTTACTTGAGGCTCTTTATTTCCCTATTTAATATTTCCAATGGTAAAGTACCATGCAAAACTGAATATTTCCTTCTGACAGGCCTGATCACTCTTTCTGCATGGATATAGAGATTGACAAGTTTTCTGCACTGGGTTTCAGCAGCTATGCGATCGTAACCTACAGTAGACGCAGTTCGAGTTTACAGACTACAAAAAGAATAATCGGTTGCACCATGCAAACAGTTTCAACGCAAATTTTACACCTCATCATTAGTTGTAAGGTCCATCCATGTTCCTAGTGAACCCTGTTTGTATTCCTTGAGCTCAAGCATCTCATGTAGCAGAATGACTGTTAAGTACCTACAATAAATGTCTATCTAACTTCACCACTACAAATTTGATAAACATACTAGTGGTGTAACCAGACCATAATTGAACCATGACCCGAATGGATATCCCTTGGTTTGGCATGCATGATGTGAACCACGGATTTAACAAAAAAGTTTAACCATGATAGTATGAAATACAGTTTAACTTTTAAACAAAAGTTAATGCTGAAATCATTTCTCACAAAAAGGGAGAATTCCCCTCTTATGTGTCGTACTTGGGGAGAATTTTTGATTTTATTTGGGAATGCAGTTAAAGACAAAAAAAGCTTGCATGGATTCAATAGCATTAGCTGTGGCATTTTAGTGGAATCCGCTTCCCCCTAATCTTGACAAATGCTGTTCATGTGTTTAATAACAACTTTTGTTTTCCCGAGAACTTTTATTTTGGGATTTCAAGAAAACTACTTTGGCTATGTTGAGATCGCGAGGAAAATAAGCCATGATGCAGAGCTGCAGTGAAAAGATACAGACAAAGCAGTGTGTGTTCACATGAACGGGGCATATTGAAAGTTCCTAAAGATCCTAAACCTTTGGATTAGCTATAATTACAACAATTACAACTGTCAGGCTCCCTCTCCAATCAGTAACAAGCATGTGATCAGTAGATGCCTACCCTTTCCATTTTCAGGGCCGCTAATGTTGTTTTTGTATTGGCTGATGTGTTTTCCCATTTGCTGGCGAGTTTTCATATTTACTGGCATGTTTTTGTATTTGCTGGCGTGTTTTTGTATTTGCTGGTGTGTTTTTCATATTTTATCATTTCATTTCATTTCATTTTCATTTTATTTATTGCATTTGGCAGACACCCTTAGCCAGAGTGACTTACATAAGTACTTAGAAGTATCATCAGTGAATACATTCTGATACTGATTCAATAGAACCTGGCCAAGAATACTATTACTCTGCTGGCAAGTAATACGATTTTTTTTAAACAATAATGAGTATAAACCTGGAAGTGCTAATCTATGTACTTCCAAAAGAGTTTGTAGAGGTTTTCAGTCATCATTTGACTGTTGTGCTGTTGTGTTTTTGTATTTGCTGGCGTGTTTTCATATTTGCTGGTATGTTTTCATATTTGCTGGTGTGTTTTGGCCTTCAGTCTCTTTGTAATCAAATGTGGCTGAAGTATGCATTGCAATGCACCTGTTGCACATGGCGGTTGAAGATATTGAATTGAATTCCTTCTTAGTCATAAGTAAAAATAACTATATAAACTTAACAATAAAAGTAATGTATTCCAAACAATTGACATGATATACATAGTTATATATACAGAGTAAATATAAATTATTACAAAACATAAATCATGCTATCTCATAAATAACTAGAGTTGCAATAAAGCTATAAGTTACACAGAGGGACAGTATGGATATATCTTGTACAAAGTCAGTATGCAAATGCCTCTGAAGGCTTTACCTGCAGTGCTTTCCACTGTCTTAGCTGTGCCTTTTGCTTGACCCCATGTGGTCTGCCTTTTGTTTGCTGTGTTCCTGTGTCCTTAATAAAACCCTTTTAAGGGGATCGGGGAAAGCCTTCAGGAGCCTCATCCCCGGATGAGTCAAAACCGTCGGAGAGCTAATAGGGTCAGGCCTGTTGGCGATTGGGGCTGGTGTGGTGCTGAAGTGTTGCCTGCTGCATGGCGGCACTTGGGTTCCAGTTTGAGGCGGCCCATCCGGGTAGGCACGTGGAACGTCTTATCTCTCCGGCAAGATGACCATCTTCCTCTGCTGTCGGGGGAGCTTTATAAACTCCGCGTTTCAGTGGCAGCACTCTCTGAGGTACACAAACAAGGGAGTGGTCAGATCTCTGTAGGTGGGTATAGCTACTTTTGGTCTGGTCAGTATGATGGCTGCCATACTCAGGGGGTAGCTGTTGCCGTAGCGGATCAGCTCCTTCCAATGCTGTCTGATGTCACTCCTTTCAACGAGCGTATTATGACTCAGGCTAAGGCACTCCTTGGGTGTCTTTTCTGTTGTCTCAGTGTATGCTCTGACCGCGGTGAGTGATGTCTCGTTGAGGGAGACATTTTACTCGCAGCTTCGCTTGGCGGTTGAGGGTTGCCCACGAGGTGACACTCCTCTGGTCATGGGTGACTTCAGTGTGACCACTGCAACTGACAGGGCTGGTTATGAGGATTGTGTCAGTCCCCATGGGTCTGAAGACCATGGTGAAAGCGGCTCCAAGTTCCTTGACTTTGCAAAAGGTCAGGGGCTGCAGGTCCCTGGATCCTGGTTCCAATGCCCTGAGCCGCATCGTTGGACTTGGTACTCCAATACTGGTGGATCGGCGAAGGAGATCAATCACGTCTTCGTGGGCAGACGCTGGAGACTCCTTCAGAACTGCAGGGTCTACAGAAGTGCCCAGTTTGTGAATTCTGCCCACAGACTTCTTGTTGCTACTCTGAAGATTCAGCTTAGATCCAGTAGGCTACCACCTACTAGGGGAACGAGGCTGGACTTAGCCAGACTCTAAGTTCAAGCTGTTTCTGATGAGTTTGCAAGCAATTTGTGTAAAAAACTTGCAGATTTGGGTGTGACTGCTGACTCTAATGTGATGTTGGAGACCTTCCGTGATAAGACCCTGAAGGTTGCCGAGGCTTGTGTTGGTGTTGCCAGTGTTCCCAGAAGGAGGTGTTTCATCTCGCAGGGCACCGTGGATATTATTGAGAGGAATCGCAATGCACAACTTAGTGGCAACTCTAGGATGTACTGGGAACTGAGAAGGATGGCTGTGAGGGCTCTGAAGGCAGATAAGGAGGCGTTTGTTAGACAAATCTGTGAGCAGGTGACACACCATCTGCGGTCTAGTGACCCACGTCTTGCTTACAGAGGAATCGAAGCATTACACACATCTGAATCTGTTCCTCGGAGACTTGCAGTCAGGGCGAGTAATGGAACGGTCCTTACAGATGACACTGCAGTTATGACCCACTGGGCCGGCTACTTTGAGCAGCTGTTTAACCCTCTGGGGTCTAGGGGCAGGGAACAGACTTTCACTGACTGGGGCGTGATCACACATTTCAAATATCATAAACTTAATTCATGGCAAATAAATTGTTTCTTATATATTTGTTTTGGCATTACACTCATCTTAATTTTAATGTATATTGTAAATATGTCAGATTTATGTTAATTTTGTAATTTGACATCAAAGTATAGACATTGCAAAATGCAGTTTGGA
>JAODKC010000036.1:18908283-18934133 GCA_026777985.1 Mormyrops attenuatus | reverse complement strand
ATATATAAATGGAGCGTAACGAAGTTAAAACAATCAAGACAAGATAGCCAAAGGGCTCGCCCAAGGAGCGGGCCACCACCCAGGGAAGAAACAGGAG
Organism: Mormyrops attenuatus; assembly: GCA_026777985.1. Taxonomy (NCBI): domain Eukaryota; kingdom Metazoa; phylum Chordata; class Actinopteri; order Osteoglossiformes; family Mormyridae; genus Mormyrops; species Mormyrops attenuatus. The sequence continues at coordinate 18,934,036 of JAODKC010000036.1, read as the reverse complement.
CCATGTGGAAGAGGCCCCGGTAAGGGCATCGAGCCTGACACAACGCACGGACGTCAATGGCTCCTGCCCTCTGCGAACTGAAAGAGGCCAGGGACAGCATCAGCAATCCGCGGAGCAGCAGCTCCTATCGAGGACTCATGGACTGTTGGGCTAAGGCCGGGGACGGAGGATTATTGGAGATGTTGTTTAAGTGTTAATATGGAGATAAGATAGGATAGGTTAAGCTAAGATAGGATAGGATAAAATAAGATGAGATAAGATATGAGCATTACAATAAAACACATACTTAATATACAAACAGTCGCTTTTTGTGTTGTATCTGTCTTGGTTTGAAAATTTAGCGTCCGTAAGTTGATTTTTTATTTGGCACTTTCCTTAACGTCAATAAGCAGACAGGAATGGGGGAAGGAACTGTTAAGTAAAAAAATAATGTGTCGAAATAACAGTGTTACTTTATTTTAATGCAGAAAGAGCCACTTCAGAATTTTATCAAGAGTTAATGGCCACTACTGTTGGTGTTAAAAGTGCCAGTAAATCATGCGGCAAAAGTTGAATTCCGGTGTATTTCTGAAAAACGCACCGCCTTCTGCCTGATGTCATTCGCTAACGTACCTCCGTTCGCATGCCATTGCTATATAAATATTATATAGGCGACTATATAATACAAATTGTACTTAAAGTAATGATAACGAGCAATGCTCGTTAGCACATAAGTGGTACAGAAGTACGCATTCGCCGTGCAAAGTAATACACGCAGCAATTTCTTACAGCAACGCAAATGCGTATTTATTGTATGTGCATTCACGGTGTTATGACATGAAATGACCGGGCATTTTAAACCTTTATGTGGTTAAGTTGTACTTCTTTCACGGTACAAAGGCTAAAATGCACAGTCATTTGTTGTAAATAAATTTCTGGATTTGGAAATAAATATCGAATATAAAGAAAAAAAGTATGAAAGGTATAATAAAAATATAATAAATATGAAATAATAATTTACAAAAAATAATAAAAATCCATTAAAAAAACAGATAAATGCTGCTTGGAGCTCCCTCCACTCCAGATGGTTCCCTGGTGGTAAAACGAGCTGTGAACCATGTCCAGTCATCAGGGAGACCACCTTCAAGAAACTCCTCAACACCCATCTGATCCAGGAACACCTATACTAGCCTTACACTGCTCCATTCTTCCTTAATGGTCTTAATGTTGCACCTTCTGCTGATTTGAATGGTTGTCCTATTCAACTCATGCTTTGTTGGAAGCTGTTGTGTTGTCCTGCTCCCATAATGATACTTCTGTTAATCCCCGTGGGGAAATTCTCCTTTCACCTACCCCACCTTGCTCTCCATGATACACAGACACATATGTAGGTGAGGGCAAGCTTGGCAGTGAAGGGCAGCCACCTGGAGGGATGCCCATGGAGCCTTTCTCTTGGAGGGTCTTTCTCAAGGGGCTACAGACATGTGGCTATCTGGCCAAATGGGGGTTTACCCCCCTAAACCACACAGCTCCCCAAAGCTTCTTCAGCTTATACCTGAGCATTCACTGGAAGCTCAGCCTAGCTGCACTTACTCCGAGCTGACTTCTCAACAGCTGTATGCTTGTAATGTGCTATTTGCCTCACTTATACGTTGCTTTGGACAAAAGCATCTGCTAAACATGTATAATGCAAATATAATGAAAATGCAAAATAAGACGATAAAAAATAAAAAGCAATGCATAAATAACTTTACATAAGATAGCGATCAGGAGTGAGTTTCCCGAAGCCTCCTTAACGCTACGTCGTTCTTAAGGTCTGTATTAAAAGATAGGACTTACGAATGACGTAGCGTTAAGAAGGCTTCGGGAAACTCACCCCAGGACGATCTAAAATGAAAAGTGAGGTGGCACACTAGCTCACATCCTGACGGTGTGTGTCCTGTCTCGGACTGGCATCCCATCCAGGCTTTCACCCCTACACCCTGTGCTGGCTGGGAGGGGCCACAACCCGCCCCTAACAGCAGCCTTGTCCAGATTAAGTGGTCAGAAGACGGATGGGGAAAAATACATTGTGTCATTGTGTGTGAAGAATTCAGAAAATCACACACGTTCATTTAACAGGCTTTAAAGCAAGCACAAAATGGTGGTGGGCACTCGAGTTCAGTATTTAGCTCAATCATTTAATAAAATCAGTGTTTGAACTGAGGCACATCTGGGACGACCCCCATAAAAGAAAAATTTACCGTCACCACAGCCCCACCCCCCCGTCAACAACTTTTACCGTTGCTCCCGCCCACAAGGGGAGCCCCCATATATTAAAAAATACCTAGTATGAAACACACAGAGTATATTTTATGACCATAAAAGAACTCCAGCACTGCATATTTTTAAGATTTAAATAACTCTGTGATTAAATTGTATCTGTGATATAGCACCGTACATGAGACTTCAATAGTGCAGCTTTTTCACAGAGGGTAACCCCAGGCATTTGTGACAGTTATCATGACTTAGATAGAGTTTTATCCCTTACAGTGTTTTACTGTAAGTGCAGTCGACTGAAAAGCGTACGTGGGCGGGGTCCCCTGAAACTTGCCGTAGGAATTACCAAGGCCACAGCTGCTCTCAGATTTATAAGCCACCGGCAGGCTAGCGGGCTAGCACTTAGCATCCTTGAGACGTTATGAGCTATAGGTGGTTTGGTCTACTAACTCATTCAGGCTTCCCCAGGGTCACCTTGCCTTCCCATCGCTCAGCAGGTCGCGTGTCACCTGACACCGAGCATTAGCCCCATAACAGATCGCTAATAAATAACGGTGCTGATCATTAAGGAGGTCTGGGGTAGGGAATTTTCTTCTGGGAATGCTCTTCTGGTAAGTGCTGTGTCCAAAGGCGCGAGTCACACGCCACCCCCCCCACAATGTACGGATCAGGGACACAGTTAGGAACAGCTGTGCTGGACCTCAGCGCAGCACCTCTTCTGGGAAGCAGGATCTGGTGGGGGAGAGCATTTCTAATCAGTCACGTGATTGTGGTGCAGAGGGATCTCCCGGTGGTCACATGACGTCTCAGCCGGGGGGGCGGAGAGTCAGTCGTCTCCTTATTTGTCAAGAAAGAAAACACCATCACCCCAGCCGATACTCTGTCCTCTACTGGCTCCCTGCCTGTTCGATAAATTATTCAGGGCTAGTCTACAACTGACCACACAAGGCCATCTATTCGCTAGTGAGATGGGGCCGTCCCCGGGGGGTGTAACCCAAGAGGCCGCTAACAGAGATCAGGCCCGCCAGAGGGGGTGACATCGGCGTGACGTTGACGCTAGTGAGAGTTCTCCATCGCTGCTCTTTGATGCTCACCCCTGACCTAGTCATTTCCAGACCTCATTGTTTTCCGTAATCTAATCTCCCAGCAGAGCTGTTCCTCTGGACTCCGGTTTTCCCCTCGGCTCTCTGGAGCCGCCACTCCTTGCAGGAGGAACAGGTGCTGCTTTCACGCATACAATGAACAGGGCCTTCCCTGGGAAATCCGCTCTCAGTCTCATCAGATATGAAAATGAAAGGATGTCAGACTTTACTCTGCCTCTCTTGTTATGATCGCCTTTGTTTATGCCCGAGCTGACCTGTGTTACGTCGCTTGGTAGTAGGAGTTAAGTCTCAAGTCAGGCACGTCCTGGGCAGACCTACATATTAGGCTGCTATCTGAGTGCCCAAGTTGTAAACATCGGTTGAAAGCAGGTTTGTTCCCTTAATGAACCTGATGAAGTTCAGATGTTTGGATGTTATTGTTCTTGTTAACTTTAAAACCAGATAAAACGTGTTTGGCAAAAACATTAAAAAAGGCAATGAAAATCACCTAGGCCTGAGTTTTTTTGGTCTTTGTAGGTATTCTAATCATGAGTTTGCGAGACTGAGCAGTGAGCTTGGTGACAGGGGTATGTCTGAATGGATCTGAAAACAGATCATGTCCAGGTTCTTAACAACTCAAGACACGTCCTTCAGGACTCTGAGAGATGCTCAGGTTCTGTGACCTGACCTTGTTACATGGGCTGCCAGTCAGTTAGGCAAACAAAAGCCTCTTCTGTTTATCCTTCCCTGCTTGCTTTCTTTTATACTGGAGAGCAACACAGACCCTGAAAGTAATCCAAGGAGTCTAAAGTCTTCCCATTACTTCCAGTCACGACAACAGACACAACGACACGGGAAAGCAAAGTCAACGAGGCACAGAGATAGATGGCTGTCCCTCAATTGCAATGCCAAACCATGAAGCACCCTACCTCTCACCTCCGGCTTCTCCCGAAGGAGGAATCAAAACGCTCTGCTATAGGAGGATACATCTGGTCTCAGTACAGATAAGCTAAACAAAAGGTCACCCTGATTAGCTGGTTAAATCCCAATAGGCATGGAAGTGGGGGTCAGCGAGGAGCTGGGATTGCGTCCTGCTACCTCTGCCTCTCAGCATGGAGGATTAGTCAGTGTTTTGATAGGAATTCCCCATTTCCTGTTAGGCTCTTCACACCATTGCAGCTCCACATGAAGGAAGGAGCTTATCTGATGTGGCCGAGGACTGAGGAGATGCATCCTGTTCATCGCAGCCAGTCCCTGCTGCGATTCGGCGATACAGTACAATATTGCTCTCTCTCTCTCGCAGCTGCTCTCAGTCTGACCCTTCAAACCTGACACTCTGAGAAGAGCCCAAGCCATTGGCGAACGCGACCCGTATCTCGTGCGACAAACGTGCCAGGCGGTTTTCCTGACCATAAGCAGATGGTTTTATCTAACCTGCGGGTGACATGCTGCCCGATCTCTGCTCCTCTCCTCTACGGTTTGGCCAGGCTGTACCCCGGCCATTTCCCACACAGGCAGCTCTGCCGATGCAACTCCCACACAATGGGGATCGCTCGTGATCAGAGCTGGGGCCGCTTCTCCCCTCCCTCGTGCCCTTCTGGCCCCGTACCACTCGGAAACAGGGGGTGTGAGAGGCTCTTGTACAGACCTCTGTTATTCTCACATTCCGCCGCCCGCAGCGAGTGTCTCACTTCATAGCGCGGCCGGGATCGCTGTGACGTCACAATGTCGCTATTCAGCTGCCACGGTGGCCCCTGCCACACCAGGAAGGTGATGCTCGTCTAGATGGCCGGCCGACTAAAACGACACTGAGTCTGTCTGTGCGATGTATTTCAACAGCAACACGATGTTAATGTGATTACTATGCAACGTTTAGCCTGCTGTTATTTTTTGTGATTAGGCTATATAACCTATAATAGGGCTATACTATATATATTTAACCACTATAGAGTAGTTCTGTTGTTCTGTTTTCCTCACATGTAGGCATACTGTTTAACACCATACACCAAACAACAATTTAACTGATTAAAAATTATGCATTTATTATTTTAAATATTGGTAACATCACAGAACCAGCATGAATAGACCTATCAGTGACGCTGAGCTGATTTAAGCAAAATTATTGGGAAAAAAAAGCGCTCGCCGAAAAACACATTAACGTCTGTAATAATTAAAATGGTGTTAAGAGGACTAGATGGAACGTGATCATTTAACGACAATCCAATCATAAACCAACCGTTGGTGTATGTGCGCTGTCTGGGTATGTAAGCTTTCATAAGAGAATTTAAAATTACTTTCAATAGTAAGTAATATCTTTTATATGCAGTAATAATTAATTGCTGTTGAATTAACCAGTAACTGTAACTGAGATCTTTGGACTGGGACCAGAGGAGACACACAGGGTTCTCCTGCCGCCTCCACTAAGGATGAAGAACACCACGGACTTTGCCGGCATGCGATGTCCCAAAAAGACACCACGGCCCCAAAAAGGAGGCTTCATTGTGGCAGGAGGAGGTCTGACGACGCTCTTCACAAAGGCCCATTGTGGAGGTGCGTGCCGGGGGCTCTGCCCCCCTACCACGGCCCCGGCAGCCATACCTTCGAACCCAAGCCCGGACAAAGAGTGAGATTCAGCTGCTTATCAGAGGGAGATCTTCTGAGATGTTATCCAGACGGCCTCTCTTGCTCACGTTCATACTGTCACACTCGTTTACTGTCCGATACTCATAATTAATACTCAAATTCAAATGAACATTCTCTCCATACTTCTCATTAGTCATGAATAAAGTCAGTCTGTGAGGCTTCTGTAATAAATAAGATTATTCTTATTACCACAGAAAGACTGTTAATCTTTGCTGACATTCTGCTCAGTATAATAAGGCTTTATAATTACATCTTAACTGGTGGTGATGAGTATTTTTATCAAAGTTCGGATTAGCAATGACATTATAAGTACAACATCGGTGATGGTTGATTAGTAAAATGAAAACGACAGCATCATAGCAGCACAGATGAGGGTAGCTGCATTTCAGCGTCTGAGACTCTGATCTTCATGACATGCTGGAACTTTAATGGGACCACGGTCTGGGAGCACCACCTGTAAGCACATTCCAGGAATATTTGGTAAAATAAGAAATTTAGTGGGGAAAAAAGATGACACAGAACGTCATTTTCATTTAAAAAAATTATATCACCCTGAAAGGAAGGAAAATGACTCATCAGTCTAACTTTGTTCAGGGTTGTGCTAAAGAAATATACAAAAAATACAGAAAACTAACAATAGCAGGATTATCAAAAAACACATTCATTCCAAGATGATGCTCAGGTACCTCCGCTGCCCGGCATCCCATGAAACAGCACCAGGTTCTGCACTGTTCTTCTCCAAAAACGTCTCAGCAGTGAGTCCATCCATACAACAGTGGGTCATGTTCAGACAGCCCCCTGGGAGGGCGCGGACCAGAATAAAGACACACATCATTACATGAACAGGAAGCCCCATTTGTGTAACATCCGTTGGCTAATTACCCCTATCTCTTAGCACAAAGCATATAATTGCATGCCAGTGTGGCATAAAGTTGGTCCCTTGTAAGCTGCCTTGTAAGCCTTTGGGAGCAAATAACGTTCAACAACCTGTTAGCGTGGTCTGCTGTGGTCCTGAATTACAACCAAACGTGAACTCAGTAAGGCCACCTTCAAGAAGCACCTATGTTCATGTAGTAGACTCCTTCAACTAAAGTAAGGTACATATCCGCAAACCTTGGGATCACAGTGCTGTGTCAGCTGTTGTCCCTAGAGCCGTCGGAGCTAATGGCCTTGCTCAATGGACCAACAGTATTATGATTACTCAGCTGGCCGTGGGATTTGACGTACGACTCTCTGGACAGGTCATGGATCCTGTACCTGCTGAACTACATGCTAAATGACACCTTTGTTGGGTAAACATGAGCTTTGGGTTACCGGTATGTGAGATGGGATCTTTTTGAATAGCAACTTGTTCTGTTGAAGCCTGTGAAATGAATTTCTTCCTCAACAAGTTGTGATTCCGGAATCTTCCCCTCACCTTTCAGTCACACTCTCCAACAAAACAAATGTCTGGGATTCATACCTGAGCCACCATGGCTGCAGTTACTGTGTGTATTTAGACGTGTTTGATAGTACCATTGCGAGAGAGTTTACTGGATGTGTCTGTCCTTGATCTATAATGACTGACTGATTTAATAATAACAGATACTTTACTGATCCCTGTGAGGAAATCGTCTTTACGCCTCCCTCAACTTGCTCTTTGTAGAGTAAGCTGCCCGTGAAGGGCAGCCACCTATTGGGGCACCCAGGGAGCTGGGGGTCAAGGGCCTTGCTCAAGGACCTGCAGATGTACTGAGGCTGGGTTTGAACCGGCGCCCTTCTGATTACAGGCTTAGCCCACTGGGCCACACGCTGCCCCCTATTAAGTTATTAATAAATCTTCTTGATCTCCCCTGAAGCTTAAAGCAGAATACTGTGAACTGTTATAAAACTTCTATGTGCAGCAAATAATAAATGAAGTCATATATCTGTAAAGCTGTGTCAAATTTCTGTATATCATGTCCTGTTTTAATTGAAATTTTACAGAATCAAATGGATGAAGTACCTCTCACCTGATATCTGCTGCTAGAGAAACAGAAACCCTTTGTTCAGTTTTTTTTTTCTCTTTAATGAACCTGTACGTCTGTTCATGCAGTAAGAGGCACTCCGTCTACATCTGTTTGACTGCTGTGCTCTTTTCCTTCAGGATTCTAGGAATGGAGGACTTGCATTACTCATTTACAAGGACTCACCGGGGGACACTGAGCCACTTAATAAAGAAAGTGGGGGCTTTCCTGGAAAACCCAGACTGTGAGCTTCAGGCAAGAAACCACAGCCCACTTAGATAAGCCTGAGATGAAGAGCAATTCAGCCCTTAATGTTTTTTAAACCCTGGCTACTTTGTCTGGGATGAAGGTTTGGCTGTATTTAGATACTCTGTGATTCTTGGCTTAAAGTTCCAGGGGGACTCTGTACCAGGTACCCTCAACCTAACCACGACCCCATCTCCCCCACAAGGCAATAAAAATGGTGGTGATGCGGGAGGGGGGGGTGGCAAGGATGCTAGGCACAGATAAAGCATGATCCATGAGGAAAGGATCTTATTTATGGTCAGAGGTACCGGGTAGTGTTGGAAAACTTCCAGTGTCAAAAAAAAGCACATACACAAGGCCATGGTATGACATCATCAATTATGCAGTGTAGCTGGTTTGATGTCTAACAGCAAGACCGATAAAGCAGGAGAAAAGGAAGATGAAAGCATCTCAGAAGTCAGGGCATTATTATTAATGGGCACTGAACATGCACCCAGCATCGGGGGCAGGGTGTAGCTCCATAGGATAGACATCTGTGTCTGCACCCAGCTGGCTGTGAGCTTGAATCCCATAACTTGCAGAGCAATTGTGACTATGCTGGGTCATTGAGTAAGGCTCTTGACTGCGGCTGCCCCAGGGGCGCTGCTAGAAATATCTTGACGCCAAACTTTACTCGCTTCTGCATACATGTCTGTGTTCCTTGTGGGAAGACAAGGTGGGATATGTGAAAATGACACAATCTCCCCTTGGTGATGGATAAAGCACCTCTAGGAGTGGAACATGGTGAAGAGGACACCACGAGAAGCAGATGAGATGGATCCTGTGGTGGTTTTAGAGCAGAGAGAAGGGCTTCTCAAGAATTAAAAATTTAAAAAAATTTTAAATTTATTTAGCAGATGCTTTTATCCAAAGAGAAACGCATCTTTGCGAAAGCAGGGTCAGTCAGTCCCTGGGGCAATTGTGGGTTATGGGTTTTGCTCCAGCACCCATCCGTGGCATAACTCTGGCAACACTGGGATTTGAACCGGTGACCTTCCAATCGTGGGGGTCCTAACCCACTGGGCCACACATGGCTTCCCCAACCAACCAGTCTATAAACTTCACCCCAGTTCTGCCCCAGTGCCTTTACCCCCAAGCTGCTGCTCAAAGCTGCCCCCATCAGCTTCTGCTCCTGACGCTCAACCCCCACCCAGCCGCTGTCCATCCATAATATGGCACCCATTTTATTTTCTCCTGCGTGTCTTCCCATCCCCCAGCCCCCACCATCCCTATGTTATGTAGCTTCGGTCACCACAAACATATGACAGCCTACGGTAGAAGGACAGACATGCAGACGTGCCACTTCCTGTGCCACTTCCTGTGTCACTTCCTGTGTCACTTCCTGTTACAAGAGACCATCAGAATTGGGTAAAACATAAAGCAGTTAGACCCTGCTTTCCAAAAACACCAGGCTGGGTGGGGGGGGGGTACTTTGTGAGAACAAGGAAATTATAGTGTACTGGGCTACAGGTGCTTGGGGGGGTGTAAGTGATGGGACACAGCTGTTACAAGGGCAGTCGGTATGTTTTACTGTTCCAATATGAGCAGGATGATACCTGCAAAGCGAAGGCCAATAGTAAGCCAAGCAGAAGCGATAGACGTTACTTATGCCGCTAATTAATTACACAGATTCTAGCTCAGTATATGTGGAGAGGTGCTTTAACTCATCGGGGGAGGATGAGCAAGTAGGGAAAAAAAACTAAAACGATTACCAGCATGTGGGGGTGGCGGGGCAGGAGGGTTAGTGCAGAAAAAGAACCCAATCCGGGAAGCACTCTGGAGAGTGAGACACCAACATGACCCAAACACGGGGTCCTTGCAGCAGATGGGGATGTGACCCTCATCTGCAGGGTACTGCTCTGATTACATACTGATATATAGAACTAAACAGGTACTCTTGGTAATGCCCCAGCATGTTTTGTTATTTGCGTATCATAGCAACAGGGCTGTTTTGGCTTATAGGCCCCACCCCCTCTGACTCCGCCCCCCCCCCACTGCTGTTGTGGCCCAGGGCATTTTCCCAATACTGTGAGCTCTGTGGTGAGCTGCCCTCAAACATCTGCTACGAATTGTGGCGTGAGGGGGGTGGCTCTGCACAGCGGGGTGTTCTGTTTCACCAAAATAAAAAAGGAAAAAAAAAAAAGAAAACGAGGGAGGGGGAGAAGGAGAGATGTGCCAGCCAACCAGAGAGGGGCTGGTGGATTGTGGACATGTGGCAGAAATGTGAAAGAATCTGTTTGGTTATTTTTTCGGTGCCGTTTCAGTATTTGCTGCTTCATTGACATCTCCCAGGTGACTCCTCCAACACTGGGTCTCAGGACCTGGGCCTTCCCAAACTAAACTGCCCTGTAGGATTCCACGGGCCTGTTCAGCAGCTGCAGGTCCTGCTGGATGTTATTTTAGATTCCGCTTTCAGCCGCTCCCTCCCGGGACCCTCCTGATTCCAGTTACGGGCAGCATGTCTCGTTAACATTTTTGTATATTTATTAGGACGAAAGAAAAACGATGATGGGAATAACTGGGTCAGTGCCGGTGCGACATGTTGATAAATGGTTCCATGTTCCCCCATATTTGTTTTCACTGTCAATATCTGGTTTCTTATTATGAATATCCCTGTTAATTGTAAATGTCCCCATTGAAGTCAGATTTCACTTATAAGTAGCTCTTCATTCTGCCCTCCACTGATCGCCAGATCAGAGCCCATGGATGTCATGGTCAATATGCTGTGATTTATACCTGCGGCCCATTTTCCTGCATAGACAGGAATAAGACCAATCAGCTGACAGATGTTACGCAGATAGCTCTTAGTTGAGGCAGTGTGCAGCTGGGTGGGTTGTGCCTGTGATAGGAAGCTCGCGGGTTCAAATCCTGCGGCTCGCAGACTGTTGGACCTTGAGCAAGGCTGTGACAAAATACTCAATGTAAAATACTCAGGGTAAACGGCTGAACCTGCATTTGGACCCTCAGACTCAGCTGTGTGTGTATGTCTTACAGAAGAGAAGTAAGACAGACCTAGATGGGATGGGTGAAAACTAAAGCATTCCAAGGTACTTATATAAATATGACTTTATTATGAAATGAATGAAGCTTCACTTCAAAATGCATGCAGTCATTACCTACACCAGTGTTTCCCAACCCAGTCCTCGGGGAACCCTGCACAGTCCACGTTTTTGCTTCCTCTCAGCTCCCAGTGCGCCTCTACCAGGTATTTGGTGTTCCTGATTGGCTGGGAGCTGGGAGGGAGCAAAAACCTGGACTGGCTGGGGTTCCCCAAGGACTGGGTTGGGAAACACTGACCTACACGGTAGGAGCAGAGTCATCAGTCCAAATCGTGACCAGTTTGATCTGCCCAAACACTTCAGCCAAAGGTGTACAATTTAGACACCTTCTCAGATTCGCGGGATGCAGCATTTGCAGCTCGGGTTGATGCAGCCACTGCTCCTCTGTGTCAGGTGGGCAGATATCATATCCCTCTGCTAAAAGGGGGCAGGCCGGACCGAGCTTCCCTGGGGGGTCAGTGAGAACGGGGACATGCTCGGGCTATCACGCATCACAGAGGAGGGTCTCTGCTTGGCTGCAGCTATGTGGCTTCACACGGGGAGTGTAAGGCGGCATGGGACCGTGTGGATGTCCTGGGGGGGGAGCTGGGTGACAGAGAACTGCCTGTGAACCCGAACTCCACACTTTTGCCCCTTGGAGAGGCCTGTCTCACCTCCTCACCAGTTCCATTCCATATAACCCCCCCCCGAGTAAATCCCGCTCCCATCCTGCTACCCCAGCATTCCCTGCCAAGGGGAACAAGCCCTCTGGACAGCCGGTGCCACGTAGAGGCAGGAACAGTGCAAACAGCCACTCACATCATCATCCTAAAATAACCTTCAGCCTTCAAAATAAATAATTATTTGAATGATTTTTTGGGGTCGAAATATGAGGGTAAGTCCCACAGCTAATAATCCTATATATTAAGTATAGTAAGTCCTGCTCAATGAGGAACTGCCCCACCCGCCCACCCTTATCACGATGACCAACGCCACGTGTTAGCAGTGCTAAACCCCACCAGTCCTTCCACTCGCTGTCCTATCACCCGGAGCCTTACAAAGCTATGGCTACTTTGTTATTCCACACCAGCCCCTGACCCAGGCCGGGGTTACCATGAACATGTCCCCTCTCCCACCCCAGGCCGGGGTTACCGTGAACGTGTCCCCTCTCCCACCCCAGGCTGGGGTTACAGTGAACATGTCCCGTAAACCACCCCAGGCCGGCTCTCTGAAGCCCACTTCCACCGTTAGCGGAAACGAGAGCAGCCGCTAACGTGCTAATGTGCAACCCAGACAGGACACCCCGTCGCCTGCCGCCCACCACCCCAGCGTGACCCAAGAATGACACTCTCATCATCAGTGGCGGATCTCTTACCCCCATCATCTGAGTAATGCCCCCCAGTGAGACATACATTCCTATTATTGAGTATATAGAATTACATTTGGTCTGAATTTGGTGCTATTTTTGTATGTATCAAAGCACAGAGAGCAATAACTATAAGGGGAGCTTTTGGTGTCTACTCTGTGGAGGTAGGAGGATGTCGTTACTAAAACGGTCTATGAAGCTGCAATTGTAATGATAGCTACTGTAAGAAGAATGCAGTAAATGCAGCAAATGCAGTCAAGAGAATGCAGTGAATGCAGTGTACAAATACTTAGCTACCTGGACTTCTATATGTCAGTTATACACACACACACATGCACAGTTGTGTAATCATATCTTTTTGGGGACCACTCATTCATTTCTATGGGAAAAATGCTAACGCTAACCATGACAACCTTAACCCCCACCCAGCCCTAACCATAACCATAAGTAATCAAGCAAAAAGTTTTTTTCATTTTTAGTTTCCTCATTGCAGTCACAGATTTTTATAAAATAGAGTTTTCTCATATGGGGAGCAGGAAACTGGTCCCCATAAGGAAAAAAATGGGTATTCATCATGTTGTGGAAACATTTGGTCCCCACAATGTAATATAAACGTAATCCGCCCACACACACAGATCACGCAAATCCAGACAAAAAATATCCAAGATACATAGAGTTTATGGAAGCACTAAAGCAAAAAGGATGGAAGCAAATTTAGACTTCATCTTTGAAATTATTTTATGTGTTCTTTAGTGTGTATTACTAGCATACATTTGACTTACGTGGTTTTTGCTATAAGGTGTCCTGAATAGTATGAGGCGTGAATATGACTTATATACATAAAATCTGATTTATGTGAGGCTTTGCCTGTGTACATATAGACTCTAGGAACCACCACTGTGAGTGTTTCTCACATATTTATTGCTCTCTAACCCGGCACATCAGGCCACGTTGAAGACGACCCGACCTGAACTGAACCCAAACACACCCTTGGTGTCTTGGACTCCTCCCTGCTTTCTGACTAAAGGCTGGGGGAGGGGGCATCTTCACTTAAACATACTCATGTATCCGATCAGACGAGTCCCTCAGAGTCCCCCACCTGGGGGAGTGTAATGCTTTCAATCAATAGGCTAAATGGAAAATATCTCTTTTATTAGATGCTGGGGCGATTACCGCAAAGCCCTGACGCTTTATTTTATTATTTTCCCCTTCCAAGACATATATCATTTGTACAGTATCCAGGCCCCTGGGGTCACATTCGCAGCAGTGTTGAGCAGCGATCATATTCCTGGAAGCTCATATATCGGAATCGCCTAAGTTCCTGGGAAACGATGATAGATGGAATGCCGCATCTGCACCCAAGGCTGCTCGCAGGAATCTGGCCGTCTTTGGGCCAGAATTCTGCACACTGTTTAAACGTTCCTCAAAGGTAGCTCAGGTTTACACAACCATCTCCAACTTCTCCCATATTTCCCACAGAGAGCAGAACATGTTTTCAGGTCCTTAATATTGGATATTTTGACTTGCAGTACCAAAAGTGTCAAAAGTGTGGACGAGCCAAGCTGCCTACAAAGGAGAGTAATAGTGTTGCATCACATGATCTGGCCACCTGACCTAAACGCAGTAGAAATGGTTTTGAGGAGTTTGACCAGAGAGTGAAGGAAAAGCAGCCAATGAGAGCTCAGCATATATGTGGACCTCCTTCAGGACATCTGGAAAAGCATCCCAGGAGGCCACCTCATGGAACTGGTGTAGAGGAGACAGTAGGGGCATCCAGTCCCAGTATCAGGTGGGGTTAAGGGCCTCGCTCAAGGGTGGCATCACTACACCAACCCAGGGATTTGAACCGACAATCTTCTCATGCCCAACCCACACAGGTGCCCCCCCCCCCCGAAGATTTTTTTTTTGTTATATACTTTTTTGGTCAGTGCACTATTTCCATGTCTTGTTTTATAGTTTTGATGTCTTTAAAAATATTTTAAAATGTACAGAATATATCAAATAAACCTTTCTGTGGGTGGGTGTATCCAAACTTTTGACTGGTATTGCAAGTATTTTTTATTTTGTTATTAAAAGGAAAAACCCACACACAGCAGGAATTTCGGGTCAAGGTGTATCATGGAACTATCTGGATAAATATTTGACTAAGTCGCTCACAATAATCTTCTGGAGGCTCATGATAGGGCTTCGCAGTTTTTAGTCAGAGCTGTGGCCGTCTCCTAACACTGAAACAGTGTTAATCATTCACACTCCACGTAACCTTCATCCGCATCAGGTAACAGCTCTTTCCCATAAAAATTGCACCATCAAACCAACCCTGCAGAAAGACCTGAGCCCCCGGGTCCCCAAAGCCAGCAGTACCCAACATTAACAGCTGGAATCTTCCCCCACGGAATGGAGGGCCTTGTCTTTCCTGACCACTCTCCCGAGAGACGATACAGTCGAAAAGAGGCGGGTGAATTTTAGCTGCATTGTGACTTTTATTGTTGATCATTCTATTTATTTATACTGCAGGAAATGTTTAACCTGCATGATTAAAGGTACAGCAGAATCACCCTTGAAGATTCCTGTCCCACTCTACCTCTTCATTTCTCCATTGTGAGGCATATGCTAACTTTTGGGCAACAACATGTCTGATCCAGCTTGGGTCATTCTGTATTTTGCAAATAAGTAAAAACCACATATAAGTTTACAGCATTTACAGTAGATCAAGAGTGTAGATTTGGGTATGGACTGTAGGGACATGTCCCGACCAATATTCTGTGAGTACTGTGTGTGTTTGGGGAGGCAGGGGGGTTCGGGACTGATTTGGTCCTTACCAGTGTTGAAACCAAACTTACACCCTTGCAGTAGATTCCTGTTTGATCAGGTCCTTGACTGTGCTTTATGGTAGACCAATGATGTACAAAACGGTGGTTATTTTTCATCCTGGCTGAGAGGATTCAGCAGGAGCTTCCAAGAAAACTGAAGTGCAATTGAGAAAGCAGGGCCAATCAGTTGCCGGCCTAGCTAGAGAGTCCAACAGCAAAATCAGTCAACTAACCCTGGGAATTGAAGCACTCATGCCATCCTGCTTCCAGAATTCACAGTGGCTACACGTTTACCCGTCAGCATGGAGATGAAGAACAGGAGTGTCTGGTACCTCATCATGGCCTGCTTATCCTCACTAGGAGTGTGTAGGTCTCATAATGCCTTTTTGAGAGAGGCCCTCAGTTCCTGATCACAGGTTCTGTGTTTCTTCAGTGTTTATAGGTTCCCCTTTGGACTGGAGTATTGCCAATGTGGTCACATGACCAGAGGACGCTCTACCGGGATGCCAAGATCCATACTGTAAATAAATTTAACATCAAACTCAACCAAAACACACCCATTCAGAACTGAAGGCTCTGGGAAACAGGCACAAGCTGAATCCAAAAGAAATATTTGTCTGTATTGATAAGAGTGCATCTCCTGCCTGAAGCAAAGTTTTCCGTCACTGTATCACCTTGATCTCAAAATGAATGACACTGGATGATGCTGTACAGAACACTGGCAATATTAGCTTACTAGATGGTGCAACATTGCTTGAAAGCCAACAAAGCTTAGAAGGTGTTGAGCTACAGTACCTGACTAATATTTGCTTAACGGCTTTCTTTTCTCTCATTGGAGCTCAGAGTGGGCGGAGCCCACACAGGGTTATGGAGGTAGGATCGGGGTGAGGTCAAGAAGAAGCAGCCGTGAAACACCAAAACGAAACAACAACACCAAGAGCAAGAAGGTAAAACCTGAGAGGAAATCCCTGCATTGTGACTCTTCCACTGTGGCCCTGAGCCAAGATGCACCATGAGTCCATGACGGATTGGTGCTATGGGAAAAGACCAAAACACCCGTGAGAATCTGAGAAGGTTTCAACACTGTATCTCAAGAGGAACCATTAGGGCCAGAGATCATTGTCACCTGGGCTCTATAAAGTAGGTCCTTAGAAGATAGAGGTTTGGCCAAAAATAACAAGGTCTTACTAAAATAGAGTTCAATTAATTGTTCATCTTTAGCTGATACTTGCAACCATGCAGTTTGTTGCCTGATTGATTAATCATTTCAAGCAACTAACTACGTCACCCGGGGCAGAGGTTGGACCCATGGACACTGGGGGAAAACATCAGTACTTTGAAGGTTTTAAACTTAAAAATCTCATAGCTCTATGACTGGGTTTTTGGCACTTTCTGCCAAAGATAACACACGCTGGGAAAGGTTTTTATGACCCAATTTATCCCTTACTAAGTTAGAATGAGTAGACAAGTTATAGCACTGTCTCCACACTTTTATCAATAAATAACACATAAATTACACATTGTAACCTTTTTACTGAGAAATGTACAACACGTTCATAGCACATCTTTCTGCTGAGCTATTATAAACAAAAATGTGGATCATCTTCAAATATGTGTTCATATTTTCTTCGTTCAAATCATTGGAGTTCCTGTGAATATATTTTAATATAGATTGGATACAGACAATATAGGCAGCAGCTTAATTTAAATGAATTCATCACTATTCCGGGTATCAGAATATCGTCTTCTTGGTGTTTCTTAGAAAAGGGGGCACTTCTTTTTCTGGTTGCATTTTTTGAGCCTTTCTGGAAGAAGTGAAAGCCACAGAAATAATCGCTCCCGGGCCACATGCAGGAATCCTGAATTGCTCTCGACGCAGTATAAGAGCATTTACGCCTTAGGGCAGCGAGCGGCTTGGCCGAAGATCGGGAGGCCGCGCTCGAGGGTGATGTCGCTGCCAGAGTCACTGCACACCCAGGCAGCCACCAGATAAAGGCACTTTTCATCCCAGGGCTAAGGGCCTGGGGGTATAGGAGAGCTTTGGGAAGTAGGCCACTTGTGGCAGCCGCCCGGGGGCAGGGCCGAGGAAGCTGGTACCACCCGCGAGTTTGCACACTCGTTGGTATAGCGACAGCCGCCCACTCCTGCGTTGGCTGGCCGGCTGAGCCACAGACCTCCGATTCATAGCTACATCACAGTGTCCAGGACATTCAAAACAAGGAAGAACTGCTTTTTTTATTCCCACAATGCATTGGGATCATCCTGCAGCGTGAGTGATACAGTCTACGTCCAATTGAAGAATTTGATTTGCAGTCAGGGTGCGCTGACCTCAGACTCTATGGGGAGGAGTGAGGGGGGCCATTCACAGGTACGTGGGGCCACCCCACCAAGACAAAAAAATACTAAGGTGGGCCAGGAGGGAGAAAAACAAAGAAGCAGATGAATGAGCACCAGATGTTCCCCAGAAACACACAAGTCATGTGGAATCCACTATCAGCTCAGACTCTCAGAATTAGTATATCTCTGCTTTGGAATCAGATATATCCAACAAATCTTTGCTTTAAAATGATGCTCTCTGGTGAAGACAGTAAAAAATTCAGCAATGTTATACCCTGAGAGGTGAGTCGCCATAGTCTTATCAACTGCACACAATAAGTTGGCAAGAACTTCAATCGAGAAACGTGATTAGAAACTTCCCAGAAAGCCAGCCAGTTATGTGAAGGAGGACGTGAGTGTTTACACACAGAAACCATTTTCCTAAACAAAGAAATGAAAGCTTTGTCACTGTTACAGAAAATGATCACCCCCAACCCCCCAACCAAGCAAAAGGAGCAACCTAAAAAAATTGGAGGCACTAGGGCCCTGGTTTTCAGATCACTTGTGGCCTCAAATGCACCAGTGACTCATAAGGTGTGGTGTGGTTCAAGATGTGAGGACTCTTTGGTGGCGATCGGAAGGTCGCCGGTTCAGATCCAAGTGTCAACGCAGTGATGTCGCCATTGGGCTCTTGAGCAAATTCTTTAACCCCAATTACTCCAGGGACTGGCTGACCCTGCGTTCACAACTGCATGGATAAAAGTGTCCGCTAATTAAGACTATTAAATCAATTTAAAGGTCTGGCTGAAAAGGGGAAGTGAGGAGGAGATTAATTTCAAAGCGGGACATTTTGTGGAGGAAACAGCTGGATCTGATGGCAGGGCGAGGGAGGTTTTAAGATAACCCCCCTGGCTGCTGTAGAGGAAGTACAGACAGCGAGCAGGAAGTGACTGGCAGGTGCTACGAGAAGGCAGGGTAAGAATGATCTGCATCGAGCGCGGCTACAGCGGCTCAGCGCGCACATTCAGACGCATCTCACCACCATCATCCCCGCTTTTAAGGGGATGGTTTTGGTCTCACAGTTTCAATTAATTCGGCTTCAGCAATCAGCGAGCAGTTGCTGAGTGAGTGTGAGTAGGGGCCTGCTGGAGATTTTGGGTCCTGTTAAAACATGTCATATTGGGCCCCCAACCCAGACGCATCCAATAATGTTTCAAATTTTTTAGGGTCCCAGAGTGAATTGCCCTAACTTCACCCCCCTTTATGGCCCCTTGGAGTGCGGGAGGGTAGGAGGGTACAGTGAATCCGAATCATGACCAAAGTGGAGAGATGTCAGAGGTACGTACATCATGCTGCCTCTGAGGGAGAAGGACGTGCACCAAACTCAGCCCAAGCACATCCAACATTTTGGGAAATTAATGGATGCCCTGGGGGGGCCTTTCACTCTCGGCCGCAGTCAGTGGAGCAGAGTTTCGCCAAAAACGCTAAAAACAGCATCTTCGGACGGACCGCTGCAGAATAGTGACGTGTGGCTGGCTTCCTGTCCCATTTTGGGACACACATTACTTTCATACCATCGCCATTACTTTCATACCGGCGCCAGGGGTTTCGGGGGGTTGAGAGGGGCTCACCCCCCAGTACAGTCCCAGCTGGCGCAGATGCCACACACAGGCCCACAGGCGTGAGGTGCCGCTGGTTTTTCATGCCTGAAAGATCGACGTGACTCAAGCGAAACTCTGAGGGGCGCCGGTCTCTGCATGAGGCCGCGGCAGTTTCACTTCCCCCCCAGCAGCGCTGACCGCAGCGCCGCCCCTGGGCCGGGTGGGCGGGGCTTTCTGACGTCAGCCACGGAACCACTCCGAGCCGCCTGTGATGTCACAGACCGCTGGCTGGCCCCGAGTCCCAGCCGGGCCACTGAGTGGGGCCCCCACGCCGCCTCCGGTGCCCACAGTGACGTCTGCCTGCAGCCCTGGCCCACACGATGTGAGAACCTGCACTGTCCTGGCAGTGGCAAAGAGTTCCACTCACCGCTACGCTGTGGAGCAAAGCCCTAATGTCACGGATCCGTCACAGACACGCCCCCGATACGCCAGCGTGCCTTTCCACAGCGTGATGAGCGTGTGATCTGCACACTCGACTGACATCGTCTTCAACTAACTTCTGTTTTTTTAACTGATCCTATATGTACAGCTAGAATTTAAATCATTGATATGCAGCTTGATTCCTAACAATCTAATAACCTAATAAATAAAGGAATACACATCATATATATTTCAACTATATTCCTGGCCTTCATGATAAGAACAGTCCAAGCACAGTCGAAATTCAATTCCTTGCTGATTTAATTGCATATAAATCTGACTATAATAAGAATTCTTGTGTATTTATTCTGCTTATACAGAATGTTTCTGTCACAGCAGCTTAGAGATATATACTGAATTTACCCTTCAAACTAAATGCCAGCTCATGTCCTTCATACGGCACACATAAATCCCAGTGCTATTAGCTCCAAATTTAAAAAATAATCACCTTATAAGACAGACATAACAGGAAACATTGAAGGTATGCTTTGGCGAAGACTTTGTACTTCCTTATGTATATTTTGCACAAAAACAGAATCTACAAGTGTATTTATAATTATATTGTAGAAGTTATTTATAAATTATTGTATTTGTATATATTTTATTTGCAGCTGGTTAAACAATAACTGCATTTCATTGTTTCAGTACCTGCACACAAAACTATGACAATTCGAAGTGAATCTAATCTAGAATCTGCAACAGTGATTTAGCAAAACAGCTGTGGAGATATCAGACAGACTTTAAGGGACATTCATTCATTTTTGGGGGGTTTTCTATGGGGCTTTCACGGGCATGAGAGGCGGCCAGCCTGAGAACCAACCCGTACCCGTGGGACCCAAATGTCAGAGCGAGACGGCGAGTGCGCTGGTGGGATCGCCGAGTCCTCCACCCAAAGCGCGGGGCGGCCCGCAGGCGGGGCACCTGAATCGGAACCCTCACCACATGAAGCCCTTCGCATGCGTGGAAAATCACCTGGGTTGTGGGGACGTGATATTTAAACGACAGCGAAGGGCTGAAACTAATTTCTTTAGTTTCAGTTTCACTCTCTCAGGAAACGATACCCCCATTCTGCACACTGCATGACAATTTCACCCTTCCCAGTCTGCCCTTTCACTTAGCTCTTCTGCTTTATTTGACATTATTTGATTTTAACAATTCACATACACTGCTTATCCATCCATTTCCCGTAACGGCTTACCCACCTCCAGGATGCAGAGGGAGTGAAGAATTTCCCACCAGGAACAATAACGTGATTTCATCTTTAGGCCGCACGGGGGGCACTGGGGAAATCTTGCTTTCCATGAGGCACACAGCAAGCTTGGGAGGCGGGTCACAGCACAGGGCCAGCAGGCATGCAATGCCCCTAGAACAACTGGGGCCCAAGGGCCTTGCCCAGGGACACAATGGTACCGTCAGTCAGCTTGCCAAGGGATTTGAACCAGTAATCTTCTGATTGTGTGACTAGTGACCTAACTTTCTGATCCACACACCATCCACATGCATTTATGGAGCAGGGACTGGGAAGTGTAAGGGAGAATGAGAATTGAACCCACAACCTCATGTGGCCCACTAAGCCACTGCATATCTGTATATAAAACACATATATCACGCAAGTGAAACGAACAGTGGTTCCTCCCCAGGGAGTTTGCAGTCATATTCTGTCCTCGGAACAACCTTGCTCTAAAATGCAGATGTCGCAGAGGACAAAGCGCTCTGTCGTGACGCGTGATAAATATTTCAGACATTTGTCACACAGACATATAAGTGTCATGGTGGAATAATAGCTGGCTGTGAGAGCATTCAAATACTGGAGGCTGTCACGGGTCCTTTTCTGTCATGAAGGCTGTCCAGAGGATTGCCTGTCATATTTATATTAACATCTTTGCATTTTCAAAAGTGCAGTATAAATCAAATGTATTATTATTATTATTATATATATATATATATATATATATAGAGCTCCCCTCAGAGACAGGAGGTGTATAACAATGAAAACTTTTTTAAATGCCTGTTTTAAGTGCAGTGTGCCCTCTAATATCGGTGTTAAGATCATGGTAGCTGGCAAACGTAAGGAGCAGGACCTAAACCGTGGACCTGGCACTGGTTCCGGTTGGCCTGTGAAGCCAAGGTTTCGCAGAGGGCATCACGAGGGGCAGCGCCGTGCCAGCGATCCATCTTTCGTGTTCCTGGTGGCATGGATGCCTCTGCGCCTGCTCCCCCTTGACCGCCCGCCCACCTTCGCCCGCCGCGTGCAGGAGCCATATGGCGCACAAGCACGCCTCAGAGTGCTTTCGGACCCGCCACCGGGTGGCGTACGATAATGGCAGCGGGTCCGCCCCGGCCAGGTCCGGTCTGGCCCGGCACGCTTCAGAATCACCAGGAGATCCTGAAGGGGCAGGAGCACGACCGTGAGAAGATTCACGTGGGGCACATCAGCTGGAGAGGAGCATGGATGGATGCTCCCCTGCCGTTTCTTTGCTTTTCGTAAAAAAGGACCCACTCTGATTGGACTCAGAAAGCCACAGAGGTAAAACAGGAACTTTTAATTTAGTAGCTTCCGGCTAGTAGCATTAAGAATACAAACATGGCTGAATATGAGGCTGCTTTTGGAAACGGGTCAGCAATAATGGCCCTTTTGTCCAAATTCAGCAGAAAGATTTCTCGGTCTCAGGCCTCTATGCTGTTTTTGTCATGCCTGCCATTTTGGTAGCTTAGCCGTTATACTAAACTTCTCTCTGGTCCTCCTCACTGCACTGTGTGAGCCTGCACCCAGGGATATTCCACTCCAAATAGGCTGTAAGCTTTTGAGATGCCCGTAACCGCATTTGAGCTACAATCAAATTGCGTTGAGAGCTTAAGACCCGCTCCGGGAGGGACAGCAAACCGGACCACGTGACACGGGGCAGTGCCGGTCGAAGCCCTTGTGCCCCCTGTCTAAGACAAAGTGAAACGAGCTTCCTAGGCTGGTGCCCCATCAAAATATGGCAGCCAAGGCGGCCGCATGAGGACCCGCCTTTTATGAAGCCAAAATAAATGGATGCTTTCATTACCTGCCTCCATCCACCCATGGACTTCCAAACAAGAAGATCCTGCTTGGTCAATTACACTCCAATCTATTTTTAAACTTTTCTGAATTACTCCATTTTCCACATTTTCAGGACATACTGTGGCTGAGCATAAATATAAATTCTGTATGAATATATGAGCACTTCAGTCATCTTCTTCTGCAATGTCCTGCCAGAATCACGGTAGGTCTCCAGAGATTGCCAAGCACTCTCAGAGAAAAACTTCAAATTGGGATTTTGAACTGGTCAGCATTTCTCAGCAACAAATGGATTGGTTTACCAGTAGACATACTGGTAGACTTAACAGTGAGTAATACAATACAACCGCCCCAATACAACCGCAATACAACCACCCAAGCTCTTCTATAACCCCATCTGAAACCAGCTGATAAGCTTACTGGTATTGGCTGGAATTTCCATGATAAAGTTAAGCAGGTAGTCATAGCCAACTAGCATGATAAATCTCCACTGAAGTTACTACATTCAGTCGCATTTAACATCTGAATTCTTGAGAATCACTCCGTTCAGACAGCAAATATAATCCAGCTGTTCAGCACTTAACTACTAAAACTATTCTTTCTGACAGCATTACCTCTGACGTCCACATGAAATATAGCCTTTTCGTATTTACCCCATGGTTGCTAACTGTTAACCGTAATCTACTGCGACATGCTGACGGCCAAACACAGGTTTAATTTTCCATCTACTAAAGGTAGTGCCTGTCATGGTGAAATTGCTTTATCAAATGAACAGAATATTCATTTAAGTCTCAAATTATGCTTCATTAAGCCAGAGTACCTCAATATGGCATTTTCGATTATTCCACCATAGTGTTTTTATTACATTTAACTTGAAAGTGGTTCAGTTTACCAATAAAAATCGCAAAGTCATAAAAAGTCGCGTTTTTAACATTTAATAAACACCATAATTATAGCCAGATGAACAAACAGTCTACAAAGCAACAGTGCTCTTATACTTCACCTGTGCTTCTCTCAGACCAGCCAGCTCTTTATACCTGAGCTTGAAAAGCTAGTCACCATTAGACATGCATATTAAAAAGCATAATAAAGTGTAGCGAAGCATTGAAATCAAACTGAAACAAAACGTCAAGGAGCAACAGTAAATCATAGCAAGTACAGGCCAAAAAGACAAAATACATTTTTTAGGAGGGAGGGGGGCCACACCTTTTACGAAGCGAGTGTCTGGTGATCAGGTCAGATAAACATCAAAATGGCCGAGAGTAAAAGCCATTATCTGTTCCAATGGGCCCTCAGGAAACCTGACCCTTATTTATTAATGAATTCACCCCCGTACATTTGTGTCTGTTCAGGTCCACTGTGCTTATATAAGTAAATTATAATTCCTTCCCTCCAAGATGATTCAAATTCACCCGCTTTAGCATGAAGGGAATGTTGAACGGTGTTTTTAAACAGGATTTGGCGTGGGGCTGTTCAGCGTTTCGGACAGGTCGTTTGAGCTGGGAGCTCAGGCCACGCTGGCCATGAGTCCACAGCCGCATTTGTTTCATTCGTTCACGTGCTTACCCAGAGACACGTGTGCCGTGGATGCAAATCAAAAACAAACACCTCACTCAGCGAAAGAAATCCTACGCACATTTTTCATGGTGTCAATAAAAACAGAGGATACAGAAAGGCAGCCTTTGTGTGTGCGTGTGTTTGTGTGCATAACCACACACCGATCGTTCACAGGTGCTAATCAAGTTTAGGGATACAGCCAACATGCACATAAACACAGTATTATTCTCTAATTAAAAATAAAAGATATAATACTAGTATCCACAGAATTTTACTAATGTATGTTAAATAAAAACACACCTTATCTTCAGTATCTTACGCATCTTACAGCAGTAGTAAAAATTATTGCCTTAATCTCAGTGGCAAACTTTACTTAATATGTGTACATTACACCGAGACAAATCATTATTGCCCCAGAGGCCAGTATGTAGGAAGTGGGTCAGCTCCGGATGGTCCAGTTCAGTCAGCAAGATCTGCTGGTGACCACGCTGCCCCCTATGTGTGTGAAAGGACAGAACCGCTGTTGGGTTTAGCCCTGCGTTCAGGTCCATTTCCAGGGGACAAAGAAACCATTGAACCAGCAGGAGAGGGATCTGGGAGGGGACAGAGCAGCTTCCGAAACATTTCAGCCTGGAATTTCGGGGAAAGGTGTCACATAGCTCTAAATATTTGTTGTCCTGTAACCATGGTAACCACTCCGAACCGGTTTAATAGCGAAACTGGCCGTCGATACTGCGGCAGACTTTGCAAACTGGTCCAATGGCCTGAGCAGACAGGCAGTCTTTCCGCCTCGCAGCTGATGACCGCCGCGATAGCGGAGGCGTTTTCCTGGCAGGCATGGACACGGGAGAGTCGATGAGGCGAGCAAAAGCCATGTAATGATTAACCCCCACTGACGTCCGCTCACCCTTGACCTAAATACGTGGATGCGTACTGGCCGGTACATATCACGCCTTGTGGCGACACACGCGGTGTTACTGACCTGTGGGCAGGCGAGCTGGTGGGCTTACGGCGCCCCTACTACTTGCTATTCCGATGTCCGGGCATGTGGTCCCAGCCTTCCCAGATAACACAGGAAGATTCCCAATGTGGTGCATTTGTGTGGGGGGGGGGAGATACACTGAAAGTGTATTGTGGTTTATTACATGCAGAATAGTTAATATGCTTATCATTGCTTATTATTATTATTATTATTATAAAAAAATTATCATTATTGTTATTATTATGTTATTTACACTCACCTAAAGGATTATTAGGAACACCATACTAATATGGTGTTTGACCCCCTTTCGCCTTCAGAACTGCCTTA
>JAODKC010000036.1:18853061-18871181 GCA_026777985.1 Mormyrops attenuatus | reverse complement strand
ATCCAGTAGGTTTTCTATTCTACCTGGCTTCTGATGAGCCACACCTGTTCCTGGTATTTACCTGAGAAATGGTGTGGTTCATGAGAAGCCAGGTAGGATAGAAAACCTTCTGGACAGTAGCTCTCCAGGACCGGAGTTGGGGACCCCTGGTCTAGAGAATGTTATGCATATTTCACGAAATGTGCCAAAGCAAGCGAGAAAAACTGTAAGATACCTTCAACAAAAGGACGGCATGGATGGTGTTGTTCCTATAAAGTGCTGTAGAGGGATGTCATCAAATTAAAACTGCCTGTGTTCTTTTTAAATTTACTATCACAGTTGTCCGTTGTTCCTTATAAGGTTTTTCTGCTCCATCAGTGCGTGTTGTCAGTTCTAAAGACATAAGCAAAACTGCAGACATTTTTGTACAACAGTGAACTATTCCTTTTTGTATGTACATCAGTTACCAATGCTACTGTAATGGACTTTTTGCAAAACACTAGACACAGTGATCATTTGACAACACCAAAATCACACAAAAGTCCCAAGTCATGATAATCATAATACTGTAAAATGGCCTCAGATGCTAAGACTCTCTCCCAAAAATCGGACTCAAATCGGCCTAGTCTTGCAACTGAAGGCACACTTGTAAATCTGTCTAAACCAATCAACATGTGCTACAACATATAAAAAGGATGGGTGGCGTAGTTTGATTTTTACAGTTTTTTACAATTGTTTAAGCACAGTTTTGAAAACAGGGCTTTGCAAAAGAGATCGTCCGCAAAATTTAACACTTCATTCAAAACCATACACTAATTCATCAAAATTCAATATTCACCATACGGCACACATACAGTTCATAGAAACTCGCTTTGTTTGAACACACCGCAATGATGAATCTAAAACACTTTTAACATTTCTACTTTTCTAATGATATAGTTTAGGTCTGATTTTCCTTTTGAAATATTGTTAGGGCTAAATATATGAAGATATTGACGACAACATAGAAGGCCATACATACTGATGAATATTTATGTCTCTCTACAATCAGGCATCAGTCAAAACACCCATACAGGTGCACTTTGCACTGAAAATGAAAACAGAATATATTCTACACAAATCAGATTAAAAATTGACTAAAAAATACAACAAAAAATTTGTGGAGACAAAAAACGGAAAAAAGAAACAACTGCATCATCTCTTCCCAGATGACAATGTATCGATTCTGCTCTGCCGCCATTTCTGACCTTCTGCTGTACCAATGTTGTGTATACTATCCAAAAATGTGAATATAATAATAATAATAATAATAATACATTTTATTTAATGGCGCCTTTCATGGCACTCAAGGATACCTTACAGAATCACATAATAAACATAAAACATTCCCAAAGTAGACAAACGTTAACGAGGTCGTAATTAGAAAGCACGTACACTTAAAGTAAAATAGAATAAAATATTAAAGTGAATAAGCCAGTTTAAATAAATGAGTTTTCAGATGGGATTTAAAAGAAGCGAAACAGGTAATGCTGCGCATTTCGGGAGGAAGGGAATTCCAAAGACGAGGGGCCGCACGACTGAAAGCTCTAAATCCCATAGCGGTCATGCGAGCAGCAGGCGTGATCAAAATGGTAGAGTGAGACGATCTGAGAGTGCGAGTTGGTGTGTAAATGCGTAGAAGGTCAGAGAGATAAGAAGGAGCAATGTTGTGAAGAGCTTTGAAAGTAGTTCATAATATTTTAAAATCGATTCGGTACCAAACAGGAAGCCAGTGAAGTTGCTTTAAGATAGGGGAGCACTTGACGGAGTAGTGGTAATGATACGGGCAGCAGCGTTCTGAACTAACTGAAGCTTGTGCAGGAGCGAGTAGGGAAGACCAGACAAAATAGCATTGCAATAATCAATACGGGATGTAACCAATGCATGTACAAGAATAGCGGTGCTCGTTGGAGTAAGAGATGAACGTAGACGATTAATATTTCGTAAATGGAAAAAAGATAAGCGAGTGATGTTGTTGATGTGACCAGTATTGTAAGGACCCTGGTTGGGATGGCGGTGGAGGCCTCCATCCTGTGTGATGGCAGAACAGGTGACAGAATGTTCGCAAGAGTTCTGCGGTCAATGATGTTTCTCCCTTTCCTGCTTACTTTTGAGAGGTTGAACCCTGCTTCATCTTTGAAGATAAATTCATGTGGTATTGCATTGGCATCCATTACCATTATTCTCTAAATAAAGACAAAATTGTGTAGTTCAGTACATCCCTACTATAAACATATGTGGTACTGTAAAAGGTTCTGTTGTGTACTGCATTTTGGTTGAAGACATAAGTTTACAATTAAGCACCTACTTGTCTTCACGCTTGACAGTCATGTCTAACCAGTTGGTTAATGAGTGTGGTCTTTTGGAGGCTTGTAGCTTGGAATGACAAAGAAGTGACATAATTTAGATTTATGTGTCTAATGAAGAGAAGTGTGTTTAGTGTTTTGCACAATCTTGTGTGTATTGCTTTGTAAAAAGTGTTAGGCTGAGAATGTGCTTATGGTTGAGGTTTTGCTCTGTGAGTGTCTGGTTTTGCTAACTGTGTGTTAATTTTAATTTTTGTGTGTAAGCCATCGTAAAAAAACTAATGCAAAATGAAACAAGAAAACAACAGAGTATCGTGGAATTGGAGTGCAGTGCTGTACCACTCATGTTTCTTTATGCGGATGAAGCTGGTTTCAGTCTGGCTCAGATCAGGAACCGTGGGAGGAATGTTACAGGCCACAGAGCATCAATACAGATACCAGGGCAAAGAGGTTCAGACATTTTTCTTTGGGCAGCCATACCAGACAAGGGTCCTGTAGCATACAATCCAAAGGTGGGTCTGTATATCTCTGTTAAACATTCCTTGATGAGCTTAACAGACTTCTGCTGATTGTTGAAGGGAGACAGGATGCTAGGGTCAATGGCATGCATTATGTAGCAATATGGGACAATATCCCATTCCATCACTTGTCTGCAGGGATGGAGTGGTTCAGGGCACATCCACATATGTCCGTCAAATTTGTTCCTCCATATTCATTGTTCCTCAATGCTAATGAGATGTTTTTTCCTGCCTGGAGATGGAGGGCTTATGACCACTGTCCTTATAACCGAATGCTGCTGTTGGATGCTATGACTTGTGGGGCAATCATAACATCCCACTGCCAGGCTGGATCAGGCCTGCTTGAAGGTATCTATCACGTTGGATTGCCAAAGAAAATATTTTTTGTGACGTTGATGAAAATATGTGGCCCAATATCCAGGACAGGATTGATCAGGAACAGCAGTAGATTTAGATTCTAATTCTCAAAAGTTTGATGTTTTTTGCTCATGATCAGGTTTGAGTTTGATTGTATTTCAACCAAGGAGACCTCAATAGATAGATGACACGAGTGTTTATTTGATTAAACAATTTAAATGAGAATGAGAACATAGGCAGAGGTGTCAATTCCAGGTCCAGAAAGTAAAAATCCACACCAGGATTTTGTTTCAACCAACCACGTGAGTACTATTTAACTGTGACTCTTTGCTCAGCTGGTTGGTTGAAACAAAATCCTGGTCTGGATTTTTACTTTCTGGACCTGAAATTGACACCTCTGAACACAGGTTTGGCGAAGCCCGTCTCTTGGTCGTTGGTTCCGTCGACTCAGAAGATGACAGATCTGGCTGGGCGACCAGGCAGGAGGCGAAGGAGCCAACCCCGGACCAGGCAGGAGGCGAAGGAGCCAACCCCGGACCAGAATGGGGAGCCGAAGGTGGTGGAGGGGAGTAGGTGGGGAGAACCGAATAGCTGTAACGACAAAGAAGTGGGTCAGACTTACTCTTTATATAAGACTTGGATCGATGTGATTGGACATGCTTGCATTCATTAGGTCTCCTTGTTTGAACTTTCGTATTGACTTTCATCAGTATAATGGCCAAAACAAAATTTCATTTCAGTATATATGCAGTGTCTCTTTTTTGCATTTCCATTTGTTGGATCACCTCTGTGTTTAGCCAGTATTGTTTATGGTGGATTAAAATAAGTGTAAGAAACATTGTTTTATAAACCCTACCAAAGTTTTTTCTCTGCCTCTGAGATGTGTGTTTGGTGTTTTGCCTGTGAATATCCAGTGAGTGCTTGGATGTGTAACTGTTTCAGTGGATTATGCAGTTTTGTAGCACATATTTATTGTTCTGACTGGAGTATTAAGTTTTGCAGTGAAAATGAAGAGTTATGCCAAACACATTACTGCTGCACTGGTTTTGTTGATTGTTAAGAGAATGCAATTACTGTTACTACCACTGTGGTAAAGCAACAGAGAAAAACTCTTTACTTCATCAGCACAAAATTAAGAGCAGTTTTGAATTTTCAGTACCTTCTCTGCCTTTTCCCAAGCATCAACACAGTTTGACCAGTAAGCTTATAGTACTAACATATCTCAGCTGATTGAAGACCTGTGTTGCTAAGGGTTATTCTTGTAGGGCAGGCTGAGCAGGATGCATCCTTTAGCCAGGCCATAACCTCATAAAGTATTCCAGAGCCCGGCTGGTCCTGTGCTCAGATCCCAGGCTTTGCCCTCATCTGTATGTGTGTGCACCTCTCAAAAGGAGAGCCGAATGGCAAGTGCAGGCACAAACGAATCCTCATGTATCTCTGCTCGTAGGTGTACAAATGACAAACGTAGCAGCATTTTGTTTCACAACTAAAGAAATTCTTCTTCCAACGATCGTATCAGAGACTCTGTAACCTGAGTGGAGGGGAAGTGTCTCACTGGTGTGTGTTTGTACAGGACCGACTCATTAACGCTTATTTATCATGTCGTTATGTTTCATCTCCCATCACTGCGGACAAGTGGAAAGCAGTGGAGGTGGGAGATGAGTAAGCAACGGATGGACGGGGCTAGATGGTGTGATATGCTGAGTGTGGGTATGTAGCTAGGGGCTGGCGGGAGCTGGGTGAAGTGCAGCAGGGGGGGTAACGGACGCATTTCAGAGCTTATCTATCGGACTGTGTTGGCACTCAGCAGCCGAGGCGATGTGACTCGGAAAGCCACAAGCCAATATGAGTCAGTCTTCCACATTAGGGAGTCCTCTTCTCTTCCCTGGGTTATGAGCGTGCAATGAAGACTACTGGTGGCTTTGCACCATCAAACACCCAGTTTCATGAAGATGCATTGGTTTAATTTGCTGTTTTTTGGTTGACATTGGGTTAACTAGTCTGTGCAAACAAATCAAAGTAGCAAGTATGTTAGTTTTTCTTGATTGTTTTTGTCCATTTCATGAAAGCTACTTACATTCTCATGAGTATAAGAGCATTTCTCAGAAGTTTATGGACATAGCACAACACTATGGTTTAGCTATAAAACCCTGCAACTTACCCAAAACAATTAGCTCATGTCTCAAAAGCAAATAATTTAACCAATGAATTAGTCAGTAACACCAAAATGGAAAGTACAATCAGCATCGTTTTAACCATGAGAGTCAAAATGCTTAGATATATTGACAGCATGTCAGTGTAAGTATGTTCCTGAGCTCCACAATTCTGCATGATAGTCGGGTCCCACTTTTTCCATTGTCACTGACTGATCATTTTTCATTAGCAAACTCATGCTTATTCATGTCAAACACACTAGTTTTACAGATTTTCTCTGACTGCTTAGGTACTATCTTTGAAACTATAGCCTATTTTTGCAAAGCTCTACACACTAACCACAAAACCTTACACCAAACCAGCAAAACATTATACATCTCTGAAAAAGCGAACGGCTATTGCAAAACTCTTTTTTAAAAAGGTTTTTGTGTCAATGCAATGCACACAAGTATTTCTACTACTGAGAATATGAATACAAAACACTTTAGCTTTTCCTGTGTGCAGAGCATAACAGTTTGCAAAAAAGTGCTGTTATACATTTAGCATACAGACAGGTAATCCGACGTGTTTTTGTGGGAAGACTAAAGCAATTAAAAATTGTGCCAAATAATGATTGTTCCGCCAGGGTTCCATGTGTTTGGAGTCTTCATGTTCTGCCCATGATTGTGGGGTTTCCTCTAGGTACTCTGGTTTCCCCCCCACAGTCCAAAAACATGCTGAGGCTAACTGGAGTTGCTAAATTACACATAGGTGTGCTTATGTGAATGATTGGTGTGTGAGTGTGCCCTGTGATGGGTTGGCGTCCCATCCTAGGGTGTTCCCTGCCTTGTGCCCATAGCCTTCCCACAGCCCTGAATGGGACAAGCGGTTACAGAGAATGGATAGATGTATGATGACTATTGTGGTGTGGGGATTTCACTTGTTTTGCAAGTGTTACAGTTTTTCTGAATTGCTTAAGCACATTTTGACAACAGGGCTCAATACTTCACATCACTAAACACAATTAACAAAATCGCAAAACCTCATCTATCCTGCAAAATGAAGCTCTGCATGCAAAAACTATATAATCGCTTATCAAAATCAAACTTTTGCCCCAAATACTAAACACTTCATTCACATCCCGAAATTTTGATCTAACCAAACTACACACTGCCATGTGTAATCTAAAACACGTTTGCCTTTTGGGGGATTCTCGTAATTGTGTATGCTTAAAAGGCCACAAAGAAATTGTTGCAGACAAATTCACAGACACATGAGCAGAAACAAATGTAATTGAAACTTTTTACTTCACTCTTCAACAACAAACTAAAAATGCGAAGCACATTCAATGCAAATCAAAACTTGAGAGAAAAAAAATGAGGGAAAAAACCTGTAAACAGTTTTTTCCCACCGCTACCACACTAACATCTAATGTAAAGCTTAACTGCAAAAACTGACACTCAGAGAGCAAAATCTCTCCTCTCATTTGTAATACTCAAAACACAAATCACACCTTTGAACACAATAAGCAATTAACTTGAGATCGTTTGCATTAGAGTGCACACACTTTCCTACAGAAAACACAGGAATCTGACACCAAGACACTTTTAGCCATTTCCAAACACACCCATTCAGAAAGTCACACCCATGTACCCATTAGGCTAACACAAACGTTACCTGGTCAAGCACCTGACTGCTTATTAGCCAACTCAGCAATCAGAATGTGAGAACTATAAAACTCCACAGATTTACCAACACTAAAGAAAAATGGAAGCTGGAGGGAGAGGAAGAGACGTTAGAGGAAATTCAAAGCCACGTCGTGAGGGACGACACAGTTTTTGGCAACATTAGGCAACTTGCTTTGTCTACCCTTGTTCGTGTTCTCCAGCGACACCAAGTATGAATGAAACAGATATGCCGCTGTAAAAATCAGCATTTTGTCATATTTGAAATATAAATATAATATAATCTGTCTCTTAGTGTATTTTCTTTAAAATACAGTGTTACGAACCTCCAAGCACGGACCGGGGAAACAGACGAGAGGAAGCAGGACTGGGGTAAAATGCAAGGGTTTTAATCGGATAACGACGGGAACAGGGAGGAAAACCGCACGCAACACTACAATGACAGAACTAGGGAAACAAACTCTGACGTGGACTTAAATACACTGAACTAACGAAGACAACTCAAAACAGCTGGTAAACACTGGGAATCCACACGAGGGTGAAGAGGCGTGGTCAACGAAGGGGCGGAACGATGGGTCGTGACATACCGTGTTTTTTTATATCGTAATTATAATAATCCATAATTATGTGGATATGCATATTAGATGAAATATAAGCCCTCCAGAAAGGCAGGGAAAAGCCCTGTAACTTACTTTAAAACGAAATATGTTTCCTAAAACGGTGGACAGAGTTACAGCCCCATGACACCCTTACCCAGTCAGCCAGCGGCTAATGACCACCACTGCTTGTGCAGTTATTAAAAGGACCGGTAATGTTTCGTCGCGCTGTTGCACACTGTGCACACACAGCATGCTCATTTGTTTCAATTCGTCAGTTGCCACAAGAAATCTTAACTTATTATTGTACATAATAACCTAATACTCCCGTGTGCTATAGACCATAGTGTACGCTGTACACCCTACTTACTGGTTTTTGTTGCATCAGTCTTGTTTCCCCTACAGCTCCGCACCGGCCAGCCGGCAAAAATGCGCGTGCTCTTTGCGAGCTCGTCCCCGGCGCGTAACCAGCGCGCTCTGCCGTCAAGGGTGAGCATTGGTTAATGGTCATCATGTGACTGATGCAAGCCAGATCCTTTTATTTAGCAAAATTGTGATTAATAGTTAAATGTTATTGTTGAGGGGCACAGGCGAGACTCCACACACACATTAAAAAAAAATGCCTCAAGGAAAGGGCACTTGGGGTACCCAAGAGGAAAGGGGCAGGTGCTCAAGCCCCCTCCGCCCCCCCCCTCTGCACGTGTCTACCTATTCTCAAGGCGATATGTCCGAATAAGAGGCAACAGTAAAACAACTCAAGTTGGGTTGTACCCTGTGTCCAGCCTCTCTCATCGTCAACCCATGATTTATGACGTGGTCAACTAATGTTGCTCGGATCTCATTTGAGAGTGCTGGTCTTCTTTCTCTTCATTGACCTATCCTACAGCTCCTCCCCTACCTCTCACCCTTCCTCCACCTCTCACTCTCACTGCACCTCTCACTCTTCCTCTACCTTTCACTCTTCCTCCACCTCTTCCTGTTTCTGCTGCTTCCATTGTTGTTGAACAATTGTTGTAAATCTGGAGTCTATATAGTCTCCAAATTCAGGTAGACCTAAAATATCAGTGGCCACAAATAGCCATTATGTGTTTTAATTGGAACAAACAGAAAACACCACAATAAACAAGAACAACCTCTAATGTTCTCTCCAAATGAGGGACAGACTGGACATGTGGTCAGGGATGCAATTGTAAGACAATACTTCTGACTGATGAATTGAATAATAGTAATGATTGTTATTTTCATTAAAATATAATGGGCAGTAGAGCTTTTTGTTTTGAGCTTTGAGATTTTGTTGAGTACAGATTTCTCACAGGGATTTTTTCTCCCTTGACTATATATACCAAAATGTCTTATTTCCTACTTTATTTTCACTGCCATTGTCCTAGTTCAACAATTGTACAAAATATAAATAAATGTATATATCATCAGCAAACATTGCTTTTGTGATCAATTTTCAAGTTTTATTTAATTTTGTGCTAGAAATCTGGACTGAATCCACCCTTGTGTTGGGATCAGGATTATCCTGATTTTTTAGGTCAAATGTATCCCAATTCAAATACAACACAAAGTGAAAGTTTGATCCAGATTAAAACCGAGATTGGATTAAGTGATCTGATCTGATTTCAGAATTCCCCATTTCCCTTTGAACAACCCCCTTTTCAAGATTCAATCCAATCCATTATCCAAAATTCAATTGGATTCATTTTGAACAACTGGGCCCTGGAGCCCACACCAACAGTTAAAGAATAACCCTCTTTAACTGGAAAAGCCATGAAGAATATTATAATGAACACATCATTATTTTCTTTACATATTCCAATGTGTCAGTCAGCTTGTAGATCCAACCATACAATTATGGGTGTAACTCATACCTTCAATTTACATGTAAATCTTCACAGAGGTGCGCTACCCAGTGGTCGACATATAATATGACAGCATTTATAACATGTTATTGTCTGGGTTCACACCCCAACAGCACTCAAACAACACTTAAGTTAACTTTTCTCCTCTTTTTTAGGTCATGTCTCTGATCTGTTGTTTATGTCCTCACGGACACCATATTCTCTTGGATAGGCTAGAAAAAGTAACCATCATAATGTCAATTCTGTAAAGCAGAACATCGTTTGTTATTCACGCAAATTTCCAAACGTTTTATGACATATATGCAAATAGTTTTGTACGACATCATTTGGCACACTTTTCAGTTGCTTTAGTGTTGTTGGTCAAAACAGATCACGTAGTTTCCATCTGTAATAATTTTACACCCAAAACTATATACGTGTACGTGATCATTGTGTGAGACAGAAAACAAAACCAGAAACCTTAAGGGACCACGAGGGGTCTAAACCATATGAACAAGAAATGCATTGAAAGTTTCTGCAAGAGATCCCGTTAGCAACTTACCTCGTTGCACCCATTCAGTTGCATGGTTCCAACTATATAAATTGCTAACATAGTTAGCAACTATGCTTTTATCAAATGCACTCTAGGTTGGGACCAGTCATGACAGTAAGTGATTGAGTGCAAGAGGTCGCAAGGGCTCGAAATGGTATAAATAGGAATGACAACAGAAGGGGCAGAGACGAGCAAAAGAAGTACAGAACTTGGTCTCCAGATGGCAGCAAAACGCTTAGTTTCTTTCCCCTCTTACTACACGCCGCAAATATCACTTTGGAGTTTCTTTTCTTTACTGTGATCTTTGACAGAACCACATATAACAACACCACCAGTGGTTGAAATGGGCCGTTACTCACCAGGACGCGGTACAAACACCTCTTTGTTTTTCTCTTCAGAGGACCGGCACCTCTCAATATCTGAATAACAACGAGAGTATCAGTAACAGTTTTTCCCCACATCAAGCACCGAACACCACGAAATGTCCAAAACACATATGTGATGCTGTTCACATAAAACTGGACACGGGACATATGTGAAATACAATCTCTTGCAGAAACTCTCCATGCATTTCATATTCATATGGAAACATGTGCATGTTCTGACCAGTTGTGATGACACCCGGGATGTCAGTAACGTTCTCAAAGGTTCGGTTCAATAGGTGTTAACAGGTTCAAACAGCGAAGGCCAGAAGGGAAGCCCCCCTCCTTCCTGTCACCGGGCCACCCCCCCTCGAGCCAAAGGGCGCTGTGATGTTGTCATCACAGTCAAGTCATTTTGGGAGAGATATCTGGGTTCCCAATGCCCCTCAGCCACGCCGGGATGACAGTGAGTGTTTGAAGGGCCGGGGGATTCCCCTGTATGGCCAGGAGGGGGCTGCCTGCCACTGGAGGGACCACAGAGAGCACTACCCTCTGTTTCCACGAACCCAGACGCTCAGCAGCGAGAACGTGTCTTTTCCATAGAAGCTCTTGTTTTCTGCTTGTTGTGTTTCATACTCTCTCTCCCGTTTACTACACTTCACAGGTCTTATATGAGTCAGCAAGCAAGAAAAATTCCCCAAATAAGGACAGCAATGCCTTGTGTGCATGTTAAATAACATTAATTAATGTAAAATTAGCTCACCATGAGAGCCCTCAAAAATCCACTGTGTAGATTAAGGCAAATTCTAGCTTAAGTATGGAATTTAAGATTAAATCCTATTCCAACAAGTTCATGAAAGAAACTTTGATTCCCATATTTTTGTTTTAAAAGGAGTTTTTTTGCCATATATTTGAAAAGGTTGCCACATGATGTCACTTAAAACTCTGATGAAATTGCTCTCATGTGGGCAATGTCTTCTGGGATATGTTTGTGAATTTCTGTCATGTATCAGACCTCTGTGTGATTCCAGGGTCTAGGTTCAGGGTGTATGTCCACCTGTGACAGCACACAACACACATTGAGAGCTTTTCACTCTTCATATCTTACTCAGAACCAGGGTCAGATTTCACTAGTTGTAATTTTCAGTTGTCTTGGTCACTGTATAAAAATAAAAACAGGAATTTCTTATAAAAGCGATGTCAGTACTGCGCAGGACCCTTTGATATTTAATAATCTGCCTTTTCCATCAACACCCCGGCCGTTATCACTAAGGAAAACAGCTTCCACCACGGTCTTTGTGGTTTGTCAACTATTCATCACCGGTGCTAAAAATAGGCCTAGAGGCAAATCCAGCCATACAGTTACTGTAAAATCTCCAGCTTAACCTTGTTTTCAGAGTGCTACCGCGGTGACAGAAAGAAGACAGTGGCTAGTAGTTACGAGTAAACTGATCCACTATACCGTTTAGTCAACCTGAAATCGAGTCATTGTGATACGCTGTACGTCGCTATATTAAGCTGTAGAAATTTTAAAAAGTTATACATTTCTGACTGAAAATAACCAATAATAAATTTTAAAATGAACTACTTTTTCCCTTCAGGTGCAGGTTTATCTCCCCAGTGCTCAATTTTAAAGATGTGTAATCTAAGATTGACAGATTTATAACGTTTTTTAATACTGAGCGATCCTGGCAGCTGGAGGTCGGACAGGGAGGGTATTTACAGTGTGACGCCTACCACCCTAGGCTTGGGATGTGAATGTGCGGAAATTTTGAGGGCTCTGACATGGAGACCTATCTTCACACTTCCTGTACAACTGAAACCTGACATTTAAAGGTAATGGATGTAGATTTTAGGGTCTGCATCCTGCACTCAGATTTGTAAATGTGGTAACCGTACGTCAGCACAGTCAGGCTGACTGGTGTCTTTGAATTAACTGTAGCATGTGAGTATGTAAGTGCCCTCGATGGACAGGCTTCCCATCCTGGGTGTTCCCCAGCCTCATACACTATACTCCCTGGGATTGGCTACAGATTCCACTGTGACTCTTTTCTGGTTAAGTGGTTGTAAAATGGATGAATGTATACAATGTTGTGTTTATAAAAATCAGTCTGGAAGTCACCATAATTTTTATGTGTCAAATAACGGAGAGAAACCAAAGAATGTGCTACAGCTATCTAGCACATGCAGCATTTGATCTCTGCGCTGAGGGTATTTCAAGCCCTTCCTTAAATCTAATTCTGTTTCGAAATTTTGGGTGAAGCTGGTTTTAATCGCAGTGAAAGACATCGGTCTAGCTTTCTGAATGCTTTTTTTTTCACGGTGTATTCACATTGAACCGAAGAACCGTGTGTCTTTGACTAACCGCACTCGCAAAGCCGTGTTTATGAATGGCTTCAATAAGGCACGTTGTGCTTTCATATTATTTAGAGGCAGTTATTTATATAGCAGCCTGAAATGACACGCTGCGCAGCTGAC
The DNA here is from genome assembly GCA_026777985.1 of Mormyrops attenuatus. NCBI lineage: Eukaryota > Metazoa > Chordata > Actinopteri > Osteoglossiformes > Mormyridae > Mormyrops > Mormyrops attenuatus. The sequence goes on along the minus strand of JAODKC010000036.1, from coordinate 18,858,331 downwards.
TGCCGACGTTCTGGCATCGTTCAGCAGATTTCACCTGCCACAGTAAATACAGCCAGACTGAAGGTGACTAAACAGTTTATAAATCACTGACTACAGCTTTGACTTTCTACCTCCGGGCCATAAGCAAGGTGAGGGCGTTTCGGATTCTGTGGCTTGGTTGGCGTGTGCCTGTTTGATGGGATGATGGTGAGAAATTGTCTTGGAAATCTGCCATGCAAATAAAAACATGGAGATCCTTACCACCAGCCGGTTATCTAGAAATGTATTCGTTCAGCCAGAGAAGCAGTACACCACCCACCATTTTCCTGTTCCTGTGTTTCAGCACCTCAATTGTATTTCCGCAGTACTCTTGCGGATGTAACTTACATCGATAATTTGATTAAGTCATTGAACAGTACCCATTACATCATAATGTCGTTCGGTTCAAGGACAGAATGAGGTCACCGTTTTCGGGTTATAAAATAGCAGGTTGCCGGGCTCATCATGGACACCCTTATCAGTGTGTGAGAAAGATAGCAAAATAAAATTTCCACAGTTCCAATACATATGTTTACATTTATATGGTTGGATAGATATACAGCACTGTGCAAAAGTCTTAGACAGAAAACGATATTTGCATGTTCATGTCATGTTGTTGTGGGGTTTCCTCTAGGTACTCTGGTCCCCCACACCCCCTCCACAGTCTAAAAACATGCTGAGGTTAATGGCGTTACCAAATTCCCCATAGGTGCAAGTGAACGGTGTGTGAGTGTGCCCTGTGATGAGTTGATGCCCCGTCCTGGGTTGTTCCCTGCCTTGTTCCTGTAGCCTCCAGGATAGGCTCAGGACCCCCTGGGCACCTGAACAGGATAAATGGTTACATAAGATGGATAGATGGATCTGATGTAAGTGAGTCAGCTTAGCCATTTCAAAACGTCCTTTTAAAATCACTGCAATATTTGCAGCAACTGTCCAAAACACTCATGCATTTTTACCTTGAGCGCTGCCTCACCTTGTCTGGCTAATTGATACATTATTGAGTTATTTAACTAATTAAGTTAAGTATTAACTGAGCTGGTGGTGAAATTTAACAAATGCATGGCATGACTGAGGAGAGGTTTGGGAACCAAAGCAGTGTCCTTCTAGCCATCCAGCAAGATATCAGCAACTTTTTTGGAGCACAAAGGAAATTCTTGTTTTTTGTGTGTGCTACTGCATATGTTCTAATATAAAATTCATTTTTTTTTCTGAGCAAATATACAACTATAAGCCAAAACCTTATGGCTCATTTATATGAAGCAAATAATGTAAAAATAGAGTATGTCAAAGTCCAGGAATTATGAGACTGTTAGCTAACATTCAGTATTCGTAGTTAATGTGTTGAATGCAGAACAAATGGACCAGGATAAAGATCTGAGTGACTTTGACAAGGGCCAATGTGGCCATTATGGCCTGACGATTGGGTCAGAGCATCTCTGGAATGGTGAGGCTTGTGGGGAGCTCATGGTCAGCTGTGGATAGTACCTACTGAGAGTGGTCAGAGGAGGGAGAACCATGAACCACAGAGAGGGTGTTAGGTAGCCAAGACTCATCAAAGCAGGGTGTGAACAAAGGCTACAATGCAAGCCAACAGAAGGGCTGGACACAATGGAGCCCAGCTGTGTGAGGGAACACGATTCTGTAGAAGGACATAACACATTTCTGGTGGTGTGGCATTTACAGTCACCACCCTATGGGGGTCCTGTTATTACCACAGGATCGCTAAAATTGTTGCTAAATACTGAGCAGCTAATTTCCATGAGTATAAAAGCATATACCTGAGTACTGCTGAATTCGCAGAGCTCCAGCTGAGATTTCTGAGCTTAAAGTAGCCTGTAGTAAGAGGTACCATCTGGAAGAAAGGCCTCATTCTCTGTTTAACAGTACCATCATTGTGAAACGTGTGAATCACATCATATCACATATCTGAAGTTGAGTCCAGTTGAGAGAAAAACTCTACCTTTTTACCCTCCCTAAGTGAAGGGCAGGAGTTCAACTAAAGAATTTGGAATACGGCATGTCGATCCCTCCCCTCACCACTCATCTAAGTCAGGGACATAGAGGGCTTGAACCCTGGTGGCATAGGGCCAAGGCTGGGATATACCCAGACTGAATGCCAGTCTGTGACAGGGTACATGCTATAGGCAGTTAGAGATACAACCTAACTTGGTTGCATATCTTCGGAGTGCAGTAGGAGACACCCAGAGGAAGCTCATGTCACATGCAAACTCCTCACACTCCTCACACTGGGATTCGAAGCATAACCCTAGAGCTGAACCGCAACTGTTCCACCAAACCGCTATGACACCAATCAAACCAGGCCTGGCTCCACCCAATCATAAGCTTGCTCCACCCTGTCATAAGCTTGGTCCAGCCAATCATAAGCTTAGCCCACCTGTCCTGCCTTGGGGGAAATGGAACGGTCAAAGTCTGCAAATCCACCACCACCCCAGGCTATACCACGACCACCCTAGATCATTGTGCAGCCCACCCACAGCTGTAACTATAAAATCAAACTATAAAAAGCACTACAGAAGCCTCACTCCCCAAGAGAGGCCAAAAGGGCATTAGCTCCATTGTCCAGTTGCACACTGATGGGGATATGGTGTTACTTGACGTACACCGGAATGTTACATTTACACCTAAAAGGCATCCATATTCATGCACAAAGGAGGTACTTTCCCCCAATTCCATTTTTGATTGCATAGAACATTACTAAGAACAGACTGATGTATTTATGACAGGGAAGGTGTGCAGTATGCTGTGCATTCATGTAATCGCTGTTTGTCTGTACTGGTTTATCGACCCTGATTGTGCTGTGAGCTGACGTGAGGCGTCAGGTTTTGTTCCAGGCAGAGATTATTTTTGGAATTTAGATGCTTATCGGCTGGGATAGTGCTTTCTATACTGTGTATGTGAGCTCAGGTGAGGGCTCATGGTGTCTACATTCCAGATTATATAGCGGCAAACGTGATCTTCGTGAGCCTATTTCCCAGAAGAAGATGAAAGTGATGGGGTCCATTTCACCGTCCTGCTCCTGTTGCTGGCCTGATTACTCTGGTCTATTCTTGTAAGATTGATAAAGGTTGCTTCAATGGTAATAGGGGTAGTGATGTGTGGTATCAGAAATTCACCATTTTCAAGACCTGGTCTTGGCAAAAATATGTACCCCTCTGTTTGACCCTCGAACAAAAATGCTCCAGGAGTTTGAGTTAATGGCCAGACTCTACATTCAGACGCCAAACTCCAGCCTGAACTGTATATGCGAGTATGACCCAAAAGAGGACAAAATGGAATATGTGAAAACAAGTGTTGCTGTTTTCATGTACTTGTGCAAATGCCAAATTAAGGATCATTTCATTAAATCCAAGCACCAATACTGTACTTGCACTTCAGTCTTAAATTCATTGTATGACAAACTCGGCAGGAACCTGAGCTGTCCACCATGATAACAGATTTGCTTCTGTATAAGAAGGAAAGTAGCATCACTCAGAGCTTCTAAGTAACCGTTTCAGGCCTGTGAAAAAAGTTCATTCTACTGATAAACATTTTTATGTTAGAAGGAATCTAGAAATCACTGTTCCTAGCTTGTTTACAGAATGCTGGCAACATTTCCATCCCACATTAACTGGAAAGTCAGTAGTTTATCTGTATAAAACATTCAATTACAATAAATCCTATATTGCCGTTAAAGGCGTTTGATCTTGTTTTATGACTGTTAAAAAGATTTAAAAGAAGAGTTAAAAAAAAAAAAACCCTGAAATACAGCAAGGACCTTAAAGCGGGCTGCCTAATATGAAGTGCTGATTCATTTCACAGACTGAGCCCATCCATAAATGAAGCATATTGTAACGGTCCCGTAATACAATACATTCGCACTGTGGGAGTGCAGGGCATTTTCTGACCTTCATAAAAATTACAGAGCAAGTCTTTCAGACACCTCTGACTCAGCTTCCTGGATCCAGGCTGCTCAAGGGGGGCACATATGAGCTTTGAATGGCTTTCCGGCGCTGGCTGAGGCCTGCTCGCCAAAGCACGCTCGGCCACCAAAATGGCAGCATCAGGACCTGAAACGCTGAGCTTCATACCAAGAGGACTGTGAGGGGCTTCCAGACCTTTCTGTGGGATTGTGAGGGCTTATAGACCTTCCAAGGGCTGACTGATGCAAGATCAAGGCAGCTAATCTGTAGAGCAGGGGTGGCCAGTCTTATCCAGAAAGGGCCATTGTGTATGCGGGTTTTCGCTGCAACTCCCTAGTTAGATTACTAATTAGATTACTAACTGATTGGTTGAAAAGTCCTCACACCTGGGTCTGAAGAGCTGACCTAAAGGTTATCCCAAAAACCTGCATACACACCTGCCCTTTGTGGGTAAGATTTCCCACCCCTGCTGTACAGCCATTTCTTGCAGAGGATTACTCAACCTGTTCGAAAGATGGCTTGATTAATTATATACATGTATATTCACCACCTAGACATATTCAGAGTCCTTCTTAGGTGCTCTATGGTAGAAGATTTTCACGTAAAAATATCCAGGCCCTTGTGCCGTGGGGGTGGCGGGGTGGCCTCGGTTGCCTGGTTCCCCCTGCCTTCGCCGTGGGCCCGGGGGGGGGGTAGGGGGGCGCTTTCACGTCCCCTGACGGCATCACATGCCAGCACATCCAATGACAAATCAGTTCACACCTACACTTGCACATACAAGAATGGGCGCACACGAGGTTGAGCAATCAGTATCATTATTATTATTTCTTTTTAGAGTATGTTATAGATATAGGGATTGATATATACATATGATATATATATATATGTGTGATATATATATATGTCATATATGATATATATATATGTGTAAGATCACGCGTGTGTATGCTACATATATATAATGCCTATTTGTAACATCATTATCATCATTATTATTGTTGTTAATGTTGATAGTGTTGTTGTTATAATTTTTGTTGTTTGATGTTGTTTCTTGTGGTTGTCTGTATTCTGTATTCCCCTACACTTTGTTGTCTCCTTCCCACCGTTATTATTAGTCTTATTATCAATTCTGTTAACCTTTGTTTTTTTTGTTTTTTTTTCTTCCCCTCTCTCCCCATGGTAATTAATGTCTGTTATTGTTAAGATTCTTGTTTCTGTGTCCTTCTCCGCCCTCCCCCTTTTTGTATCACGGTATTAGGACGGGTGAGTTTGGAGTGGCCACACTTTTCATACTGTACCTTTAATTCCATGTAAAATAAAGTTGTCCTCCGA
>JAODKC010000036.1:18830159-18849664 GCA_026777985.1 Mormyrops attenuatus | reverse complement strand
GGGGCTTGGCCGACCAGTATATTTCGCCAGCCAGGTGGGATCCTCACCCTCGGTAAATCTCCCCAATTGGGGGGTGGTGGGGTTTGCGTGATTGTCGGTTGCTGAAAGGGGCACCTAGAACAGAAGTGGGACACTTGGGGTACTTTGAATCATTCAGGTAACAGAGGCAGGTAACAGAGCCCCCTCCCCCCCCCACTTGCCTGGGCGTGACATGCTAAATTAGAAGAAAACGTGTTACAAGTCAGAGGAAGGGTTTTTCTGTATAACAAGAGCCCTTTGAAAATGGGATTCCCCGTCCGCTTGTGTCTTTCCTCTCTGATAAAACTATCACAGCAGAGCAGTTATCTGCATCTTTGGCTGGGGACTTGTACTCATTCGTAGAAAGGCTCACTCTCACTGAAGTGCGTGTTAGTTTACTCTCCTCCACTCTCCTCCTTCTTCAAAGCCCACGGCTGAAACCCAGCTCTTCAGGATTAAACACCGTGAGATAACATTTATAATTATAAATTTTAAAATTTACATTTATTAAACAACTCCCCCTCTTCCGATGACATTTCAAATATCACTCAAGTCACGCACCGCACTGATGTGGATCAAGCCCTCTGGTAAAGGACACTGAAGCACTGAACGTCTTTCTCATGCTTTGGAGAAAAAATATTGAGGGAAAAATGGTGAACACCTCATTTTGTCTTTTCAGATTTCCTGTCCCCGTAAATCAGGAAGAAGTCCCAGTGTTGCATGCATAAGTCAATGGCCCTCTAAAATATATGCAGTGGTACTAAGCAGTAATAGTGAAAGCTTTACGTTACATGCACACAGCACTAGTACTGTGTCAACACCTGAAACAATCTAGAAAGATTTTCAGGGGGGTGGGTTATGTTCAGGGTAGGCATCGGTGGGGAGCAATGGCCTAACCATGATGGGGTTCCCTTAGGGGGACACATCACGATATATCTTAGGCATTCTTTTGTCGTATCTTTGGGTGATTATTTTTGCAGGGCCACTGGCAGTGGTTTGGGGGGGGGGAGGTGACCTTGTACTACTTTGAAAGAAGTAAGCAAATGTCCAGCTTGTAGCATAAGGGGCTTACTGATTTCTGTCTGGAAGGTTATGGGCGGTGTGCGAAATACCCGTCAATATTCGGGGGGGTCCCCATCTCCCTAATGTTGCGCAATACTGATCTTGAGACCCCCTTAAAATCTTGCTTTTGAGGCTTTCGGGGGGTCTCATGGGTTAATCGGGGGTGTCGGACCCCCCCGGACCCCCCCACTTCACACACTGGTTATGGGTTCAAATCACGAGACACAATGCCAGCAGTTCACAAGATGGTGCGGACTGGTGTGGCTGGCTGTCTGCTTGTCTTGTTAATTTATGTTTTAATTTTGTTTTTATGTGTTAGTTTATCTCAGCAGCTCCTGTCCCATGATCGTGTTTCTTTACTTAACATCTTTTCTTGCATGCTTTCCCCTCAATCACCTTTTTCTGATTGGACTTTATTTGAATCTCCACCCTTGTTTTATTCAACTCTTGACTTTTTCACCTGGATGCTGGTGTCCACCTGTTTGAGTGAGCTGAGTGCCTCTTGGAGACACATAGGCATCCAACGCCGCTGCTGCGGACGAAGAGCCAGCATTGCTGTGAAACAACACCGGCTTGCTGGGCTTGGACTCTCAATGCCTGAGACTCATCTATGACCCATCTTCCCCGCACAGGACTCTGATACCAGTTTTAATTTCTGTATCTCAAGGCTGCATCACTCTTCCTCTGTGTTTTCTCGGGGTGTAACTGCAAGTGCTGCCAATCTTCGCACGCTCACCAGAGCTCGGCCCACAACAAGCTTTTCTATCCCGATCAAGACCGCTTTCCTGAATGTGAGGTCTAACAAAACTTGTATTCTGCATGACTTTATTACCTCAAAGAAACTGGACTTGTTTTTCATCACTGAGACCTGGATTGTTAATGGTAACTCTTCATGTTTTACAGACTTGGTTATTCATTATTAGTTATTCATTTTTAAACTCTCTTCAGCTGTCTTGTCATGGGGGGGGGTATTGATTGCCACTGATTTTATTCCTGTGTCAGAGCCTCACAAGGGCTCCGTTCAGTAGGTTTGAACTGCAACGTTTTGAAGTGTATAGCTCATCTACTTGGTTTATAAGCCTCCTTGTCAATCAAAACCTTTCGTTAATCACTTCTTATCACTATTGGACTCCCTCGATTTCATCCAGCATATTAATGCTCCAACTTATTCACTCAGTCATACCCTTGATCTCATTCTTACACGTGGTATTTTAGCTAATTATGTTGATAAATATGATGTTCCTTTTACTGATAATTTTTCTATAACAATGGATTTGAATATTATCGTCGATGTTGCTACTACTCATGTGCTTCACGCTATTCTCGCTTTTTAAATTCTTCTATTATATCAGATTTTAAAACTATATTCTTTAGTCTTGATCTACATGGCCAGTGTGATGGTATCGACGATTCTGTTTTAGCATTTAATTCTTCATGTAAAGCTCCCTTTAAGATACGCTGCAAAAGGGATGACCAGTTCCATGGCTTAATGACACCACACCATAGCTTCCTTTACAATTGCAGGACAGCGCTGGATGAGAGATAGGCTGAAAATATCTAAGTAGATTTTTAGGACTTCTCTATTCAACTTCCAGTATGCAGTTAAGACATCTAAACATGATTACTTTGCTGATTTAGTAGCCTCTCATTCTAAGAATCATATGGCTTTATTTAATGCAATTAATTCAGCTATTTACCCTTATTCTGAGACGGGATTAAATAGTACTGTTCCTGTACTTCCTGTTGTTAATCATGGCTTTGTCTTGGAATCATTTGATGTCGTCGCGCTTTCACAGCTAAAAAGTACTATTGACACTCTTAAACCTACCACACCACATGATGTTCCACCACATCACTTTGTGGAATCATTTGATGTCCTGGGTCCATTTTTGCTATCTATTATCTATGGATCTATTAGTGAGAGGGTTGTGCCCTCATTTTTACAAGATGCCATGGGGCGTCCTTCTTTTAAAAAGGCAGAGTTAGATTATCGAGTGTTAGCTAATTATCGCCTGATTTCCCAATTGCCATTTCTAGCTAAAATATTAGAAAGAATGACTTCTAATCAATTCGTTGATCATCTTAATTCCAGTAATTTATTTGAGATCTACCAAGTTCTGAGATGGCCCTCCTGAAAGTATTCAGTGATATCTCTCTTATTACGGACTCTGGTAGTGTTGCAGTCCTTGTCCTCCTCAACCTTTCTGCTGCTTTTGACACTAATGATCATGAGATCTTGCTGTAACAGCTTGAACATTAGGTCAGGCTTAACTGCTCTTAACTGACTCAGATCATACCTTACCGGTAGACACATTTCAGTGACTTCTAATTCCTCTTTTTTTCTACTGTGGTGTTCCGCAGGGACCCATTTTGGATCCTATTTTATTTTCGACTGTATATATCTTCATCCAATAGGAGCTATTTTTAGGAAATGTAACATTTCCTTTCACTATTATGCTGATGATATAAAGGTTTATATTCCCGTGTGCAACTCTGCAATGAATCAACTGCACAGTTGTCTTTTAGAAGTAAGATCCTGGATGGCTGACAATTTTCTTGTTCTGAAGCAAAATAAAATGGAAGTGCTGGTATCCGGTCCTTCAGCCAAAGCTTATACTGGTCTTGGACTTTTCGGGTCTGATTTTGTAAACCTCAATGTTGGAGTTATTTTTGACAGTAAACTCTCATTTGAGGAACTTAACTGTGTAGTCAAGCTTTGTTTTTCGCAACTTCGTCTTGCAGCTTGCAGCCTTTTTATCTTGTAGGGATCTTGAGAAAGCTACTCATTTGTCTTTTTCGGCTTGATTACTGCAACTCGTATTCTGGGATCAGCAAATCCCAGATACTCAGGTTGCAGTTGGTCCAGAATGCGGCTACTCGTTTTTTGGTTGGGGCAAGAAAGTTTTATTCTGTTTCACCAATGCTAGCTTCTTCACATTTGCTGCCTGTGAGAGGTTGAATTGATTTAAAATTTTGTTGCTGGTTCATAACTCATTACATGGGTATGCTCCGGCCTGTTTATCTGAATTAAGTGTTTTACACCAGCCATCCAGGGAGCTTAGATCTTCTGGGAGCTTCTGTGTCCCTCATACCAAGTGTAAAACTAAGCGAGACCGGCCATTTGCAGCTGCTACACCTCGCCTGTGGAATTATTTACCACATTACATAAAGGAGTCACCTACAACTGAACTATTTAAAACGAGACTGAAGACTCATTTGTATTCTCTAGCTTTCCATGACCTTCAGCAATACTGATGATGTATTGTCAATACTGATGTTGTGTGTGCCCTTGCCTGTGTCTTGCATGAACCCTGTCCGATCTTCACGTGCCTCTAGTTACTGTGTAAACTGCACGCTGTGTATGTCCCTTACAGTCCAGCGTCAGACCTTCATGTATTTTGGAGCTATGTTTTCCGTTGGTTGTTGGCTGCCTGTGTTAGTGTTTTTACAGACTTAATAAATGGGCATATTCTCCCTTCAAGCAAGCCTCCTCATCTCTTGCCGCCACTGCGACTCCCCGGTCTGCCAGACCTTACAATATTGTCTTTTTAATTTTTGTTATTATTTTAAGATTGGTGATTGTTGCTGGTGGTGACCAATGTCAAAATTAAACATAGTAATTATTTTCATCTTAAAATTGAAATATTTATATATGAAATATTTATATATTAAACTTACAGGATCCATATTTACAGCACAGTGTGGGTTAGCCTCTGCAAAACCACTAATGAGCTCAGCATTGAGTCAGAAGATGTTCTCTAATTGTGTGCAATCATTTCCATTTCTTCTGATGTGAAGATGCCGATCTGTGGTCGAAGGAGATTTTTGCATAACCTTCTCAGTACTGATGCAGCACTCTCCTTACAGCAGTACTGAAAAATACTGCCGATTAATCCATTCTGACGGTATTAATGAAAGCGATCAGCTCAAGTCGATTTTGAACCAGTTGCCAACTGCCATTCTAAAATAAAATGCCTGCAAGCGGCTGTACTTCCCATATGGATGGAAAGACTGAGTGTGTCACAGCTGATCCAGAGAGACTTTTAAGAATTCATTCAACCAAACAGATACCTGATGTTCAAGACATCCATGTCGCCAACAGGACTTCTCAGAAGACAGAACTCACTTTATTGCCAATATGTACAAACATGACAAAACTGTTTGTGGTCCAGTGTCAGACATGAAGTACATGACAAAAACTTGCACTTGCAAGATATACTGGAGAAACATTTCACGGGACATATATGTGTAAAACAATATTCAGTTTCAATTCAATATTTATACAGCACCTTTCATAAAACCAAAGCGCTTCATATGGGATTTTATAATACGTTCCTACATCATTTTACAGAATAATTCAAGAACAGGGAAAAGGGAAGACAAAAAACAGCCAAAATGCCAAATGAGAGTGGAGAAGAGGAACCAAACACTCCCAAGTTTAGAGGAAAAAAAACATTTTGGGGTCCAAGGTCAACTGGCTGTCCAATCCACCAGAGGTTGCTAACATTATATAAAATGGAAAGGAGACTGTTTGCTAAAAGCAAGGTATAAGCTGTGGTCAAGGTCAAAGACAAAGTCCATCAATGAGGCAGTTCTCCACGCCGGCCTGTGTAGGGTGGCCAAAGTCCATCAATGAGGCAGTTCTCCACGCCGGCCTGTGTAGGGTGGCCAAAGTCCATCAATGAGGCAGTTCTCCACCCCGGCCGGTGTAGGGTGGCCAAAGTCCATCAATGAGCCAGTTCTCCACGCTGCCTTGTGTAGGGTGGCCAAAGTCCATCAATGAGCCAGTTCTCCACGCCGGCCTGTGTAGGGTGGCAGATTGAAGGCGGCACCCACAATGATACAGTTCGCCAGTCACACCCACGATGTCACCCTTCCATGGGACTGAACCAGGTCCAGCTCAGATGGTGCCCTCCCCAGGCACCATCCAGATATGTGGGAAGGAAGGCAGAGAACATGGTCAGAACATGCACTGACACGTTAAGGGAGTCACAACCTTACATACATAACAGATCAAACATTACAGCCAACTGTCACTTTATTAATATGTGGAATGAAAGGGAAGCCTGTGTTCTCAGCTTGTAAACTTGAATTAGTTCTGTTAGGTATGCAGATGCTAGACCTTTAAGTGCCTTATATGTACAGTAAGTAGGAGAACTTTGAAGTCAGTCCTGAACCTAACAGGAAGCCAGTGCAGGGAATTAAGAGTAGTGGTTATGTGTGCATACTATAGAAAAAGAAATTGCAGATTGACAGATAACAACAAGATTAAAAGACCACAGAAGATTAACAGAGCACAGAGTGCAGGGCATCTTAAGATATTAAATAACATCAGAATACAGTGATCCCCCGCTATATCGCGGTTCAGCTATCGTGCCCCCCCCCGCTATATCGCGGTTCAGCTATCGCGGCCCCGCTATATCGCGGATTTTTCCCAGACGCATCACAGTTCTCCGTGATGTGTGTATATATATACATATACATTACATATTATTATTATTATGTTACTCATATCCTTAGCCCGACATCCACATATCATATGTGTTTACAAAGTGTGTTTTAATAAGTTTAAAGCATGTGGGAGGGGTATTTTAAGGCTTAAACTATAAAAAAATGTGCCCACAGGAGAGGAGCCCACAGGAATGCCAGTGCAGCATCAGCAGATATGTGGACCTTGTACCGATCTTGGTGACGAGAGAGCTGAGCCAGAAAGCAAAACTTTCAATTTATTGGTCAATCTGTGTTCCTACCCTCAGCTATGCATATGCGGATCTGGAGGGAGTAGCAAGGGATGGCCATGGCCACCCTCAACTGAAACCTAGCCACCTCATTGGCCACCCTCGACTGAAACCTGGCCACCTCATTGGCCACCCTCGACTGGCCACCCTAGACTGAAACCTGTCCACCTCATTGGCCAACCTCGACTGAAACCTGGCCACCTCATTGGCCACCCTCGACTGGCCACCCTAGACTGAAACCTGGCCACCTCATTGGCCAACCTTGACTGAAACCTGGCCACCTCATTGGCCACCCTCGACTGGCCACCCTCGACTGAAACCTGGCCACCTCATTGGCCACCCTCGACTGGCCACCCGTGACTGAAACCTGGGCACCTCATTGGCCAACCTCGACTGAAACCTGGCCACCTCATTGGCCACCCTCGACTGCAACCTGGGCACCTCATTGGCCACCCTCGACTGAAACCTGGCCACCTCATTAGCCACCCTCGACTGAAACTTGGCCACCTCATTGGCCACGCTCGACTGAAACCTGGCCGCCTCATTGGTCAGCCCTGTTCTATTTGCATTTTCTCTACAGCCACAAGACACCTGGGAAGCATCAAACCGGCGCACACAAACAGCACTGTCCAATGGAAGAAGAAAGCTGTGTCTTTCTGAAAGTCCTGATTTCATTCATTACATTCCATACATTTCTAATACTGCCTCTTTGTATACTGTACTTATCAAGTTATTGATATTATATAAGAATTCCAACATGTCTTCATTTATTTATTTACCTTTCCTTAGTTGATTCGAACGGTGGAAAAGTTAACATGGCTGGGTGTGCACTACAGTCAAGCGACTTAGCTAATTGTCTCACAATCTGTGCCTGTTGCTCCGTTTAAGTTTTGTGAAGCATGGTGGAAGACTGTTATAATATTTCCTTATTTTCACTGCACTTGTGGTCATGAGCTTAGCCCACAGCACCTCTGACACTGGCAACCTCGTTTAGCCAGCTGCACTTCTGCAATTTATTTTTCAACGACGTTCCTGAATTTATGTATAGCGCTTTGTTCCTAAAAGCTTTATCTAAGGCAAACTGTTTAAAATGTTATTTTTATTTTAAAGGTTTTTGAAAGAAAAAAATTACATTACATTGTAGTATGGGGAGGGCATAGATGCCCAAGATGTGGAGCTGGTTAAGCCAAAAGACCCAAAAAATCCCATTCTGTCCAGCTGTCCCCATACTATTTGGATCTGTATGATGTCAGAGTGATTCAATATAAATGGTCAAAAGTGACTTTTACTATGATCAGGAACAGGGGCCTTGTTAGGCCTTTTTGCTTAGCAGTAGGTTTAGCGTTAGAATTAGCGGGCGCTGCCTTTTTAGGGAACTCGGGGACCCGTGGAATGGCATCCCCAAGAGCCCTGGCACCCTTCAGTGCCAAGCGCTTACCCCAAAAGCCGGCGGTGGCATTGGGCGCATGCTCGTGCGAAGCGGTAGCGGAGACATCGGGTGCAAACACAGCCGGATTGAGGATCCGACACGCAGTAGGGCAGGCAGCGGAGACCGAGACCCTAGGAAGAACTCCGGCTTGTCCTCCCGTCTTTGGCATTTCCGCTTTTTCTTCCGACCTGCAGCTTGTGGCGGAATCTGGGGCACCTCTGGTAGCTCTGACAGTGGACCATAGGGTAGCCCACTGTCCATGGCTACCCGCTGCATCATGGACTCTGCCACCCCTCTCCGTATCTGCCACACATTTTCGTGCACTTCTTCCGCAAGGTGCGTGTCCTTGGACAGGGACACCTCGCGTAAAATGTCCCTTGTCCGGAAGGCGATAGCTTGAGCCACGGGGTTGTCCCTTACCTCGGGCTGATCGAGCCAATAGATCACCTCGTTGATAAAGCTGAGGTATTCTTTCTCAGTGAGGGGAGGCGTCTTCTTTGCGAGTCCAGTCATTATGTCTTGCTTTGTGGGGGTGGAGCAGGAACAGAGGACCAGAAGTCCAGGGAGTCAGGGAAACAAGGGCTTTATTTGGGGAGAATACATCCACAAACATAAAGTTGAACGCAGGACTGACGTCAGACGTTAATGACCGGACTGGGGAAACATACTTTAACGCGGACTTACGTGGTTTGCCTAGTGGAAGACTTTAGAACATTCCAGGAAGCCGGGGTGTTGTGCGGCTCAGCGTGTTAAGGCCCTCTGCCTGTGACTGGCACTGGAGTGATTTTTCACCATCGAGCCCTTTGGCTGGGCCCAGTTGCTCGAAGGGACTATCAGACATTGCCATTGAATATGTAAAATGTGACGCCACCAGCTGCTGTCCTCACGACGTGTGGATGGAAGCTTCCGAAGCAAGGAGTCTGGAAAGCAGTTTGTCTGCCTCAGTGGGTTTCACAACAGCTGGAAAGCCTAGCCTAAATTTAAGCAAAGCTCATGGCAAAGGGTAATGGTGAAGAAGTTTCACTTCTATTACAGATTATAACAATGAATTCTGCTCCTTATGAACATCATAGGAAAATAAACACAGCAGATTAAACTTTTTTCCCACTTACTCTATTAATTAACAGCCTTAAATTGACATTTAAACATTGACATAACAGTAAGAAATGTACATTTATACATCGCTAAATAGCAGACAGGTAATTGAAGCGGTGAAGTTTGACTTACTGATTGATATTTTTCCCGTCTTGGGTTATTTCCTGGTTTGCACCCATTGCTTCTGACCCGAAAATGAACAAGTGGTATAGAAAATGAATGAATAACAAAGCCTTATTTTACATACAATAATTTCACAGCCAAAAAGTTGGATGGGTCATCCCTGTATAGGAATCCCAACAAGCATTTTATAGAAATAACTGTGCAAAAGTTTATTAAATATTCCAAAGCAGCAGATCATCCGATTTGACACACGGTCATTAATCTATTATTATCGTTGCCTTAGGTAGTTTTAGCACTTTTTCATTGCCTTCATGAGGCTTTTTTGCAAGTATAAGACTACAAAGCAATCATTTTATATAACCTATTATGTCACTCAAAATACATGTTATAACATAGCTTAAAAGATGTAATATGGATTGTACTTGCTGACAATAAGATATTTTACATAAAATATGGTTTTACACCAAAACACTTCTATAATTCACAAAAAACGATGCAACTTACATGTTCCCTGTTCGTTCAAAAAATGGAATAAATGAAGTTGCAACGCAAAATTAAAAAACAAAAGCAGAGCAGGGGCATGTTTCTCAAAAGCATAGTCACTAATTACGTTAGCGACTTACACATTTGGAACCATACAACTAAATGGTTTCAACTATTAAAACTTGTCATTAGAATGTGGTCATGATATATGCAATTTTTATCGCTGTATCATGAGCGGGACCACGTAGTAACATGCCCTAGCTCTCAATATCTTACATAGGCTCCTCTCTCAAAAAACAATTCCAAGCTGTGCAAGTCTTTTAAGAATGTGATTGTCGGTCATTCCAACTCATGGCTGTCGTTTGTAATCTGAAGTAATATGGTATTAACACCACATATGAGACTTACATCATGATAAAATGGGGGGGGGGGGTCAAATTCCAAATGAAATGGGACGTAGCATTTATTCTTATTCCAACCTTCAAATTAAACTGAATTAAGTTATCTCTGTCCATATCAGCAGAGGCAGATGTCTAGTGGCATGAATGAAAGTGATACATTAGGCTTGTATATTATATATCATGGGAACAAATTAATTAACATGATTTAACTAAAGCGAGAGAATGGATTAGGAAAATGTGCCTGATTTAAGACATCATAGGAACGAACTAGTAAAATGTTGCCATGATATATCATGTCATAAGTGGGTTTATGCAGTTCTACAAGCGTGAGATGTTCCTGTATGATACCCGCAGACAGGTGGAACAAGAAGCCAACACCCAACAGCCCACAAGTCGCCGCAGGCGTCTGGTGAAATCACCCCAGGCCAGCTGCTATGGCGTTCTGCCTTACATGGGAGTCCTGCGACTCTGCTGGATTGGCCAATAGGTTAATGAAACTCTTATAGGAAATATAACCAATTAAAAACCCTACCAAGCTCGTGATCACCAAAAATAAGTGAGAGTCACAACCAAACATATTCTACTGTGATCTCATATGTCAGTTTTTATTTCTGTTGCCAGAGGTCACAGCTTTACACAACAGGGAAGATGCTAATTATTATGACCTCATTAACTTAGCCTCTCCAAACTTGCAAAGTCTAAAGTGAACCGGAAAAGCTCTCCACGCTTTTCCGTTTAGGGCACGGGTAACACAGTGGGTGGGGTATTTTAATTTGTAGATATATTTATACCCCCACCCAACGGTTTAGGAGAGAGTTTGATATTGGGGCGGGGGGGGCAACACAACTTAACAATTTAAGTACAAATGTCTGTTTATTGAGAGGGGGGAGGGTGAATGAATCGAAATAAAATATTGGCGGGTACATGTCCCCCCCTGTTCCTATGCTCTTGCCCACACACACGTAGTTGAAGAACCATGTCATGCACCTTTATTCATTTCCCAACAAACACCTGTTTTCCAATATCCTCTCACTGAGCATTAAAAGGCATTGAGATACTAACTTTCAAACAAAAGGGCATCCTGCCTTCATTTTTGTCGGGATTATGTCCAGATGAGTGGGTTTTGTTGAGGACACAACAGTTTTATTGTTGATTATTTAGACCAGAGTTTCCCAATCCGGTAGAAACTAGACCTGGTAGATTTAGGTCCCTTTTCTCGTTTATGTTATTGCAGTGATTCGTGCTGCTCTTGTCCAAAAGGTGAAAAGATTTGCCCTAAACACATCCAGACGTGAATCTTGGCTTGACTATGAGTTACTTTATTATGATTCCTCCTGACTTTCACATACTTGCCTCTCATAATTACTTGCAGCTGGAATATGAAGAATATCCCTTTATTTGAACAGATCAACAAAATTCTTCTTCAGAAATTTGAATGTTATATTATATTATGATATAAATTTTTTTATTCACATAACTGATATGACAGAATGCTTTCACCGTAAAAAATGACACATGCTTCTATTTCTTGTCTTAAAGGCAGAGATATGTATTTATTTGCATTTGAGCTGTTATGACAAACAGCACATTTTAATCTTTATACGACTCATTCATACTTCATCCGTGGTATAAACATATATGTATACTTGTATGCAGTTATGTTAATCCCTGTACATAAATACTTGCATGTCACTGTTGGCAAAAATTTCTACTAAATAAAAAGAAAAAAGAAAAGGTGAAAACACATGTTTTCTTGACTATTGTCCACGTAAACATAGTTCACAGACATAATCAATTTATACATTGTAATTGCCATCATGCAAATGTAATCAATGTGACAGCCATCAGTGCCATTTATCAGTGTTTCTGTAAAAACATGCATCGCTCCATAAGTTCTGCAGAACTTTCTTACCAAGCCCTTGAGTCCTGCTGTCTCTTGGGTAGGCACCATACATTCAAATGGCAATATCTTGAACAATATCTGCGATATGGGTGGGGGCTGTGTAGCTCAGTTGGTTTAGGATGCTGAACGAAAATTCACTGGCTCAAATCCCAGGGTCGGCAGAGTGATGTCACCACTGGGCCTTTGAGAAAGACCCTTAACCCAAATTGTTCCAGGGATTGTCTGACCCTGCTTTCTCCAAAAATGTGTCACTTTGGATGAAACTTAAATGCATAGTGGGGAGGTGGACTGGCCTGGCATTTTCCTACTATAATTCGTGGTTCCCACCCTGGATGGCGGCCAATTCACATCTCAAAGATCGTAAATGTAGTCTTTTCCAAGTCAGGGGCACCAAAATTAAACCTCAAATAGAGAACAGAGTTTTCCTTTAGGTCAATTTTTTTGGCAAAAGTCACTGTGCGGCATGAGTCATTTAAGGTCTGTTTATCAATGTTATAGTTTCTCCTCAATTTTACAAAGAGAACCACGGAGTCCTCACGCTTCACCGATCTCTTCTCCACATGTCCATAGATGAAGTAAGTCCCAGCCCTCTGTATCTCACAGATCTTGTACTGGTGTGCAAACTCATCAGAGTTTTCTATTGATGCAGGGAAAAAGAATCTTTTGAGTGCACGGAATCCAAAATTTTTTCATTTTTTAAACAGCAGTGCATTCCCCTCCATTACAATCAGTCTCATGCCCTGTGATTTAATGCAACCTTCAGACAAAAAAGTATCAATTTCTGCCTTTGAGGGTACAATTACTCATCATTGGGGCTGTACCCTCAAGGGTCTGCCAGCTGTACCCTAGCTGTAGATAAATGTTGCTTAGAGAAGTGGACTCTAAGGAACATTTTTGTACCATTGAGGGTACACTAAAGACGTTTGTACCTTGGGGAACAACACTGTTCCAGGGCTGTACCTTTTTTCCTGACAGTGGTGAAATTTAGATATTTAAAGAAAGAGGCTGGTTTCATGATATCCAGATGCCATGCTTCCAGACCCAACAACCCATGTATTTCCTGCATGCTATGGATATTTATGATTGTTGTTCAATGTTCTCTCACTACACGTGTTACTGAGTATAACTGTCTGTGACAAATAAAACTTTGACTGATTGATCGATCAATTGATTGACTGATTGAAAAGCAGACAGTTACGTACCTTTTATAATATTCACCGTCTTATTCTTTTTTTCAGGGCAGGGGCTGCTTAGCTAAGCAAGAAAATAAAAGGAGACTTTAGTGTTTCTTAAATGGCATAACAAGACTCCCAACATGTACATGAAAAAAATGCTATTGTTAATACAGGTATCTGTATTAGTAATTTTGCTCAGGTAAGTAGATAGGATATATATGTATGGTTAAAACGATCAGCTGTAAACAAAAGCAGATCTTCATGTTTATAAACAGCAGCACTCAGAATAGAAAATTGCCATGCTCATGCCACAACAGCAACATCAACAACAAAACCTAAACTGAAATATAAAATTAATTGCAAAATGTTCAGCTACTTTACGAGGCTAATTTGTATACTGACAAGTGCATTAACGTCTTTGCTAACATCAGCACATGGAGGATGAGAGTATGAGGATTACCTTAGTCTTAGTAGCATTGCATTGATGCATGTAGACTGATAGTCCTGCTGAGATGCCCCCAGACACAAGCACCAGCACTGCCACCAGACAGAAGCTTTTCCCGCGCTGCCGCCAGGTGCGGCTCGAGGGAGTGGAGGGTCCAGGAGAATCTGCGGAGTCAACAATAAACCTAAATGACTCCATTACTCTCTGCCACATTCCATGGTGACCTCATATCGACAGGTCTTTATACACCTCCGCCTAGCTGAGATCCTCCTGATAGGCTGAACACTGAAAGCGCTCAAAACAGAAACTGGCTCCTCATTGGACGACTTCCCAGAG
This sequence comes from Mormyrops attenuatus, assembly GCA_026777985.1. NCBI lineage: Eukaryota > Metazoa > Chordata > Actinopteri > Osteoglossiformes > Mormyridae > Mormyrops > Mormyrops attenuatus. The sequence goes on along the minus strand of JAODKC010000036.1, from coordinate 18,835,456 downwards.
GGTGGGCCAAGGAAGTGAAATGCTCTGACACATACTCACACACACACACCCACGTTCATATCACTCAAGTGAAAGTAGCTTTACCCGGCAGAAATGAAACCAAACCGTAAGTGTAATTTATACTGCCTGAAGAAAAAGCCAGGGATGGACTACCGGTACTTATCCTTTGTACATGTAAATCCCGGCCACCTTGATGACGCAACACACTTAGGATTAATGGTTGTAATGGTTGGTAATATACACATATACAAAGAGACAAAGTCATTTTCCAGACATTACCAAATTAGCACCCACAGAGAGCAAGGTAAACTTACCCAATGTACTTTCCATATCCCATAGCCCTTAAATGTCACCGATCAAATCAGCCCACGTGTGACCCTTCTTCTGAGGGGCTCTTTAATGCATGTAGACCATGATCTGCCCACATTTTTGCGGAAAAGTCTTTACATTGGACTGACTCATAGACTCTAACAAGTCTGGGAGGGCAGGAGACCCTGCTTCACCCCTGCAGCAATGCCAACTCATGCCAGTCAAAAAAAAGAACTGTAAAGATGGCAAACGACAGATAAGGGACACATGGGGGAAGCCAGCCAGGCTACAGGCAGGTCTCAGGCAGGTGTCAGGCAAGTGTCAGGCAGGTGTCAGACAGGTTACAGAGAGGCAATAGGCACACCGGCACGTGGTGGGCAAGTGGCGGATTGGCTATAGACAGCCAGCAGGCAGGCTATAGACAGGTGGTGAGTGGGCTACGGGCAGGAAGGGTGACAGGCAGGTGACAGTCAGACAGTGGCATGCAGGCTACAGGCATGTGACAGCTAGTCTACAGGTAGGCAGCAGGCAGGAAGAAAATGGGCAGACGATACTCAGGCTAGAGGAAAATGGTGGGGAAGTAGCGGGCAGGCTACAGACAGGTGACAGGAAGGTAGTGGGCAGGCTACAGACAGGTGAGGGGCAGGCTCCAGACCAGTGGGAGGCAGGTGACAACCAGGCTATAGGCAGGTGACAGGCAGACGGTGGGTAGGCTACAGACAGGCGGCGGGCCGGCTACAGGCAGCTAGAGGGCAGGTGACAGGCAGGTAGCAGTCAAGCTACAGGCAGGCGGCAGACAGGTGAAGGGCAGATAGCAGGTAGGTGACAGGCAGGCAGCAGGCAGGAAGAAAAAGGACAGATGACAATCAGGCTAAAGGCAGGTAACGGGCAGGCTATAGACAAGTGCCAGGCAGGCTACAGGCAGGCTATTGACAGGTGACGGGCAGGTAGTGGGTAGGCTCCAGACAGAGATTGTGCAATTGGTGGGCAGGCTACAGGCTGGGTACAGGCAGGTGGTGGGCAAATTACAGACAGGCAACAGGCCCCAGGCATGTGGTGGGCAAGTGGCCGCTTAGCTATAGGCAGACAGCAAGCATGCTATAGGCAGGTAGCAGGCAGGATATAGGCATGCAGGCTACTTGCAGGTGGTGGGCATGTATCAAGCAGGTGACAGGCAGGCAGGAGGCAGGAAGAAAAAGGACAGATGACAATCAGGCTATAGACAGGTGCCGGGCAGGTAGAGATGAGGCTTCAGACAGAGGTTGTGCAAGTAGTGGGCAGGCTACAAGCTGGTGACAGGCAGGCTGGTGACAGGCAGGCTGGTGACAGGCAGGCTGGTGACAGGCAGGTGGCAGGCAGATTATAGACAGGCAGCAGGCCCCAGACACATGGTGGGCAAGTGGCTGCTTAGCTATAGGCAGACAGCAAGCAGGCTATAGACAGGTGATGGGCAAGTAGCAAGCAGGAATAAAAAGGACAAATGACAATCAGGCTAGAGGCAGGTGGCGGGCAGGTGGCGGGCAGGTAACGGGCAGGCTATAGACAGCTGGAGGGCAGGTAGTGGGCAGGCTTCAGACAGAGGTTGTGCAAATAGTGGGCAGGCTACAGGCAGGGTACAGGCAGGCAGGTGACAGGCGCACAGGTATGTGGTGGGCAAGTGGCCGCTTAGCCTTAGGCAGACAGCAAACAGGCTATAGACAGGTGGTGAGCAGGCTACAGGCAGGAAGGCAACAGGCTGATGACGGTCACGCTACAAGCAGGTGGCGGGCAGCCTGGGTACAGGCAGGTGACGGGCAGCCTGGGTACAGGCAGGTGACGGGCAGCCTGGGTACAGGCAGGTTGTGGGCAGATAGTGGGCAGGTTACAGCCAGGTAGTGGGTAGGCTACAGGTAGAGAGTGTTCATTGACATATAATTGCCAGGAATCTAGGGATTTCACTTTCTGCTAGCAAGAAACAATGAAGTTCATAAGGGTTGACATAAAGCATCATGGCGTCCAGTAATGAATGATATCAGTGAGGATTCACTCATAAAGTCCTCGGCCCTCAGTATACAAACCCCTTTACTGTACTGAGTAATCCGAAGTGTCACTGTTTTGGACCAACTCTTGATTGCTCAAATATAGTCATCAGCTAATCAGTGAACCATGGTCTGAAAGCCTGTTTAATCTAGCATACCTGTGTAAAAATCTTTGCATACCCATTGCTTCAGTTTCCTACGGAAGCCAGGAATGGCATATTAACAAACTTGTTTTCTTGTGATAACTAGCAAATTTATCTTGCTATCTCAGGATAACAAAGCTCATTTTGTCTTGATAATAATTTATAATAGATTTATTTTATTCGCCTTATGCATTCTTTGGCAATTCCTATAAAACGTTTTTTGATTTCTAATAGAACATGGCATTAAAAGTAAGGTATGGGATCTAATTATCAAAACACAATATTCTCACATATTAAAAGTTTGTAATAAATCACTAATTAAGACTTTTATTGTGCCCCCGTACGACGTTGTAGAGAGACACTGCTTGGATACTATCATTATCTTTTTTTTGTACTGAAAAGTGGCATTGTGTACAGGTCAATTAAGCACCTGATTAAACGATTAATTTCCCTAGCAATTCATCTCCGCCCTAACTAAGTCAAAATAGTGAAAATAACTAATAGGTTGAGAAAACAAGTTTTGTTATTGTGAGTTAACGAGATAATTATTTAGTTATCCTGCAATAATGGTATTAAGAAAGTATTGCAAGCACGGCCGATCTCAGCTTCCGCAGCTTCAGCTCATCTTTTCTGAATTCTCCAACGACGGAGCTCTGCTTCGCAGTGTGATGTGTCTCTGTCCTTTTAATACACTCAGTGGTCATTTCATTGCTTCAATGAGTTGTGTGTTGAGAGAGGCCTTTCTGGCCACCACTGCTGTACTGAGCTGTTTTAGCACTTGGTTCCTTAGCTTTTCTGTCATTCCCCTCTGGTCTCGCTCATTAGCACAATATTTTTGGCCATAGAAAAGCCGCTGACCAGATATTTTTTGTTCATCACAAACCAATTTCTGTAAACTCCAGAGCGGTGACTCTGATCTGTTTCAGCCCGAAGACGTACATCACTCTTTGGTCAGTGAGTAATGACCCACTTTTGGATTGTAACCCCACCAGTTGAGAAACACTGAGTCGAAAGGAGTATGCTGTAAAGTTTCTTGGCATGTGGGAATCACCACTGCTGGCACCAACAATCATACCAAGTTCAAGAGTGCTTACATCATGCATCTTAGCCATTCAAACAGACAAAAACTAACAAAACCTTGTGACATTGCCTGTTTGCTGTATGTATTCATTTTGTAGCCACATGATGGGTGGTTTGCAATATATCTTCTTATATATCTTATACTATATACACTGCTCAAAAAAATTAATGGAACACTTTTTAATCAGAGTATAGCATCGAGTCAATTAAACTTCTGGGATATTGATCTGCTCAGTTAAGTAGCAGAGGGGGTTGTCAATCAGTCTCTGTCAGTTGCTTTGTTATGAAATTAACAACAGGTGCACCAGAGGGGCAACAATGAGGAATATTTTAACAAGTAGGGGCCACTGACATTTTTCCCTCCTCATCTTTTCTAACAATTGTTTCAAGTTTTGCATTTGGCTATGGTCAGTGTCACTACTGGTAGCATGAGGCGATACCTGGACCCTACAGAGGTTGCACAGGTCATCCAACTCCTCCAGGATGGTGCATCAATACCTACCATTGCCAGAAGGTTTGCTGTGTCTCCCAGCACAGTCTCAAGGGCATGGAGGAGATTCCAGGAGACAGGCAGTTACTCTAGGAGAGCTGGACAGGGCCGTAGAAGGTCCTTAACCCATCAGCAGGACCGGTATCTGCTCCTTTGTGCAAGGAGGAACAGGATGAGCACTGCCAGAGCCCTGCAAAATGACCTCCAGCAGGCCACTGGTGTGAATGTCTCTGACCAAACAATCAGAAACAGACTCCATGAGGGTGGCCTGAGGACCCGACTTCCTCTAGTGGGCCCTGTGCTTACTGAGTGGCACTATGGAGCTCGATTGGCATTTGCCATAGAATACCAGAATTATCAGGTCAGCCACTGGCGCCCTGTGCTTTTCATAGATGAGAGCAGGTTCACCCTGAGCACATAGGACAGACGTGAAAGGGTCTAGAGAAGCTGTGGAGAACGTTATGATGCCTGTAACATTGTTCAGCATGACCAGTTTGGTGGTGAGTCAGTGATGGTCTGGGGAGGCATATCCATGGAGGGATACACTGACCTCTACAAGCTAGCCAACGGCACCTTGACTGCCGTTAGGTATCGGGATGAAATCCTTGGACCCATTGTCAGACTCTACGGTGGTGCATTGGGTCCTGGGTTCCTCCTGGTGCACGACAATGCCCGGCCTCATGTGGCGAGAGTATGTAGAGCAGGCAGTTCCTGGAGGATGAAGGAATTGATACCATTGACTGGCCCCCATGCTTGCCTGCCCTAAATCCTATAGAACACCTCTGGGACATTATGCTTCGGTCCATCCAACACTGGTCCAGATCTGGGAGGAGATCCCCCAGGACACCATCCGCCGTATCATTAGGAGCATGCCCTAACATTGTCAGGCATGCATACAAGCATGTGGGGGCTATACAAACCACTGAGTACGATTTTGAGTTGCTGCAATAAAATTCCAGCAAAATGGACTAGCCTGCCGCATAATTTTTTACTTTGATTTTCGGGGTGTCTTTGAATTCAGCCCTCTGTAAGTTGATAATTTTCATTTCCATCAAACGATGTGGCATCCTTTCATTCCTAACACATTACCCAGTCCATATCAGTATAGGTATCCAGCATGAATATTTTCCCCAATGAGATTTGATGTGTTTTCAAAGTGTTCCTTTAATTTTTTTGAGCAGTGTATATACACTCACCTAAAGGATTATTAGGAACACCATACTAATACGGTGTTTGACCCCCTTTCGCCTTCAGAAC
>JAODKC010000036.1:18794210-18825159 GCA_026777985.1 Mormyrops attenuatus | reverse complement strand
TTTAAATTAAAAGGCTTTAAAGGCTATTTTTTTGTTTTAATTAGCCCAAAACATGCTTTTTTGGGGTCCTTACTTCGAAAATGTTGAAACGCCACCCCCCCCCCCCCCCCCCCCAAGCAGTTCTTCTGAATCTTCACTCCAATCATGCGATCATGTTACCAACTTTCAGCACAGACACCAGATAAACTCTCTCTCATCTTGCACACCCTGACTCTGAATAAGTGTGAATATCTGTTGTCTTTTACATCAGCCTTGCATTAATTTGACTATGGGAAGTTTGCAGTGATACTCATATTTAAAAACGGATGATTAAAAGAAAAAACCCTGACCAGACCCCAGAGTCACGCCTCTTGTTGAGGTGTCCATAGGCCTACAGTGTTTTTCACCAAATTTATATTTCTCTTGGAGATTTTGTCTATTACACAGCTGAATGATTGTCTGTGGCAGCTGAGACTCTGTGAGCCTCAGGTGAACAGCGATCAGCCTTCAGGAAACACCCCCCAGCTCTATCCACTTCATCACAATCTTAGTACCTTGTTTAGAAATCAATTCAACCCCCCCCCCCCATTCCACCAAGCACATGGAGTCTTGTAAATGAACACCGGGTCAGACCAGGCTGCTCATATAGGGTCAGCGGCCTATATCATGAAGCAGGAATCTCTCCGAGTTAGAAAACTTGTTAGATTTCAGGTACTTTGAACGAAATGTAAATGAAAGAAGGTAAAATCCTTTTAAACAAGGGTTCCTTAAATCCGACGAGTTATCCAGTTATGCCAGAAATCTGTCTTCCTGACAGGACTCATAGCAGGCTCCAAGCTCCTCTAAGTGTTCACTGCAGACAGTATGTGTTGTATTTACTCAAAACACAATCCTTGCAGTATGTCTGGTACTGTAATGGCTACAGCCCCCAGTATTTTAGGCTGCGCTCCGAGTATTTCAGCCTTGGTGCAAATCTTCTTAAAAATAATGATAATAATAATAACAATAAAGTCAAGTCCCATGTAAACTTGATTTAACCCCTGATCTTCTCAATAGCTAGGAATGCCCCTGGTTTTTACTGTCTTGATGGAGTGCGGTAATAATTCAGCATAGGGCAAAGGAACAACTACTATGGCGCAAGTATTACGATTATTACCACCACCACTATCACTACTGTAAACCAGTGTCTAAACCACAGTTTCGCGAACTGGCTGTTTTGAGTACGTTGCGTAATAAAAGTCTAACGTCTTTAAACAATCAGGAGGTATAAACCAAATCGCCACTCCGAAGGCACCGACCTTACGAAAGTAACATAAATCTAAATAAACTAAGGGAGATACCGTCCAGCTGTTTTTTTAGACTTCTTGAACTGTTGAATTATTCATTTGGCAGCTTCGAAATTCGAAGTTGATACATTTATCACATTTCTCAATCGAGAAATGATAAATTAATCACTCCATCTATCCTAAACCATAAACCATTATAATATTGCAATAAGCATGGATCCCATAGTGCAGGGCACAACCACGAGGCTAATATAAATATATGCAAGTATTTAAATATAGCATGTTAACTTTGCAATTCAAAACTTTCTGTATAATATAAACTATGTTTGTGCATAATAACTAGGTTAGAACAAATACTTGGGGGGAAAAACAAAAACATTTATTTAATGATTAGCTCCGTATTTAACTATACAGAAAAAACATACGACAACCATAACAACAACAATAATAATAATAACAGTAATAATACATATTATTTCTAATGTGACTAATTATTTCTAATGTGACTAATTTTGCAATCATTCCTGCACGATGCGACTCACCGGAGACTGGACCGTGATCCAGCTGTGGAAGCTGATGCACAAGCACAGCACCACCAGTAGATTCTGGGCTACGAGTGCGGCCACCGGCCTGCCCCGTCCCCAGGGCTGGATGGGTTCCACCCTGGCAGCCGCGATGCCCTCACCCTCCGCATCAGCCCTGTGTACATCCATGCTTTGCCGGCAACTGGCCCGACGCACGGAGTCCCGGGCAATTTAAAAACCGAGGGAGGACCGAAACCCAGCTCTGAGACAGGGCGGAGGATGAGTGCTGTTGTAGTTTTCGAGCTTCAGCGATACTGCCAGGAACGCACAGGGCTGTACAAAAGGCGCAGGAATGCGGATGCATGGTTATATATATATAACAACTGAAGTGTGGCACTCGGACAAGAGCAGGGAAACCGGCCATCCACTGTGGCTTATGTAAAGCGACTATAATGGCTTTTATTATAAATGTAACAAAAAAAAAATCAACGTAGCCCGTGTTTGTTTTGCACGGAATGGTGCTGGCGCTGCTGTTTTATTGAAAGACCATGTTACCCTGAAAGTGGAAAATGCTGCTTCTCATCACCCACACCACTCTTGCTTCCGAGCCTCTCCATCTGTGTATATGCATGCGTGTGTGTGTTTTTCCGCCTTACTTATACCTGCGCCGCACTTGTCAGGCAATTATGTTACTTGTTTTTCTGGTGAAATTATTATTAAATTGACACATAATGTGTATATATATATACATATATATTACAATGTATTGAGAATATTCGCAGGTAAGAATGCTACTGCCTTTAAAAATAGGACACCAGACTCAGATCGAACTCAGTATTAAACTTGATGTGTCACCATGAACGACACCTACGAGCTGAAGCGAAAACATCCTGTTTTTTTTTTTTTATCGGACAATAGAAAGAAACCTAACGCGGATGATGAGTAAAATAATAAACAGAAAAATCCCGCCTTTCGGATTTCATCTAGGCTGTGCAACTGTGCAACGTGAGTGAAATCATTTCATGGCAGAGGAAAAAACAGTGCGAAACCTTCTTTATTTATTCACAAACAAATGGGTACACGGGTGAGTCATATCATATCTGTCGACTTTTTTTTTTGGTACTTCCCCGCTTTTTTAACCTGGGTGGTTAGTTCGCAGTGAAATGCCGCGAGGTCATATTTTTATTGTAATTGCTACATCGAAAAATGATTAATGTCGCTCTATTGTGACGTGGCATGAGTGAAGCGAGGGACGCCGGCAGGCTATTGAGTTCATTGAATTCCTCCGCATCGACGTTTCACACAGTGTTTATTTTTATTATAAAAAGACCCGCAGAGCCAAGCACCATCCAAAACCTTTATCACCAAAGGGAAAATACACTCTGTGTAGATTTCAGACACAGACTTTAGCATTGCGGTGACGGGGTGAATTAACACTACGTGCAAAACTTACCATGACTCTTCAAACAGACGAGAGAGAAAAATAACTCGTAAATAAAAAAAAGAAACATACAAACGGGATATTCAACTGAGTAGCAGGCGTCCTTGATATGGGTTGTTTCAGTAATACAAAAAGTAAACCACCTTAATGTGTTAATCCTGTTACTGTAAATGCAAAATTAAGAGCTTAATTCCAAATATATTTTAATTCAGGTCGTACTTAGAGATGAATGGATAGGGGGGCTGAGTCTTTACTTATACATACTTACACTTACATATAATATAAATAGCTATTCATAACTTAAGCCAATAAATACACCTAAAGGACTAAAGACGCCCGTGTAACTTAATGTAAAATTACAAATTTGTCACTGGTGTTATCATATAACGAGACATTAATTTTGACGTAAATTAGTTTATTTCCAATTTTCAAATTGGAATTTTCAATATCAAATTGTATGTATTTAATGGCAGCTCAGCTACGATACTATTTATAAAGATAATATTTCACCAAAAATAACAAATACTCGTCCTATCTAAGCTATAACGCCAATTACTGTGACCCCAGTGTCATTTTGATTAAAATGGAAGATTTTTTTAATTGTTTTAATTTTTAACGGCTGCCCCATGTGGGGTAAGGTGGCGTTGTACCAATGATAAAAGTACGACATATGGGATTATTTTGACAAAAATTCAATTTCCCAGCCCTGACAGCGCATAACACCAGTAACATGTAGAAGTTATGTGCTGCCTGAGAAACAAAATTATCAATAAACTTGTTAAATAAAATAAGCGAGTATTCTTATTCATTGAGATCCTCTATGATGACTCGTGGCCCAAGGAAACAGTTCAATAAGGCAAGAACTACTATGTTAAAATGTAATATAACGTATAAGTGCCCAAATACCACCGGCAACCAACGTTTTTGACCAACGCGTTTTTAAAAATAAATTACATATCATTTGAATGTAGTACAATGTTGATGTACATAGTAAAATGGGACTCTTTTATAAAATTTCACATTGTGCCTTTAAAAATTTTGTGGATTCTCCCATGTTGTAATTCGGTTGTTGAGATGAGCTGTTTTATAGGTGTAGAGCAAGTCTGAAACATATCAAAAAATCAGACAGACGATGAAGTAGATGTATTTTTTAATCATACATCAACTGTGTGAATGTACACTACCAATGAAAAGTTTTTGCAAACACTGATATTTTTTAAATTTGCGTGTTACTCATTTAACGTACTAAAAATAAACTCAATATTCTTTGCTAGCAAATAAATGTACAGTATGTTTACCATTCGAGTACCTTTATTAGCAAGAAAATGTCATATCTATGATTTATCAAAGTAACCACCTCTAACAGTTAGAACAGCAGAGAAAATTCAAGGCATTCGAGTTAAAGGACAGCTTAGAATTTGACTATGCCATCACCACACAGCAAGTTAATAGGATGTCAGACATGTAATGTTACATACTCTTTCCATGTTATAAAGGAAACTTGTTTTATTTGACTTATATTTTAATTTATAGTTGTTCACTCAACTTTCCAATGCTTAACAAGTATAAAAAATCTGCAGTTTATGGAATAAATGGAAAAGTGGTAAAAAAAGAAATCTGTGGTATGCAAAAACCTTTGACTGGTAGTGTACATGCCTGCTCTTGAAGTTGAGCCTAATATTTTAAGCATGTTTAGAAGTCCTGTAACCTCTGTGACATAGTTTCCCCAATCCAATTGGAAAATGACCCATATCAGGGATAGCCTATGTATTATCTTACAAAAGGCACAGTGCAGTGTTTCCCAACCCGGTCCTTGGGGACCTACAGACGGTCCATGTTTTTGTTCCCTCCCAGCTCCCTGCCAGACAGACCACATTTTTGCTTGCTATTGGAGCTGGGAAGGAGCAAAAACGTGGACTGTCTGCAGGTCCCAGTGGACTGGGTTGGGAAACAATGGCATAGTGTGATACTGTCATGTAGGAGATTGTTCTGATACATTGTTTCATGTGTGATTTTTCCAGGATAGGGTAGCTGGGTAATCATAGTGTAAGAATGCATTTTAATGTAGAAATTTTACTTCTGTTTCATCTTCATTCAGCTTTTCTTGGTGGGGGTCATGATGTCAGTATGGTGCCAGATCAGACCCCTCTTTCCAAGGTCACAGACTCCAGCTCATTCTGGGGAATTCCAAGAGGTTTCCAAGATATCTGAGAGATGTCTTCCTCCCAATGTGCCCTGGGTTTCCCCTGGAAACTCTCTGTTGCTATGGTAGCCCAACCAGGTGCCATTCTTCAAAGATCCCCAAACCACCTTCTCTGACTCTTCAGCTGCTCCATTTTCAGGTTCCTCTGAATGTCCACGCTCCTCACCCTGTCATGGAAAGTGAGTCCAGAACCCTGCAGAGAAAATCATATTTCTGCCTGAATTTACTAGGACACTTGCTGTTTTGGTCATTACCTACAGCTCAGAACCATAAGTACTTAAACTGCTTTGCTAAGGGCAGGTCTGCCATCTCAGAGGGACAACTTAAGAAGTTACACAGGCCTGAGCCCAGGGGGGACCCAGGAGAAGACATCATGAAGACCTGGAGCATAGGAATTTTGCATGTGAATGTGCCAGACTAAGGGCACATTCTCCCCCATCACCTGAAAGGAACGATCCACTCAATCCACTCCTTTATGAGAGAGCACATGGGCCAGGATTTGGAGGTGCTAAGATCATCCCCACCGCCTCACTGTCAGCCCTGAACCATTCCTGTTGAATGTCCACAATGTATGAAGCCAAAAACAGTGGTGAGTAGCTCAGCAGGCTAAGTCTCTGTGCCTGTGATCAGAAGATCACCAGTTCGAGCCCTGGCCTCAGTCACATGTCTGTGGGCCCTTGAGCAAAGCCCTTTAATATGCTAACTGTCCCTGCACTGTTACCCCACATACTATGGAGAGCAAGATGGGGTTGGCAAAGAGAAGCTTTCCAATGTACCTGTAATAGGGCAAATAAAGCATGATTGTTGTTTTGTTAGCCCCTCATATTGGAGGCTTGTGCATCCATAGCTGCTACTCAACATCCTACCCAAGAAAAGTGCAAACAGCAGGGGAGACAAGTGAAATTAGTTGAAACTCACTCAAAAATAATGGCAACTTCATGCCAAGTAAGCAGGCAAAACTCTTGCTAAATACCTTGTTTATCTATTTATCAGTTTATTTAATTTTAAAATAAGGGAACTAAGGGAACTTGTACAGGTACCTGTGCAAATATGAAATAAAGTATCTATTCAATTCAATTCAATTCAATTCAATTCAATTCTACATTCATATAAGGACCAATTTACACACAGTAATGTGCCCAGGACCCCATATTTCTGCAGCGTCACCCAGAATATGCACTGGGCCACATGCTCATATGTCCACAAAACACATGTAGACTGTAAGAGAAAACTGTCACATCCTTCAATGAACAATAAGAAAGGAAGTACAAGTACTGACTTGGAAAGTAGGAAAAACTACTGTATGTTCAGCTGTGCTTGATTTTATCTCGCTGCTATATGCACAAAAATTTCCCCCTGGGATCAACAAAATTCATCTGATCAGATCTAATTTAATAAACAAACATTTTGGACAGAGTCACAAGGTTACAGACATCATACTCATGTTTAACTTGTCTGCAGGTGTTCCAGCAAATCTACAGTGGTTGACTTGAAGAAAAGCACACCAAACCACAGACTTTCACGTCTCCTGTTTGATCTAAATGTCGGGATGATTAGCCGTCTACTCTTTACATCCCACCTCACCACCTCAAAGTTTTCATTGGCACTGTCGCTGTGTGAACCTAACCAACACCTCCCAATGTGTCCAGCTGACAGCTCTAACAGTACAAAACATGTTCAGACATGAATCAGACATGAATCTAACATGCCCAAATATGGCCAGCTGGCAGTCACAAAGAATTGTAGGAAATCACGTATTTTTAATCATATATTCTCACCATGTTGCTACGCTAGTTTTTCATGTTTTGCACCTTGCCTTTCTCCCTCAGTTGTGTTTAGTGTTCTCCAAATCTTTGACCATCAACATGGACTGACTTCATATGATGCCATCAGGTTGTTGGGTCTTAGCAAAGACAGGATCTTTTGGAAAAACACTGGGATGCATCCTTGGTTGTAGAAGTTGGGAACACCTTATCTTTGTGTTGGGGACCAGATAGGTTGAGATAATGAAACAAACATGTTCAGACTTTCAGATGTGAATGTAACCAACATGCCTCAACTTGCCCAGCTGGTGCTCAAACAGTCCAAAGCATGTTCAGACAGTACATCAAACATAATAAGTATGGCTATTCTTCAAACGAAAAAAACGAAATACATACAAAAAAGTATATATGTATATATGTATATATGAGTATGCTAAAATTCATCCTTGCAGAATAGGTGAGGGCTATTCCCTGCTTTGCGCCCGTAGCCTCTGGGACAGGCTGTGGACCTCCTGCAACTCTGAATAGGACAAGCAAGTACAGAGGATGGATAGATAGGTGAATTGAAGAGGTGGTGCCATAGTGGCGCAGTGGCTAATACGGGTGCCTCAAACCTCTGGAGAGTCACGTTCTCGCCATGTCCTCACGGGGTTTCCTCAACGTTCTCTGGTTTCCCACCACAATCCAAAAACATGCTAAGGTGAACTGGAGATGCAAAATTGTCCACAGGTGTGAATGATGTGTGTGTGTGCTCCCTTCGATGGCTTGGTGTCCCATCCTGGGTGATTCCCTGCCTTGTGCTCATAGCTTCTGGGATAGGCTTTGGACTCCCATAGTCCTGAATAGGACAAGTAGGTATAGAAAATGAATTGATGGATGTTTAGTAGAATGTCATTTGTGCTGATTTTTTAAAAAAAACTTTAGGCAAATGTCTTCCACATTTCCCACTGGTGTCTGGTAAGACATTATTCAAAAAAGAGATTCTTTCTTAGAATCTGTAAACATTGCGATACAAAGGCATTAAAGGGCACATGAGTAACTCGTTTCTGAACCCCATAGCGTCAATCATTAGCAGGTCTGTCTCAGAAGAGCAGTTTGGGGTTCAGTTAAAACATTCCTAAATGCTTCTTCTTTGTAATAATACCACATACAGTTGACCAGGCAATATCTGACAGGGGTGATAGTTCACAAACTGACTTATTGCAAAGGTTACATCCTACGGTATGACAGTATCCTGCTTGAATCGACTGAGCTCTTCAGAACGACCCATTCTTTCACAAACATTTGTAAATCTGGCTGCATGCCTAGGTGCTTGATTTTACACACCAGTGGCAATCGGTATGAATGAAATCTCTGAATTCAGTGATTAAGAGGTGTGTCCCAATACTTTTGTCCATATACAGTGCCTTGCAAAAGTATTCACCCCCCTTGGCTTTCTCGCTATCTTGTTCCCTTACAACCTGGAATTTAAAAGGAATTTTGGGGGGTTCGTATCGTTTAATTTACACAACATAGTTACCACTTTGCAGATGCTAATAATTTTTTTATTGTGACTGTATTAGGACGAACTCACGGACGATTACGTCGCCCACGTAACACAGAATTAATAAGAGCTGTTCACTGTCCTCCTGTTACTGTAATATTCTGGGAAGTCGTGATTGTTCAACTCCACCTAGCAGACATTGATTGAGGTATTGACTGATTCTGATCATGTATAGACTCATCATCCCGAGATTCAAATACGTCATCCTTGATTCACCCGTAATTTATTGTGCCAAGGTCGAACTGCACAAACATGTTTTTCACTGATCACTTACATAACTTGTTTTTTTTACCAATCATTGGCTTTGGAGAACGCTTATCTCGTCTTGGGACACTTATCTTGGTTTTAGGGAAGAAGAAAGAGCGTTGCCCAAGGATGTTCGCCTTGTTTTTCTAGAAATTAAAAGAGAAAGTGTTGCTTAGGTATGCTCTGTAGCTGCAGGCCGTTTCATTCCACTTAGGAGAGAACTGGAGAACTGAGAGCGCATTGCCTGAGGGTAGGGGTGAGCCTGGCCAGCCCATTCCCTGCCCACATGAATCCAGTCACTTTCTTAATTTAGTATAAATGAAGGGAGATAACTCAGCACTGACCGGAGCTCAGCTGTGAGACAGAGTGCGCACCGCCCAGCACTTCTCGGGACTCACGTATTGGTCTCCTGCCAGGACTGAAAGGGGCTCTCCAGTCCGTGTGTGAAGGTGGGTGATGATGGCACGTACGAGTGTGAGTAGCTTTGCAACTGCTGATGCATTTAAATTATTAGAGGGACTATTTACTGTACCACTGCTTATGATACTTCCTAATTTTGTATCGCTTTGGACTACTTATAAATGTTATTCAAATGTATATTCCATAATTTAAATGTAATCATTAAAGGGACTACTTACTATTGCTTATTATATTTCATGATTTTGTCTCACTTTTAACAAAATATTTCTGAGGGGACCAAAGCGTGCCTGTTTGTTCCTCCGAGAACCCTACAGTATATCCCCCTCTCGTACTAAAACAGTGAAACAAACAGCAAATAAGACAAAAAAAGAAAACCTGAGTGTGCATAAGTATTCACCCCCTCCCAGAGTCAATATTTTGTACGGCCACCTTTAGTAGCCATTACAGTGACAAGTCTCTTTGGATGCATCTAGACTTTCTTCATGGCAAAACTGCTGCAGCTCCCTCAAGTTGGATGGGCGCCGCTTGTGTACAGCGATCTTTAAATCATACCAGAGATTCTCAACTGGATTGAGGTCTGGGCTTTGACTGGGCCATTCCAGGACGTTTACCTGTTTCTCTTTAAGCCACTGGAGTGTTGCTTTAGCAGTGTGTTTAGGGTCATTGTCCTGCTGGAAGGTGAACCTCCATCCCAGTCTCATTCCATGCTTCAGTGTGGGGATGGTGTTCTCAGCATGATGAGACGTGTTACGTTTGCGCCAGACATGGCGCTGTCCTTGATGGCCAAAAAGTTCTATTTTAGTCTCATCTCATCACAGCACCTTGTTCCAGATGTTTGGGGAGTCTCCAATAAAGATTTTTTTGCAAATTTCAAAAGGTCTGCCTTATTTTTTTTGGTAAGCAATGGCTTTTTCTTGGCCCCTCCTCCATGAAGCCCAGCTCTGTGCAGTGTGCGGCTTACAGTGGTCCTATGGACAGTTACTCCCATCTCTGCAGCAGAGCCACCCAGCTCCTTCAGGGTTATCTTTGGCCTCTTGGTTGCTGCTCTGATTAATGCCCTCCTTTCCCAGTCTGTGAGTTTTGGTGGATGATCCTCTCTTGGCAGGTTTGCTGTGGCGCCATAATCTTTCCATTTTCTAATAATGGATTTAATGGTGCTACTTGGGTTGTTCAGGGTTTGGGATATTTTTTTATAACCCGAGCTTGATCTGTACTTTTCTACAACTTTGTCTCTGACCTGTGTGGAGAGTTCCTAGGTCTTCATGCCGTCACATGCTTGGTGTTAGCCCTTACCTAGTGATGTTGCACTGGTATTGATTCTGGGAGCTATCAGAACAGGTGAATATATACTGAGATCATTTGACAGTTAGATTGCTCACAGGTGGATCTTATTTAACTCATTAAGTGGCTTTTGAAGGTAGGGGTTGGGGCTTCAAAGCAAAGGGGGTGAAAACATATGCACGCACCACTTTTCAGTTTTATATTTTTTTGAATTATTTAAAACAAATTTTTTTCCCCCTTTTAACTTAATCTGTAGTTTTTTGTAGGTCCATTATTTGAAATCAAATTCAAAATCTATTTAAATTCCAGGTTGTAAGCTTATAATACACTTGTCTTCCCCATGACATTTACTTCAGATTGCGATTATGCTCATTTGGAATATTGTTCCACTGTGTTTGAGTCTGAAATTATCATGCTGCACCATGATAGATGAGAGTCACAGATGGGGCAATTGTTATTACTCTGAGAGTTATTACTCTATTCAGGAAGCTTGCCCCTTGCCAGAGTTATTGAACTTATTCAAACGAGCCTGGTATTTTACTGATTAACATAAACAACATAATGTTGTCTTTTAGAATTATTTTTTGTCCTTTTAACAAGTTAACAAATTAATTTGTTTCCTTTCCAACGTGTATATGTTTGTCTGTGCTGTATGTTCTTGTTGATGTATGCACCGGAATTTGACCTTGGGATCAATAGAGTCAATCTTCATCTTATATTAAGATTAGGAGGTTATAGCAGAAGCAAATTTCTTGAACATTTTAGTGTCAAAGACCTCAAAGATTAAATATTTTAGTTCTGATGAGAACTTATACTGTGAGTACCTGCTCGTACTCATCACTCACAGGGGCTTTGGGGGGGTGTGCATGGATACCCTGACAGGGTTTCTGTTCATCATTCACTCTGCTAATTATTTCTCCTTAGAGTGGAACAAACGATATGTAAGCTTCTGTCTGAACATCACTGATAGGGAGATGTGAGGACGGGAACAGCTCTGACCTCACTCTGGAAAGACTGAGTGTTGTTTTGTTGCTTTTCCAGGGTCGCTGTCCCCTGACCATTGTGCTGTAAAGACGTTACGTTTTGACCGAGGGGATTTTTGGCCTGTTTTTTGTTGCTCAGCCAGGTAGCCCACAAAGCCTGTGGTTTTGTGTGGCAAGGATCATCTGGTCAAAGTGAGAGTCTAAGGAACTGCTTTTAATACCAGCTCATTTTTGCCACTACATTGTGTCTGTCGAGCTATGTCATGTCATGTGGGTTCTACGCCTGCAGTTTGGGTAATTGGGTAATCTTACCGTACCTAAATTCAGATTATCCTCTGTGGGTGGCAGGGCGTTCTGTGTGACTGCAGCTGCACTATGGAACGCACTTCCTCACAGTCTGCGAGAGATACAGTCTCTTACTCTACTATTTTCAAGCTTCAGTTGAAGACCCATTTATTCCACGAGTGCTATAATGTAACTGCTACTACATAACACTTCTGTTGTTCTGTTGCTATATTGTTGCTGTTGCGTGTCCATTGTTTTCTGTATCATTGTTTGCATTGTAAAGCATCCTTGAGTGTGAGAAAGGCGCTATATAAATAAAACTTATTATTATTATTATTATTATTATTATTATTATTATTAATTACTGTCTCTAAATTTCCTTGTGTGTTTGTCCAGGGCAGGGCTGGGGAACCTATTCCATGGAGGGCCGGTGTGGGTTTTTGGCAAGACCTCCCAATCAGCCAATTACAGTGGGTCCCCTGGATGGAGTTGAGAACCACTGCTTTATTACTGGCTGCTTGAGAGGTCATCCAAAAAACCTGGATCAGATTCCTCACCCCTGGTACAGGGTGTGCCCAGCTTTGCTTCCATACTGCCTGGGATAGGCTCCACCCCCCCATTCAGGTTAAATGGTTGGAAGGTGGTTGGATGAAATTAATGCAGTCTGGGTTAATTGTAAGCTTTTGTTTCAGTTTAATAGTAGGGATTAACTACTATTATTAACTACTACTATTCAGTTTCACGATAATCCATGGTAAAATTCCTGATGTTTAGTATTACCGTTTCAAATTTTAATTAGGAATAAAACCGCAGCAGACCACCATGCTTTGAAAAACTCACATTAAATACCGTCCAGCATCAGCCAAAGCTAGCAACAGTATGCCAGATGCAGGAGCGCAGGTGCATCATGCAACATGGGTTTATTGAGTGTCAGTGAAAACACAGCAGAAGGCAGTGACCGTTGGCAGTGATGGGGCTCTGGACATTTTTAATGTTAATGCGCATTTGATATGGTTTTCATGTGTTTACATAAGGTATTGACTGTGTTATTATTTTAATGCAAACAAGAAAATGCATAGTGTCTGTAATTTTATTTATGGTTTTCAATATAAAACTTGGTAAAATTATTTCAATTTGTGTGTCAGTACTTTTTGAACATTTTCAGCAAACTTTAATAATACCGTGATAATACTGATAATCGTGATATTAAAGTTTCATATCATTTCATCTCTAGTATGGATGTACCAAATGCATTTCCGTCTGATCCCATTTGCTGATTTTGAATTTTTTTTAATGATTATGTTTTTTTAAGCCTTACCTGTCAATACCAGTACTGCTTGATTCTGATTTAGCAGTATTTTTAAACACTTTTAAAATTAACTTAGCTTTCTGGAAACAAAGTGTTTTAAATAACATTTTCAAAAAAAAATGCCTCTACAAGTGTCAAATTAAACTGGTTGTTCCAAATGTTTTTAGGGTAGTTCCTCCAAGAATAACTTTTCGTTTACGTCTCACACACTGCAAATTTATCCCCTTTGTCCCACACTGTAAAGAACCTTCAAACAACAGCCATGCTTCCCATAACTGTTTTACATTGCCTATCACACAACATTAATAGGGAGAGAAGGTGTGGGGCGGAGGACATGACTGGATGGAAACTGAGCTGGGAGTAGGAGTGCGTAATATGGCCAAAATGTCATATCACGGTATTTTTTTTTTTTCCAATCATGACCCACAATACAGATCACGATTTTTTTTGGAATGTATGTAGTAATGTTAAACATTTAACCACTTAACCAGAAAATCTATCCTTCTGTAGGGTCAGTGTCTTTTCGCCATTTGGCCAGCAGCTCCCGCTGGCCATCCCGTTTGGTGTTCCCCTAGTGTGGTTCCCAGCTCCCTGGACTGCCATGTAACTCAATTAGTTGAGTGTATGGCTGATTTCCCTTTGTGTTATATTTTGGTTTTATTTTATCCCCTAGTGTCTGTATAGTTATGTCTTGTTTACGGTTACCTTGCCTTTGCCTTGTTTATGTTCTGTTTTACTTCTGATTTCTCTTAGTGTTGACAGCCTTCCGTGTTTGTTTCCTGGTCACTAGAGTCTGTTAATTGTAATTTACTCCACCTGTTTCTTGCTGCCCCGTGCCCTTAGTGATTGATCGATTTGGTTATGGTTCTCACCTGTTCTGCATCATGTCTTGTTAGCAGTGTATTTCAGTGCCTGTTTTCGTTCTGTTCCTGAGTGGTTCATTGTGGCTGTTTCCCTGTGTTACTATGTGCTTCTTAGTTATAGTTTCCTGTGTTCCTATCTACCCTTGGTATTGTTGTTCCCGGTGTTGCTTCCTGCCTTAGTTTGTTTTGACCCATTGTGGTTTGTAGTTTTTTTTCCATATATTAAAATTCCTGTATGTACTGTATGTGTATATATGATCAGGTTTTCCTTTGATATTTACATGTACTATTTACAGGAGACAGCAGCCACATACAGATTGTAAATTTGGCCTTTTTTATTATTTCTGTCATTGTCTGGTTTATTGATCTCACCACATCAACAGCAGCAGTCATGTGCTGCCATTCTCCAGTTTTTCCTGCACACTATAAAGTTTGCACTTAACATTCTGAGAAATTCATTCCCCCCCCCCTCCCTTGTTTGTGCCCCTAATTCGTATTGCCAATTTAGGGTAATTCCTGAGAGGGAATGGGGCATTATTTTAAGTTCGCACACATAATGTTTCTACGATAAGTGGGATTGAACCTGTACGATGTCTACTTTGGTTTACGCACCTGTTTTTTATGCGTTTGACTTTTATTGTTTGTATGAACATCACATTTTCATAGGCACGTTTCTTCTTCTGCAAGAATGTACGAACATTTTTTTTATAAATGAAGTCTCGGGTCTCTAAAATAACTCCTAATGTCCATATTTAGGAACATGAGGAAATGATTTAAAAATTTTTTTTTTGATTGTAGGCTGCAGAATTTCCCCAGTTGGTGTGAAGAATGTTTGACCCAGTTTGTATTTTTAACATCTGGAGCACTTTAAAAGCATTTGATGCTAAAGCTCCTGTAACTCGTTTTCCTCTCTCGCTAAGTGGCCAGCGTTTGCAGTCCAGCTTCTATCTGGAGACCTCCCTGCTGGTTTGAATACAGCCAGGTGCCACATCCTCCTTTAATTGCAAGTGGTGGAGGATGAAAAGTCCCCAGCCCTACGGTGCAGCCCCAGTGGCCCAGATAACAGTTAGATGTCCAGATATCCTGTAGGCTCCTTTAGCACGGAGGACGATAAAGGACACGCCAACTGCTCATGATTTCCACAGCACGCTCTACAGAGGCTTTGAGTCTAGATGTGCTGGAAATGTCACAATTGAAGCTGTCAGAGACACACAGTGCTCTGCTACTTTTCCGATGTTCTTAGGAATGGAAAAAAAACTCGTAACATTTTTGAACACTCTGTCTGCATACCTATATACACACACACACACACACACACACACACACACACATATTATATATATCTGATTTATGGATTGTCATCTATAATAAAAAAAATAAATCAGTTAAGTTTTAGAAGTTAGACAAACTTTTCTAATCTCCAAGGTGACAAATAGGGAAATTAATTTTTCTGCATAAAATGATTTTTTAAAAATTAATCTCATGTTATTGCATATATTCTTTAAGTCATAACTTAGCTGACGGCACCCTGAGTCTTTTAGTGACAGGATCAGCACCAGAAAATTCCAAGAAACATTGTTAGATGGTCACCTAACAAACATAAACTCATACATACAAACAGGGTTCCATGTATTGTGTGTTGTGACACGTTACTCCCATGGTCATCTTCAAAATTATCAGTCATTTGTGCCACAGCAGCTCATCTGTTTGGTTTGCATTGAACAAGATGGAATAGTGTTTGTTCACATCCTGCTTTGATGTGTCTTAGCTGCCCGGCACCCTGTCAGCAGCTCATTGTCTTTCCCCTCCTCTGATCACTCTCACGTAGGTCAGCCCAACTCTGCTCCTAGAGATCTACCACCCTGTAGAGCTTAGGTACAGCACTTCAGAAGCATCTCCATACTAAAGCAAGCTATGTTGAAGATTAATATAGCAATACTTTCATAGACATATTGAACACGCAAAGAGTGTCCTTTGCCGTCTGCAGTGTGCTGCTGTTTGATGCCTTTACCCATCACCTCCCCTCAAGACCCCAAAGCAGTCTACAATGCATCTAGCTTAAGTGTTTCTAAACCATATTCGCCCTTTATATTCCTACCAGTAATTTTAATCACGACAGCAGCCTATTAAATTCTATGCTGCACTACATGCATAAGACTGTTTTCTTTTCTTAGTAAAAATATTGTTTCATGAATTGCTCTTAGAAAGTTACAGTAAAATCATTTTCGTGGTTGTGTCATACTGAAAGGTACGACTCCCTGCTGTTCTGCCTGCCCTCTTTCGCCGAGCCTCAGGCCTCAAGCGCCAGCATATGTCAGAAATCACATGTTAATGCCCCAAAGCGGCAAGGAGACGCGTCCCCCGCAAAGCCACAAAGACAAGTGCTCCTGGTCTACCTGTGATCTTCCCACGTTGCTCTTCTCACGCCCATGAGTTGGAAGAGTGACAATCACAGCGGTGCACAAAACAAGAAGCCAATTGCTAATCTGCAATTGATAAGCAACTTCCTCTGCTAATCTCTATACATTGCAAAAGAAAATTGAAGACATACAGAGGATTTTTTTGTGCATGTAAATTACATGACACGGCTCTACTTAATTGATGTCAGATTTCAGTCAGGAAACATTAATGACGAGACATTAATGGCAAGTGTATGCAAGCAAGAGAATGTCAACTGAACACCAGCCAGCCTTATATTGCCACTGTATGCATTACTAATCAAGCATATGAATATACAAAATGGTATGAAAATGTCAAGTGTCTAGGCATCGTTAGGGAATGACAATATACCAAAGTAACATTGGTTAAAGGTTTATCTGTGCAAAAAAAAAAAAAACGATGAAAAACAAACATGAAACTCAGCAGATAAGTATAAGCTGTAATGAATATACTTACTTACAGCTAAAGAACTTTCCCCCGAGATCACCACGGTCTGTTCCTGTACTGAATGATATATAATGAAGTAGGCTGGCAGTCATAACTAAACTGCTATCTGATGATTAGGCAGCCATATCATTCCTTATTATCTGTCAAAAGGAACTTAAATCACACCTATATTTAACCTAAAGTGTTCTCTTTAAGAAGGGGACATTTTTTACACAGAAACACCGCAACGGTTGAAAACAGAATCCCTCTGCCGGTTACTTAAATTAAGTATCTCTTTAACCTTGTGAGAAACTGCTCTATTAAGCCCGCAGTTACGCTAGACTGCCACCACCTGTCTGTGATTAAAATTGAGATAAACATGGCAAACTCTGAAAAAAAAACAGCACATCAGAAAACGATGTCCATTTAAGAACTCCTCCACAAGACTGTAACCTACAGCCTTCAGTATCAGGTACACATGCACGGGAAACTAGGGTTTAAACGTTACCATGCCACCTCAAGCAGCGGTTGTTGTCAGAACATGACAACAGATGGGTAGGTTACATAATGTGTGCTCACTGTTAAAAACCCCTTGAAGCTGGGTGTGGAAGGTGTAGCCCTGGGGGGGGGGGGTGTCAAATTTCCATCAAATCAAGATAAGTCTCCAGTTTCCTATTCCTGATGCAGAAAGTCTGATTGATTTTGTAATGGTATTGGTGCTATTTTTTTATAGCAAAGACTTCACACATGGCAGAATGCATACATTAAACGGTATGTTTATTTTTTTTCTTTAAATGATGGGGGGGAGGCTAAAAGGAAAAAATAAAACCCTTTTCAGCCCTTATTGTACGTTCTGTGCCTCCCTCAATCTGCCCCCCCCCCCCCAGAAATCAGCAGCAGTCACAATTCATTGCCTCTCCCACCCCCAAAATGGCAAATTCCCTAATGCTTATTACTGTCCCCATCACTATATTCCTCGATAATATTACTGTAGAATGTTTATCAGTTCAAGGTTCGTTCAGACACATGGGTCCCACACCCGCTCATCACACTCGTTCTGCAACCAACAACGATGCAACTTGCTGTACCCTGAGTGCCGGCTCGTCTGCCCATCTGTCCATCTGTGCATCCATCCATCCATCCATCCATCCAGTCACGCTGCAGATCCATAGTAGTTATTAAGTATCCTCCTTGACAGACTGGCAGTGATCCTGGTGAGCGGGCGTCCCACGTGGTCAGCTGAGCCTCACGGGGTCTATCTGCTGCCTCGCCCCACCTCGTGCCCTGAGGCCCCGCCCATCAGCTGAGGGTGTGTGTTGGGGGAGGAGGGGGCGGGACTGACCCCATATGTAGAAGATCGAGGCCTTTTGGTTCCCTTCAGCAGGTCTGATTCTCTTCTGGTCCCCTCAACCCTATAGTGTCAGTAGAGTTAGTGTTCACATCCAAACCCCCCTCCCCCCAAAACAGGCGCCCCCTAGGGGTGAGGAAGGTTCATGCGGTCCTCGATCAGGGTGTTGTCCGCACCCTGGGCCTCCATGCACTGCCGGATGGTGGCCAGCACCCCCAGGAGCCTCCTGTCCAGGGCCGCCAGGTGTGCTTCTGTCAGCACTGGGGCCACGGGGTCGTGGGCCATGGCCTGCCTCAAGGTGGCGCTCAGGCCACGGCTCCGTAGCAGGTTCAGGCGGTTCCAGGTGGACACGCGGATCCTGGGGGCAGGGGCAAAAGATAAATCCTAAGGAAGAGTTTCCCCAAATCACCGAAAGGCACACAGAAGTGTACTGCAGATTTATAATTAAACTGGAAAACAAGATTGTAAACAAGTACGTGACGGTAGAACATGGGCACTCAGATGAAGCTTTATGGGAATCAACCGAGCAAGCTGCCATTTCTGTACTGAGAATGCACCTCTTTTCCTTTTTTTTAACATTCTCTGCGCCAGTCACCCTCTACAGAGAACTACGTTATTTTTCATTTCCATTGCAAGTTCAAAGCATCAGGTGAAGCCACTCTGCACTCAAACTGTATGTCATTGCAGGGCTTTAGATAATGTACGCCGTTTTTTCGGCACTATATGAACATTACTTTCACCCATGATTCGAAAGCAGATTAGTAGCATGCCTAAGAATATTAATAAGATGTGTATTGTGATGCCCTAAAGTTAGTAATCTGTATAAATTTGGTGTATCCTCATGCTTAAATTTGGTTAGGGGAGCACGCCACATGCGACACAAGCGATAAGCATTGAAGTCACGATGAAGGAAGGGACTGATCAGCAGCCATAACATCTTTTAAAGGAGGAGATACTGTGGTTAAACAAGGTAAAAAGATGGTGGTGTGGTGGCACTTTTTGCAGATTAAAGTTTTTTTTGTAAATATGCTTTTCGTCTTTCTCGGTTCACAAATTATTTTCTTTTATTTAGTGTCCGTTTTTGTTTCAGTTTTAGTTTACGATAACAATACTGGTCTCAACAAGTCCAATGCGCATGAACACACACTGACACTGTCAATCAACATAGAATAAAATCAGATTTTAGCCTAAACATTTTCACAAACACTTATTCAGTTGAGATTCTAATGTAGCAGGCAGACAACTTCATGGCTTTAACAATGAGGGTATTTAGCAGCTACAAGGACAAAAGATATTAAAAAGCTCTCAGTACTAATGGTAATTTAATAAACATCAATAGACAACATGATTTTAATACCTAGACCTAAAATATGAGACAGATCGACATTAAAAGAGCAAGATTATGTCCAAACAGATGCACAGACTGACATGGCAGGTCGTGGGAGGGGAAAGTGAAAATTTCTAGTGAAAATTTGTAATGTGTGTGTGTGTATTTCTATGTTTAAATATATATGATGGAATCAAAGAGGTAAATTAGCAGATGAGTCTAATGAAGTGATACAGGAGCCCCAAACCTTTTCAAGTTTTCATGTTTGGTGCTGGAGAGTCATTTGTTCTTTATATGTATTCTTGAGAAAGTTTTGCCATTGCATAATGCTTAATATATACCTAGTTTTCCAGTGAAGCAGGATAGTTTTCTTGCTGATAGTTAAAGCAATGAGTTATGGTTTACTGAAGGATCTCCAAGTAAGCACAGGGATAAACAGAGTGGAATCTTCTATTGTTCTTATTAAAAAGGAGTAAAATTTAGGTGAAATATTTATACCCAGGTACGTAATGTGACCAGTGGGAATGGGGAGACGGTGGTTTTGAGCTGCATTATTCCAGTATTGACCACATATGAGGAGAATTTTTGATTTTGCCCAGTTTATGCCATAGTCAGAAATTTCAGAGAATGAATTTATGAGTTATAGCATAAATGAGTTAATGAAGCATAGCAACAATGAGAAGTTTGATAAACAGAGCAAAGAGTGATGGAGAGCGTGGGGATCCTTGCCTAGTCCCCATGGTCAGTGTGAAACTCTGATGTTAGAATGTGAAAATGCACCTCTCTAACGTCAATGGATGCCTTAAAATCGGTGAATCGCCCTTTCCACTGCCAGGCTGTAACCCTGCCCATCTCATCACTGTATGTGCATGTGCATGAAACACAGAGTGTCGAGGTCAGTGACGCCTCCCTGAGGAACGAATGATGAGACCTCTCTGCATCCATAATGTGTAGGGGTTTCTGGAACAGACTCACATGCAACATTGGTACAAGGGTGCCAGAATGCTCCGCTCATCCAGGGTGGGGTTCCCAAAGCTGCAAGTAGGAGAAAAAGCAGTTGAGGTATTCAGCCAAAGCACGAGTGTATTAGTGTGTGACTCGGGACACCAGCAGTCATGGTGCTGTAAAGGGGGGAGGGGAAGGAGCACAGGATATGGGCGGGGTCACTCCCCCGGCCAAGGACGTACCTCTTGGCATTGTCCAGCAGGATGAGCATGCTGGCACCGCCGTCGTCCTGGAAACTCTCGTAATGATGCCGGTCAGCATTCCCGATCAGGTAGTCGAAAACGGAGGTATCGATAACATCGAGCAGCCGCGGCCCCGCATCATAAGGGGGCATCTTCTTCACAGCTTCGCAGTAGCTCTCATCATACTCCCACCTAGATGGGGGGGGGGGGGACAGAGTTAGGGGGGCAGGGCCGAGGAACTTATGCCGTCTAGCGGGACGCCACAACGTGATCACCTGGCCAGCTTGCCCTCGCGGTAGGTGCGGCCCCAGGGGTGTCGGTGCTTCTGCAGGGGCCACACGTCCGGCAGCCAGAGCGTGACTGATCCTTCCATGATGTCACCCGCGGCACAAGCCGGCTCACTCTCCCGGCAGTAGTAGCACTTTCCGTAGAAGCAGGTGTTGTTTCCTGAAACAGAACTCGGGGGCATCAGGATTGATGTCTCCTCCACCAGAGCAGTCGGCGATGTGCATGAGAAATGAACCCCCGTAATGATTTACTAACTTTATATCGTTATTCCTGGGGACATTTTTTCCCCGCCAACAAACAAGGATGATAAATTTAAACAGATACAATTGCCGAGGTGACTATATCATCCAGAAAGGGCTGTTGCGTGTGCCAGCTTTCGCTGCAACTCCTTACATATATTACTAATCTGAGGACTGATTGGCTGAAGAGTCCTCACACCTGGGTTTGGAAACCTGTATACACACTGGCCCTTTGTGGATAAGGCTGGCCACCCCTGCCTTAACTCTGACAGCTTTGAACACTGTAAGAACTACAAGGGGAAACTTTGAAAGCTGGACAGAATCGGCTTATTTTTTAAATTGGAAAAAGCCATGCTGGAGAAATATAATTTTTTGAAATAGCATTCCCAAAATTACCACAGCACAACACTGTTTGCATAGTGCTTATTTTAAAATTATATCGTAATTAAATTGTAAATCAAATCGTATCTCTTTTTCTTTTACATATTATCTACATTTACTTATCTTATTCTTTGTTTTAATTATTCTAACTTCATTATCCGTTGTTGTATTGACTCCTTTTGTGACGCTACAGATAGAAATTTCCCCTCACAGGGATCAATAAAGTCTTTTCCTTAGTATGGGCTGTAATTCTCATACGTACTTGGTAAACATCTTAAAAACTGAGTCCTCGTGAATGAAGCAGGAATGCAGGTGAAAGGGGTGTGAGTTTAAGCACTTAAAACTAATTCAGACTAGAAAGATCACAAAACAAACGAATGTAGACAAAGGCACTCTGCCGCCCAGTCAGCGACTCCCTTCGTTTGTTGCCTCATCAGCCTCCACACCTGAAACGTGCCTTTTTCCCTGTTTGCCAGGAGATTTGAGGCACTGCTATTTGACACACCTCTCAGGCTCAGTAAAAAGAAATTAACTGAAGCGATGGCTAATTTATATTCTTTCTGGAAATCACACACTGGTCTGCTTTGTGACACACACACACAGAGCAAAGGATGAACTCTGAGCACAGGATCTCGCTCTAAAACCCAGCAGTACCGTCCCCATTCTTCCGACCACAGGGTTCAAACTGGTGACCTTCTGATCACAGGCACAGAGGCCACACACTGCCCCCTGACTGCTAAATAATTCAAGACCCCCCCCCCCCCCTTCCATTACAATACAGTGCTGAGGCGCAGGCCTTCCCCTACACGCATCAGCACTCCATGACAAGCCACGTGTGGGGAAAAAAACCTCTACATCTATTCAACTCTGGTCAGCAATAATAATTAAAAAAAAACAGCACCCAATCACACCCAACCCACATGGGAAAAATGAAGAAACTCACACATGGACATAATGGCCAGCACCGCCCGAGAAGAAGGGTGATCAAACAATTGGAATATAAAATGGAAGAACAGAGAAGCAGCTTGGTTGAATTAATACACAGTGCCAGTCGATTACACATTTATTCATCAGACACTTTTGTCAAAAACGACATAGAACTGAGGATCAAAGAGCAGTTGGGCCTCGCTCACTTTGTTAACTGCTGGATTTGAACTGACAATCTTCTGACCACAGGCTCAGGTTCCTAACCTACGGAGAGGCACCCCCCGGTGAGACAAGAAGAAATGCTTCCATTTCTTTATTTAATCACCTCTCTGGGGTTGTAGACCTTGAACAGAGACAGGCTAAACCTTCAGCCTTGTTTATTTAGACATATAATCTGGTACTAGAAACGTTAGAGAGGGGAAAAAAAAGCTAACCAAACCACAAACACCTCAGCTGGATCTTCTCTGCGGAGACCTTTCCCGGAATCGAAAAACGTACACACACAAAAAAAAAAGGCGCTTAAAAACAGTCCACGTCCTGGCCAACATGGGGCTTCATTTACAGCCGTTCAGATATTTGTGAAGGACAGGAAAATTTGTTGATTAAAAAAAAATTAAAAAATTGTGTGAAAGGCGGGACCTCACAGATACGAATCAGCACGACAAACCACTGCGATCTTATCACGAACAGTGGTGCTGTGAAAAATCCCGCCGAGGCCTGTGAGAAAACAAGGTGGAGAGGGGGAGAAATAGGGGCTCACCCTGCATGAGGAAGGTGCTCAGCAGCTGGTCTGTGGCCACAGGTTTGATCTCTGTGCGCAGGTTCGCAAACCTCCCCACCACTAGGGGAGCCCTCCGGAAACCAAGGATTCTGAGAAAGGAGCACAGATTTAAAAAAAAAAAAAAAAAAAAAAAAAAAAAGAGGATTTAAACTTCACAGCCAACAGTGAACATACACGGCATATTGTGGGCGTGCGCACAAACACACAGGTTTATAATTATATCTTTGTGGGGACTCTCCATTCATTTCTATGAGGAAAACTCTAATCTCAACATGACAAACTAAAACCCTACCCAGCCCTAACCTTAACCATAAGTAACCAAACAAAATACAAGACTTTTGGCATTTCGTTTTTTGATTGCATTCACAGATCTTTGTGGGCACCTGAAAAATGGTCCCCACAAACTCAAAACAACACGTTTCCATTACATTGTGCGGAACATTTGGTCCCCACAATGTAATACAAACATAAGCCACACACACACACAAGCTTCTGGAAGGCAGGTGGAAAGCATTACCTGTCCAGGTGAAAGGCGGCCACCTCAGCGTTGTGCCTGTCGTAGCCGGCATAGGGCTCCCCCTCCACCACGTAGTCGCGACCATACCTGAGAGGTGGTGCGAGATAAGAAATTCCCTGTCCTGAGCCCCATCAGCCATAGTGACAATGCCTGCCCTTCCAGTCCTGAACCCCCACTGGCCACAGGGAGAGTGTATCACCGGACCTCTCGAGGAGCCACAAGGTAAAACACTGCTTTACACAAGCCATGGACATAAGCAACAGGTTCCTCACAAAGGATAAGGGCCTCCAGGGACCAACCAAAAGGCCCTTTACTGGACAGACACCAGCAGCCTGCTGGGCGACATACGCAAAGTTGTGGACTGGCATCTTCTGGGATTTAGAGGTGTCCTACCTTTTTGGCTTGAAGACCACCTTCTGTCCCCCTTCTAGCACCAGCAGGGCCTTCAATTGAGTGCCCTTGTAGCCCACATCGGCCCTCTCCACGCGGGCGGTTGCCATGGCGCTCAGCACCGCCGCCATCTCGGGGGTGTCATCAGGGTAGACTTCGCGGGGCCCTACCCACTGGGCGGCCACCTCCCAGGGCGACTGCAGGGTGTGGGTGAGGCGCGCACCCCGGTCCAGTTGCAGCCCTGCCTCCATCTTACGAAAGGCGCGCAGGTCACGGCGGCCGGAGGCAGAGCCCTCGCCACCGTCCAGCAGGAAGACCTTGGCGAGGCCGAGCAGCAGCAGCACGCCGCACAGCACGGCCACACGCTGCTTCAACTTCATGTCCAGCAGAGGGCGGCTGCAGGCACACGTTCGGCCTTCAGCCCCGCACCATGGTTCCGCCCTTCCGTAATCAGCTGTTACCGTGACAATGGGGGAGGAATAAGGGGGGGGGGGGGGGGTCCCCATCAGGCCACAGGACAACTATCAAAAATAACATCCTTTAATCACCATCACGGCATGAGAGACGATGTACAGTTTTGAGAAAGCAGGGTCAGTCGGACCCCGAGGCGATTGGTGATTAAGTGCCTTTTGCTCAAGGGCCTCACAGTAACCCAGGGATCTGAACTGACAACTTTCTGATCACAGGCACAACATCCTAACCTGCTGAGCCAGAGAGTGCTTAGGGGTTTTATTAGGAAGCAGGAGCGAGGCGAGACAGACCAACAGATCTGGATATATGCAAACAGCAGCTTGCTCAGCTGGACAGTCTCGATAACAAACCCCCGACCTCACACGCCCTGATACCCCCAACACCGCATGCAATGCCCCATTACTAAGTGAGAAGTGAAACTCTTCTTCCTGACAAAGTGCTTTTAACAGTTAACACCTCAAGCTCATCGATTTGCATTTCATTAAAGGCCCCCTTAAATGTAAGTGGTTCAAGGTTTGGATTACCGTGAAAATTTCACACACGTGCACATTCCCATCCTGAACATTGGCCGCTAGTGCAGTGACCCTTCTGAGGTGCATTTTAATGGTGTATTAGCTCCATGCCAATACTGGTGTTCAGTGGAGCAGGAATACAAGTTAAGAAAACCTAGACAATGAGCCATTAGAGGCTACAGTAGGCACTGGATGGTGAGGTACACATAAAAATACAGGCCACAGACCATGATACAACCTTTCAGTTAGAAGAACCATCCCAGAATTCCCTTAAGGCACAATTACAGAGAGATAGGAATGTTTACACTAATCCAGTCACATCTGTCACACGTGACACTATAATGTAATCATGGAACCCTGAACTGGTCTATGACCCAATCCTCTGTTCAGCATGGCCATTTAAAAAAGGCACCAGAAAGATAACCAATGCTCCTAAAATGGCAAGCAGGCCTAAGCCATTTATATCATTCTCTATTAGGGGTGTAAATCACAGCTTTCCTCGTGATACGATACAATATCGATTCCTCGAGCCAACGGTTTGATCTTTTGTGATAGCTCAGAAATTCCCATGATACGATTCAGTTCGATACTGGGGTTAGCAGTCAAAATGATGAAACTTCACACAATCCGTTACATTTCAATGAATTAAAAAAGGCAAATATAATTAGCATTTTATCATATTTTACTGGGAACTGTAAACAAAATCTAGCGTAGTCAAGTATGTCCCATAAATAAAGCAAAATAAAGTGCAATAAGGTAAAAATAAAAACTTTGGATGGATGTAGATTAACATGGTGATTAAATTTTTATTTTGAATCATCAGACAAATACAAAAGTGTAACAAAAAGTATGTCCATAAGTAAAATAAAGTCAAATAAAAAACATTGTATGGACAGACATGTAGAATGAGGAAGATTAACATGACTGACTTCTGCGGTGAAACAAGTATGTCAGTAATCTTCTTTCAGAGGTTTTTTTTTTTTTTTCTTTAAGAAAAATTAAAATGATCAACGTGCTCAGGAGATTGTGTGCTCTGAGCATAGCGTCCTGTGTCACCTGCCGTACTAAACGCACGCTCTGAAGGCACACTAGCTTGCAAGCTACTTATAAATGACCAAGTCAAAATGAAGGACAAATGCAAAACATATATTTATGTATAAAAATACTGAGTATTCTTTAATATTATTGTTTATTATTATTACTATTATTATTATTATTAATTTCCCTTTGGGATAAATAAAGTATTTTTGAATTGAACAGGGATTTTAGTTCCTTCACCTTTCTATTTCTCAGCTCACTTTTCAGAGGGAAGTTAATGTCTCAGTTTTTATGAACAGTCCGAAAATGCCGCTCCACATTTCCCTTCTTCGGAATAGCAACGGTAAACTGATAGATGAGGCAAATGCACTTCGAATATGACATGGTAAAAAAAAAAAAAAAAGGTCCTCTTCCCATTCCGTATGGAAGTGGTAGGTATTTGTCTTCTTACTTGGTCCAGCTCCCCCATTCATTTTAATATCCTTTAAGTTTAGCAGAAATAAATCGGAGGCTAACTAGGCGACTCGGTAGCTTGGAGCAGCTGGCGCGGTTGAACATGTCATCCATCCTCTGCTTTTTTATGCCATACGATCTACCCACACTACCTTTGCGATCGACCAGTAGGGCACCCCTGGTGTAGACCATCTATACGTCGGATCATGAAAACAATACTGGAAAATAAAAACGCATGCATCGACATTTATGCGGTCATGTCGATGCACCGGATCATTTGCTGTTGAATCGATAGAAATCGATGCATTGTTACACCTCTATTCTCTATACATATCATATAGCTCAACCACATCACACTCAGTTTGTCAGAAATTAACTCCCCTTGAGTAATTGGGATCACGGCACAGTGGTCAACTCTGCACCCTAACACCTCTAGAGCCCAGCGTTCAAGTCTCGACCTTGGCTCTGTGTTGAGTTTGGATGTGAGGCCTGGACTTGAATCAGCAACCTTTCAATCAGAGGCTTTGATGTCCTCTTGGAGATGATGGCGGAATGAGTTAAGGAGAGGACTGGAGCAATTGATGGAGAGAAGCAAGGATACACATGGTAGACAGATAGGGCTGATAGCATGCAATACTGAAGATGGTTTGCACCAGCATTGTACAGTCAGAGACACTACCATGCAAACCCTACCATGCGTGTGTGCATGCATGCATCTCTGTGCAGAAGAGTGAGAAAATGTGAGTCCAAGTGCTTCAGTAAAGGAAAAACACTTGAATAGACCTCAATAAGCAGCTGACAAGCCAGATAAAAGCCCTGAGACACAGGTTACTGCAGTTCAGCTACTCCACACTATTCTACTAAAAGAAAAATGCATTGAAAATGCAGTTTCACCTGTAAACGTTCAGCCCATTTTATAACTACTGTGCTGAGCAAGAAGCCAGGAATAAGAGGCTTTTTAAAATGATGTTGGAGAGCTACGTAATCTCAGGTTCCTCAAAAACACCTGTATAGAAACAAACACACATCCCTGGGCATAGATAACGCATTGGATTTCCGTTCCATATGACATACATGTTGTAATGAATATTAAAGGCCAAAAGACCGAAAACTTTCATTTTGGACCACCAGCTCTGGATCCCACCAGACAAATCCTACTCCAAACACAGATTGGAGTTTTATGCTAATGGCTACATCTCTTCTACAATATGTACAGTGACTGAAAGATTACTGTTACACACGCAGGCCACATAAATGGTTCTTCGATAAGAGTCTCGCTGGGTGTATGACCTGAGGTACAGGAAGACTTCGTCACAGTCTCTGACCCAGATGCTCACAGAGAAGCACTAGAGCTGAAACCTTTATAAACTGGCACAGTGTGTCACAGTCACGGAAAAAGACATTCACAGCACATCCTGCTATAATGAACAAAGGAAAGATGCATGTGATGTCATGCTTGGGTTTCCTGCAACACATGCCTGCTTTATGCTATATGCCCCTTATACTAGTCAGTTACTATGGACACATTCATTCATGTTTAAAAGGGCAAACCCCTCCGATCAACAACTCAATCCCACAGGACAACTTGCTCAACAGTAGGGTTTATCTGGACCCTCTTTTCCCTGGCCCTTGATTCCTGCAGGCTCATTCCCTTCTTTCCCTGGCCCT
This sequence comes from Mormyrops attenuatus, assembly GCA_026777985.1. Lineage (NCBI taxonomy): Eukaryota > Metazoa > Chordata > Actinopteri > Osteoglossiformes > Mormyridae > Mormyrops > Mormyrops attenuatus. The sequence goes on along the minus strand of JAODKC010000036.1, from coordinate 18,796,641 downwards.
TGATTCCCTCAGGCTCATTCCCAGCTTCCCCCGACCCTTGATTCCCAGTCTTCCTGACACAGACATCAGGCCGCCCTCGCCAGTGTGGGTACACCAGCCCTGTGCCGGTCTCCTCATCTTCACCCTAAACCTGTCATTGGTGTCTCTAAACTCTGACAACTCAAGGCCGCCACATAAAAGCACATCATAAGATTAATTAAAGCCTCTTTCAGAGCCAACTGCACGTCGCTGTGCCCTTTTACCTGGCTCTGGGAGGTGAGAGATGGGGTGTTTATAAGTAATCATCACATATTAGCGCGAAATTTAAGTGTACGATTCAGTTCGGAGTGTTTCAGGATGAACATGTTCCACATGCGTTCTCCATCTGTAGGGACCTTATATTATCGCGTTTGTAGGTAAAACACTGCACTCCAGCAGGCTCCATAACTCTGTATGCCGAGAAAAAGTCGCACAGCCAGAGACAAAAACGAGACCGACACGCGCGTCGCCCATTAAGCTAACCAGCTAACAAGGCTAACGCCAAGCTAGCCGGCTAACAAGGCCAACACGGCGAAGGCCTGCAGCCTCGGATTTTCCTTCCCGGAAGCGAGGGCCACTGATCACGTTGCCGGGGCTAAGGCGACGACCTCTATGGGCCACAGTGGCTGCCGGCACCTGTTCCGTGGATTTGTGCTAACGTGGCAGCCTAGCAGGCTACCTCCCCCCCCCTCCGCTGACGTGGCTAGCGTTAGCCGGTCGAGGCTCAACGAACCGCCAACCGCACCGAGGCAGCTGGACCGTCTCCTGGCGAAACGGGCTGCACCTGGCGGGGGTCCGACGGGCCGGTGGAGTTCTCCGCTGGGCATAACCCCAGTCCGATCCGATTGTCTGGTCCGGTTCTCATCCCCGTCTAACTCTCAGAGCCAGACATTATTATTATTATTATTATTAATAATAATGATGATGATAATAACAATAATAAAGCACCGTTCGTTTTTTTTAAAAGTACTAATGTCTTTTAAATTCCGCATATGGTACTCGGTCTCGAGATCTCTCGCCTTTACAGCATCACTGCCGAACCTGCCGCTTGCATGCGCCCGGGCTCGCGCTGTCGCGCTCCGGCTCCTCCGGCTCTCACCTCACCGCCTGCAGGTCGCAGAGGCTCCCCTGGCCGGCCCGCAGACGAACTCTTTAATGTCTATAAACTCCCGTGAAGGTGAATCAGCGCCTCGCTAGACCGCACGGCTCAGCGCCGCTCTCCCGGTCCTGCCCTCCATCATCCTCACAGCTTCCTCCCGGATCCACGCTTCCTCACGGTGCGGGGAGAGGCCACGCCGCCCCTCGGCGTCATTTAAAGGGAACAGACTCCGGCTGTCACACCTCTGGCCAATTCGCCGTCATCTTTCATATGACTAGGTAGTTTCACCCGAAGACGTAGGGGTCTGTTTAGAAGGATTATAGTGTATGCCGTACATATGTATGTGTGTGTGTATGTGAGTATGCATGCTATTTTTAGTGTTCATTTTCTTAAGTCCCAGGTGGAGACTGATTATACGATAAAATTATATTCTTATAAAACAACATAACAACTTGAAGAACAGTTTTGACGAGCTGCATTTCAAATATTTTCTTGCCTATTTAATGTACTTAATGCATTTTGTGACGCATGTGTCGGCAATATACTATTGACTGAATCTACACGGCGAAACTACATAGTGCATTTAAATAGGTAGTAACCATTAGCCTGTGCGCTTTGAACCTGTACATTTAATTCAAGCTGTACGGTTCCCGCCATTTGTGATGTGTGATTGATAAAAGGGCTGATAAACAATGAAGTAGCCTTTGTAGCTGTAGCGGTCAATACAGCACTGCTCAACCAGCTGGTGCATAATATCTGTGTGCACACCAGGGTGTGCTGGTACACCACTTTGTACTGCAAGGCTCTGCACATGTGCTGCTCAATGATTTTATGCATTTCTACACAAATAACTTAAAAATACTGAATCTAATGCACAATGTCATTTGTTGGCCAGTGCAAAAATCCAAGATGATTTCAGCAGCATGACGTGTATTCAGAGCCAGTGAGAGGTGTAACTTGCCAGGCTGAATGCTGACATAATTTCAGTAATCCTTCACCAGAGGTTATTTTCCAGAACAATGCCATTCCTCATTTGGAAACTGTTCGACCTCCATAGCAGACAACACAGAAGCACATTTTGCTTGTGAAAACATGACATCCATCTCCAGGAACCCTGTCATACTGCATATAATCTGTTTGCAGATTCTCTTCTGTCCATACAGAAACAACAGTACATTATGAGGGAGTGAATGGTAGGAAATGTACTGCAGCACAGATTATTAGCATGTGTGAAATTCATAAGAACATAAGAAATTTACAAACAAGAGGAGGCCATTCGGCCCATCAAGCTCGTTTGGGGAGAACCTAACTAAT
>JAODKC010000036.1:18782013-18794110 GCA_026777985.1 Mormyrops attenuatus | reverse complement strand
ACTAGCAGGAAGACTATTCCATACTCCAACTACACGCTGTGTGAAGAAGTGCTTCCTCTAGTTCATTTTAAAATGTTTTCCCACTAATTTCCACTTATGGCCACGAGTTCTAGTATTTAAACTAATACTAATATATAATTCAGGTAATACAGTTATGAGACATACCCCTTATGATAGTTTATATCACGTTACTACAAGTAAATTAGGGTACCCGGCTGAATAGCACCAGAGACAACCAATCAGTACGGTGTTTTTATAACATTAGCTGCAAAGTGGATGCATATTGCCACATTCACACCTGTGCCTGAATGTGTCTTCATATAACTCAGTGACACATTTTGTATGCAGATACTGGGTAAATTTGAGGTCCAAGCCAGTTTTTAATAGGTCTTTGTGGCACACATTATTGGAAGCACTGAATGCATCGTCCTTTATGGATAAAATACACATGGATGCCAACCCTACAGGAGAGGGGTCTCTTGTGTTTTAGAGTCTGGTTGGTTATTTTCATGCCTGATATAAAATAAAAAGCTTCATACAATAAGTTCAAATAAATAATATCAGAGGCATTTAATAATTCAAGTAGGTTTATTTCAGTAGGAAAGATAATAGTTAACTTGGTACCTAAAGTGTTCAAATGCTAGCTTCTGTACACACAAAGGAACCACATTCGCCAATCTTGTACACTCTGCCTTAAAAACTGGAAAAAAACCCATTGGAATAAAAACGTTGACAAATAATTCATGTTGCTCTAAGAAGCTCAGGTCAAAGATCATAGCCCTCGTTGGGTCACATGGCCTGGACAAAGGGCTGGGGCCAGGCGATGGAGGTAACGGGGGGACACTTCTCTTCCGGGTCATGTGACGGGAACAAAACTGCATTTTCCAGCCCAGGAGCTCTTTGCAATTTCCGAACCTTCTTGTTATACAGAATTCATGCACTCAGTGTCTCATTTAAACAACCCAGAAGGACAACTTTTTCACGATTCCTTATATATATAAAAAACATCAACACAAAGTGAATTACGTAGCAATTTTACCCCGCAAATTCATGTAAGTAGTTCTTCAGACAGTATGCGTGTACACGAGGATATATTGTACAGTATAAATTTCACACAAAAAAAGCATTCATGAGACTGATGAAAAATCCACATATTACCTCCCTTTAGGCCCAATTATTTATAAAGTTATGGCAGGCACTGCTTGATGAACCTGCCTAAAGTCAGCAGGTGTTTGCGACGCTATTACAGATTTTCTTGATAGGTTCTTTGATCACTTAATTTGACATTAACGGAGTGTAATTCCATCCCAAAATGTGTTAGCAGGGGGGGGGGGGGGACTTACAGAGGAAGCAAGGGAGGTTTTATTGGGAAGAGCATCAGTAGGAGGGGAGGACACTGGTCTGCTCTACAACACAGACCAGGAGTCATGAGCCAAAGACACTCCAGGAATAAAGGCAGATAATTGTCTCCACCGGTTCACGATCCATGACTTAGCTGAAGGGACCAATTTTGTGTTTTATTTACCTTCTTTCCCCACCTAGTATTGAAAGTTTTTCTCAGAGTAATGCAAACTGCCACCTTTACACATCAGGTTTCTCCAAGGGTTTTATATATTTATTTATTCCTGGACAATGAGACTTTGCATTTGGTTGATTTTCCCATGGATGTTTTCGGGGCTTGCGTTTTCCTTTAACATTTTTTTTTAAAAAAAGCCCTGCATATGTCCACGACTCGACCTATACGTCGCAGTGAACACAGGGCAGCTGAGCAAAGGGAGAGCCGCTACATGGTAGAGAACTCTTTGCTGGTTGTACTTCCTGTACATACTTACAGTTTACTAAAGAAGAGCGAGGGAAAATAACAGCATATGTCCCCGCAAACACGCTACGGAAGCTGCATCAGGACGGAAGGCACCAGGTACGATGGTGATGAAGCTGATAAGCGCCACGGTTGGCAAAATGGATCGGCGCCAGACACCCTGACCTTGTCATGAGTGTTTGAGGACAAAGTCACGTGTAAACACACACACATAACTAACACTAGACTTTCCTGGGTACCTGAAGTCATCAACACATCTGAATGCTTAAGCATTTCCCATTCCATATCTCCACAGCTCTATTCATCACCACGGTCTGAGAGACCCACTTGCCATCTTTTCCCTTAGCTTCCGTTTCAGACACTCACCAGCTTTTCATTTTCTCCTTGACCTGCTAGATCACGGCCACCGTGTCACATTCACATCTCACCATAAAACAAAATACTGATGCCCCTTCAACAGTCCGATCATTCCGGGGACTTCTGGGACATCCATTTTGTAAATTGGGGGGGAAAAAAAAAGATATTGAGATTGGGGTGGCACTGGCCTCCCTTCTTATCCCAAACACGCTCACATCTCCATACACTAATGTTCATTTGAGGGTCAATGTGAACTGAAAAATTCCTTGTTAGACCAGCCACCTGGCACAGTAATGTGATATGTATATATTTTTTCCCAAAAGACTGACCTACATTTCATAACAAGGGAAAGGGTTAGTCTATGGAATGCTGTGAAGGACCTTGAGCGTTCATTCATGTAAACAAGGAAGTAAACGAGGATTTTGCTACAGAGCCAACGGATCACCGCAAGCCTGTGTGGATCCTTTTATGTGTACCCAGGAGTGTCACTTCCAGAAAACCACACTCTGATTCATTGTCACCTTAACTGTATCTCAGGTGAACGGACTGAAATCTCAGCACACCAGGGAACCCACTTTTAAAGATAAAATCTCACTCCTGCTAAACATGCATAATACCCACGACCACACTACAAAACGAGGACACACTTACAAAACACCCGCTTAGCAGAAAGCTAGTACCGGGGGGCCCATAAAATGTATTTAAAAAAAAAAAAAATATGTACAAATATAATAGATCCTATAGAACGAACAAATAATGTGCAGCACTAATACTGTCAATCCCACCCCCAAGAAAAAAGATACGATGAATCGTATCAGACAGATACAAACACGAAAATCACAGCACAGCTTCAGTACAGCTTCAGTACAGCTTGCATCTCAGGGTCATTTGGAAATAAAGTTATGAAAGTTCAGCTCCCCCATAACCCCCCCCCCCCCCCACAGGATGGCAGAAAGGGCTTTTCTGAGAGCCTGTTTGCGGAGTGTGTGGACTACCAAACCAGACGTCAGCAGGCTGAAAATGTGTGACAGTCATGTCAAGAAAAGAGAAAAAAAAAATACCAAAAAGAAACATGGAATCAGGTCAACGTATTGGTCTGGAATGAGTCAGCTGACCTTAAAGCACCCAAGCCAGCTTAGCCCACAAGGAGGGAGGCAGAGAGAGAGACGGGGGGACACTGACAAAGACATAGACAGACAGAGACATGTGTGTCTTGTGTTCCAGGCAAGAACACAAGACTCAGGTCTGGGCACATGTCACATTCTCTGGTACAGTAGTGACCTCAAAAGTTTTAAGTGGTTATGCAGTAATACAAGACATAGTATTTCCTAAAAATTAAAAAAAAAAAAAAAAAAAAGTGTGATCAGGTGATCCAGGCGAGGGTGTGAGGACATTCAGGAGCTGCACTCGTTCTGCTGGAGTTAGGAATGGGGATGCAAGCCCTTTCTGAGGTTCGTCAAAGTGAGCAAGAACTTGTGAAGACATGGATGATGGAAGGCCAATGTCCAAAGCTGCCCCCTGTGGGTGATCCAAGAGAGCAGCGGAGAAGCAGTGTGTGCAGGAGCGTCCATAAGTAGGCGAGGTGGGTGTGCTGTGCATGTGTGGAGGACAGCCTCTCACACCCATGCTCCATGCTTCTCAAGGAGGTGGTGGCAGGTCACTGTGACGGAGGTGTTGGGCAACACCCTCTGATGGCTGCCGAGTCTCACATCCCCACTCCCCCGGAACTGTCACTCAAAAGACATCAGATTGGCTGGGACCTGCCAGATAGCAAAGGGATTCATTTTATCATTTAGGTTCATAATTAGAGTCCTGCAATCATTCACAATTTGGATAGACAGACCATCAGAGACACAGAGTGAGAAAAAGAAGGATAGAGAGACAGACAAACAGAAACAGAGGGGGAAGGAGTGAGAGAGAGAGAGCGAGAGAGAGAGAGAGACAAAGGTGGACAGAGAGGGAGGGGGGGGGGACACAGATATAGACAGAGAAAGAGAAAAACGGAGAGGCAGATAGACAATGACAAAAGAGTTGGACAAAGATGGAGAGATGGAAACTTTTAATAAGTCATAATAAGTAGAGCTCTGCTATTAATTTATATGGACAGATAGAGACACACACACTCAGACAGATGGTGAGACAAAGACAGATGGACAGAGACATTTCATCAATCAGGTTCATAAGATGAGCCCCACAATTTTAAGAGACGGAGAGACAGATGGACAAACAGGGGCACAGAGAGGGACAGAAAGATACAGAGGCACAGAGAGAGAGCAAGACAGAAGAACATACAGACGAATAGACACTTTATTAATAGCACAGCTCACAGACTGTAAAAAAAAGACAATCTGGGCAATTGACAATAACCAGTAACAGTACGAAGAGTGTCAGGGAAAGTACTGCATGGAATTCTTTATTAATGGCTCAGAAATAAATAGTACTGCACAGTGGGTTGTACAGTGAAGGAATGAATTTGAAGTGTTTAAATTTAAAGTCAGATTTACAGGTATCAGGCTATAATTAAATGCCGCAGCTGTCCACGCAGCCCCACTGGGGGCAAGTGCGCGCGCGCATTTGTGTGTGGCGGCGGATTCGCTGATGCTTGCCTGCTGCCGGTTGCTCTGGCAGGCCGCACTCAGATGCTTAAACCACAGCAGAGCGTTCATCCGGCTCCCCGCTTGATATTTATAGGAGTTGCCTGAAAACCACAAAACATGGTTTAATTAGTCAAGACAAGATATGATCTAACATTTAAGCCATTTTCTTTATGAGTATGCATTCAGTAGCATATTCAATCAGTTAATAACCAGCCAAAAAAGAGAGTTGACAGATTTCAGTGTCCAAAATATTTGAGTCAAACTCAGATTCAGAATCCAAATTCTGTGCTGAAAGTGTTAGAAATTTAAATTGTGGTAATACTGCCCATATCTCAGTTCCTGTCAACAGATGTGCATCCCTCCCACGTGGACCCTGAAGTCTCACATCTGCAGTAATCCTCACTGTCATCCCATCTGGATCCAGCAGGTACAGAATATAGCTGCATGAGGCCATGTTCCTCTTGGTCTCTCCATGGTGTAACACACATACATATTCTGTCTGTATTTGCCAACTACATTTCTGTGTGCCTTGGGCCCCGGAAAAACAAGTCAAATTAAAAACTGAGCTTTGATAAATCAAGTGTGATGACTATTTGTCTCTGTAAACTGCAAACTGGGGTCTTGTTTTTAAGCAGATTCAAATATTTTCCCTGAAGTCTCTGCCTGTATTTACATTTTTAAAGTGCAAGTACTTTAACCAGACTGACATTCTGTAACATTAAAGCCATTTACCGTTATTAATGGCTTCCTGAGAAAACTGCACACACATGACCACAAAACTGCAAAACTCATTCACATAAACAACTAGCTAAGAGTTCTGCAATCAAACTGAAGACATCGTGCTGAAAATTACTGTTTAACCCTTTAAAAAGCTATCTGCACATAAAAACAAGAAAAACCTATTTATCGCCAAACCTGAAAAAAAAAAAATCATAAAAACTCTCAAGTCTTGTTTTCCCTGATAAAATCACTAGTTCTTGTAAGCGGCACATCAAGGGCTTTTAAAGGAACTGGTTCGCCACCCTACAGCATATCGGCTCAGTGCATCTGGTCTGCTGGAATCAGCCGTGAATTTCCACATGCAGGGATCAGCGAATCGCATCTGGCCATTCCAGCAGCATAATTAAACGCGGCACTGCAAATCTGGCTACAAGTACGCACAAACAGGATTTTATCGCTTCCACACAAGTGACAGACTGCCGCCAAGCCTTCAGATGCACGTCAATATCCATGCGTGCAACACACTTTTGCAGCAGTGTGACAGGGTGCTATAAAATATAATACACACACGCACAGAGTATTTTTAAAGAAAAAAATATGACCCAATAAAACAGCAGGTTGCTTGCAAGCACATTCACTGTGCGCGTTTTAGCCTTAACATGCTGACGCTCCAGACGGACTGAGATAAAATCCAATTTACATGCAGAAAAGTCAATAAGGGTGCCGGTGGCTTCGATGGGTAAATCCACTCCCCCATTACAGCCGTACCATCTGTAACGTGATGAAGCCACAGGAGGGAACACGCCCTCCCCCCCCCAGTGGCCAGGCTAATACACAGCTGCACTGACATCACCCCAGACCCAGATGAAGGGAGAGACTAAACGCTGCAAGATGCAGAGTCTGACTGACAGAGTTAGAAATGGCAGGCATGCGGGCAGCATATGTACTAATGTACTGTGTAAGTGCTCAGATCACAGCGGATCAGCGGAAGTAGCAGATCAGGACACAACATGGACGAAGGAAGGGGCTGGATTTAAACACAAAACCATGGAGATAGATTTTTTTTATTTTATTTTTTTTTTAAGTCAAGAGCTGCCTGTATAATGACAACGGACTGTTAGGGGGCGCGCTGAAGGTCCTTCCTAGTCACCGACCTCGCTCGGAGTCCGTCAGCAGGAAGACGTCGGGGTGTTCTGGGTCGTCGGCCATCATGGACATCCAGCCCACCACCGAGACATTCTTGCTGGACGTGGATTTAAACTGCGGTACAGAAACATCCCCAAATGTACACTTTGAATAATACTTTTGGTCTCATACATCTGAAAGGAGAACTGTTACGGTCTAAGCTGGAAGGTGAAACAGTGAGCCTCTGCTGGCCTGCTGTATATTTTAAAGCCACGCAGTCCCCTCACTGACACACTGCCAGTGATCTTTCACTGCGTTTCATTGCCTGCCTTTCAGATCAGGCAGCATGAAAGTGACACACGTGACTTACGTGTTTCCTTTCCGTGGCTTTCAGCGACTTGGCGGGATAGTAGTACAGCTGAGTGCCACTTAACGCCACCCAGTACTTTGTCCAAGAGGCAACCTAGGTGAGAAATGGAGTTCTCATCAGAAGCTCCATGCCATTTTCAGGTGCTACCTGCAGGTTCCATTTCAGTGGCCAAAATGTTTAACTGTGGTTTCCCCTAATTTAATATGGCACAGGCCTGGCTCCAGGGGGCAGTATGTCTCCCCAGGAGAGTAGGTGAGAGACAGTGTGAGGGGGAGCAGAGCACAGGAGGAGCTTATGGAGGGTGAGGGAGCAAAGCCCAGGAGGAGCAGACAGTGTGAGGGGGAGCAGAGCCCAGGAGAAGCGGATGGAGGAAGGGGAAGCAGACCACTGGGGGAGAAGATGGTGTGAGGGGAAGCAGAGCACAGGAGGAGCAGACAGTGTGAGGGGGAGCAGAGCCCAGGAGGAACGGATGGAGGAAGGGGAAGCAGACCACTGGAGGAGCAGATGGTGTGAGGGGGAGCAAAGCTCAGGAGAAGCAGATGGAAGAAGGGGAAGCAGACCACTGGAGGAGCAGACGGTGTGAGGGGGAGCAAAGCACAGGAGGAGCAGACAGTGTGAGAGGGAGCAATGTCCAGGAGGAGTGGATGGAGGGAGTGCAGCCCAGCTCTCTCACTGTGGGCTTTTTGCCATCCTTCAGCAGGGTCTTCCTCCGCAGGACCCCCTGTACCGTGACAGCCCCAGGGTACAGGTGGACGGCCAGCTCTTCGGAATCTGCCGAGCTGGAGGGAGATGGGAACCGGTGGTGAGAAAATAGGTCCCAAATGCAGGTCTGAGTTTAGAATCAATGTGACAAGCAGCAAGTGATGGGCAGAGTAAGAGAGAAAGAAAGACCCCAAGAAACCACACAGAGGTCCATCCTCAGGAATTCAGGGCAGGTTCTAACCAGAAAGCAGGAGAGGATCACATTTTCCTAAATTTCCCTTTTAAATGATGTGAAGCATCCACTAGGAAGAGCCGCAGGGGCTGGGCTTTGATGAGGTTCGTGCGGAAAATGCTCCTATGGGAAAATTACACTGGGCTAAAAGCACGGATACAAACATACAAACACACGGAGAGCCAGAGCATAAGGGTGCCTGGAAACAGATGCGAAAACTCAAACACACACACACACACACACACACACACACACACGTTTGTATTCATACCTTTGTGGGGACGTTTCATTCATTTTTATGGGCTAAAACCTTATCCAAAACAATGACAACCTTGACCCCTACCCCACCAAACAAAACACAAGACTTTTGCCTATTTTAGTGTTTTCAATACATACACAGATTTTTTTTATAAATTTGAGGTCTCTATTGTGGGAACCTGGAAAATGTCCCTACAAGCTAAAAAGAAACAGGTTTTACAACATTGCAGAGACATGCATCCCCATACACCCAGAGGTCTGGCTGTTACACACTTTCTGATGGACATCAAGGGAAACATTGTCAACATCGGTATAAACCTAGACATGAGTTTGAACAGCGGCCTCGGTTTAGGTAAACGATTCTTCAATAAATTGGAGACCAAAGCTATTCTTAAAAGCATCATGGGGAGCATTAATGTTACAAATGTTATTATCACTGCAATTATACTGCAAAAGCAGGGCTGAAAAAGAAACAGGTCCTCTTTTTCAAAAAGTGTCACACCAGCTCAACCACAACACCTCGTGAATGGGCACTGAGCCCCACCGGTGCCATTATGGGCGGGGGGCTAATCCCACCAATTTCTCTCACACCAGCACACTGAATGAAACGGAAAGGAGGCTGGTGAAAGAGATAGCTGTGACCTACAAGCTCAGTGATGGAGGGAGGGACAGAGGATGGGACGAAGGCAGAGTGCGAGACAGTATCTGGCGGTAGTGAAGAGCGCATTCGCTCAAGTGTCCTTGACAGCAGAGGATTCTGAAGGGGGGGGGGGGACCACCACCAGGAGTACAGCACACCAACGACCCCAAGGGGGCGCCGGGGGTACCTGCTGGCCTTGGAACTTCCTCGGATGCGGCCCACCCTGGTAACCGGGCCCAGAGAGTGATAGAAGCGGCTCCTGTTGGATTTTGGGATAAGTTGTTTATAGCAGGAAGCAGCAGCCAGGGGAATGAGGGCACGGTGCATTCCCGCACATGGTGTCTCCATGGAGACATGACCAACAAGATGGCAATGGCGGCGGGCCCAGCATGGCGTGAGTGCGGCCCATGACACAGCTCTCATGGCGGACAGATGGCCCGTTTCATCGCAACTGCATCAGGTTTCAGTTGGACGTAACAGAAATGACTTAGTGATATCCCTCTCCCCACACACACACCACGGGGGTGTATGAGGGTGTTTGCCCTCACCTCTCAAAGGCTGGCCAGGGCATCTCCTCGCTGAGTTCTGAGCCATCGCTGCTGCCTGCAGAAGCAGAAGTGAGGTGTGAATGAGAGAGTGGGAGCCCCCTAGGGGTGAGTCACAGTCACCGTGCAGTCACAGAAGGCAAAGGACAGACCCAGGGAGATGCCGCTGGACAGGGTGGAACTCTCCGCCTGGCTGCGGGTGGGGGCGTGGCTCTCCATCACACTGTCGTCTAACAAGTGTCTGGAGCCGGCGTTGGGGAAAGTGGCGCTCTTGAACTCCACCGTGTTCATCTTATGGATGAAGCTGAGGAGACACGAGTGGTTGAGGACGCAGACAAAAAAGCAGCACGCACAGACCGTGAAAGAACAAGAAAAAGAGAAGGGAGAATGTTCTGGAGGCTCTAACAAGAACAAGCAGGCTCTGGAAAATGGCACTCACTTGTAGCCCAGGCTATGGCACTTCCTGTGGCCGTGGGGGAGAAGGTTGCGTGGGGAAGGGGGTGTTTGTGGCACCTTGGCCAGGGCGCCCTCCGCTACATGGCCCTTACGCCCGCACATGGGGGAGGCTGACACATCTGGGCCTGGGCAGGGGAAACAGGCTGTCAGGCTGCCTCCCAGTGTCTACCACGCTCATGAGATCAGCTACGAGATTTTAAACCAACTGGAGCCGAGAAAGAGGCGCAGTACCTTCAAGGTCCTCCCTGGAGAGGGCGGAGCGAGGCGTGCTGGCACACGGCTCGATCTTCAGAGATAAACTGCCGGAAAGATCCGTGGTTCAGACTCTGCCCTGTAAAATCTGCCTCGGGTGGCGTAACAATTCACGCAAAACACTCACTTGTAATTGTCGTCCTCCACAAACTTCTGCAGCTCCTCGATGTACCAGACGGAGTTCAAATACTTCTGGACGTGAGGCAGCAATGGTATATCTATCGCAAAAGGGCGATGGACAGAGCTGAGAGGCATCCAAACACAAGTGGTGACAGTGTCTTATCTGCAGGACGAGGAGATGTCCGACAGACCAAAGCTGGAGATGAGACCAGGAAGGGGGGGCTTACCATATTCACAGGAGCGCTGCAGGTCAGAGATGATCCGCAGGATGTTGTTCATGAGGTTGGAACGCTGCTCGCTCTCCAGGATACTGCCCGTGGAGGGGTAGGCAGAGTCTATATAAGTCAGGTCGGATAGGTACATCCCTGCAAGAGGAAGGTGAGGCAGGGAATAAGGAAGAACAGTCAATATGGAGGAGGCAGTGAAGCACAGAGTCCAGATTACTGATTTCATTTGCTTTCATTGTGGCTTTGCATTACAGTCCAGAGGCCAGAACAGCCTGACTGCTCTGAAGTCTTTTCCAAACCTTCTTACATAAAAAGAAAGTAGTAGTTTATCCTCCAATGACTGGAAGGTAATATAGCAGTTTGACAGTGACAGGAGGCTCCACACAATCCTCAACCTGAGAACAACCATCTTCCAGCCCCACGTCCCCATCAAGAATAACATGTTAGCTCTGTGCTTCTGAAAACCGACGTTCTATTGTCTGAGGGATTCTGAGGCTTTTCCAGAGCACCTCGCATGAAAACGACAGATTTGGCAGAAATTTAAAATATCATCAAGTCATCAAGTTAAGGTGAATGTTTATATGTCGTCTAAAAACAGACCAAAATACCATTGAAGGCTGGCTGGAGGTGAGCCCTGAGACCCATGCATACGCAGGTATAATCTATGGTCAGGAAGATATCACACTGTCTAAAGGTGTCCGCAAAACTGAAACGGAAATAGCCGAGAAAATGCTGGGAGTTCCAAAAGAGTAAAACCACATTAGGGTCCAGATGCGTCAGGAATGTTATGGCCGTTCCAGCGGACAGAGGAACTCCGTTTCCAGGAAATGTGTCTCCCGCTCGTCCCTAGCAGCGATCTAGGAGACGTAAACAATCGCGAACACAACAAAGGCAGGAGAGCGTGCCAGCCGCATTACTCAGACCCGAGCAAGCCCCCAGGAGAGTGGGGGGACGACGACCAGGACCCGACGCTGCCCGAGAACACAGCTGTGACACAAAACAGTTTCTCCATCATGGGGCCACACGGTACGCGACTGGATGAGATAATCCACGTCAGTGAGTGCATCTGGAGAGGTCGCCGCTTACGGTACGGAGCGTCACTGAGAAGATTCAAATTGACGAGATACGGCAGCAAGTCTGCAGCTGGCAGAGCAGAAGATTCCTCAGCCTCCTGGAACAGACGCTGGCGTCCAAAGCGGGAGGAAAAACCCACCCTTCTCATAAATCCCCAGAACGAGATGGGGCATCCAGACCAGAGCCCCTGGTCTTATTTACAGCGAGGAGCACAAGAGAAACAGAATTATACAGAATAAACAAGGCACACCCTACTGAAGCAAACAGCGGAAAACTACGTGCATGAAAACGGCTCACGTGTCAGCCTCAGTCGCCACACTCTCATCATCCCTGCAAACATGTGCACATCCCTGTCAGCGAATGACAATGCAGGCAGCGCACGGTGTCCATGGGATTCCAGCCATGACCCCCCAATGGCGCTCAGGTTGACATCTCCCTCTGTCAGAGAAAAACAGTGCGGCGGCCCCCCCCCCCCCGCCACCCCCCCCCCCCCCCCCCCCCCCCCCCCCCCCCCCGGGCCGCCCGCCGGCAGGTGGGAAGGAATAAAACTGTGGTTGACAGGGACTAATCCTGACTCTCCAAGCCAGAGGCCACAGCTCAAAC
>JAODKC010000036.1:18760958-18772724 GCA_026777985.1 Mormyrops attenuatus | reverse complement strand
GAGCCTCCCGGTGGGCGCCGCTCGTCTTTAATTAATGTAAACTGCCGGGCAGCCCCGCCGACCCCCGACCCCCCCCCCCCCAAAAAAAAAATCAGGAAAAATCAGGGCTATGAAAAGAGTGAGTACAAATTCCAAGACCTCATTTGGGTTAGAATTTCCATAACACCCAGTAAGAGCCCCTGTGGCACAGGGCAGCCATATTGGACCTTTGGCTACAACTGACCAAAAGCCACACAGAACTTTCAGCTCTCCATTCCCTCCAGTTCATCCTCTCACCAGCAGGGGGTGCCAAAGAAAAATGCCGTCATGTTTCCCTGACTTAAACCACATGCAGAAACCACGATACGATGGGCAAGCCTCTCATATGGCACGCAAGCCACCTGGCCAACCATAAGCCGTAACTCACAAATACGAACATCATGTTCAAAACAAACACACAGACAGTCGCATGTAAACAGCTGGCACAAAAATCAGATTCCATTAGATGCAGTAACTGCCATAGATCCAACTAAAAATAAGAGAATATCCAGGAGAGAAAACTGACAGGCTTAGCTCACGCTAGAGCTATGCTTTGTGACTCATGCAGGCCAGATGAGTGACCCTAGTCACCAAAACCCCACAACAAAAAAGCCACAACAAAGCCAGCGGACAATCTTAGTTTATCGGTCGGGTTTAAATCTCCCCACTAAATGCAAGCTCCACAGAAACCATTTCAAAGGACCTCTAGCTATCGTTTTTCCTACACATGGAAGAAGCCGGCAAATGCCTCTCCAGTACTATAAACCCATTTAAAGAGTTTGCTTTGTGTTTTCTTTTATAGAAAGGGTTTGGGAACATAGACGGCGAGTACTGGCTAGGTCTGGAGAACATCTACAACCTGGCCAAGCAGGGAGACTACCGCCTGCTGGTAGAGCTGGAGGACTGGGTGGGGAAGAAGGTCTATGCGGAGTACAGCAGTTTCCACTTGGAGTCTGAGAGCGAGTCCTACAGGTTGCGGCTGGGCACCTACCAGGGCAATGCCGGCGACTCGCTCAGCATCCACAACGGCAAGCAGTTCACGACTCTGGACCGCGACAAAGACGTCTTCTCGGGTAAGAGGCCACCTGCACCTCCTCAGGAAGCATCAGCACCCACACCAGTCACTTCTGTCCCTGAGCCATCAGGTCACTAAACCGGTGACCTGCACCTGTCCCCTCACTGCACTGTATCGCACGCTGAGGTTAATATTCCCCTCCTGCACTTTACCACCACTGCACTAACTCTGTCCTTATTTGCAGAGCCGAATCCCCAGTGCATCACCAATTTGTTGCTTACTTATTGTCCACTCATTCCTACATTGGTCTCTTTTTTGCACTGCTGCCTCGCATCTCGCCGATGTCTTGTCCTATTGTCTCCCCATACACCTGTCCCCTCGGAACACACCTGACACTAAAACTTGAAACTCAGTCCCAGGTTCGACCGGGTGTGTGCTCTTTCACAGGTAACTGCGCACACTTCCACAAGGGGGGCTGGTGGTACAACGCCTGCGGTCAGACCAACCTGAATGGAGTGTGGTACTTGGGGGGAGTCTACCGCAGCAAGTTCCAAGACGGCATCTTCTGGGCCGACTACGGCGGAGGCTTCTACTCCATGAAGGCCGTGCGCATGATGATCCGCCTCATCGACTGAGAAGCGGCCCGGTTTGCCGTCTCCCAGGCCTCCGCCTTCTACCTCTCAGACATGCTACCCCCTGCAGGGCACTCCAGTTTAAGAGGACCCACATGCTATAGGGCGCTGGTGAGTACAGAGACTGGAGGCACAGACACACCAGGAAAGCCTCACTTCTCAGACGCTCCATCTGTGCGAAAACCAAGATGGCCTTAGAGACCCTCAGCAGGAGCACAGAGATCCCATGGGAAGGGGGGCGAGCTGTCGTACCACAGGCAGACCTCAGTACGACTCTCTTCACCTGTGTCCGACTTGCTCCACTGGGTCATTCATGCTACAGGAGAGACCCACACCTGCTTTGGTTATATATATATATATATATATATATGTATGTATATACGGCCTCCTCTGTAAAAGTGCGTCTGAGAGGCCAATTCTGCTTCAGCTGTGTTCTCTCTCTCTCTCTCATTCTCCAACTCTCTCTCTCTCTCTCTCTCTCTCTCCTCAGTCGGCCCCTCGCCAGCTTATTTATCTCCTTATTTATAACAGATTCCGTCTCCTTTTATTTATCCCCGTGAATTCGTACTTTCTGTATGGGCCGATTAGTCAGATGCCTTCGTCCCCAACCCACATACACGTGTGTGTGTGTGTGTGTGTGTGTGTGTGTATATTTCGGGGGAGCATAAAAAACCCAACACACCCACCCGACAGGGGATGGCGCCACATCCCAGCTCGGCCATCGCCACTAAACAAAATAAAACCTTACTTTTTTTTTTTTTTTTTTAGAAGGGGCTCTTTTCTGCTTATTTACTCTGGCGCCTCTTGTCCTAAATTCCCTTAAATCGGATGGCAGTTTGCGTGGTTACATATGAGAGGACAATATACATACTGTACATGCTGTACAGATGTGTTGTACGTGATTCGGCTGATTACATCTCAACATGGTAAAAGGCGGATGGAGAGGAAATGGAGCAGACAGGCCATCACGTTAAAAAAAATGTATAAAAAACAGGCAGATGAGGAAGGACA
Organism: Mormyrops attenuatus; assembly: GCA_026777985.1. Classification (NCBI taxonomy): domain Eukaryota; kingdom Metazoa; phylum Chordata; class Actinopteri; order Osteoglossiformes; family Mormyridae; genus Mormyrops; species Mormyrops attenuatus. Next base: position 18,770,048 of record JAODKC010000036.1, on the reverse strand, counting down.
GAGCAGCCAAAGAGATTGGGCACTGCTGTGCTCAACACTCACAGAAGAACTAGGATGAAAGCTGTCAAAAATAAAGAGAGGAAGAGGAACAGAACGAAAGAGGAACTGACATTCTTTCCATCTGAAGATCTTGGATTTCACTTTCACAGAAAATGCGTTTGAAAAAATCATGAGTGCCTGGCGCAATGTATGCAGAGAGAGAGTGAGAGAGAGAGAGGATGTGATGTCTTTCAGGCTAGATGCTGAAAGATCACGGCACAAGGATGTCAAGACTGCTCCACAGATCCACTATTACAACATAGCAAGTTCTTATTTCAAAAAAATAAAGCATTTTAAAATGCAATAATTTGAAACTTATGTTTAAATAAAAGTAAAAGTGTAGTAAGTAAAAGTGTACCCAAAGCTTAATGCAAGTACAGCATTAGTCTTGCCTGTAAGGTTTAGTATTCCATAAATACACCTGTATGTTCACTACAGCCCTCAAACTTTTCACACTGTTTTTTATGCAATCCACTTCACTATGTTTGCCATGAGGCCTGAATTTAAAAGGCTATCCTACCATGTTCACTGTGAGTCTCGTATAAGCAGATAATTGAATGTTTTATTTGCTGACACAAGTGTATCCAGCTTCTTAAGAAGTCCATTTTTAGAGCTAGGGGTTTTAAAGTTATTTATAGAACACACTATTGGACGGGAGGAGCCTTCAAGGAAACATCGGTAAAAAATAGGCCATGATATGACAGTCCGCGATTGCGAGTGCCTCGCCTTTGGCTCTTGTCCTGCACACAGCACCAGCAAATCACATACACTGCTGTGTGTGTGTTTAGATGATTCTACATAGAAGCCCCTCAGATTAAACTATATTGATTTGTCTCAGCTTCCCTTGTGATCACCTTGATGCATTAATGCAGATCAGATGCTCCGTCCTTTCAAGTCCCATCATCATCATCATCATCATTTTCTGACTTTACTGATATTGGCCAATGCAGGTGTCAGCCATTACTAAAACAGCCCTTTGGATCTAGGCCAGGAGTGAATTTAACTGAGACGTTTCAGGCTGAAGGTCAGGAGATGCTAGACCACGTCCAGCAAACAAGAGACCTCTAGGGACCAGCTGGTGAAGTGTCCAACAAAGCCCTGCCAGTGATGCTGGCACTTTGGTGACATCCCCACAGCATAGCCGCCTCCACTCCTCTATGGCAACACACTGCATCACCACTGGTACAGTTCGCATTCCCGTCGTTATGGCGACAAGTCTGGCACCAGTTTCAGAACACATGCCAGTGCAGGAATTGAGTGGGTTATGATGATGCTCCTGTAATCACAAGGCCCCTCGGCCCCAAAAAAAGTACATCGCTTAGAATCGCACACACATCCTGATCATTCTGTGCACCACTAATAGATCTGACTTGACATACAAAAAGGAGAGAAGGTGCTAGAAATCCACCAAAAACAGATCCAGCATGTACATTTCCCCTTTTAATTAAACCCGACTGTGGATCCTGGGCTTCAGGAGGTTATGCTTGTTCTTTACGCCACTTCCACAGTGAGGTAAATATCTGGCAAACATTCGGATGGAGGGCTGTTTGGGGATCTGGCACAGACGGAAAGGCCCGGCACATGGGATCGGAGGTGGGGTCACAAAACATTTAAATCAGTGTGTGCGTCCACAGCGAAATAAGTCATCAACATCAATTCCAAATACATCACTGACTCCTTGCAGGCCCCGCTGGCGGACACTTTCCTGGAACAGCAGTTTCCCCCTAGGTCTGAGGGGGAAAGGAAAGCTTAACCACGTCCATTTCATGGGAGCTGCTGAGATAAACTCTCCGTACTCAAAATCCGTGTTTTTCCCACACCGTGAAATGGGAATGTTGTCAATGTTCAAATGAGGAAAAGGAGTTAATATGTGAACAGACTGATATCCATTCCAGTGATGAGGGCAGGATATCATGGAGCCACCTGATGCTATCCTGAATGACTGTCACAGAAGTCAGATACAGCTAATCTTCATTTTCTGCAAATGTGGTTTTTAAAAGAAGGTTCTGCACACTACAAGCCCAAAATGAGCCTGTATCCAGCCCCACCCAGAGGCTGGGGACCAGGAGCTCAAATTGGGCCAGGCCTCCAGGGGACAGAAACACATATCAGGGTACAAGAAGGTTCCTGTCAGCCCAACTCCACTGATATGTTTGAGAGCCTGTTCCCAGCAACACAGCAGATTCTAACAGCCCTGAAGCAGCCCAACTTGCTCCCTCCAAGCTGGCTGGGGCACTGTCAGGTGGAAACACGGGCAGGTGTACTGTACCCCATCACAGAGGGGCACCGACAGCCCGGTTTCCACAGACTTGGGTTATACTGGGTTCTCCCAGCCGTATAATTCCATGCCTCCGCTTCATCTTCAGGACATCTGTTCACACTGAGGCCATCTCACTTATATTGAAGGCTGGAGAAACCAATTGAGATTAAACCATTTTTTTTTGTGCATCACCGCTGGAGTCCAAAAAAAAAAATCCAAAATTAGACATATTTTATTATTTCCATTCGCGGGGTCTTTTTTTTTCCCTTCTTCTTCTTCTTCGAAAAACGTTATAGTTTACAGGCCCATAACACACAGTGTTGCCATGACGACCTGTGTCACCTACTCTTAAATAACCACACATAAATAAAATGTGGTAAGTGGAATGGAAAATAAAAGACCAGCACCGCAAGCTAAAAACCACAGGCACATTTCAGACCAAAATAACATCTTTCCCCAAGATCTCATTGGGGGGGATTCCAGTCGTTTTGATTCCCTTCACTCTGAACAGGTTTCTTTGTATTAAAAAAAATCCTGCGCTTAATGTCTTCTCTATACCTCTCCTGTCCTACTGAAGAGGAAGACATTTCCTCCTGAGACCGCACCATTGGGTCCATGGGATACAGCACAGCTTGATTTAAACCCCCCAGTAAAGGGGGGGGGGGGGACAGAAGGGCTTTGAAAGTCCTCCGCTATCAGGAATAAATGACGCGGGTCCCATTCAGTGGTCGTGATTATTATAGGCCAAGGGTTTTGTCAGCAGACAGCGGAGTTTAACGGTAAGCGGGGGGGAGAGGCCAGCGGAGGATTTATAAGCTCGCCAAAGCACCCGGCGCACGTTCACTAAAACAAACGGAGCGGAGGCCGCACACACGGCGGGAGGCGGCACGGCTCATAAAAACTCCTCGCCTTTAAAACGGAGCCCCATAGCCGCACATTCATAACTTCTGTCAGAAATTACAGGGGCCAGAGCTACTGGTGCAGAGCCAGAGCGCTTCAAATACGAGGTGAGGAAACCACAAAACAGGACATGGTAAAAATCACTTTGCCAGGTCAGGCACGCTCAGTGAACCTGCAGCGAGCGCATCGCAGTCCGTCAGGCTCTATTCAAGGGGAATTTCACTGAACGTGACCACGCCCCCCTGTGGCCACCAACAGACCCACATGTGCAGCGCTACAGGACAGTCTGCCTTTAGCCTCTAGGGAAGGGGCACTGCTGCTCCAGTTAGTGCTGGAGGCTAATGAGCAGTGAAGTGTTCGGAGGACGCACGCCCAGGGGCTGCTGAACGCTGACGGAAAGCCAGCGCAACCAAATCGACAGCCATGAAAGCCAGTGCCTTCAAAAAAGAATACCACTGGTGCCCAGTTTCTGACAGCCCCGAGAGCTACACAAAGGTAAACATTAATCCAGACGGCAAAATTCCATCCAGGAACCGTATATAACATTCCCCAAATACTGATTTCCTGCTGTGTGAATCAATGCAATAAAAATAAGACTTTCAATGTTTGTTTTATTATGATCTTATGCGTTGCATATTTTAAATAGTACATATTTTAAGTAGAGAGGGATTTCGCTCACTTGCTTCTACTTGCTTAAGGTCAGAGTGAATGAGAACAGTGAGGCCAAACCACAACCCCAGCCAGCGCAGAAACAGACGTACGGTCCTTTCCGTGGACGTCTCCTCACTTTTCAACACAGCTTCGAGGTGCCCAGTCGTCTAGAAAACTGATTTTGGATTCAGTGTGGAGGACATGGGGGCACCCAGGGACAAGCCCAGTGGGGGGGTGAGGGGGGATACGCAGATGACAGGCAGTGCACGCACGGCCTAGACCCCACAGGTCACAGGTGACACCTGCTCACAGACCACAAATCATGACATTACATCACCATCATGTTCCTCACCAAGGGTACGGAATCCGTGTGACCGCTTTAAGAGGAAAAGCTATGGGATTTCAAACAGTTTTATTAAAGGCACTGGTTCTACACAGATAACCTAGATGTCATGCGTTTCTGGGACATTTCCATTTCCATTCAGGAGTTTATGGACCTCAGACAAAACCGCCTTACAGGGAAATCCTACACCTGCAGGCCTTGTTTGTGGCCGATCTTGTCTTTAACCATCAATGTTAACATTCTATCCTCTTCAAAAGAGGGAATTCCCATGCACATATACACATGCATATCAAAAACATGGCTAAAATCCCCCGTAATATGGTCACAGACTGCTTCCCCTGGCATCCCAGGTAGGGCACACCTCCATGCTATATGCCAGGTGTATGACCCCTCTGGGGGGTCCGTAGTATCATTCAGTTCACCCATCAGCTGGGGCAAAAAATATTCAAGGGGGACCTCCCCATGAGAAAGCAATATTAACACCTCCCCACAGTCCATAGACCAAGTGTACTCAGAATGTCACAGTGGCATTTACCCTGGTTTAGGAATGGCTAAAAAGCCCTGTCTGGTGCTACACTTGCATGCCTGTGTCACGTGACGTGTACGGTCATGTGACACAAAGCAGGACAGGGACTTCCTTCCGGCCAGCCTGGTAAAGGAGCGGATGCGGGCCTTACCGAGGTATGGGATGCAGGAATTCATGCTCTGGCTCCTGATGTAGTCCCTCAAGCGCTTGTAGTTGTCCTCTTTAGACATCAAGTACTCCAGCCTCTCGAACACCGCCTTGTCCTTCCGGCTCAGGAGCTGGGAGAGAGGAAATGATCACAATAACTATTACTGTAATAATAATAATAAACAAATGCACAACAAAATAACAGTTTCAAAACTTATCAAGTAGAAGATTCTGATGAAGTGTGATCGTGACTTTTCCATTACAAACACGACAGCTCCACTCTGACCAAACAAATTAGCGCAAATGATGCCATGTGACATCAGTAGACTTGGATGGAGCAAAACACAACGCTGCCAAACAAACACGGCCTGAGGAATTGAGTAACAGTTGAGTAACAAACACAAATTTAGTTACAGATGACACGTTATGTCTAAAGGATTCATAACAGATGTTTTCGACTTAAAAACAAAGCAACAGATTTTTATCCATGTGTCTGAAAATATCAACAATAACTATACTGTATGAATCCTGGAGGATTTGCATTGAGTCCCGCAAATGATAGAATCTGGGATGCCTTTAAACTATGGGAGGTATTTTCTGCAAAAACTAAAATGAAAATGAAAATGATAAAATGAAAATACAATCTCCACTTTGCCATTTAGTTTCCAAAGTCTGAGCGCAAAAATCCTGCAAAAATTAAAATTAAAATGAAATAGCACCATTTGCATTTTAATTTTCCACTCATGTATGAGTCAGATGTGAAAAATTAAAAAATAAAATTAAAAACCCTTTTTGTCTTCATTTTCCAATTTGCCTTTTCATTTTCAAGTTCACTACATGCAAATATATGTTAATCGGAGCGGGGCGGTGGGCGGAGCTACGGATCACTGCTGCGCTTTCTCACTGCGTTTGCCGATTCCGGTGTCTTCGTGTTCCTTAACCATGGTCAGCCATGTCGCCCAAACTAATGGCAAAGTCACATGCGGCTTAAGTTAGCTACTTATCTGCAGCTTCCAATAGTGCTGGTACATCCCACAAGTCGACAAGAGAACCAAATGTCTTGTTCATTTTGTTGCTTTGTTTGTATGTTATGGGACATGGCGTTATGGGATGGGATGGGTTACGGGATATGCCGATCAGTTAACAGGAATTCTCGTCATACCCTACATTTGAGGGAGGGCAATTGGAGGGTAACAGGGCAGTGGGTAACTGCAGAGCAACTTCTAATGACCCGGTTAATAAGCCAGGGAAACACAATATGATGTCAAGCTCTGATTTCATCTCCAAGCAAATGATGCACTGATACTGAACTTCTAATCACTTCAGTGACAAACAAAACGGCGATAGCGTCCAGCTGTGGAGTGCAGCGTGTTTTGTGACTGATAAATAATGATATTTAATATGCGGGAGTCGCAATACCCAGACAAGGCGCAGCTGTTAGCATCTGAAGTTGCAGAGAATAGATTTTCAGGAGGTCCTGTTACCAAGGAAAAGACAAAAGACACAGATTTTTACCATGAGTCACTTTTTTGGAGGGTGACGTCCATACAGAGCTTCCCTGAATAGCCCCTTCCGAGGCCGTCCTCAGGCTGGCTCCTGTGGGCTCAGGGGCATCAGCGCCTCTCAGCATGCTGGGTAAGGCGACATGGCAGAGGCTGTGCACAGCTTCTCAGTGAGGACACAGCTGACGCAGGCATTTGGCATGCAGTGAGTCATACATGCTGAGGAAATGCAGTACTGATTAAAAATGAAATTCCTGTTGATTTGCAGCAGAGGCTTAATCACCATCCCAAATGAGAGCGAGACGCTCACATCTTCACAGCTTGTTGTTTTTGCCTGTTTTTGCCCCCTCCACCGCAGGCTCTATCTTGGGGAGAGTGCTCTATTACCCCACTTACACATCTGCTGACCCCCATGACGACTCCTTAACTAACACAGCATTCAAAATATGTCTTTGGACAATCGATATTCCCTCATCCCTATAACCCCGTGGAATGGAAAAATGTATGTATTCAGTACTGGTCAAAAATTTGGACACACAAAGCAGCAAAGGGTAGTGATAGCGTGTCGTGTCACATGACCAGGCCACCTGGCCTAAACACAGCAGAAATGGTTTGGGAGGTGTTTGACCAGAGAGTGAAGGAGAAGCAGCCAATGAGTGCTCCGCATATACTGTATGTGGGACCTCCTTCAGGACAGCTGGAAAAGCATCCCAGGAGGCCACCTCATGGAACTGGTGTAGAGGTGACAGTAGGGTCAGCCAGTCCCTGGAGTGATTGGGGTTAAGGGCCTCACCCAAGGGCCTAATGGTGGGATTACTTTGCTGGTTCATGGGTTGGAGTCCCAACCCACAGAGCTGCCCCCACCCAACAAATTATTTTTTTGCTTAATACTTTTTTAATTTTTTGCATAATTCCATGTATCTTATTTTATAGTTTTGATGTCTTTATAATTATTCTAAAATATGGGGAAAAGTACAAATAATCCTTTATATGGGTAGGTGTGTCCAGACTTTTGACTGATACTGTATATATACAGTCAAATCCTGCTAAAGTGGATTCGCTAATAGCGGAATATTGTCTATAACGGTCGAGGTCCGCTGGTCCTGGCCGTGCGCCTTTATGTACATGCAGAAAAAGCATCAGATATAGCGGACTCGCATATAACGGAATTCCGCTTATAATGGACAAACAATTTGGTCCCCAGGGCCACTTTTGTCTGTAGTTTTGTTCAGCTATAACGGACATGCAGGCTCCGCCTACAAGGCGCGTGGCGTGCTGGTGATATCCAGTGCAGATACATAGTTGGGATTATTAATAGTCACGCTCTATAAATAGGCATGGCGTAACAGCAGGCAGCACTGATTGGTCTGTGTGGCTGTCCATCACCAGGCACGCTGTGCGTCGGCAGACAACGCTCGCGGCTGGAGGGATGCAGTAAGCAATGAGGTCAATTACTACATGTACAGTATAATCTATACCACAAGTGTGTCTGCTGGGGTGTGGCATGAGTAAATGGTGTCCTGTAGTTGTTTTCTGGGCATACAGCAACTCTGGATATAACGGACTTTGGATATAACGGACTGTTTTGCCGGATCCTGTAAAGTCCGTTATAATGGGATTGTACTGTATATGGAGGTATGAGAAACTGGGTAAAATTCTGCCCATTCTGCTCCTCTCTTTACCTCCAGTCTAGAATCCATGGAATTCCCCAAGGCCACACCCACCTGCAGACGGTCCTAATGTTATACACACCTGATCTGAAGCATATTTAAGCTTGTCCTCGACCAATCTTGATGTTTGGTTTTTCCCATTTGGTTTCAGCTCTTGATCTAGGTTTTGGGAATCCATCTCTGACCCCTTAGTCCTCGGGTGTCATTTTGTTCTGTTTGATTCGTTCTGCCTTTTGGGTTCTGGTTTCTGGCTCCCGTTGGCTGGCTTACAGACCTCACTGGCTCAGTACCATGGCCTCGTCGTTAGCCTGACCCGTTTCTGCTCTGCGCTTGAGTGTTGCTCAGCCGCGTACCTCATGAGTCCTCTCAGCACTAAGTACTCAGAGTCTCCTCTCAGAGAGGACTGAGGCAGAAACACAGACATGCAGGTGTGGGCAGTGTGGAGCTGACCTTTGACCTCAGACCATGTGCTCTGAACCTTCTTACTTTTATAAGTCTGCCCTGTTCTTGTGACGACCTGCACATGACATTTGGAAGTGTTGCTGGATGGAACGTTTGAACGTCTCAGCAAACAGGGAGGAGTGCCCCATGTCTTAGACCTAGGTTGAAAAGGGTGTAAATATTGCATATATTGGCATATTGATGGTAAATCACAGACACTTCCCGCCAGCTGTACCTGACTGCAGGTGTAATACTGAGACCTCGTCTAAAGAACCTTCCTGGAAATGGCTTTCTGCACTCAAAAGAGTGACGAAGGTGAGATAATGTGTTGCTATGACATCCTAGATTGTTTTCTGGAAATATTATTTATGTGTCTGAAACCATCGGGGGAGATGGCCAATTTTCTCTTCATCTGAATATGCTTTGTCACCGTGGAGGAATATCCATCCATCTTCCAACCGCTAATGCAGTTATGGGATAAAAAAAAATAAAGACAAAAAATGCTGTCTTCTATTCTTAGCCGGGTCAATACAGGGCCCAATGTGGTGCGATTCTTCCTCTGACAGTTTTAGGTTGCGGTTTAGAATAACAAACAGGTTCTCTGAGATCCC
>JAODKC010000036.1:18750540-18760858 GCA_026777985.1 Mormyrops attenuatus | reverse complement strand
GCAAATATATGTTAATCGGAGCGGGGCGGTGGGCTCACTGCTGCTCTTTCTCAGTGCGTTTGCCGATTCCGGTGTCTTCGTGTTTCTTAGCCATGGTCAACCTTGTCGCCCAAACTAATGACAAAGTCACACGCGGCTTAAGTTAACTACGTATCTGCAGCTTCCGATTCGTTTAGCTTTTTATTCGTAGCGTCTTATTTCGGGGCTTAAGTTATTTTAGCTTCCTTATAGGGGAGGGTTCACAGCTGCACATGCTGTACAGTTTTTAGTCAAGACATGTTGAAAATACGAAATAAAATATTGCAGAAAATACCTCCCATATTAAACAAGCTGCTCATGCTCCCAAAAATGTATTAACATACATTATTCAATGCTTAATACAGACGTTTGGAGGAGGAGGAGAGCTCCCAGTCCTAAATTTTCCCGGTTTTCCTTTCGGGGAGGAAACGCCATACTTCTAGACACCTTCCACTGCAATAATAATCATGACTTCACATATTCGTATAAAACTCCCTCCTCTGAGATCCCCAAACACCTTATGGTCACCACGTTCTTCAAGGGAAAACAAGCTAGGTACAGAAATAAGAATGAAGACTCACAGCACATCAGTTGTGACCTTATTGGTTGGTCATTTAACAATTGAAATTATACCAAATGTTGCACAGGTGATTTTTTTTGTGATTAAAACAAAATTCTAATGATCGAAAAAGAAACCAGTGACCAATATTTGTAGTTTCGCTTTATACAAACTTATAAATAGGTATGTGAACAGGATTTCTGAGAGTGACACTTGGATCCCTACAGGCCCTGGAAAGCGGGAGATTGACTCCGAGGCTCTGCACAGCAGTAGCGAGGATGCGCTCCACTCACCGCCCATGTCTTTGAGAGCCTGAAGATCGGGGCGCTCTGTAAGCCCGACACCACGGCCATCACTGCATGGAGGTTGTTCAGGTCACACAGTTTCTGAATGGAAAAGTAGGGGAATTCATATCAGATTGGACAGATTTCATATCATAACTGGACACAGAATGCAAAAAACAACCAAAACATCACCCGACGTCCGCAAGACCTACTGATGCAGGCATACCTTGGCGGTCCTGATGTAGAGGCTCAACACTTCGGCTCTGATCTTCAGGGTCTGAGCGTGGAGGACCTCCCTGACCACCCAGAAGCTGACCTGACAACCATGACAGACAGAGCACTTATCACCCAGCAAACAAACCTTCTCACATCTTACTCATAAACTAGGGGCTGGTGCTTTTGGCAGTTGGGGGATTTAACATGCAACATTTAAAATCAAAGTCATAGGACCTTTGTCATCTTCAGCTGTGTGATGCATGGGTCATACACGAAGACGAAATTTTGGTTTTGTGGGTCATGGTGCAAGAAACCGTAAAAAAAAATTTTGAGGCAGATTTAGTTTCACATTGATATTTACTAATTAATCTGATGCTTTTAACCAAAGCGAGTAGAGGGCTCCCTGGATTTCAGCCCACAATCTTCACATTGTTAGTGCCAGGCTCTACTTGAGACACAGGAGCAATACCTTTCTTTAACTTGATTGGCAACCTGGTTAAAAAAAAAAAAGGGGTTTTATTGGCTCTTTGGCGGACTAAGTTAATTACATACTCAAAACAAGTTCTCATTTTACTTAGAAAAAAACTGCAAGCAATCTAAGCGGGAGACAAAAGGAAAACGTCTGTGTGACACCTCTGCTCCTTCAAAATCGGCTATGACACTGGGCCACGCAGCCACGACTCCCAGAAAACAAGGAAACACCAGCATCCCCGAGCCTCCCTTTTTTCCACAGCTGTCTGTACAAAATGTTCCTAAGCATCTCCTTCAGACAGATACCGGCTGTATAAATGGGCTCAGCTTAGCCAAGTCAGAAATACGGCCCATGGAGATCGGTAATCATTCCGCTCAGGGAGCGTATGTGGGACAGCGGTGACACGTTTGCGTCATCCCATGACGGCTGATCCCAAAGGTTCAGCGACCGGGCGGTTTGCGGCTCAGTGAGTCAGATGCTGTGTCTGCGATCGGAAGGTCGCCGGTTCAAATCCCAGGGTTGGCAGAATGACGTCATTGTTGGACCCTTGAGCAAAGTCCTTAACCCCCAACTGCTTCTAGCACTGTCTGACCCTACCTTCTTAAATAAATTCTCAAACACACACATGCACTATAAGTACATATGTACACATACATACTGGGGCACAAAAGTAATACATCCTTCGAGTTAGAGCTCCAAACACACATATCCCAGGGCCGCTTCCATAGATAAATCCATGGGATAAATGGAAATGCCACGTGAGCAGAAGAAGCTGGCCGGCTAGGCCAGCGGACTGGGGTCAGTACCTCCTATCCAGCATCACCTGACTCCATCACAGGGCTCGTTCTGAGGAGAAACTGTAAAACAGCTTACAGGCTGAAGCAGGTATAAATCACCCGGAGCCTTATTTATAAAAGGAAAAAGGGACAGACATTCATGCTGCCCGTGGATACCGCCACACAGGCTTACCTAGCGGCTTTTCTCCGAACGTTTTTTCCACATACCGTGCTTTTCCAGTAAGAGACGTCACCTGATTTTCGAGGAAGCTAAGCAAACAAAGGAAAGCAGCGCAGCCCCGGCGACCCGGGACCTTATGCGAAGCGGCCAGCAACCGGCTAATGTGGAACATCTGCCCCGAGCGAGGCTTCTGTGAATGAAGCGGGAGTATGAGGCAGCCAGGAGGAGACAGAGGAGATATCGCCGCATCTTTAAGACCGTAACGACCTGAGGTCTCAAATTCACATATTTGGACGGTGTGGACATAAAAGCCCGCTTTAGGACGGATTCCTTCATTGCTATCAACACAGGTCCATGAAAAATTACAGGCATGGAACCCGGCCCTGGATAAAAGAACTGACTAATAAAAATCAGTAAAAGATCTTGAGAACATCGGCAAGATGAGGAGATGTAAAGTGAGCCTTTGCATGGCTGTTTGACAAACGGATGCCTCGGTAGGGGTCATTCCGCCTGGTTGAGCAGTGGCCAGCGCTCCAGGGGAGCAAGAGCCAGGCCAGAAAAGGCTCCCTGAGCCGGTGGGGGGGGGGGAAAATCAGCTGCTCAGAGCCACCTGGTCAACACTCTGCAGGGAGCAGTCACCAGCGAAACTCTCTGGGTTTTATAGTGAGGTTTATGGTCATATAAAGTGTCCCGTTAAAGAGTTTACTGTTTCAAGTGAATAATATGAATAAATTTGAGAGCATGGTAACGCAGGTCTAAGGCATTTAATTACATAAGCATCCCGCTTGTAAAATGGGACCAGATCTAAGGAGCCTTCTGTCCTACAGATAATTCCTAAAGCTTGGCTGGATCGGGCCAGTTGAGGCGGTCAGGCCTGAAGGTGCTCAAAACCCAGCCCGGTGACGCCTTGAAGTCAGTTACTGGCTGAGCTTTAGCTTTTTCTGAGACGTGGAGCGGAGGGGAGCTTGAATTACTCTACCATACGCCATCGATGTGGCCACAATGACTGAGGCACCCGACAAATAAACTTCTTCACATGTTTTTAGACCTTGGGGAAGGAATGAAGACATAAGAGGAGGAGAAGAACTTAGCATGAGGAGCACACACGAGACCCAGGCCCTCTTTTTCCAATGCACATCATTCGAAAAGCACATTTTGCAGGGCTCCAGGCGTCTACATCATTAACATCTTGAATCGCAGTTTAGCGATTGTAAGAAATGGAAGTTTCCACATGCCACTCGGAATATGTTCTTTTTCATACATGCTAATATTTATGCTGGGGAACAAAGCCTGTCTTAGGTCAACTACAGAAAGTAACTGTATGCAGAAACGGTTCTGCAAAGCTGTAGAGTAAAAAAAGAAACAAATGGCTCGTCTCTGTGTGGGTCACGCACGGCACTCTGGAGAACTTTTCTCTTCTGGTTGTTAAATCCCCCTGAGAGGGGTCCTTTCTGAACTGCTCCATATTTACTTCTAAAAGTGGTGCTTTTGCTAACCCATTTCTCAGTTTCTCACTCCAGGCTGGGAAGGCTTGCCCTACTGTGCCATGAGCAGCTAACGCTGCAGACATGCATCCCAATAATGAAATGAGCTCCTTGGGTAAGAATCCAGACGTACAAGAACGGGGTGAAGTGCAGAACTATAAACCGAAGTGTAATCCGTAATTGAGAATTACAGTTATTAAACTGATCACCCTCACTTCCAATGAACAATTTACGTTCCGAAAGAGAAGGGCTACCTTCTGTTTTGGTTTCCATTTCATATCCAGTTACGTTTGTTTCCATGTAGCCTTCCAGGCCCGTGAACATTATCATCGGTTTTGGTTCAGGGGAAGGTTTGCGAATTTTCATCATCTGTTCATTCTGAACGCTGGAAAATACTCGACACCTTACATACACTTTGAGCAAAAGGGTGGACATGCAGAGAGTGCCGGGTGGCAGCCAAGGGCAGGATGGAAAGTGCGTACACACCCTGTTTGCTAAGCTAAAGCGCTAGCGCACCAGGTGGGCCCTACCTGGTTGAACCTGCGTGTGAAGGCCACCACGTTGGGGGCAGAGCTGTGCTTCTCCTTCTTATTCCAGCCGCAGCTCGACAGCTCCTGTGGAAAAGAGGGGATTGAACATGGCCAAGGGTCAGAAAAAGCAGCATAAATCATCTTCATCATCTTTTTCCAGACTCACAGAGTCCAAAAAACTCATCATAGCACCAATGCTGAGCCAAACCATGAACCCCTACAGCACAGCAGAGCTGTAATCAAACCGAAATGCGTTTCTGACTCCAATACCACAAAATGAAAACGGACCAATCGCAGCTCTGGGGAAAGGTGGGGAACGAGATGGGTATTATAGCCAATCAAGTACTGTTAAATAAACTCAACGTCGGGTAGACTTCAGTAACATCGCAGGGAGTAAACAAGCGGTAACACTAGCATGGAGTGATGAGAGACTCTGCAACTCATCCATGCAAGAATTTATCTTTGGAGACCTCGAATCTATCCAGCTGAGAAAACCGAAGATCTCCTGAGCTGTAAGTACGAGAGAAACGGACCACACTCAGGCGTGAGACGGCTTTCCTGGGTCCTGAGGGCTGCCCAGGGCTCAGGGCCAGCTCATAACCGAACATGCGAGCTGATGTAATCGTAGGAAAATCTTATGTAAGCCACATTCATCACGCTCTCTCTCTCTCCTGCCGGTCCCCACGGAATGGCTGCCTTGAACAGCCATCCCTCGAACCTCAGGCCACACCAGGGCAGACTAGCACTTCCCTATACGAACAAAATGAAAACAGTTATTTAGTATGTATAGGAAGGCATCGACGGCACGTACAAGTTGTACGATGACTTCAGAGAGGGATTCCAGCTTCCTGCTTTTTGGAATCTATTTTAGAGGCGCAAATAAACATGTGTTCATGCTTAGTTTTTTTTTGTTTAAATTTTTCCTTCCTCCTGGCAGAGGCTGAACTTAGCACAAGGATTTTCTTTGCTTAAATGTCTGGCCCGCGAGAGACATCTGTCACATTGCTGCTCTGTGGGGCTGGGTACAATCAGACTGCTACAGATTGTTTGCCGGGCAGGAACATGCAGAGATCTTGCATCCACTGGCTGAAGTCTACACTATAAATCCCACTAATAACACTTTACTGCTGTTAATAAGGCAGAAAGGACAGGAAGTCAAACAGCGGCAAACACGATGACCATCACAGCCAGGCACTATAAACGTTTTTTGGGGAAGTGTTTAGTATTTCGATCCACTGATAAATGACTACTATACAATGTATTGAATTTTTATGTCATATTCGATACATTTTTACATATGAAGTGGCTTGATAATGCATGTTTATACTGATATACATACACAGTTTTGTGTACAGATTTATTTATCGTAAATGGAGACAATATGGTTTGCCTTGAAATGGCAAGACGAATGGACCAGGAAGTGCCTGAAAACATAACACTGTAAGTATGCTTGAAAATGCTGTGCATCAGCAGATGTGTAAGGTACAAATCAGGCAGGTGGTACAGATCAGGTACTGACTGACACCCTTACAAAGCCCCGCCCACCCACACCGTGTCAAGATGCCGGATAGTGGAATGCAAAGAGAAATATTGCAAAGCACAACACATGTACCAAAAAGAAAAATGAGAGCCAAACATTGTTAAAAAAATAACTCACAAAAACATACATAGTCAAAAAATTTGCCAAAGAAAAATCTTAATAACGGCACTTAAGACATTATGTCTTGTTTTGACAAGCATTTGAATGGTCTAATACTTTAAATATTAAGTTATATGTCAGGCGCTTGGATATTTAGTCAATCTGTATTTTAAAAAAAGAAAAGCGATAGTGAAGAGCCAGTCAGTCTTCCTTGGGCAAACACTGGTCAGAATTGACACGCGGTCACATTAGCCAAAGCACGCCATTCATTATCATTCATTTCTGCAGGTCTACATGGCAGGTCTGGCAGCCAAGAGGTGGTGCTCATTTTCAGAAGTTTCTTCATACTGCCAAGATCTGAATGCAAACAGATGAATGGTAAAACAATCGCTACGCTGCAAGCCTGAGAAAGTCACTACCCACCACACTCGCTCCAAACCCTCCGCAGAAAGTATCCACATCCCATAAAGAACACCTCCTCTATAAAAAGTTATTTGAAAGACTGTCGGCAGTGGCCACAACAAGGCGATGAATGTGACCAAGAAACTGCTGCTGGACGGGGGTGGCCGGGCTCTGACGGGGGTGGGGGGCGGACGCAGCAGTTTGCAAAATCAGGCCCCCGCTGCGGCCCTCCCTGTCTGTGGTGGAACCCCGAGGACCACAGACGGCGGGCAGCTCCCCACGGAAATGTAGATTCTCTCTTCAGCTTGGGAGGGTTAAAGGGCTGCCAAGAGGAAGGAGGCCGTCCGCTATCAGACAGTCAGCCGCAAACGCGCTGAAATACGGCCTGTGTTTCTACGGCTGGAGTTGATTGGGGAGGGCTATTTGTAAGTTTAGCCTTCATATTGCAGTGTATGACCACAGGCTGATTAAACACAGAGGCCAGCAATGCTCTCCCTGTGTTGCTAGATTCCTCCAGGTGCTCCAATTTGCTCCTGCAGCCAAAAGATATGCAGTTAGGATAACCAGTGTCTCTAAATTGCCAGTTGAGTATTATTGCATGGGTGTGTATTTGCCCAGGGATGAACTGGCATCCCATCCAGGGTATACCCCAGCCCCCAGACCGGGCTAAGCAGCTGAATGATGGATGGGTGGATTGTATTTTTTAAAAAACATCCCACGGTGCAATTCTGCAGAAACATGCGTAAATTAAAAATCTAATTTCTAATTAGGAATTGCAGGTGACACTGCCGAGAAAAGTAAAAAGCTCCTGAAAATGGTCCCGAAGAAAGTGTCTCAGACACGCAGACAGACACACACTAACTGTACTGTTTACCAGCGTGATTTTAGCTCAGGACGGTTTCATAAACTCAGGGGTAATATCCTTTTTAGCTAAGTGCTACAATTAAAACACAACCCTGACAGACAGAGGAAGACAATCTCCTGCTCAGCTTGGCTATTTCAGCTTGAACCACAGTCATTTAACACTCCCCGGGGACATGTTAACACAGCTGGGTTTGCTTGCATGCTAATCCAAGGGCTTCTTCCTTGCTTTTTTAAGCTTTTAAATAAAAGGCTGTTTTTAAAGCA
This sequence comes from Mormyrops attenuatus, assembly GCA_026777985.1. NCBI lineage: Eukaryota > Metazoa > Chordata > Actinopteri > Osteoglossiformes > Mormyridae > Mormyrops > Mormyrops attenuatus. The sequence continues at coordinate 18,753,169 of JAODKC010000036.1, read as the reverse complement.
CTAAATTCGAAGGGACTAACGGCCAACAGCTGTGTTCTCAAAAGCAAACTACTCATAAAGTGTGTCATTGTGTAACAACAGTGCTCAAAATTCACCACTTGTCGAGGTTAACCTGAGCTAACCTCAAGTTCACAACACTGGATTTTTAATTAGAAAATAACAAAACTGCCTAAAGATGGTCCTAAGTACTGTAAGACTGAAAACAAGCACTGGTGGAGTCCCAACTCCAGGTCCTACTGGACAAATGTAAAATGAAACAGGAACAACTGGAATTAATGGTATTTTCCTTTTTCAATAAATACCAAACACTACTGACAGATTTTGAAAATGAGTAAAACATTATACTATGGTTCTCCTAGAAAGTACAAGATGGCATTTAGCCAATGAGTCATGTCAGGTCGCTGCAGCTGAAAGTGGCATCTGACCCTGCCCGTCCCCTGGTACAAGTGATGCCTGAAGCCTCACGTAATGGAAACGCCGTCCTTCGCAGAACAGCCGAGTGTGGCTCCACCACAGAAAGACACTGGAGCGAGTGAAAATCAGAGCAGCCCATCCAAAGAAGAGGGATTCACTGTAAAGCTCGGCTGGACACAGTTTAGACGCACGAGAGGCAGCTTGCATTCTTACGACCCTCTCCATAGCCCATAATCAGGAGAAACCTGGACAGGACTACAATGGCCAGCAGGGATATTTGGCAGTTAACGGGAAACGAGAAAGGCTGTAAATCAGGCTCTGACATCATGATGGAAAGCCCACAGGCATTTCAGTGAGCGGGCGGCATTATGAGGCCAGCCCCAGCACCAAAACCTCGGACATACAGAAACGTCTCTTCTGGAGCTGACAAAGGCACTTCAAAAAGCACCAAGTCTAATTTGTCAGATCGCAAACACCAATCTGACTGTACAAAACATTTGCCTGGACTATCCTCTTGAAAAATAATGACAATTCCAGGAACCCCAGAATGTTCCAGTTTTTTGCATCCACTTTCCCTGAGAAGAATTAACCCCCCTTGGGAAAAAAAAAACAAAATAGCACAGCCAGTGGAAAAGTCGTCAAGAAGATGAGATTCAAAGACCCCAAAGAGGAGAAGCACAAAACGCAGAAATTGATGAAGCCGGACCAGAGAATGACCGACTCAATTAATGGGTTTAATGGATATAATGAATAGAAGTTATTCAAACCACACAGCACCACTATTTCACAGCTAAAATTTCCATGGGGAAATTTTGTTAGACTTCCATTTTTAGAGCATGCACATAAAATGAAAACATGACACAAAGGCTAAAACGGATTCCGCCCCCTGAGCCACTGCTTACGCCCAGGCATCACTTGGAAAAATGGGAGCGAGCGCTCCCCACAGTTAGGATCAAGAGTCTCACTGTATGCAGCCCCTGCACTGGGTCCAGTTAGCCTGTCTGGGTGAAGATGGCTAGTTGCTGGCCCCAAACAGCAGATTAGAGCCTGGCCCGCTCACGGCAGCTGAATAAAACCACAAATCATCTCAAGCAGACTTTTAATAACCCCCCCCCCCCCCCCCAAAAAAAAAGAAAAATAAAAAAACATGAAGAATGACTGACTGAAGTTGCATGTTTTAGTGGTCCAAAACGGCTCTGTTCAAACCTGCACAAGATAATGGGCAGTCAGATAACCCAGGGGGATGTACATAGGCTTAAATTGTCCTCTGCATCAGGGGGAAACGGAGACTGAGATGTAGAAATCTGAGTCTCACACTGGCGATAAATCTGCACCATGTGTATGCAACAGGGAACCGACTCCAGAAGACTTTTAGGTTCGTAGCACTACAGCCCATGACCTGGATGAACGCCACCTCAGTCACTCAGACGCCTAAACGGCCCTGCTGAATAAATACACCCTTGTAGGAAGCAGAAATGAGCTTCCCTTAAGAAAACTGCTCCAGGCTCATCCTGGCGCGTAAGGCAGCTGATGCCTGACAATGATACCTGACCTGTACAGTGACGGCATGCAACCACAACTGAAAAACTCCTGAAATACATCCTGGCCCAACCCCCCACAGTGCTGAGCCTACAGACCAGTAGTAGCCTTCATTTACAACAACCCATGTGCCCAAAATAAACCTTAGAGCTGTACGTGATGAAGAGCTGTACTGAATTACGCACAAGGAGTCGATCAATTATGTCCCACCAGTAACCGAGTGCCTGCCCCCCCCCCCCCCCCATGCATTTCTGCCTCTAACAGTACATCAGAGTCACTGAGTAGAACATGGGGGGTGTGATTTCCCTTCTCTGTTCAGACACACTCTTTCCTTTGGTTCGCTGGGCCTAACACAGGCCTTAGTGATCTGTGGCTCACTCACACCCAAGCATCCCGCTTGAGCCCAGGTTGAAGACCATGGCCTGGTTCCCACCTGGGCAGCCATGTTTTATATCGTGGCTATAGGGCAGGAGGCTTCCTGCATATTCCTCCACGCAGAACAACTCACTGCTTTTAATGATAAATCAAGGCAAAGGCTTTACATTATTTAAGGGTTAGGCTCTGACAATGAGTAATATCAGGAGTAACCCCCCCCCCGGGGGGGCGCCCCCCCCCCCCCCCCCCCCCGCCGGGGGGGGGGAGATGATGAGGGGGGGGGGGGCGGGGGGGGCCAGCC
>JAODKC010000036.1:18725045-18750440 GCA_026777985.1 Mormyrops attenuatus | reverse complement strand
CACCCCACCCCATGAGCAGATGTTTTTTCCATTATAAATCTGAAGGGGGGCAGGATCGGAAACTCGGGCCCCAGCTGGCCGATGCTCTCTAACTGAACCATCATGTGCTGCCGGTCTGGCCTGGTCCACACGTCCCTGAAGCATGACAGAGGCTGTGCTAAGCCAGGCTGGAGGCTTCGGGATGTCAGAGAACAGCAGCCCCGCTCAAGCACACGGCCACGCCAAGGTTAAAAGCAGACAGGAAGCTCCAATGGACTCTGACAGTCCGACAGCACAGTGCCGAACTTAATGCAGTAGTAATAAGAGCAGGAGACTGGGTGCTAACGCCGTCATGGCTGGGGGTTATGGGGATGTTGGCTAACCCAAATCCCTGACCCTCACCGGTACGTCACTTTGGATGAAAGCATCTGCTGAACAAATGTAAATGTTTCATTCATTCATTCACTCATCTGACTCTCCTATCCAAACCAATTTAGTAGAGGGGTTACAATTCATGTGCGGTCCCTTGGATTCAGTGGTGTGCACTGGCACCGAGACTGCAGCCCACAAGCCCTTGCTTTGGGTCAGCAGTCAGCCATGATAGATGCAATCGGCAGCAGCATCCAAGCAGACGCCCAGGAACATTCCAGGAATGTCACACAAGATCACGCCATTCAGCAGCAAGATGATCGCATCAACAACACTTTTTCCCTTCGGTATCCGTGTACAAACACTGCAAGCCAGGTTAACAAACAACCTACCAGCTATTACCATGAAAAAGATATCTATTTATTACGGAATTTCAAAAAGTTCATCAAGTCGCAGCCAATTATTGACTGAGAGGGGAAATATTATACAATTAAGGTATCCAATGATTCCCAGACCTAACAAAACACTAGTACACATTACGCATATGTAGTTTTCTATGAACATGGCCTGGAGGAAAGTGAGGCAATCATCAAAACCTTAAATTAGAGACCAGTTCAACCTCTGTGGATTAAGTAAGTAAGTATAAGGTCTTAACCAGACTGGCAAAGAATGTGTCCATCATAGAAGAGGAGCTGATTCACTAAGCTTAGGCAAAGCTACTAGCTACTGCATTAAAATTTATTGCGATATTTATTCTTTTAGCATTACGGTTTGCTCATAAACACTGAAGGAAATCAATCAGCCCATCAAATGCTTTGCTGCATGACAAATGGTGTGTACCAGACCAAAGCTTGTAACACACTGCCCCCTGCTGGATACACTCAGCTACAGGTTCCAACGAAGCAGCTTCAGCAAAATGGGAGATACAATTCCACTGTGCCAGTATTAGGAAGGTGGCAACTACTCACCTCGGGCTGGATAGCTTTGAACACGGGTGCATCCATGAGCGTGATCTGGCCCTGAGAGAGAGGGAGAGAGAAGTACTGTGTGGAAAAAGAGAAACACACATCTGATCCTCACAATGAATTTATGAACAAGACACGTATGTCCTTGTAGGCAAACACAATTAAGGACATGGAATATAAGAGATGGGTCAGGAGGGGTAGGGGGAGCTGTGGATAAAGGAAATAGTACCCCTTGGGCTCCAACACATGCACTGCGTTTAGAGTCTAAGGGTATTGAGCACTGGGCTGGGTGACAGTGCTCCCAGCTAGAAAATCTGACATGGCAGGAGCACAACCTGATACCCTCCAAAGGAGGATGACAGTAGTATGTCCGCTTGGGATGGGCACATGTGCACAGCCGCAGGAGGTAAGGCGGCAGCCACTCAGCCAGGGTCTGGCTCTGTCCGTGAATAACACCTCCTGAGCCAGGACCAAAGAGACTGGCCAAAGAGCCTTTGCCCACCAGGCTGAATGAAAGACCATTACTTTAAATTTATTTTACAATTATATACCATCCATCCATTATCTACCGCTGTCCCGGGTCGGGTCGCGGGGGCAGCAGTCTAAGCAGGGAAACCCAGACTTCTTCCAGCTCCTCTGGGGGAATCCCGAGGCATTCCCAGGCCAGCCAGGAGACAGTCTCTCCAGCGTGTCCTGGGTCTTCCCCAGGGCCTCCTCCCAGTGGGACATGCCTGGAACACCTCACCAGGAGGCATCCTAAGTAGATGCTCGAGCCACCTCATCTGGCTCCTCTCGATGTGGAGGAGCAGTGGCTCTACTCTGAGTCCCTCCCGAATAACCGAGCTCCTCACGCTATCTCTAAGAGAGAGCCCAGCCACCCTGCTGGGCTCATGACCATAGGTGAGGGTAGGAATGTAGATCGACTGGTAAATCGAGAGCTTTGCCTTTTGGCTCAGCTCCTTCTTCACCATGACAGACCAAAGCAGCGCCCGCATCACTGCTGACGCCGCACTGATCCGCCTGTCGATGTCCCGCTCCATCCTTCCCTCACTCGTGAACAAGGCCCCGAGATACGTAAACTCCTCCACTTGGGGGAGGACCCCCTCACCGACCCAGGGAGAGCATTCCACCCTTTTCCGGCTGAGGACCATGGTCTCGGATTTGGATGTGCTGATTTTCATCCCAGCCGCTTCACACTCAGCTGCGAACTGCTCCAGTGAGAGTCGAAAGTCACGGTCCGATGAAGCCAACAAAACCACATCATCTGCAAAAAGCAGAGACCTAATCCTGAGGTCACCAAACCGGACACCATCAACGCCCTGGCTGCGCCTAGAAGTTCTGCCCATAAAAGTTATGAACAGAATCGGTGACAAAGGGCAGCCCGGCCAGAGTCCAACCCTCACCAAAAACGAGTCCGACTTACTGCCGACAATGCAGACCAAGCTCTGACACCGGTTGTACAGGGACCAAACAGCCCTTATAAGGAAGCCCGGCACCCCATACTCCCGGAGCACTCCCCACAGGACTCCCCAAGGGACGCAGTCGAATGCCTTCTCCAAGTTCACAAAGCACATGTAGACTGACTGGGCAAATTCCCACACACCCTCCAGGACCCTGCTGAGAGTATAGAGCTGGTCCACTGTTCCATGGCCAGGGCAAAAACCACATTGCTCCTCCTGAATCCGAGGTTCAACAATCCGACGGACCCTCCTCTCCAGCACCCCTGAATAGACCTTACCAGGGAAGCTGGGGAGTGTGAACCCCCTATAGTTGGAACACAACCTCCGGTCCCCCTTCTTGAAGAGGGGGACCACCACCCCAGTCTGTCAATCCAGAGGCACTGCCCCGATGTCCACGCAATGCTGCAGATGCAGGGCTGTCCTGGTTGACACGCAACATCCAGAGCCTTGAGGAACTCCGGGAGTATCTCATCCACCCCCGGGGCCTGGCCACCGAGGAGCTTTTAACCACCTCAGCGACCTACCACCTCAGCGACCTCCGCCCCAGAGGTAGGTGAGTCCACCCCCAAGTCCCCAGACTTCCTCATTGGAAGGCGTTTCAGTGGGATTGAGGAGGTCTTCGAAGTATTCCTTCCACCGACCCACAACGTCCCAAGCTGAGGTCAGCAGCGCCCCATCCCCACCATAAACAGTGTTGATGCTGCATTGCTTTCCCGCCCTGAGCCGCCGGATGGTGGAACAGAATTTCCTCAAAGCCGTCCGGAAGTCATTCTCCATGGCCTCGCCAAACTCCTCCCATACCCGAGTTTTTGCCTCAGTTCCTTCTGACAGGGGATTCCCAGCAGACCCTCACAATTATGTACAAATAATAAAAATGTAGACAACGTATTGACACCTGCTGAAAGGAGACCCACCAGATTCACGCCTTACAGGTTACTCCTGAGGTGAAGCAGAAAAAAATAAAAGATTTTGTACAAAAAAGCGAGACAGAACCAAGAGGTAAGCTTACCGCATACTCATCTGGGGTGACCTTGAGAACGTCAAACACCACGGCGTCAAAGCTCTTCTTAAGTTCAGAGGAGCCCCTGTCGCTGAGAGACTCCGAGCTGCTGCTCTTCTGGGAATAAAGGAAGACAGATCAGCCATGAGAGACCAGGCGACTGCCATTCCGGCTCCAGGGTGAGGGAGAAAGGAAGAGCAGGCGTCAGCATTAAGATATCTGACCCGGAAGTGCATCAAACTCAATGGATCATAGATGTCTTCCAGACATTACACTGATTCAAATAAGGTTTTGGCAGCTCAAACGACTGCCGACGATGAATAGGAACTGTGACAAAGCGGAGCTACCCCCTCACCTCAGAGACAGGAGCTGTATAGGTGGAGACTTTCGAACGCCCATCCGGGACGTTCATCATTCCCATTCCATCAGTCGTTACCCCAAAAATGTCCTCATTGTCATCAAACGCCACGTGCCAGCTGGGCCTTTGCAAAGCTGTGGGCACACAACATGAAAAGACTTAACTGTGAGGAGCATGCGAGTGAGAATCATTTATGGCTAAAACCCACGGGCAGCAGGCGTGACCCCAACACCGTGCCCGAAAACAGCACACCCAGGGGAACCCGCCCACGCTGATGGCGCTGCCTCGAGTCAAGGGCTGGGACAGCCAACGGTCCTGCAACCGAAATGCATTCTAATATTTCACACTGAAAACTACTGACAAATACCTAAACCCGAAAATGAAAATAAAAAAATTATTTCTGAAGATCTGAAACTGCATATAACGTCATTGGAAAAAAAAATCATTTCAAAATTGTTTTTAGCAATTACACTATTATAAAAAAATTAAACTGAAGATCGGATTTGACCATCCTCAGACAGGCCAGGAGCACATAGCGATTCCCAAAAACTGCTCACCTATCCTGAGCCAGCACAGGAGGGGTGCACTGGGGGGGGGGATGTTTGGGGGAAAACCAAAGAACTGCCATAGTAACTGATTAATGGTTTGTATAGCAGACAAGCCTGAATGGCATGGAGCTGGTTCTGATTGCGGTGACTTACCAGAGCCCTGTCATTCCAGCATGACAAGGCTCCCCTGCAGGCCTGGCCACCTCCTCACTGCGCTCTCTGGACAAGGATTTTGGGTGGTCCTGCAGTGAAAAGCAGGAGAAACTCCATCACTACATGGCACACGGCATGAGGCTTACATGGATTTGAAACCAAAGCCCAAAAAGTGCACGACGCAAACCCAGAAGGGCACATGAGACCAGCACTCGGCCCCCAAGCGACATTCATTAACTGCAAAGTAAACACAGCGTAGACCATGTTTAGTTTTTCATCTCACTTTCTGCTTGGATTATTCTTGTGATGTCCTATTGTGGGGAGAAGGATTCCATAACTCATTATTACAACAAAAAAGAAAAAAAAAATTCTAGAAAACAAAAATTCAGTCCACTGCCATGCCTTGTACTGCAGCTAGGTGGAGCTCTGACACCGAACAGCACCTGGTAACGCCTTTTGAGCGCACAGCCAGCCGTTTCCAGTATGACTGCTTAACCACCTTAGGTAGTGCTGATTCAGAGCCTAAATATGAAAACAGGCAAACCCCAGTTAATCTAAAGTATTTGGTCCATCAATGAGCGTTACACTCAAAACACGCCCCGTTCACGCTCACACAGCCCTTGAGGTGAGCTACCAGCCTGTTTATACTGGATAAACAAAAAAGGTGGGACTATAAGGATCCCAGTGTGAACGGCGGCGCCCGTGAGCAGGTCAGGCAGTTCAGTCACACGTGAAGACGGGAGGACAGATGCCTCTCCCTGGAGTGCAACACACTCGCCTCCGAGCAGAGAGGCGGCAATCAGAATCACGTTACAAAATAGAGTAATCGATACATTCCAACACAGAGAAAAAGTTCAGAGGTGATGTAATGCCAGCGTCCTGTGGGTCTGAAACCCCGCGCTGCTTTTATTGACAGCGTGATGACAGGCTCCCCCCCTCCCAGCATGATGACACTTGACCTCCAGCCCTCATCTCCCACTGGCCAAAGCTTTCACCAAAACTCCCTTTCACCACATTCAACTAGTTAAAATTTTAAGGCACAAACTAAATCCACGCTCATGTTAGAGGTGCCCAGGGTGATTAAGGTTTCCTGTCAACCGGCAATGGTCTGCCTGGGCCACATTCATACATCAGTAACACACAGCTGCCTTTAAGAATTCCAGTAAGGCAGCAGATCATACAATGGGTACCTCAGGATAGCTGGTTTAAGTGCCAAAAACCAGCTTATGAGGGGGCAGCCCTGAGCTAGAACCCCCACCTGCAGTACTCCACTTAAAGATTTTTGGAGTTTGGGGACTTTCTAAAATTAAAAGGCTTTAACTGAAGGTGTATAACTTCCTCATGCAAGGTCAATAACAAGCAGGCCAACAGTTACGTCACATTACTAGCTAATTACACCACTTGTCAGTGTTGTTTGCGACTGCTTGGGGTTACTGAGTCAAATGTAAAAATGCTGTGCCGTATTATGTGGAATTCTCCCCGGTTAAAAAGTACATGCAGATGGGCTCACGCAATAAGCAATAATTAAGCCCGACTGTCGGCAATCTAGCCAAGGTTCTTCCCTCAGTGGCAAGCCAGAAGTGAGCACAGACCGGCACCTCCACGCAGGGAGTGCTCTCGTGTCCGGACTTGTTCACAGCGGAATCACCAGTGTGTGGTGTGACATGATCTGATCTCACTTGCCCCAGCTCTGTCCCGAGGCGACAGCTGAACGGTTACAGCCGGGGCGAGTCACCATGACAAGCTGGGAAAGCCGGGAAGACCCGGGCAAGCGCCTGCTGAAGGGGGCCAGGCCCGGGCAGGCCGGCGGGACTCACCCCCATGACCCCCCGATGGCATGTACGAGGGGCTGGTATTAGAACATCTGACCGGGTGACGTTATCTCCTGCCTATCTCCTGTGACATTGTTAATAATTTAGACTTGAGATATAAAGAGAGGCTCCAAGAAGGTGGCTGAATAGAAGCAACCAAACCACTCCCTCTGCTCTGGGGGTTGGGACACCGTGCATGTGATTGGAAGGTCGTTGGTTCCAATCCCAGAGTTGGCAGAGTGATGTCACTATTGGGCCCATGAGTGAGGCCCTTAACCTGCAATTGCTCCAGTGACAGGCTGACCCTGCCTTCTCAAAAATGAACGTCACTTTGGAACAAAAGAGTCTCTTGAGCTTGACAGCCACCATTTTCATTCACGCCCTCCCTGACTTGCCCCCAGCCCCCCTGTTTGGAACTGAGAAAGGAAATAAACACTGCAAAGAGGGAAGGAAGGAGACTGAATCCCCAGCACATTGCTCAGGAAGGAGGAGAAAAACACCAAACCTCCTGAACATCGCGCAGTAAGGAGGAGAAAAACACCAAACCTCCTGAACATCGCGCAGTAAGGAGGAGAAAAACACCAAACCTCCTGAACATCTCACAGAAAGGAGGAGAAAAACACTGAATACCCTGAAGAGAGGCCGCGGCAGGCGGTTTACTGATGGGTCCTGGAGCATTCACCAAGCCAACGGGGCAGGGAACGGGGGGAACACTGACAGCAGAATGCCCGATATGGGGCATGGCAGCAACTGGTGTGCATCCACAGGAGTCCCAAGGGGACAGACCGAGCGAAGGTGTGCCACCGCAGCTCCGTACCTCACCAAACACTCCAAAGCTCCCACATGCCGCCACTCGCCACTGCCCCAAAGTCCCGCAGCGTCAGGATGTGATTCGAGGGTTTCCATTGAGGGTTAAGTCATCCAGGTGCTCCGGCTGGCCCGTCAGGTTTTTCCACGTTTCCACCAGTTGGTTCCAGCACTCCTACCCCCCCTCCGTGGGACCGGGAGGGTGTAAAGGAGGTTATCCACCTGACAAGGAGTGTGCCAGAAGCCGGACGGCCATCGGTGCATCTGGTTCATCCAAGGTATTGTCAGATGACAGTTAAGCCATGTGAAAGGCTAGAAATGACGACGAAGGGGATTAAAGTGTTCATGAAAGGACGGCTTTTTAAAACAAACTTAACAGGCTGCTTCCACCAGTGAATATGCAGAGACATTGTTCAAGCCCCCCCCCCTGTCAGAAAATTTCAGCAGAGAGTCATTCTCACTTGGAGAGATTGGAAATCACACTACCTACATGTAGGGGAACCATCTGCTGCCATTTCATTTCTCTTTTTTTTTTTTAAAAAAAAAAGGGACGCCATTACAAAAAGGCGACAGAAGGCAGAAATTATACAGCTCATCAGAGACGAGTCAGCTTTCCAGAAATTTTCCAGGATCCAGGCCTGGTCTGGTAGGACACAACAGACAATGGGATCGCTGCAGAAAGTGCACAGAGATGTTGGACAATTGCTGGCCACGTTCGGATCCCAGGACATCACTGATAACCACGACCACAATCCCTATAACTGCCTACTACTCCAACCATCAGTGTGCCTGGACAATGGAAAAATAACAGTCACACAAACGTATTGGGAAGCAGTGCTTACCCAGAATCCTTAGAGGGACTACACTGGGGTCTATTTTGGCCCTTATCAGACAGCGTGTGAGAGAACCTGTCAGCCACTGAGAAATGATGGGTAATTATGTTCAGAACCAATGGAGTCTGCGCAGAAAGCACAATGACTAAATTAACAGCAAGTGATGCATTTACTGTAGCTAGTACTCTCAAAAACATACTGCTTACACACACACACACACACGCTCATACGTGGAAACAACTTTGCAAACATGCAAAAGCCAAGAAATGTAAACGCTCTCGGTTGCTATAGTAGTGAAGGCAGGAGCCGGCCAGGCTCGAGGTGTGGGATGGTGCCATGTTTATGACATCGCTCCACAAAAACAGAGGGGAAGAGCAAGAGCCAGGGCGGGCGTGTGGAGCAATCAGCCATCACCAGGAATTCAGCAGCCTGGTACGCCGGCCCGTGCCGCAAGCCTCTGTCAGCGTTGCCTGGCAACCGGCCTTTTTTTTTTTTTTTTTACCCCACTCAAGCAGACCGGAGGGCCTTCCGATCCAAGCGGGGGTAGGAAGTTGAAGACGGCGGGACAGGCCGGGCGCTCACAGCGCACACTGGGCTCTCTCTTGTCCCGTTCCGGACGACCCACCACTGCTTCCGACGCGGCTGCCCAGGGGGCCTTAAAATGTCCACACAAAAGATTCAGATGAAGAGCATTCATCTGAGTGGCACCCCCCCCCACCCCCACCCCCACCCAGTTCAAAACTTCACATTTTTCCAGACTTTTCGTGCTGAATGGAAGGATGTGTCTTGTGTGGCCCCAGGCCCCCATGCTGAGTGAACGGGACAGGTTCTCATCCGAAACATTAGCTGAATTTTGGGTCTTTATCAACCCATTTACCGATCATCCCCAGACATGTGCCTGGGAACAGAGGCGCGTCCGAGACAGTAATGAGTCAGACAGGCAGTGGAGCTCTACAGGATGACTTAGAGTCAAGCAGGAGTGTGCAGTAACTTGGGTGAACCGAAAAGCGTGTTTTTGGCAGCGGAGAGCTGTGCACCTGAACATCTATGGTTAAAGTAATAACATCAGACACTGGCTAAAGTAAAGAAAGAGGTAAATACAGACACAGGGATCAATGCTACCAACTTTAAGACAAAATTTAAAAATCCTGAATGATGAGCCAATGAACCTTTACTAAACAGATAAACCAGAACCTGACAGGGGCACTCGCTGTAGAGAATACAGATATAAAAGAACACAGGTGAACTTCTGGCCTGTATGCCCATAACACATATCCATACATCAGTTAGCCCCACACACAGCCCTGCGAGGGTTTCCACAGCCATGCAATCCGTATGGGAAAAAATGAGATAAGGATACTCTTATCTCAGCAGAATTAAAAGAAAGGGCAATAAGTTTTCGAAGCCTGCTGAATCCAAGACTGCTTTACAAACAACAGGAATAGGCACCAAAAAAAAAACACAGCTGTTATTATCTGTACATTATTATCTGCTACAAAAAAGTGTGGCCAAAGTTCAATGCAAAAAATTAGTGGAAAAGAGCTAAACACAAAGCTGGTCAATGGCTGTCATGGGACAGTATTTGAACAAAACAGGACTCTATGGGGTTAATGTGCGCCTTCAGACTAATGAACCTCCCCAGTCCCAAGCATGAAAACAGTGAGCATTCTGTATGCGGGCTCTTGGATGGAGGGGGCGGAGAGCAGCACAGCGGCTCCTTTCATGTTCATGCTGTACTTCTGGAAACAATCCAGCTGATGTTTTTATTTAGTATAGTTTGTTCGATGAACACCTCCTCTCTGATAAAGAGAAACCAAAAACTGTTCCTATTCAGTTCCGTACAGTCCTACCGATCATTAATTACCTCATAAAGTCATACTGTATGACAGCTGTGTTACATGGCAGCAAAGCCTGGTTGGACCGTTTCAGAGTTTAACACGAAGTCTCCATGCATGTGCTGATCACGTGTCAAGACTCCCAGTGTGCCACACTTATTCTATGCACACTGCGTAATTATTTATTACATATAAATTATACAAAGGTGAAAACAGCCCTTGCAGACAATATCAGACACCAGATTCGTGAAACTGACAGGAAAACAGCACTTGAGAGCTGTCTTATGTTGACACAACAGCCTGATGGACAAACAGCAATTTGAGGTAGGCTTCTTCTTGACCAATAAGAGATTAGTGATAAGTGATTCACCAACGTCAAGCACAGTGATTCACCAATATCTACATGGGGGAAGATGGAGAAAAAAATCTGGTCACAGCAGCACTGACAATGAACCTTGAGGTTATTTTTAATATGTGTTATTTACATATTTATCTTATTGGGAAATGTGATATGAAGCCCATCTTGCTGGTACATTATTTGCTCATACATTACTTGCTCATACATGACTCGGAACAGGCCCCTGATTTACTCTGAAACTGCAGCTTGAAGTCAGCGCAGGTTTGGTTCCCAAAGCAACACGAACCAGAAATCGGAGGCCCTTCACAGCACGGCACTAGCTAACCTCAGAGCGGCCCTCGGCTTTTTTTAGCCGCTCAGCCTGCTGGGTAATTAGAGCGCAGGCTCCGGCGACAGCCCGCTCATTACTCACTCCGTCCTCGGAGTGACATGCTCCCGCTGCTGGAGCCCGGCTCGCTCTCTTGCTACGGCCTGCGGCCGGCACTGTGCTTCCCACTGGCACCGGGGCTGGAGCCATATCCACACAGCAGCACCAGAGCATGTTTAAACCTCTGCAAATTCATTGGGTGAATATGATCCAAACAGGCAAAGGAGCCCAGAGGTAAGGTACACTGTACCCTCCAGCCACATGCAGCAGCCACACAACAGCTTTGGAGCATCACACTTCAGGTGCCACAGGGGAGTAACCAGCCTGGCCTGGATTAAGCTTCCATAACCAGGATCATTCTTAGCGTATGGTTGGTACCAGCAGTAAGAGGCATCCCTCTGCGGGTGTGAATGGCTTTCATCACATCACTCCTCAGTGAGAATGAGGCACATCACAAGGGCAAGAGAGTCAAGATCAGCTTCTGCGAATGTGGCATATCCTTCACTGTCAAGTCTGAGTCATTCTGTGTATGATAATTCATGCAAATTTAAGGCTGCATAAAGTCACGAGTAACTGCTGTGACTTGACAGAAAAAACTCAGTTTTTTCTATTATTTCTATTTTTTAAAGGGAGCTACATATAAACATATAAAACAGACAGACTGCAAAGCTATTCCTGGCCACTATTCTAAGGTTCAGATCTGCCTGCCAGTACAAATTAATGTGAGTCACTAAGTGTAAACGCTTCTGTAGAAAGATTGTGTCCTGCATGAATATGAATTTAATACATAATGAATCTTCCAGTCTTACAGAAATTTACCATTTTCATTTCACATACTTTCAGCTGCAGAAATATTTGATCGAGAAGTTTTTTTCCCAAAATTTCAGTTTATGCTTAAATAGGTATACCTTTACACTCACACCTACAGATACTGCTCACAATACCTCTATTGCAAAATACAGCTAGATACAGAAAGTGAGATTTTGTAGTATTATAGTTAAGCTGCTGGAATATCAGAAAATGTTAATTCTGACAAGAATTAACAAGATGTATAGTGACAGGTCTGAAGACAGGGCGCTCAGAGACAAAGAGCCAAGAAGAGGAGGAGGAGGAGGAGAAAGCAGACAGATTCTTCAAGCTCCACAAGGGGAGATGCACACAGCAGCTTGACAATGTGCAGGAACAAGCAGCGCTGGCAGGCGAGGTTTAAATGCCGTGCTTTCTATTAACAGGCATCGCTGCCTTATTCCCCATTAATCATCAAAGCGAACGAATGCGCAAAAAAGGTCATTGGGTATTTAGCTGAAAATTAATGCTGAAGCAGTTTTGGCAAGAATTTAGTGCATAAAAACACTGCATCAGCCTCTCGAGAGTTGAACTGGACAACACCTCTCAATCAGGTTTATGAAGCGCCAGTATCTGAGCAATACCTTAATTTACATTCAGACACCAATACCAGGAATCAGTGTTACTTAATTCAATATTAATGCACAATTAAGTCTTAAAATAAATGCTAACATAAATTGTCCTTCTCATGCCAAAATGTTCTGCACATCAGGGAGCTCCCTCTACTTTTGTCTGGTCTCAGTAGGCAAGTAAAATGCGGCCAAACCTGGTTATGGACAGAGAACATTCGGCCGAGGGGGGGCACAAACAGCGTCACATGACTCCCTCAAGCTTCCATACCAGCTCAGAGGAAAGCAGGGGCAGGAGGGCACACAACCGGGGTGCCTGGAGTCCAAGTGCATGGAAGATAAGAACATCCACTTTGACATGAGCACCGCGAACCTGGGCTAGCTGAGGGGTATGCGGGGCGGGGGGGGCGTGCTGTTCTCTGCTTAGCTACATGGATGGCTGCCCTACACACAAATCCAGTCTCTGGGGAACAATAAACCAGTCTGTTACAACGTCAGATAAAGACAAGGCCGTGATGCCAGCACACCACTTACCAAGCACAGAACCACTGTGGTCAATCCGCCATGCTAAAACACCTCTTAAATGATGCATCAACTGCATGAGCTCATATTCTATAAAGTTCTAACGATCAAACTAAAAATTACAAATCCAGAAAAGACTCGATGTCACACCAGCACCATGAAACACAAAGCATTAATTGCAAAATACTCCTTCCTTCCATGAAAGATCTGAATAATCTGTAGTGAGGCTGCGATGCTTTCCAACCAATCGCTGCCAGGATGAATGGTGGCCCCGCCCACGGCCCATCTCCAGCAGAACAATGTTACAGTGTGTTCCTGTGTGCATGATGCCGCACAGTGAATGGACAGTGGAACAGAGAGACAGTCTAATGAAAGTAGGGTGACAGCTGCAATCTTAAACAGCTGTAACTCTTTCAGCTGTCCCACCTCCCCTCCCTAAAAATGCCTCAGAGGCTCTGCAAGCCCACCGCCCCCACAAAGCACACAGATTTACCATGAAGAAGAAAGCAGGGCTGCCCGTCTTCATGCACCCACACAGGACATACAAACTTATGAAAAAACATCATATTGTAATTTTGTCCCATAGTGCATCATTTGTTAAAATAGCTTCCGGAGACACTATAATTACTCTGAGTCCTGACAGGAAGGGACGTACCAACACTCTGTGACCTTTACAGACGATCGCGTGTTTCTCCAAGCGAGACCTTCTGACTGGATTTTCAAGGTCCTGGGAAACGCACTGCAGCTCCACCACACAAGAGGATCCACTGACAACAAGTTTATAAATAATAAACACACAGAGATATGGTTCAGCCCACTTCTGGATCCCCAAACAGCAGCACTCTGCAAGCTCCCTGCGCCCAGGACTTGAAAAAAAGGTGATCGATTCAGTCAGTTACCTGTGATAAGTGACATTCACCTGAAAAATTCAGAGGAAAATAAAATTCACTAAGGCAAAGCTATGAATTCCACTGAACAGGAACTTCTTTTTAAAGACCTAGCCATGTCACAGAGAACTGTTAGCTGGAAAAACCTGGTCTGAGCACCTTGCTCAAGTTAATCATATGTACTGTATATGTAATTATTTTAATTAGTGTGTCCCCATTGCTGCATATGACTCATACAAATATTCGTAATCACAGCCAGCCATCTTGCCAAATATCATGAAAGTACTATGGAGAAGCGGCAGGTATTATGCAAAGGAAGATGGACAGAGCAGGGACAGTACAGAGCTGTTCCTGCTCAGCATGGATATGAGCCGGCCGCCTCGTTACAAGGATAACGAGGCGCAGCAGCTCAGGGACAGACCCCTATTAAAGAGATCGACCCCCATTAAAATGTACAACAGCTCTAAATTGATCGAAACATTTAGCTTCCATTCTTTTCTGACTTTAATACATTTTAAAATATACTGTTTCAATACAACTATTACCATAGTAATAAGATATTGCTTTAAAAATGTACACTCAACATTTCCCTTAATACTTAACCAGAGTGGCATCAATCTTAAATGTGATCACACCACACTTTAACAAATGTGCAGGTGTTTTTCTGCAGGTTAGCAGTACCTTCCAAAATCAGATATGCAAAGCACAAGATTTCCAGTAAATAAGGTTAAATACACACAATTGTTGGTCAGTCATATTAATCCAAAATGTTGGATTGTGGTCTGATTTAATTACCTCAGGCAAACTGTGTAATGCATTTCACCCCCTGCTTTGAACCAGCACTGCTACTCCAACTTGAGGTTGGGAAAAGGCAACAATCCATCCCCCCCGACCAAAGGAGCCAGATCTGACCTGCATACCTGTACATGTACTCCTTGTGAAAGCTCGCAAGGAGACACAGGACAGGACAGGGGACATCTGTGATATGGATCACCCAGTGGGACTGTCCCTTTGAACGCATTTCCATTCAACATCTCTTGGTGTCATGGCATTTTGACAAGCAGGTGGCATACAGGAGCTACTGCAGCTTCATCTTAAATGCAAGATGGCCACCAAACTACTCAATTCAATTCAAAATAACTATTTGTACCTGAGGGGCAATTAAAGGCGCACAGGGCAGTTGAACAAGGACAAGGACACAATAACATAAAGTGCAACAGTATTTGAAAGATACATGCACTACAACATGCACTCTCCCTTTGGTAAGTGACAAATGTAAGGCAAGCTTTCTATTGATGTGGTCAATGAATCTGGATTCACTTTTTTTCCAGTTAGTAAACGTAAAGCTAAGCAAAATTACTGTAGTTGGCATCATACCAGGAAATATCTGGACACAAGCCTTGGGGAAAGACCAACCACTTATTCTATACATGGTCGAGGTGGGCCTGAAGTGTTCACCAGGATGCACAGGGCAGGGTCAGCTGACATGGGGAAAGTGCCACAGTAACAGAAGTATAATTGGTCAAGCTTTTAAATGAGATCTTTCCTGTTCTTTCAGGGTAACAAATGAGTCACATAATAAAATTCAACATCACACTACTTAAGGACAAATTTATACACCAGACTGCACAAGCAAGCCAACCCAAACTGAAAGAAAAAAAAATGTTAAAATACAATCTCTAACAGGTAAATAAAAGATATTAAATAGAACTGAACAGATGAAACTAATCAAAGGAAATAATCAATGGCTGTTCCAAAATGCTTAACTCACAGTAAGCTGCAGAAGTATTCAATCACCATGTGAAGAACAAGGCTACTGAATTCACACTGTATAGATTGCAGACTCACTGATAGGGCCTGGTTATTGGTTCATGAATCTACTAGAAAAACAAAAACCCCAAAATGCATATAACTCAGCCACGAAAAATTTAGATAGAGATATCAGTTTTCCAAAGATTTACACAGACAGTCATGTTTCACAAACATTGTACAAATATACCCCACTCAGAAAGCCTTGAGTGGCAAAGCCAATTTTATAGTGTTGCATTGCTTTTTAAAAATATGTTAACTTATATACTTTTGTGGCACATTTCATCATGTCTTTTTATTTCTCGATACTTCACCACCAGAAGATAGAACCCATGTTTTCATTAAAAACTCTCAAGGTTAATTTCTGAATACAAATATCACTAAAATACACTGTGAAAACTGCCACCCTCTGACTAGTGAAACTTTGACGGTGTGCCTTATTCCAAACAAATCTCTGCACTCAGTATGGAAATTTATCCCACGCGACACCAACTCATCCCAACACAGATGCCCTTTCCACAAGCCCTGGGGCCCAGAATCAGCCACAACACCCACCCCCCACCCCCACCAACTCATGACAAGCCGAGAAAAAAAAGCCACAGTGTCAAGACTATCACATATGCAGCAGCACCCCCCCCCCCATTGCACCTAGGGCTGGGGTCCTCACTTATCTGCATCTCAGTTGGTCTCAGAATGCAGCTCAACGCTGACAGACATGGCTGCGTGGATGAGAGGTCAGCATGTGGCGGAAAAATCACATAAAGAATAGAATAATTCAATTAACACCCTTACAAGCCAGAACACGAAGCCGTATGCTGCTGAACTTGCCCACAGGAATGACTCTCCAGCAGATTCTTTGAAATGTGATGGAGCCAAATCTCTAGAAACAAACCTTATGCTCCATATGACCAGGATCTGAGGATCCAATCAAAAGGCACTCTCTCCAAAGTCCTGGTGAAACCACTATTGTAGCTTAACTGTGGCTCCCTATGTCTCAAATAAATGAAAGTTATACTCTTACCAGCCATATTCGCAGTGGGCCAATGGGATTGAGGGTTGGAAAAATTCATCGTGAGGGACCCACCCCCCACTGGCAGGATTTATCAAGGGTATTTATGTGTGGTGGGCCAGTCTCTGCAAAAGCCAGGAGCAATTCTTCATCCCAGTCCAGCTCTGCTTATATGCATATGTAAGGAATAAAACACAGTGTTTCTCTGGGTAAAACAATCTTAAGGGGAACACATTTCTGATCCCATGTACTCTTATGTGCTACATGGGTAACTATCCATCCCACTAACCTCTACTCACCCTCACACACAATCACATACTAGCCACCAATAGTGACGTTATATTTTCAAATCTCATGGGATGTAATGTGTAGACCCAATGACATTATCTAACAATCGATGGCACATGTCACCCCCCCAATTCATGACAGTGTCAGACTGAGACCTCCCCAGCTCCACGTCTGCAAAGCGACACCCATCAGGGATTCCCACAATCACCCGGCAAATGGTTCCAGCCGATCCTTGTCTTTTAAGTACCTACTCTCTTTTTTTTTTAAACCAGCCTAAGCGAAACCAAACAGGAGCTTAACCATGACGGGTCATTAGTGCTGATGAAGGAGACAGGCCCTCTTACTCACATCCAATAACTAGACAGCAGTAATTACTTCTAACTGTACAGTTAAATTGCTCCAGTTAAGCCAGTCATAATTACACCTCTGAATGAGATCCAGAAGCTCTCTCTGCTTGTAGGATGGCTGACCGTAACAGAACGTCCCTAAGACAGCTGTAGTAAATCACACAAGCAAGCCGACTGTGGCTACTTCAAGGGACCAGCAGACCCTGTCCTCCCATTGGCTCATGTAGAAGCTTCAGTTCTGCGAGGCAGGGTGGAGGTCCCAGCCTACATATCACATGTTAAGCTAC
This sequence comes from Mormyrops attenuatus, assembly GCA_026777985.1. Lineage (NCBI taxonomy): Eukaryota > Metazoa > Chordata > Actinopteri > Osteoglossiformes > Mormyridae > Mormyrops > Mormyrops attenuatus. The sequence goes on along the minus strand of JAODKC010000036.1, from coordinate 18,733,033 downwards.
CACTTTCACAGTCAGATTGTTTAAAACCTTCATTAAAGTAAGAATATATTATTGTATGAAATTTCATATCAACTATAATATATCAACTTACAATCTTTCTAATAAGTGGGGAAAAAAACACAAACAATGTGACACTGTGACACCTGCGGTAGGATAAGGCATTTGAGGCCGTCCTCAGGGCATTAAAGTTGCAGGACTACCTGTCTCCCCATCTCTGCCTCCCTCACACTCACATAAACATTATATTTGCTTACTTACGTCAGGAGAAACAGATAAGTTCAAATTGTCCTCTGTGGCTTTCCCCATGGCTCCTCTATTACCCAGCGCGCTTTGGGGCATCACCGCAGAGAAAAAAAAGAAAAAAAAAAAGTCCAAAGAAAGAGTCGGGAGGTTTGCGGAAGAACTGGGCAACACGAGGTTACTCAAACGGCAGGAACTGCAAGCGGCTGCGAAGCCGGTTATTGGGCACCATGGTGCTGTAATCACTTAAAAACTGCTATAGGGCAGACAGCTGTATACACACCCGCAAGGTTTTTACAGAAACCAGTTGTTTTTGTAATAAAAATGAAAGCTTTGAGTTAAACAACCCTGCCACATACAACAGTTACATTTAAAATGCTGACAGAAACAACCGCAAAACTGCACTGACATGGATTACTGGACAATTGATGCTTGTTTTGAATGTGAATCAGAATATACAAATATATTGAGGTTGGGAATATATAAAAATAGTATATATACAAATTTTAACACAATAGCAAAACCTGATTGTTAGTTAACTGATGCTCCATTATGACCTACAGCTTTGGCTGAGCCTTAGCTGTATATTAAATTAATAGGCAAATGTGCTGCAATATATTAGGTATTCAACAAGACAGTAGTGAGGTACCGCTTACATATCTGGGAGATAGGAATATGTATATTGCGCATTCTGCCTTCTGGATTAAAACTCTAAATAATCTCTAACGATAGGCACTGAATAATTTTTCATTTTCTTATTATTTTTTGTGCTGTACTACTTATGAAACATTTCAGCCAAGACAAATACATTTAAAGTTCTTCAGAAGAAAGATCTACTAAAAGATTTTGTATGCGCAGTGTGATTTACAACTAATTCCAACAAATATACTCGATTAAGAATCATACTATAGATAAGGAAATCTCATTTTATAATAATGCTTAATTATAAACACATAAACAGCAACCATTATAGCCACATTTCCCCCCAGATTATCTTCAAAATGCAGGCAAATTTTCTCCTTTAAACATGGGGACTGTGCACCACAGGTACTTGATGAAAGACAAAAAACAAGGAAGAGCTTCCTGTTCGCAGCACTAGACAGCAGAAGTCACACTGGCAGATCACAGCGCAGTTAGGGAGTCTCACTGGAAACTTCACATCCCCTTTGCCGTTTTATCGAGGTGTGCAAGCATTTCAGTAAATATATCAACATATTCACAACTATATAGAGAACTACACAAAGAATTATCTATGCTTATCACATTTATATTGACGCATAACAATTCAACAAAATACAATACTAACCACAGCATGCAACACACACACACACACACACACATACGGCAAAAACACCAATAATGAAGAATCTTTTGCCATATAATAAAACTCGGATAGAGGCATAGCATGCAAAAAGTCAAAGATCAAAACATTAACTCAAGAAAACCTTAGGAAAATCTGCATATGTACTATCTGAAAATGCATGTAAAATATATATTAATAATATTGCTGTAAACGTAAAAGACAGGCCACACCTCATATCAATCCCTACGAGTTCCATTTCTTCTGTCGCATATCAGACGATAGTACAAAGTCATTTACCTGCTTGAAATCGGTACATCCATCAGGGTTTAAGTGAGTATAAAGCCCCCCATGACCGTACGCCGACCACAGCTAAATGGCCGGCTGCCAGGTGTAGGGGCTGGGCCGGGGGCTGTACCGTAAAACCAGAGCAAAGCCTCATGAAAATCGACTCCTGATCTGCGATGTAAAAACGACCCACGCAAGCCTGCAGACTGGGAGCGACCACCCGCCGTAAAAGCCCCCCCCGCAAAAAAACAACCCCAAGCATCTCACGCTACTATGCAACCATAGTAAAAACATAGGACATTTGATTATTTCCTATTGCACTTTATATGTACACAGACATTAACACCACACACAAGCAATTTGCACTGCGGCAGCATCACAGCGGCAGCTCATTAACAAGCTTATTCGGTGTTTAAATTTACCAGGCACAGTGTTTATCCGAAACCAGCAGCCAAATTATTAGAAAACAAAGCACTTACACCCCACGAGACTAGAAACGAAATGCACAGGAGAGTAATTATTGGCAACTCCTTAAATATTATTTAGCGTTTTAAAAATAAATCTCAGCAAAATCTCTGGCCATATAACACTTTCATAAAAATTAGGGCGTGGGATTTAAAACATTAGAGGGCACAATAATCGGCACACCGGTGTACATTAAAGCGGGGTCCGACGTTTGAAACGCCGGCTTGCTTTAACCCCATAACCCCACCTCGGCTGATAAGATGCTGTCAGACATGATATTAAAACACATTGCATTACGTCCCGGTCTTCCTGTGTTTCGTGACTCTTTCTCCCTCTTTTGGGGAAGCTGTCGAAGGGGCCTAGGAGGACCGGGACGGCAAGGGAGGACCCGACGGTCCGACATACCGGGAGCCTGAAACACGAGGCCCCGAGACACCTCGGGAGCGCAGCGGGGCTCCTGAGCCGGGGTCCGAAAAACACCAACACACGGTGCGGAATGGCACGACGTTTAGGCTGCGGACGGGAACCAGGTATCCGAAAGGTGGGCACTAAGTCAGCTAAACGGGAACCCCGAACCGGACGGGTGGACGCTAAACGAGCCGGCACGACGGCGATAAAAGCCGACGAGCCGGCTCGGCGTCCGCGGTCACCCGCCACAGCAGAAGCGCTAATCTCCGCTAGCCGGGCGGCTAACGCGCGAGACGTGCCCGCGCGGCGGCGAGATGAGAGGCGGCAAGCCGACCTGCTAGGGGGTAACGCTCCCGCGGGGGGGTCCTTGAGTACGCGGCAGCCAGTATCAGAGTTCCGACAGGGCGAGCCGGGATCTGGGCGATGGGGCAAGTCTGGCGCTCCGCTACGCGCACGGTTTCAATGAGAGGAGAGGGGGAGGATGAGTAGGAGGTAGCCGGGAGAAGAGCAAGAGGAGGAGCCAAGAGGGGAGGAGGTGGAGCCCCAGCTTCACCCAGTGCCCATTTCCAATGAGGAGAGAGGGGGTAGGAGGAGGGGCCGGGAGATTTGGAGGAGGGACCGGGAGCGGAGAAGGAAGAGCTTGGCGGAGAGTAGCCGGGAGGGGAGTGGATGGAACCTCGCAACCACTTTCAATGAGGGAAGATGAGGAGGAGGAAGAGGTGGCCAGGAGAAAAAGAATTGTCATACTTCATTGACCTCATATTTCAATGCAAAAAAAAATATTGTTGTTATTTCTTTAGGGTTGGCACAGTAAGTACCAGTCACACCTCCATGGTTGTGGGATTGAATCTGACTTGTGGGGCTCAGTGGGCTTAGCCTGTATGCCCGTAATCACAAGGGCGCTGGTTCAAACCCAGCCTCAGCCCGTCTGCAGGTCCTTGAGCGAGGCCCTTAATCCCCAGCTCCCTGGGCGCTGCCGTGGGTGGCTGTCTTTCACAGACAGCCTACTCTACAAAAAAGAGCAAGCTGAGGGAGGCGTAAAGACAATTTCCCCATGGGGATTAATGAAGTATCGATTATTTTTATTACTCCTCCCTTGTGTAGCATGCTTTCCCTGTGGGTTTCCTCTGGGTACTCCAGTTTCTTCCCACATGTCAAACTTATGAAGTTAAGTTTAATGTCTTTTAACTGGCTGCACACTGTGTGCATACATGTGTCCTGCAAAGGACTGCCAGTCCCTGAGAAGAATTAGCATCCCATCCTCTGATAGGCAGTTTGAAGATGAATAGGTCGTTAAAACGGATATCTGTTTATTGTAGTGATTTTTTTTTCATTCTTTTTGACCTTCACATCCGACAACTTCATATCAGCCCACTCTTATAACCACCTCAGTCATCTCTAATCCATCCAAAGAGCAGCTGCTCTATTCGAAGGCCTCTCCAGGTCTCTGAGCTCCTCACACTGTCACGGAGAGTGAGCCCAGCATCCCTGCAGAGAAACCTCATTCTGGCCAGCCACGTTCACCATCTTGTCCTTTCGGTCATTATTCACAGTTTAGGACCGTATGTGAGGATAGGGATGTAGATTGACCAATAAACAACAAGCCGCGTCTGACAACTTCACTTCTGCTACACCGCCCCAAACATCAGTGCCTGTAAAATTATTGTGACAGTATGATGCATACATATTACAGTGTTTTATAATAAAGTAAAATATTTAAAAAGGTTTTAGAATGTATCTCAGGCAAGAGAACGTATACAGAACTATGACACCGAAATGAATATTCATTCCTATTTTGCAAAAAAGAGAGAGAGAGAAGTAGAGTAAAACTTTAGATCATTTGTATTACAGTCCTTGTTATTTATCTCAGGGTCAACATGCTACCTTGGGGTTGTGGGTAAGATACCTGCTCAGACTGTGTATGTTTGATTTTGCCTGTATTAAACACAACTGTGTGATTTTCCTGTAGCTGCTTCACTAGCCTCATGCAGTCCAAGGATCTGCATGTGTCTTGGAGTCTTATGATTGTCTTCAGTGTCTGCTCATATATGTGAGGCTGTGCCCCATAATGCACTGGGATCTTCCACGAAGCTGTATTGGTGAAGCAGATATTCAAAATTATGGAACAATTTACATTTCAATTTTATAAAAGTAAAACATTAATCATATGTTTAGGGAGGGCTTGAAGTGCTTTAAATGCTTGAGCATTTACTTAAAATGTATACTTAGTAATAATAGTGATATTATAGTGATAGTGATCATTTTTGATTGTGATTGCTGAACTGATAACCAATGCATTAAAAAGCACATGGTGATTCTAATCTACACAAGCACCACCAACCACTTTCTAGTACTGTATCACCCCCTAGTGGTTAATCAGTGGAACATCACCCCAAAATCATCTAGGATTTGATTTCGAGCAGGGCTATTCAAATCACGATCCACAAGGGCCGAGCACTGCTACTTTTCCAGCCATCCTTTATCTGTGAGCCAAGTGTGAAGCCTCTGGCCAATCAGAATCAGTAATTGTTAAACTAAATACATACATATATGGATAAATACATATTAAATATAAGCCGCGATACTTCACTTAATGAGGTGGGCCAAAAATGTGGAATGGCATTTACAAGATCGAGGAGCTACATGTCCAGTTTATTTCATTGCTTGAGCCACGATAAATGCAAGTACAGATTGCTCTACTGGCATGCAATCAGATGAGTACCGCTACCCATATAACTGTCACGTACAAACACATTATGAGTGCAATGGAGAATGACAGTCATGTTAAATATCCTGACTGCCTCTCAAATCCAGTACTCTTTTGGCTACTTGACAGAGCATTTTCATTGCCGAATTCAGTATTCCACTGCAGAGGTACATAATTGTTAATTAAGTGTTACATAATTTTCTTGTAGCCGTAATTCTTCCTAGCTTTCTCCCTTATGCCATACACACATTAAACTGCCTTTTTTTGCTGTACTTCTGACATACATAACACCTCAAAAATCTCAGTATTTTACTGTTTTATCCCTATGCATACAGCTGCGTGGCAAATAGACTGTTTGGCTATTGAAGAAACTAAAAATAAGTCAATCCAGAGTCTTAGTTAGATATGAACGGATTATATTGAAATTTGGTCTATCCCTAGCGGGTCCTTCTAGCAGTTTGCCGGGGCACTGATTGTACAAAGCGGCTTCCGTAGGTGTGCCCCGATCACGTGTTTGCCCAGGATGTCTACTTCCGGTGTCACAACCTTGTTTACCTGCCAGGATTCACTTCAGTTTCCTCTTATTATGAGAAAAAACGGATAATGCGCAAAAATGTAAATGATTGAAGCTTTGTGACACTCCCTGTCCAGTCAGAAGTGAAGATAAGGATGCGCCGGCGCTGGTGTGACTGCCGTAGCTGCTTCGTTTGGAAGTTTGTTAGCTAGCTTTTCGGGCATCTTGAGTCCGTTCTGTAATTTTCGGACAGTCGACAGCTTCACGTTCGCTCCCCACTACACTTCAGTCGACAGCCGAAAATGGTGAGTATCCCGCTCTCCACGCTTTTTCAAGCATTGCAGTGTTGGCCACCGAGACATTTGACAGGGTCTCCCCTTTTGCAGCCCAGCAATGTCAGCTGCGGCAGCCGGCTGACGTGCCGGAACGTGTCCGGACGAGCCGGGGACGTTCCCTGTCTGAAATTCAAGGTTCACTTTAGACGCTGCGTTACGACTTAATACTATGTATGGAAGCAACCTGCAGGTTTTGTAAAAATAAATAAAAATAATCAATGCAGTCGGTTTCGGGGGTCCTCGTCTGCGGCAGAGATTCCTGTTGGCGAGCTCGGATATAGTTGTTGGCAAGTTACACATGAGGTTTGAAGCAGACCTAGATCGTGGGTTTGATCGCTGCCCTTCTGCTTTGGATGCATGGGTGGCGATTGCGTGGGATTCCTTCCATAATCCAAAGATATGATGCTTATGTTACTTGGCGTCTCTAAATTGCCCTTAGTTTGTATGTGCATGCGCCGCATTCCTGCAGGGGTGCCCTCAGCATCTTGCTCTGTGCTTCCTGCGATTGTCGCCAAGCATGCAGTAAACCAGAATTAAAAATGGAGTCACAGAAGATGGGTAGAATGAACTCTCACCACCCCCCCCCCAAAAAAAACATTGGTGTTGTAGCGGTTAACATATCTACCTTTCAAGCGTTTCCATTCATCTACATTTTGCGCACTGTTTACCTCAAATGTTGCAAACAAGCTTTTTACATTCGCTTGATGTGGTTTTTGTGGCGAGTGAAAAAAAAGTCATTCGTAAAACTGTAATGGAAACGGAGTTTGCGACCGCTCCATGTTGAATTACGAGACACGGATCTTAAAGGATTATTGTGACAATTTTTACGAGACCGATCTTAAGGGGAAACTGGAAAACGGTTTGTTTTGCATGGATTAGTGTCTGTTTAAAGAAATCAGAAAACGCCACGTATTCCGTTTGACTGAAGTTGAGCTGGGTTGTAGGTGTGCCATCTGTTATTGGCTTGGTATATCACAAAGACCACTCCTGCGAGAACGCTGCGGAGTTTCCGATCGCCCCTGACTGCAGGGGTTCCTGAGAGTTTCTGTTAATGCTGCATTTGAGAACTTTGTAAATGATTTATGCATTAAAGCAGTCTGGACCATAGACAACTTTTAAAATCATACTTCAAAAATATGCCCTGGCCCTTCACTATAAAACGTTAAATTTGATTTAGCATATTTCTCATATAGCATATGACCGTATCCCATCCATCTTCTACTGCTTTTCCGGGCCGGCTTGCAGCGGCAGCAGTTTATGTCCGAGCTTCTCACAAAGGGAGAGCCCAGCCACCCTGTGGAGGAAACCCATTTCGGCCACTTGTATTCGCAGCCTCATTCTTTCAGTCACTACCCACAGCGCATGACCATAGGTGAGGGTAGGAACGTAGATCGTGTGGTAAATTACCCCTTGGCTCAGCTCCTTCTCCGATCCGCCTACCGGGATCTCCCGCTCCATTTTTCCCTCACTCATCAACAAGACCCCGAGATACTTAAACTCCTCCACTTGGGGAAGGACTCCCTCCCCAACCCAGAGAGAGCATTCCACCCTTTTCCGGCTAAGGACCATGGTCTCGGATTTGGAGGTGCTGATTCTCATCCCAGCTGCTTCACACTCAGCTGCAAACTGCTCTAGTGAGAGCCGAAGGTCATAGTCCAATGAAGCCAACAGAACCACATCATCTGCAAAAAGCAGAGACCTAATCCTGAGGTCACCAAACCAGACACCCTC
>JAODKC010000036.1:18709223-18724945 GCA_026777985.1 Mormyrops attenuatus | reverse complement strand
CACTCCCCACAGGACTCCCCGAGGGACGCGGTCGAATGCCTTCTCCAAGTCCACAAAGCACATGTAGACTGGTTGGGTAAACTCCCATGAACCCTCCAGCACCCTGCTGAGAGTATAGAGCTGGTCCACTGTTCCATGGCCAGGGCGAAAACCACATTGCTCCTCCTGAATTCGAGGTTCAACAATCCGACGGACCCTCCTCTCCAGGACCCCTGAATACACCTTACCAGGGAAGCTGAGGCGTATGATTCCCCCTATAGTTGGAACACACCCTCCAGTCCCCCTTCCACCCCCAGCTTTTTAACCACCTCAGCAACCTCCGCCCCAGAGATATGTGAGTCCACCCCCAAGTCCCCAGACTGTGCTTCCTCATTGGAAGGCGTGTGGGTGGGATTGAGGAGGTCTTCGAAGTATTCTTTCCACTGACCCACAAGGTCCTGAGCTGAGGTCAGCAGCACCCCATCCCCACCACAAATAGTGTTGATGCTGCACCGCTTTCCCACTCTCAGCTGCCAGGTGGTGGACCAGAATCTTCTCAAAGCCATCGGTGGTGATCGGTTGACAGCTCCGCCCCTCTCCTCACCCGAGTGTCCGATACATGCGGCCGCAAGTCTGATGACACGACCACAAAGTCGATCAGTGAACTGCGGCCTAGGGTGTCCTGGTGCCAAGTGCACATATGGGTACCCTTATGTTTGAACATGGTGTTCATTATGGACAATCTGTGACGAGCACAGAAGTCCAATAACAAAACACCACTCGTGTTCACATCGGGGGGGCTGTTCCTCCTAATCACGCCCCTCCAGGTCTCACTGGTGCTTAAGCAACAGTCAGGACCTGTCCCCCCACCCGAAGGCGAAGGGAGGCCACCCTCTCCTCCACTGCGATAAACCCCAATGCACAGGCGCCCAGCCTGGGGGAAATAAGTATGTCCACCCCTGCTCATCGCCTCTCCCCGCAAGCAACTCCAGAGTGGAAGAGGGTCCAACCCCCCCTCGAGGAGACTGGTTCCCGAGCCCAAGCCGTGCGTCGAGGTGAGCCCAACTATATCTAGTCGGAACCTCACAACCTTGCGCACCAGCTCAGGCTCCTTCCCCATCAGAGAGGTGACATTCCATGTCCCTGGAGCTAACTTCTGCTGCCGAGGATTGCACCGCCAAGGTCCGTGCCTTCAGCCACTTCAGCCCAACTCGCACTGCACTCGACCCCTTGGACTCCTCCTACGGGGGGGGAGACCCACGTCCTTTCTTTGGGCCATGCCAGGCCAGGCCCCATGGATGCAGACCTGGCCACCAGACACTCACCATCGAGCCCCACCCCCAGGCCTGACTCTGGGGGGGGGGGGGGGGCCATGGCCGTGGCCGTGGCCGTGTGAGGGAAAACGTGAATCCAAGTTGTTTCTCATCATAGGGGGTCTAATGAACCACCCTTCGTCTGGTTCCTCACCCAGGACTTGTTTGCCTTGGGAGACACAACAAGAGGCACGAAGCCCCGGGCAACTTAGCTCCTGAGATCACTGGAACACACAAACCCCTCCATCACAATAAGCTGTCAGCTCCAGGAGAGGTCTCATTCATTGTATGACTAATTGTTTTCCATTCATTCTTTCGTTAATGTAAAAAATTATCTATTTATGTTGTTGTTGTTATTATTGCTGTTGTAGTTATTGTTATCCGTTTTCGCTTTTTTCCGCTTTTTTTTTTGGAAATCGAATTATACTTGCGTATACGAACCCTGGGACCCCGCTTTCTCATAAAAATATATGTTGCTTTGGAGTACAGCGTTAGACAAATATAGGCCTAAATATAAATATGCTTATCGCTAACATAAGGACGTGGACAGTGGAGGGGAAAAAACAATTTGTCTGTTGGGTGTTTCTTTGACCGAATTACCATTTAGCCAATGTAAACGTCTGTCTGGTAATAATAAATTTAAAAAAAAATCAAAAATTTTGCCAACAATTGCCTGCTGATTGCTGTAGGTCTTAATTTAGAGATTGCCATTCCCTTCACAAGTAGCTGATATTGTAAAACGATTTTTTTAATCATGGGAATGGTTTGGGTGGGATCATTACTATAAAAATGCCTAACAAGTATCATGCCAGGATTTCTCTCGATCAGGTAGCCAGAACGAGGGAAATTCATAATTCTTCCTCGCCTCTTAAGAGCAGTAATCTTCCTCATTCAGTAACATTTAATGCATCCTCTCTTGATGGATCCATGTGCCCCTTTTAAAGTGCGAAGTTGGCACCATTTTGAGGAAGGTTAGGCTGGATGTAAGCAGTATGGTGAGCTGAACTGGCATGTCTGCTCCCTGCGCACATTGATTTTCAAGTGAAGAGTCTGGATAGGATTTTCCTGATTATCCATCTGTTATTCAGCCACTTATCCCATGTAAGTTTACAGGGGGTCCCTGGGGCCTATCCCTGGTAGCACAGGACACCTGACTGCACATCACAGGATCGTAGGAGGAAACCTACATGACATGAGGAGGGCACGCAAGCTGCACGCACACTGAGTGGAGGCGGGATTCAAACCCCCAGCCCTTGTGGAATGAGGCAACAGTGCTGCAAGAATTTCCCTATGGGATCTATAAAGATAATCTAATGTGGAGTTCTTCACCTTTTATGGTCTGACTCTGTTTTTGGGGCATTAAATTATTTTGTGACCCCCCCCCCTCCCCCATCCACCCACACATACATAAACCCACCCACACATATGTAAAATGTGTCACATTGTGGATGTGCGTCCATTCAATCGCTTGTCTGTGTAAATCCATATCCCGGGCATTTTGTCATCTCCTTTTTTGTTCAGAGTTTTCTGTTTTGTGTTTTTCTGCATTACCGTTATCTGCTCTTCCTTTTCCTCCAGTAGCTTCCAGGGATGGATCTATTTTTGTGCTTGTGTTTGGGTCTAGTTCTGCTTTGCTATTCCAAATAAAAAAATTCAGCAGTGTGTACATGTCCAGTAGGTTGTGCTTGGTGCCACAGAGCTCACACAGCTTTCCCGACCTCCAAGTTATCTTATCTAAATTACTCAGTCAGTTTACCGGCTCTCTTTGAAATGTCTTCATGCTGTTGAGATCCACAGTACATCACGTTAAATGATTGCGCTCACGCTGTTGTCCACACTGCTTGTGAATGTTGGAATGTTTGCAAAAATGCAAGGTGGTGTTTCTCAACACAGTCCTCGGGCCACTGTTTGTCTGTCTGTGATCCGTGTCATTCCTCTTATGAAATATAAACACAGTAAGTGTTAGCATGTTTCATGTTGCATTCGCTTCTGCCCCCTGTAGGACGAGGCATCTCCAGCATCCCTGACGGATCTCTGCCTGTCTCACGTGAGCCGGAACCTCGAGTGCTTCTCCGTGAAGCAGGCGGACGGGTCCCTGCGTCTCCGGGAGTCCCTGATCTTTCCGCAGGAGCTCGCCGACCAGCTGCTGCGCAAGATGGCCACCGAGGGTGAGTGGGGGGGGGGTGGGGGGGCTACAAAGTGCTGCCTTGATGTACCACAGCCAGGTCCAGATGGTTCAACCTATCAGCCATGCCCTACATGCCATTTCAGGTCTGCTGAACGACAGCACAGTGGGAATTTTCCGGAGCTCGCAGTACCTGCGGCTGCGCCGTGCCTGTATCCGCACTGCCCGTATTTCAGCAGAGGCCTTCCGGCGCGCGCTCTGCCTGCACCGGCTGCTGGAGCTGGATGCGGCGCGCGTCAACGCCGACCTGACCATCGCTGACATTCTGCGTGGCCTGGCCTCCAACAAGGAGTGCCAGGAGAGCCTGCAGAGGCTGGTGCTGAGCGGCCTCACCATGTCTCTGGAGGAGCCCAGCCGCCGCTGCTTCGGTGCCTTGCTGAGCCTGCGCTCCCTTAGCCTGGCCAACGTGGACTTCTACGACTCGGGGTTGGCTGATGTATGCACGCTGCCACGCCTCGAGAGCCTGGACATCTCCAACACGTCGGTGACCAACCTGACGCCGCTGCTGTGCTGCAGGAGCCGCCTGCGCTACCTCACCATGCACCAGATGAAGCGGCTGGAAATGAGCACGGCACAGTTGCTCTTTGTGCTCAGCCAGCTGGATGGCCTGCAGCACCTCGACATCTCCGACGATAAGCAGTTCACGTCAGATGTGGCGCGGCAGCTGCTGGAGCAGCCCGGCATTCTGCCCCACCTGGTCTCCCTGGACATGTCGGGCCGCAAGCAGGTGACTGACGCCGCCGTCCGTGCCTTCGTGGAGCAGAGGCCCAGCATGGTCTTCATGGGCCTGCTGGCCACGGACGCCGGATTCTCAGACTTTCTGTCCGGGGAGGGCACTCTGAAGGTGAGTCGTGGTCCCGGTTGGGTTGAGGTTGAGGGTCCGGACTCCTGAACCAGACTTGGTAACCCTTCTGGAAAAATGTCTAGCTGTGTAAATTTATTTGTTTAGCAGTTGCTTTTATCCTAAATGATGTACAATTGTGGAAGCAGGGTCAGTCCCTGGAGCAATTGGGGATTAAGGGTCTTGCTCAAGGGCCCAATGGTGAAATTACTCTGCTGACCCTGGGATTTGAACCGCTGACCTTCCGATCACGAGCATAGAGTCCTAACCCACTGAACCATACAGCGTATCCGTATAAATGGATGAAGATTGTAGATGGTTTGGGGCAGCAGTTAGCAGCGAAACACAGCTGTTTGTTTTTGTTTTATTTACGTGAGGTGTTTTGTTCGTTCTCCCTTCTGTTTACGATGGTATGCGCACGTCAGTGTAGCGCTGATCCCTGCTGGTGTCGCTCACCTGCAGGTGACGGGCGAGGCTAACGAGGCGCAGATTTGTGAGGCCCTGCAGCGCTACACGGAGCGGGAGTGCTTCGTCAGGGAGGCCCTCTTCCACCTGTTCAGCCACACGCACGTGATGGAGAAGCCGCGGCCCGACATCCTCAAGGTGCCCCCAGCCCGACGCAGCGTCTCCGTGGGCTGCTCGATGCGTAGCTCATGCGGCTACAGGAAATCGTAACCTCATAATAAACAGAATATAAATATTTAACACTGTGTTTCTCAACCCAGTCCTCGGGCCATTCCACATTTTTGCTCCTTTCCAGCTCCCGGTACACCTGTACCAAGTGTCCGGTATTCTTGATTGGCCGGAACCTGGGAGGGAGCAAAACTGTAGACTGTCTGGGGGAGCCTGAGGACTGGGTAGAGAAACACTGATGTTAGACATATAAACATGACATATTAAGACATAAGACTAAAGAAATGTGGTTAAACATCTGATTGGGAGGGGGCTGTGCAAATGGTCAATGGGAATGAATGAACAGATGCCCCCCCTCCCAAGCCACTGACGTGACAGAACCTCTCTCCTGCCTCCAGCTGGTGGTCCTTGGCATGCAAAACCACCCGACGACGCTGCATGTGCAGCTGGCAGCCAGCGCCTGCGTCTTTAACCTGACCAAACAGGATCTGGCAGCGGGGATGCCCGTCCGGCTGCTGGGCGCGGTCACCCAGCTACTGCTGGAGGCCATGAAGAACTTTCCCAACCACCAACAGGTACGGCGCCGCGAGCAGGGGGTCGCTCTCCACCTCACGGCTAAACGTCCCGTTCCTCTCCTTTTTATTATTGTTTCTAGGTTCCTCTCGGGGACCAGGGCACCATTGTTCAGTATGACGCAATAGGGGTGTGTTTAAAGGTCACCCAAGGCCTCTCCTGCCAGCAGTCAGACTGCTGCAATGCTCACTTCCTGCTTTTCTCCACCTCTCCCCAGCTGCAGAAGAACTGCCTGCTGTCTCTGTGCAGCGATCGCATCCTGCAGGAGGTGCCCTTCAACAGGTCTGTCTCCGTCACACTCGCAGCTCCCTGTAGCCTCATTTGCCATAGCCCAGAGGCTGATTTGGGGATCTGGGTGAGGTTTGCGTCTGGAAGTCCGAGCCCTGAATCTCCGGCTCCAGGTTCGAGGCGGCGAAACTGGTGATGCAGTGGCTGTGTAATCATGAGGACCAGAACATGCAGAGGATGGCGGTGGCCATTATCTCCATCCTGGCGGCCAAGGTGAGAGCTGAGGAGAGGCGCCAAGGGGCTGGGGCCGAGCCTGGAGGAGTGGGAGGGCACAGAGGGGGCAGCCGCAGATACAGAGGTCCTGCAATACTGTGCTTTCTGGTTGGTCAGTATTGCTTAGGTCGCTGCTGAGGTAATCAGATGCCCTGGATACAGATACTGATGACGTGTGCCTCCCCCCCACAGCTGTCCACTGTGCAGACGGCCCAGCTCGGTGCAGAGCTGTTCATCGTGAAGGTGAGTGCGGGCTGCTGGTGGCTTAGGTCGCCTTCGGGACGCCGAGAGGAACCATGATCACCACCACCCCAACCCCCCCCCCATCTATCTGTACAGCAACTCCTCCACATAGTGCGTCAGAAGACGGTGCAGGGCACGGTGGATGCCACACTCAAGTTCACGCTGAGCGCGCTCTGGAACCTCACCGACGAGTCTCCCACCACCTGCCGGCACTTCATCGAGAACCAGGGCCTGGAGCTTTTCATGAAAGTGCTGGAGGTGCGCCCATCAGACGCCTGGAACCCACAGAACCACAGGCACAGAGAACCCACAGAATAATCAGAGAACCTGCAGGCCACGCAGATGCCCTGATGCACGGGGGCGGATTAATTTACCTGGGGGCCGTAGGGTACTGTTGGCCTGGACAACTCAGGTGTTACCAATTAACAAACCCAGGAGTTTCAGACTTGCATAACCTGGGGGGCCCTGGCTAGGAGGTCTTCTCCAAAGGGGGGCTTCTTGAACTATTTTTTGAGCCGAAAGAAAAAGAGAATTAACAAATGTAAAATGATCCTCTAATTAGTGTGTGGAGTGGCGACAGATCTGGCAGACATTTGCGTTCCTGACATAGGGCGGGGCCCTGACGTTAGCGGGGGCCCACGGCTGTAGCCTAGGACAGCCTGTGCACTGATGCGCTGCTGTCACTGCAGCTGCCACACCCTTATTCTCATGATATTTAACATTCGTGTTTCCTTCTCTCCCTCCGCAGTCCTTCCCGTCAGAATCCTCCATTCAGCAGAAAGTTCTGGGCCTGCTGGTGAGTCTGTCGTCCTCATGAGGTTCTCCCACGAGAGTGTCGGCATATCTGAGCATCAATGACCGGGGGGGGGGGGGACGCCCTGCCACAGAACAACATTGCGGAGGTGCGCGAGCTGCACGGTGAGCTGATGGTGCCGGGGTTCCTGGACCACATCCGCAGCCTGCTGCACAGCCCTGAAGTGGAGGTCAGCTACTTCGCTGCTGGCATCCTGGCCCACCTGACGTCACGAGGGGAGGCCGTGTGGACGCTGGGGCTGGCCCTGCGCTCCACGCTACTCCAGCAGCTGGTGTGTCCCCTCCTCTTAATTCACTGTGCTTTTGAGATATATATATATATATATAAAAAATATTTTTCCCCCGGCACATTCCGGGCCGTGCGGGTGTTGACTCTGCCTCTGCTGTGTGTCTTCCAGCACGCTGCCATCCTAAAATGGCCTACACCCGAGTGTGAGATGGTGGCGTACAGGCGAGTGGCCCTGCAAAGGCATTATATATCACACGTCCCATGTTCACGCTGGGGGGGTGGAACTAAATACAGACGCTCCTCCACTCACGAACGAGATACGTTCCGAACAGCCGTTCGCAACTTGAAATGTTCGTAAGTCATTATTCAACATCATTTTAAGGGCATACGCAAGTACAAAGGACTAGCATGCCAGGAGTATGCACGCTACGCTGCTGCATGAAGTCGCTAGAAGTCGTACTAGGTGGAACTGGAGCGCGGAAAAAAAAAATGATGTTGCGGACAGGAAACGGGAGCCCAGTGAACACAATTTGGACTTACAGTCCTCTTCGTTCGTATGTCTGAAAGTTCGTAAGTTGAACATTCGTGAGTAGAGGACCGTCTGTATATCTTATTGTGTACATCTGGAAATATTTTCACTTGTGAATAGATAGCAGTAATTAGCAAACAGTGCTTGCTGCTTTTTAAATGCTGCGTAGTACCTTGAAACCAGTTATTCTTTTGATCACCATAATGGTCTTAAACCCCCACCCGCCCCACTGTCTACCCCCAGGTCATTTAACCCCTTCTTCCCGCTGCTGGAGTGTTTCCAGACCCCCGGGGTACAGCTGTGGGCTGCCTGGGCGATGCAGCACGTATGCAGCAAGAACGGTGAGAAGCGTACGGGGGGGGTTGTGGCTCCGGCTGAGCAGTCGGAGAGTAACTGGCTTCTCCCTACTGGCAGCCCCCCGCTACTGCAGCATGCTGCTGGAGGAGGGCGGCCTGCAGCAGCTTGAGATGGTGAGGGCGCACCCGGACACCCATGGCGACGTCCGCAGGCTGACTGAGAGCATCCTGGACAGCTTGGAGCGTCACCGGGCACGCACTGGGCAGCCCGTCCCACAGCCCCCGCCACGCTGTCACTGGCACCAGGACACCTGCCGGGGTGAGTTGGGAGGGGCCCGGCCGGGACGTCCTCAGGCTGCTGCTCTAATTGCACGTTTACTGGGGCGTCCTCAGGCTCCTGCTCTGGTTGCACGTTTGATGGGACGTCCTCAGGCTCCTGCTCTGATTTGATGTTTGCCGGAATGTCCTCAGGCTCCTGCTCTGATTTGATGTTTGCCGGGATGTCCTCAGGCTCCTGCTCTGATTTGATGTTTGCTGGGACGTCCTCGGGCCCCTGCTCTGGTTGCACGTTTGATGGGACGTCCTCGGGCTCCTGCTCTGATTTGATGTTTGCTGGGACGTCCTCGGGCTCCTGCTCTGATTGCACGTTTGACAAGACGTCCTCGGGCTCCTGCTCTGATTGCACATTTGACGGGACGTCCTCGGGCTGCTGATTAGATGTTTGCTGTTGGGTAGTAGTGATACTTGACAGTGAATTTAGGGCCCTAGCGGTGTAATCGCCTCTTTTCTCCCTTTTTTTCAGAAAAGGATATTCCATGACGTCAGCCTATGCAGACTGGTATTTCTGCTCGGAGTTGCGTTGCTGTGGAGAGGAATGGAAATGCATGTGTGCGTGCGTGTGTGTGTGTGTATTTCTGTAAGCGTAATGGAGAGCAGATGGACGGGGTTCGAAGCTCAGCAACTGAACGGCTTCCTACCACACCGCTTCCCCACGTTACCCTGCACCGTCACTAGGGGGAGACAGAACTGCGAGTTTCTTTGCACATACTGAATATTATTTATTTTTGGTTTCATAGGCGATAATGTTGCGTTACACAAGGAAGTGTTAGCATGTGACGCTGGTATCACTCCGCTGCATTTGTGTACGAGAAGCTGAGAGAAGGTCCAAGACCATTCTTTCAGAGCCGTGTGTGTCTGTACAGGCATGTTGTCATTTTCTCAGTGCTTCTTGTATTTTCTTATTAGTTGTGTTTTGGAGAAAATGTCTATAGGGTATATACTCCTCCTTATAGACTTAAATGGCAATAAATAAAAATATAGTTGGAGATAAACATCCATATATAAAGTTTTGTTTTTTAAAACATAATGTATATTTCTGTAAGCTGGAGATGACTCCTTTGTGTTTGGTGCTAGATCATTGTATTTTGTATATAAGATACCGGTACGTTCCACAGCATGTCAAATACAAACTGAAAGTTTCTAACCTACTGCTGCACAGAAAAAAAATGCACCTCTCTGGCTGCCTGACTTATCGTGTTGTCTGAGGGCAAAATAATAAACGTGTAAATATTTCAGCATGCCTGTTAATGGGCTGAAGAGGAGTCTCGTCAATAGCAGGGACCTAAGCTGGCCATCCTGGGGCCGCTCAACCTCCAAGGGGACAGATTCCACATCTCCGTGGTGCCACTTCTGTTACGTTTTGTAATTATCGTCAGGCCCGTTCTAGTTTTTTTATTTTTTAAATCAGCTCAGCGGTGCCTGTCTACCAAACCTATGTAGCGAAACTGTGTAATGTTTCCATTTAGATTCCCTGGAAATAGGAAGCTTTAATTAAATGGAAAGTACCTGAGTATTACTGAAAACGTCAGAGTTAGATTTTAGGTGACCAGTGTAGCGTTTAAATAAGATGGGTAAGGATGGGATATGTACCTTAAGGCAGGGGTGGCCAATCTTATCCGCAAAGGGCCGGTGTGTGTGCAGGTTTTTGGGGTAACCATTAGTTCAGCTGTTGAAGCCCAGGTGTGAGGACTCTTCAGCCAATCAGTCCTTTAATTAGTAATCTAATTGGGGAGTTGCAGCGAAAACCCGCATACATAGCGGCCCTTTCTGGATACGATTGCCCACCCCTGCCTTAAGGTCTAGTTTAACACATTAAGAACATTAAACACTTTAAATATTTATAGTATATGAAAATGTATGCATCAGATCTAGGCAGTGAACATCACCCATGCTTGTATAATTCCTGATACAATATAACACACGAGGATGAAAAAATTAACTCAAGTCTTTCAGGTCCAAAAATTATTATAAATGATCCCTCTCAGCAAAGCCTCTTAACAAACATTGAAAATGACTGGCTGGTGCTTCCATGGATATTTGAGCAGAAGTAGCCAGAGCTACTTAATGCAGCAGTATGGTAGCCTGGTGGTCTAATTTTGTGTAATTCTGTTGGTAAAACCACACCCTCAAGGGAAGTGTGTGACCCATAGCTACTGAGGAATGCTGGTTGATCGACGCTTTATTTGCATGTATTATTTCCCTTGTTTTTGGATGTAAGACGGGACCGAGACATGATTTTCTGCATTCTCCCTTGTGGGTGAGCTGTGAACACCGCTGTCTTTTACGCAGGTTGTGTTGACATAGCTGTTGTCCTGATGAACCTCCTCTTATGTTTTTGCTGCTCAGATAAATGATTTATGCAAAGGTTGATAAAGAAATAAAGAATGTATTACCCCCCTCCCGATTGAGTGAAAGCTGTGAATTCTTACACGTGTCGGTAAAAGCTACACATCTGCTTGGATGTCAAATGTCCAATGAATCCATGAGATTTTCCCCCATACTGCATGAACCACAAGCACTGGACGCTTGACCCTTGGGGCAGACATAGTGGAGATCCAGTTAACTGTAACCTGGAGCGTCCAATCTGGTGGAAGCTCATGAGCCTGTGTTAGGCTCTGCCCTCAGGGAGGAGTTAAAACGTGGTGGCATATGATGACATGAATGGGGCCTCACATTTCACAAACACATTAAAAATGCTGCAAATCACAAGGGCACATTAAAAGCTACATGCAAGACATCATTGGATGAGTAATTTTACTCGTGAGGGAAAAAACACAGGAAACACACCATGGGACAGAAGCTGTAATAAATAAATTAGGTGTGAAGGGCACGCAGGAGGGGCTCTACTGCCCGGTGTACCGAGGGGGCCGCTTCTCAATGAATGCCGCCATCCCTTCCTGACGGTCCCGGGTGGGAATGACCTGGGGGGTGGGATAGAGGAAGAGCAGGTGCTGTTGCTCATAATAAGATACTTACAAGGTGCCCCCGACAGCCCAGGCTTGGGTATCTTACTCTGGCGTAGCACATGCCCTCGATGGCCATTCCCATGTCGATATCCACCTAGCGGGGGGACAAGCAGACAGGTGACTGAAGGGGGACGACGCATGTTAACGAGTCGATAAGCAACGGGGGGGGAACAGTGGAGCAAACCTCAACACCCCGGCAAATGGCCTCCTTCACCATCCGCAGGGCGATGGGGGCCTGGGAGGGGGGCAGGGGACAGTCAGGCATCTCCAGACGGTTTATGTTCCAGAACTTTCCATCCCTGTGGCTTTCTTGAAAACATGACTATACTGTTCCATCTTCTGATTGGTTATTGCTGTAATCCCAGCTACACTAACTGAGTCATGCTAATTACATAACAGGCACCTTGTACTGTACTGGGCCAATCTGCAGAAATTAAGATGTGACCCCCCCCCCCCCAATTAATAAATCTAATAATAGGAGAGACAGGGGACAGCTGCTGAACGGGGTCAGTTGCTCGAAGGGGTACAGTAATTTTCTGCCGTAACAGATTACCCCAAACACCACTGATGCTTAGCAAAATAGTACAACTTCAATTTGAAAGAAAAAACAAAAAATGTTTTTTTTCCCATTTTGTGTCATTTTTCTACACTTCATAAAAATTAAAATAATTCAACGATTGTCACCAGTCTCCTCTAACCCTGATGTGGGACATTTTGCCCACCGCCCGTTCTGGCACCTGAGGCAATATTTCGCGGGCTAGCTGGAGGGCCTCCCTGTAGGCAGCATCTCCGGCCTCGTTCTGCTCCGCCACCCTGTTGACCAGGCCGAGCTGCAAGGCCCGCTCGCCCGTCACCCTCTGCCCTGTGAAGATCATCTCCTTGGCCACAGCAAAGCCCACCAATCGCGGGAGGCGCTGGCTGCCCCCTGGAGGTCAAACGGGCAAGAAACAGGTCCTGAGTTGGTACAGCTTCTGCTTGGCCCAAACCTGGACATTCAGTGAGGTACCAGAGCCTTCTCAGGACCTCCTGATGGGCTGGAGTCACGCTCCATACTACATCTCCCACCACTCGTACTGACACACAACTGAGCTCTACCTAAAGTAGGACCAGCTTCACGTCCCCCTCCCGTGACCGCAGCCCAGCCTTTATTGCTAATAAAGAGTGTTCATTTTTTAATATTATATGATAATGTTACTTATTATTTATTACACTATTATATAATGAAGAATTACAAATTAATTACAAACAATAATAATAATAAATCTTAAATAACTGGTGTTTTGAAGTCAGAACATATTATCTTTTTCATTTCTTGATCACATTCAACTCTGAGACCCCAATGGGAGAATATTTTGCATAGAATTAAAAAAACAGACTTTTTATAGAACTTAATTGACCTTAGGCCCCCCTCAGGCCTTGTCCTGCCCTGCGTCTCCCGTGAGCTGACCTTAGCTCCGATTCTCTCCGTCATGCCCCCATTTGCTCACCTGCCCCCGGGAGCAATCCTCGTGTCGTTTCAATCAGGCCCATCTGTGCTGTGGAAGCTGAAGGAAGAGGAGGAGGAGGATGAGGAGGAGTCGTGCAGTGAGATGGCCCTGCTAACGCTAACCCTGCTCACCATACAGGCCCAAACAGAACTGTGCCCAAATGCTGACTAGCTTAGCCAATAGCAGTCAGGCCCCATGTTCAGAACTAGCTGACCTTAACTGTACATGATGTGACCAGCAGCATCTTTCTGTGGGAATGCTAACTCCGTCATGTGTGAATCACTCCCATACCAGGAATTTATGACCGAATCAGCCCTACATATATCAAGAGGCAGCAATGAGGATGAAGACAGCCATGTGAGAAATTTTACCCCTTCCACCCCTTACACACTCCCCCCCCCCCGACTGACCTGCTGTGCGGAGATCACAGGCCAGCGCCAGCTCCAGCCCCCCACCCAGGGCAAAGCCGTCCACCGCAGCGATGGTGGGCATCGGCAACACGGCTGCAACCACAAACCAACGAAAGAAAAGTCACATCATCAGAACTTCCTGCGAAATCAAGAACAGGTATCACACATGTGAGGGTCAGTTTCGACTGCTAGGAGAGTCGAATACACACACAAGCACACAGGTACAGGAATGATCAACTTACTGAACACTGTGCACAGGAATTATCAATGCACATGCAGGAAGTATGGGTAAACGTCTCACCGATTTCCGTCATCAGTGAGCGCAACCCATGGACAAAGTGCTCTGCTTCAGAGTTAGTCATCTTAGCACGTTCCTTCAGATCAGCACCTTCAAAGGTAAAGGGGAGGGGAAGTTACCACGCTTTCTGGCCTGAACACTTTCGTGCCTCTGGAACTCTGTCACACCCGCGTTTTCTAAGGTAAGATCAGGGACGCTTTAGTTATTTAGCAGACACCATTATTTTTACTTTTATTTTAAGCTGGGTCAGCCAGTCCCTAGAGCAACTAGGGGTTAAGTATCTTGCTCAAGGGCCCAATGGTAACATCACTCTGCCAACACTAGGTTTTGAAATGGTGACCTTGTGATCCGTACCTCCAGAACCCTGTCAGATCAGCCTTTTCTAATGCAATATCAGCCCTAAGTGAGAATCTGTCCCTGCGAGTGATGCTGTTGACCTTGACTGATGTTGACTGACCTGCGCAGAAGACTCCAGGCACCAGGCTGCGGAACACCACCATGCGGACCGCGGTGTCGCCATGGAGATGGGCCACCACCTCCCGCATCTGCAAACACGGCAATGCAGCATCACCTCCACGGAGACCGTGCGTCACACCCCAGCGGCCCCTGAGGATGGCCCTTGGGCCCCTACCTGAGACACAAACACCTTGCCCAGGGAGTTTCGTGCCCGCTGCCGGCACATCAGCACCTCCACGATCCCTGAAAGGTGTTTGTGTTTTTAAAGAAGGGGGTGATTGATGATAAATGGGACACAAATGTGAAAATAAATGCACAAAACAACTTTAAAGATACTGAAAGGCCTTGAAGGCCTTACTTTGGTCAAAATAAGGTGTATCCTGTAGAAGAGGGGCCAGAGAACAACAATCAGCTAGTGTTCCATCGGGAAGCCAGCTACTGAATTAAAGTCCTTGTTTCTAATTTAGGGTCTCTGTGTATAAATACGGTCTGTTGTGTTTGTGAGGGAAGGAAGCTTGACCTGTCTGGATGCCCAGTGACGGTGTTTAGTGTTTATTGCCACTTAACCACGCATTTGTGGTGGCCCCAGAGACCACCATGCCAGCCCTGTGAGCGTCACGGTTTGCCTCACTGCGGCCCCTGGCACCTTTGTGGGTGCAGGCAGAGGGATCACAGATAGTGAAATTGCACGCAGCGGGTGGTGAGTATGACATACGATCACACTCCGTTCACAAGAGGCAGAAGGATCCCCGTGTGACTGCGGCCCGGGGAAACCACACACTCTGGTGCACCTGACTTCAGGGCTGAACCCCTGCGACACGGTTCATTCATCACACTAAAGGGCGGAGTCAAGCCCCCATAATAAATTAGCTACGTAACCAATTGACTGCGGCCCACATGGCTGTTTATTCTACCTAATGATGGTGCAACCCAAGGGTGTGGGCTTTGATCCAAAGGGCACATGTTCCCCCTGAGGTGTGCAAAGATGACCCTAACCCCCCTCCAGAGCTGTCTACCTGCTACCAGACAAACCCGGCAGAGTGACCAGCTCGCGGTCTATAACCGCACCTCCTCTTCTCCCATGTTTTGAAACACCACCTGGATTTTTTTTAGAATTCCTCTTCCGAAAGAAGTAAGCTTCCTGTTAGACCCGGCCCAGCCTGCATCACACTGCCTGTCCACTTCCCCTCTTCATTTGTACAATTTAAGAGGTATAACGTCTAAAAATCTGGGTTTCACGGAATTCACCACATGCCCAAGATGGTAGTTACCACCTCCTAGATAAGTAAGTGAAACACGCCCCTTAGCTTTGGGCTGCTTTCAAACAAGCTGCAGAGTTACATGCTACTGGTTACTAAATAATATTCTCCATTTATTAACTTTCTTGCCCCGCTGTACTTCGTTTTTTATACCAACAAACATTCTAATATCACCACCCCATATCAGTTATCTATGCAGAGTGAAATATTGTATATTTAATGTAGGACGTGACTGTTCTGGAACGTAATTATCAGTATCTAGGCCTAATTTTCACACTGTACTTACACTCTCAGAAAAAAAGTGTACAAAGGTCCATTTCTGTACCTTAAAAGGTACAATTACCTATATATAGCTAAGGGTACCATTGGCAG
>JAODKC010000036.1:18683597-18694276 GCA_026777985.1 Mormyrops attenuatus | reverse complement strand
TGTCTCTGGTTGGTGCTTTGTTTCAGGCCAGGCCCCCACGGCCCGTCCCAGGTGCCCTTGTGTGAACGCATCACCTCGCTTTGCTTCTTCTGCTGACCAACGCCCCCCCCCCCCCTCCCCCCAGTGGCTTTTCTGTAATGGAGATTATAAATAACACTAACCGAGCTGCTCCTTTGCAAATTAACTGAAACGTCCAAATGAAATAGGTAAAAGTGCCCAGAAAAATCCCTACAGGAACCTTGCTGGGTTCACCTCCAGCCTCGTAATGGCACTGCTCATACTAATCTGCTAAGTGAGTTTGTCAAGGGCCCTTTTTAGAACACAGAGCCTTAAATCCTTCGTGCCTTTGCTTTCACGCTGGGGCTGCTGCACTCAGATCACTGCAAAGCCTGTGCAGCCCATGCAGAACTTTTCGGAATAATAATTTTGTCCATAAGGGCCATGGAGGAGATGCTGCAACAGCACAATAAACGATGAATCATGATTGTGTTTTTTGTTTTCTTTTTGAAAAGATGAGGCTAACAATTGTTACTATTACTGTGGAGGCATAAAAGATTATTTATACGTCTGGATTTAAAGAAGCATAGGTTTCTGAAAATGGCCCTTAGATTGGTGTTTACAGCTTGAGCTCCGGGTCACCTCAGATGTTTACACGTGTCCAGAAATTGTCCCGGCAGCTGGCTGACCAGCCGTGGCTTGGCGTCTCTGCCCCCACCTGGGTGCATTAGCCCACGTTATGGATGCCCTGCATCAGCCCCTGTCTGCATCTGGGAAATAGTATGGAACCAGCATCCCTTAATGAAGCACCTTGGGGTGTGTCAACCATGACGTCACCTTGCCCTTTTCTTCAGCTCGCTCCACAAAAACAAAAGGGCCAAAAAAGTTCTGGAACACCAGGCATCTTTTTTGAGAGACCAGGATCAGATCCCTGGAACACGTGGAGGTTAAGGGCCTGACAGTGAACTCACCCTGCTGAACACAGGACTTGAACCAGCAACCTTTCAATCACAGGCACAGCATTCTAACCCGCTGAGCCAAAACGCACCCTGAGCTTTCTGAGTGCCTGGGTGGTGAGTAAAAACAGGGGTCTCTAATGTGTATTTTTAACGTATGTAGTGCCCTTATCATACCTCAAAAAGAAGACCAATCGATTGGTTTCTTTTTCTTATGAGCCTGGTGGACGGATCAAGCGGTGTACAGCACAACTGATTCCTTTGCCACAGATTTGAATTTGCAGTCCTTTTAAAGTCCTTTTGCAGCTCTGAAATCCATCCAAAGTAATTACATTTACTCAGTCGATATACTTTTACTTGCATTTCATAAGTCTGCCTAAGAGTCAACGTGCTGGACCTCAAGTTTGAAACGGCGTAATCTAGAATTTTATACTTTCTATATGTTTACGTAAAGTTGGGGGGAACACGCGAGTCTAAGAATTTCATTGCGGGTAATGATGCTACATTGTTATCTGTATATGATAATAAAACAATAGTTCTGTGGGCCTCCTTTACTTTCAATTAAAAATGCTAATCTGCAATTGGGTCGGCACCGGAGACAGAGAAAATCACCAAATTCAAAACTAATTTTGAGAGCAAAGTTGCCATCTATCAACCTTCTCAACCCCACACAGTAAGATTTATATAATTAAACAGCTTATTCCTTATACATCTCTCACCACCACTGCTGAGAGTTCTTTTGTAATACAAATTGGCTATTTTTGGTTTGTAAAAAGACTTCACCTTCAGCTTCACAAATGAGTCATAATACAATGTAATATATGTATGACATAAGCAGACATATTTCCTCAGTTACTCAGATTTATGTTTGAGTGTTTTAGTGTTTGAGTGGTGGATGTTTTTCATGTACCCTGGTCGATTCACCTTGATTGCACCCTGAAACACTGACAGATCGTAGGATTCCTCCTCAATATTCTCACAAAATCTTGATATGTAGAATTTCTCAGTTCTGCTAATCAGAAAGTAGAAAACAGAGAGGAGTCTGAAGCATTTGTTTCCAACACGCCGTCTCCCAGGGCAAGATCAAAGCAGGTCACCTGTCCTGCTGTTGCCTTGCTTAATGCAAGATGGTTCCCACGTGTTACTACGGTCACAAGGTTCCCTTCCTCTCTATATTATATGTACAGTGTGTGCATGTGCCTGTGTATCTCTCTATGTTTTCCATGCAGCCAAATATAGGCTATAGAACCTCCACTGCTGGCAATCCCATACTGCATCATAAACATTAGCATTACCTTTCCTTAGCATTCATTTCTGTATGCATTTTTATTTACTCAGTAGGCTGCACCTTTAGTGCTGGGGATTTGAATCCTGCCTCCTCTGTTTTAGCAGGTTTCCTCCAGGTATTCCAGTTTCCCACCACAGTCCAAAGGCATGCACTTAGGCTAATTGGCATCTCTAAATCACCCCAAATTTGAGCATAAATGTGCCCTTCAATTGAATGGCATGTACCCTTGCTTTGTGCCCTGAGCTGCCTGGGATAACTCCCTCCTGGGAAAAGCAATTGGCAGATAGATAGATATATTTTTCATTTTTTCCAGAAACTACCTGAATAGTCTGTCTTAAACGGTACTTCTTGAAGAATGCAATGGGTTAGAAAGACAGACTGATTCACAGAAACAGGTGAAGGGGTGTATAAACCATACAGGTGAGCCCAATGCTAACGCTACACGGCTAATGCTACGTGGCTAATGCTCCATGGCTAATGCTACATAGCTAATGCTACATGGCTAATGCTCTTTGTCAGAAAGGGGCTTGTGGAACTACAGCACCCTGCCATGACATCTGCAGCTCCCTCAGGTCCCTTCTTGTCTGAACCTCACGTCGGATGCATTTGTTAAAACGTTTCAGTATGACCCATGACATTTCCCACCACAGGAACTTGTCCCAATTGAACATTTTTTTTAATCCCTACACCACCACACTTTTCGTTCGACCAGGAACTACTGGGGTGGGGCTTATAGCAATAACCTTTGTTGATTGATTGCTGCCAACTTGGAAGTTATGTAGAAGTGCTGGAAAAAGAGGTAAAAAGAGTGAAGCAGAAATGGGCCATATATAATTATTTTTGTATCTCAATTACATAAAGTGCATTAATGAATACCCTTTCTGCTTGCTTCTCCATGTTTCTGCATCAGAAAATTTGATCTCTGCGTAAAATTTGGTGCAAAAGGGTTCTGGCTTTCCTGAAGTTTTTTTTATAGAGGTGCACCAATATGGAAATTTTGATTTTGATAATTGAAATATTTTTGTCTAATATTGCCAGAGGCGGTGGTGAAACCTGCTGGTTCTAATTAACAGATTAACATTACATCTATTTTTTTATTCTAAAAAAATAAAAGATTGATCTACTTGTCAGATTTCATAAAAAAAAAATTTTATGAATAAAACATAAATAAAATGCTGTGTCCTGTTTTGAACCAATACAGGATGCAATTAGCCCCATATTTTTGGACCATGAGATGAACCCCCCACCCCCAATAAATAAGAAAACAACTGGTTCATCGTCCATTGTTTTGGGGTGGCAATGTAGTTTTGTCCAGTATGAAATCCCGTGTTACGCATAACCTACAAACTTTTTGCTTATATAGTATAAATATGACAGTTCCTGTTGTGTGATGGGAAAACAAACTGATGAAAGTGACCAGGAACTTGGAACCAGGAACCAGATTCCGGAACTTTAGTGGGGAAGCGCCACAACATTCTGGGGAAATCACACAACATTCTTAATTCTTCTGATACCACTGACGGAAAGATGTCTCTCAGAGTTAAAGCTGCCATAGCCATGAAGTCTAGTGTAAACACATGTCTGGGAGCACTGTGTTTCAATCCCAGGAAAGAGTGATGTCACTGTTTGGCCCTTGAGCAAGGCCCTTAACCCCAAATTGCTCCTGGAACTGTCTGATCCTGCTTTCTCAAGAATGTACATAGCTTTGGATGAAAGCATGCACTAATTATATTAAATGTTAATGTATGTCCTTAAGTATATCCTGTCATCTATTCTCTAGGACAGCCAATCATAAATGACCAAAGAGTTCACTTATATTTTCAATTTATGAGCGCTCAAAGGTGAAGGGGGTATGAGCAGAAAGCAATTTTGTATATCACCCTGCCATCTGCAAGTCAGCTCTCTCCCAGGGTCCCCCTGATGGGGACGTCGTGGGTCCGTACATTAATCACAGGCTGCAAACCAAAGAGATTAGCTTCCTGCTAAAAAAGGGTTAAGAAAAATGACTTTTAATATATGTGAGATGTGTCATTGAGGAGAGGATTCCTAATTACAGCAGCGCGTGGAAACGTCGGGCACAGCTGCAAATGTCCTTGTGTTCCTCACCTAAAACCATCATAACAAGATTACTAATTTCTTAAAAAAAAAATCCCCCAATCACCTTCCTCCCATCCCGGGCGTGAAAGGTGGTGAAGGTCATCGCAGAAGTAATCTGCATACCCCCGTCAGCTACAACTCATCCTCTCTGGGGAGGGGTATCTCCATCTACCATAAGTCATCTTACATTAAGAGGTGGGTATGTCTGCTGGATCAACTTATTACTGTCCTATGTAACACCCAACCTTATAGCTTTGTCTGAAATGAAATTCCTGCACTACATCCAACATCCTTGCTTTCTCTCTCTCTCTCTCTGCTTCTCTCTCCCTCTTTTCCTCACTCAGTTCCAATGTTTACTCTTCTCCTTCTGCACACTCTCTGCAGGGTGACCATCACGAGCAAAGAGTGTCCCAGGAAATCAGTTCAATCTGCACGGACCCCAAATGTCACCCTAATCTTAGAAGTCACCAATAACTTTCTAAATATAGTATTTCCCATGATTAGACAGCAATTACAAACTGCAGACAAGAAATTGTAATGGATAATTAGTATTATTGGGCAGTTTGAAATCAAGTAATGTTCCCATGATAATTTATATTTCATTCTCTCCAGGGAAACTGTGTTATAACAAATTAGTGTTATAAGGGGGAGAGCTAAATGAGGAGTGTGTGTTGTCCAATTTTAGTAGTTTAATTACCAGAGGGGAAAAGGAAACAAGTAGGCTTCCTTCAGATTGGCTAGCAAAATTATGCAGATTAATTTCCATCCATCCATCTTCCGATTGCTTATCTGCAGGGTCACGGAGAGGCCGGAAGCCCCTCCCACGCAGCAAAGGCATCGTCGGCATATTTTATTAATTTTGACATTTACACGCATGGTCTAAGAAGGTTTCCGGATCCTTCTCAACACCCCATTCGTCTGACTACAACAGCCCAGAGAAGGAATTCTCAGAAATGTCACAGTTCACGGCAGGATCTAATGACATAAAAGGTGTCCTATTGGTGAAAAGAGGCCACACAACCCCCCCCCCCCCCCACACACACACACACACACACACAAGCCCCGGTATCCCTATGAGCCTGTCTCACCGGGTTTGCTGACCTGCCTGTCGTAATAATACAACACTCTCCGTGTCACAGCACCATGAAAACATGACCAAGGGGAGCAGGAACAGCCCAGCTGAGCTGTGGTGCCACATACAGGATGGACTCCTCATCTTTCGGACAGTTCCTGAACTACAGCGTCAGGGACTTTTGCCCAGAATTAAGTAAGAAGCAGTTTACATATCGATGAAATGTGTTTTCCATCTTTCAGGACATGGTATGCGCTACTTTGCTAAAATACAAACTGCATCCGGTTTAAATCTCAACATATAAAATTATGCCAGTCCAATTTTGTTCCTAGTAGGCCTAGTAGTTGCATTATCGTTATGTATAAAGAAATTACACTGGCCGCCCTTGAAAAGTTGAAAGGTGAGGTGAATATCCCAGTCGATGAAGCAAAACTACGAGATTTTCGTGCATACGTCCAGAGACTGCACATCTCTCATGATTACTGACTTCGGGGCTGGAGAGGTCCACCTGAGCAAGGTGGCAGTCCGGGAGCCGCTTACTGATATATGCGTTTTACATACGCTGAAAAGTACGTGCTCAAAACTGACTTGAGTTGAGCGCGGCAGACGTACAGCGGCCATCCACGCTTCCTAAATAAAGTCAACTGAGTAGAAGTATCGTACTTCCGCAGATTACTTTTGAGGTCACGTTCACCCATATACTATTTATATTAGCGGCTATATCTCTAGGGACGCAGTGCCAAAGAGCGGCTGTCTTGCTATTCACTTACGCGAGTGAATCTAGCGAGTCACGCCGAGCTCGAGGCAGAAGTTTAGTTAGGGGCGCATTTTCAGGACAGTCGGGGTCCACGTGTGCGTCAAGGTCACCGACGGAGGTGGACTTGGAAAATTCTTTAAAGGAACGTCAGATTTAGTTTTTTTTTGTTGTTGTTTTTGCATCCAAGTGTTGGATTTATGAACTACATCTGTGTTCTCTGTTTTACGTCACCTATAGACAAAGCCATGTGTCACAAAAAAGCACTTCATTTCTTTAAATATGAATAAATGTTAGTTGGAGTATTTTTACACTTCGTCTTAGCGAATCTTCATCTGTACTGAGACTATACTTTGGTTTCCTTTAAATGTGGACTTAAAAAGTGAATTTACAGGGAAGTTATATTTGACAAATACTAAAAACGGGCATATGAATAAGAAAGGGAATGTCGGAGAAGACGCGGCCAGGCTCACCTAGAAACTTGAATCCCTCGATCTGCACCCAGAGACACAGGTCCTCGGTGTCGCAGTCGCATCGCCAAGGGTTCCCGCTGATGCCCAGCGATCGCAGCGCCGGCAAGGCTATGAGGGTGGTGATATTAAGCGTTGTCAGGTTGTTCCTGCTTATGTCCAGCACTTGCAGGGCCAAGTTCTCGGCGAAGGCGTCCGGGTGGATCTCCGACAGAGTGGGGTTGTCCGTCATCCTCAGCATCACCAGGCTGGCCAAGGGTCCGAACGTCCGGTCGTCTATGTTAATTAAGATGTTGAAGGACAGGTCCAGATAGGCGAGCTTCCGCAGGTTCCCGAAGGTGGACTCCGTGATGTCTGTGAGGGAGTTGTTGCTGCAGTCCAAGTACACCAGGTCGGACAGGTAGTTGAGCTGTAGCGCCGGCAGTTCCCCTATGCGGTTGTTGGAGATAATGAGCTGCCGGGTGGCCAGCGGAAGATCGCTAGGAAAGTCGGTCAGCTGCTGCCCGACGCACTGGACCACCAGCTGGTCGTCGCACATGCAGCGGCCGGGACAGCCGGCCGTGAGGGCGGGCGATGGTGCCACCCCCATTACAAATATCAGTAAAAAGATGAGCCGTAAAGACTGCGCGCTGGGCTCGGGGAGAAGACGCATGATACCACCGAGGGCTTCATGAACTCTTTCTGGATCGTACCCCCAAGCACCTCCACATTCTTCATTGATCTGTATTGCTGAGTTCCACTCTGTGATTTTTGTTCACGGATGCCGACGCCAACACCTCATCCCTTTCGCACGCGCAGGGTACCAGGGCACTAAAAGACAAATGTGTTTCTGTTATTGCAAATCCCACTTAATAAAAGCTTTTAATTGCAATGGATTTTTGCTTATCATCATCCAGGTATTCTGGTTGCTTCGTTTAGTTTTGGTGCTAAGACTTGTGAAAGACTTGTTTATTTTGTTCCGAACAATTCAGAGTAGGATCCACTGGTGCGGTTCTCTTGGTTCTGGCAGCACGCAGAATAAAGCGGCGTCCTGTTTGAGCTGCGAATTCCCTTTTGGTCAAACCGAGTGTTAAGCAGTTGGTTTTATTATGGTCTGTCTGATGCTCGCCGCTCCGCTTACTCTCCCTGTATCGCTATGTGCACGCCGGCAGAAACGAAAGGAGACTTTGCCCTCTCCCTCTCTTTCGCCCTCCCTCTCTGTCTCGCTCTCTCTCTCGTTCTTTGTGTATGACCGTTACGTGAATGAGGGACAGCAAGAGGACAGCAGACGATCAGCACGGTGAGCCGTGTGACCTCCCTGGCACCCAAGTCCACCGCCCTGTATCGTGTGGTGACGTCACAAACATGTAAAAACCATTTAGAAAACGCAAGAATCTTTAAGAACGAAAAAAAAATCATTAAGGAATGCAAAGACTCTGAGAAAATACAAAGACCTTAGATGCAAATGAAATGCAAAATTCTTTAGGAAACGCAAAAACCATTAATAAATATCAGTGAAGTCTATAAAGAACGACTGATTATTCCAGACACATGTCAGGGGAGTTTCTCCAGACGTTCGTGGACGTCGCACAAATGAAGCTCCTGTCTGTTCTAAGGTAGGACTGTAGTGCGTCTTGCCCTCGACCAGTGCCCGTGGTCGTGTGTTTACTGCATGAGGCTTACCGACACTGTTTCGGTCATTCAATCACCTTATACAAGGAGATGGGCTCATTTGGGTCATACAAATGATTTAATGTCAAAATGTAATGGCTATCTAACATGCCGTGATTCTCCCGTTGATGGCTAATAAGGACGCACGGACCAACTTACTTTCAGTATACTGAAGGGCCAGTTAGAATAACATGAATTCAGTTTAAAGCTATTAAATATTAAGCGTTTTCCGTGTAATCGCAGCACATTACTCTTAAGATTCTCCACCAAACAAAATGTTATGTTTTTTTAATAGTTACACTTACAGCGCACGTTAATGAAATTAACTCCTTCCCACCCACGATATATGCCTTCCAGGTTTGCAATGATTCAGCCACAAGTCAAGTAGCAAAACTATTTCGCTTACCAAACGAAAATCATGCCTCTAACGGGGTATTTTACGGATGCGGGTCGGACTGAACTATTGCATTTTCCTAGTCTTATTTATGTAAAATTTACTTCGTTGCGATATTTGTTTTATAAGATTAGTGCATCCATCTTCTTTCCGCTTATCCCGGCAGGGAAGGTGATATCCCGAGCAGCGTGGGGAACACCGCTGGGCTGTACCCTGGACGGGATGCCAGTCCATCGCGTGGCACAGACACGCACACAGACATATATTCTGGGCAATTTAGAGACCATAAATATCCGAACAGGAGTTCCCGCAGGAAACCCGCGCATCATGGGGAGACCGTGCAAATTATGACGCGAGACTCGAACCCCAACCCTGGGGTTGTCAGTGTTTAGACATTCGCAAAATTTGAATATGGCTATGAGGAAAAGTTAAAGACGATACCCAAATAAATGTTTGTTACTAAAACGCCATTTCAGAATATTAAAAATAAAAAAGGAGGGGGTTCGAAAGTTTTATCAAGAATGGCGTCATTATATATTAAGAATTTCTATTTATATGTAATTAATTCTGTTTTATTTATGAGAAAGTTGTACCTCTAAAATATGCTGGCAACGTATTAAGGCCTAAACTCTAGACAAAGTAGGGCATGGAGTAAGCCCTGGCCGTTTTAATAGAAGCTGGTTTGGATCTCACCTTCCATTATTCGGACAGTCGGTGAGGTTTAATAATATGAACGTGTGATATATACGTTACCGCTCATTATTGTATCGAGATAAATGATCCGCTGTTTATTTGTTATTTGCGGTGCAAAAAGAAAAGTTTTTATATGCAAATATTTTTGTAAAACGTAGATATTTATTTCTTAAAACACACGGATGTTGCAGATTGAGATAATTAGTGTAACTTTCCTCCCTGGACGTTCCCCGACGTCTCTTCTTTCAGGCTGGCATGTATCTACTTTGGTTCTTTACTATTTAATGCCCGTATCGCCTGCCTGGAAGGTGGAGTCCAGGCCTGGCACGAAGCCTCAGGCAACTCGGCTGTCTGCAGTTCACTCGGTTATAACCGATCTCCCGCGATGGCTGGGTTCTTGGAGTGAAATATGTATGATATTGTAAGTCAGTTACAATACAGTACGTCTGTTGGTAAACAGCAGTACTGCCACTATTAACAAAGACTCTCCTCCCGCCCCCTTGCTTCAAAACAAAAATATTGTAATGCTGTTTCTGACCTTGATGTATGTCATTTTCATCCCGTTAATTATCAAGTACCCTAAATTTGGCATTGGCTTTACCTGGAGGATGAAGCGATTTACAAGATCTCCCCTCATGACACACAAAGCTCATGGCCAACGTAAACACATCTAAATTTCTTCCAGAGTTTACGAAGTACATGTCACGTTAGTGAACTTCTTTGTTATGTTACTGAACTCAGACTGCTAGCCTATTTTATGGTCTCACCAGAAAGATAAAAATAAATCAACTTTATAACTTTGATCTGCATTATTTTAATTTAGAAATGTATTTTTAATGTTTTTTCCACTTTGACCTATTTATCAGAGCAGATACACTGAGGTAATTTAGGTTAAGCACCTTGCTAGCTAGATATAACGGAAAGTTCTGGAATTCTCTGGGGATCTGAACCTTGAGCAATGGCGTGCACCAAATTACTTATGAACTGTATTTTGAATGCTCTTGTTGCAAATAAAATTCTTAATAGTTCACTGTGATTTACTGCCACTGTTTTAATGCACCTGATGTGTTGAAGTGTAACTATTTAATTTCACTAATTTCATCTTCAGCACTTTTACTGATGTAGAACGTTGGATTTTTCTTCCTTGAGACCAGTGCAGGTCAAACCCCATGTGCCGCCCTACACTCTCAGAAAAAAGGGTACAAATTTGTACCTTTGCTTGTCACTGGGGCTGCCAATGGTACCCTTAGCTATATATAGGTAATTGTACCTTTTAAGGTACAGAAATGGACTCTAAGGAACATCCCG
>JAODKC010000036.1:18663276-18680967 GCA_026777985.1 Mormyrops attenuatus | reverse complement strand
CCGCCCCCCCGCCCGCCCCCCCCCCCCCCCCCCCCCCCCCCCCCCCCCCCCCCCCCCCCGGTAGCCCTGTAGTTCTGTAGGACAAATGCCAAGTCAGCTGGGTCTGACCAGGAGGATAGGATGTTTCCATTTGGTCCCAATTACATGATAGGGCTATTAAAAATGACCTATGCAAGTTATTGCCAGAATGATCTTAATTAGGAGAAGGTTGAGGGGGTCTGTGAGTTTGGTTAAAGCATACATCCGGTTTCATAAGGCATCCTAAAATTTCCATTTTAAATGGAAAATAAAATATCAGCAATTACACTAATTTAAAGTAAGACAACATTCATTTTCATCACTTTCTGCACTGAAAAATAAACTCAGACAAATAATAAACCCAGACTACACTGGTCATAAAAAAGAGGAAAATGACTGAAAACAGCCTGCCGTGCTTAGATGCTACTTTACAGGAGCAGTAGTCGAGAGGGTGTTGGAGCGCAGCATTTTAGCTCAAATTTATAGCTTGAGATGCACTGCCATCTACTGGAAAAAAGTAAAACCACATTAAAGTCAGTTCTCCTTTTTCTATCCCCAGTGAAAAGTACAGTATAGTTTAAATTGCTTTACAGAATGCTTTAAAACTGCTGCCACCCGTCAAATATTATGTTCGATCAACACACACTGAATCACGTGCCTGTTTCTTTATTTAGATAAAAAGCAGATGATCAGATTTTAAAACTAATCCCACAGCACAGAAGTTGGATTATTTGCTCTAGTTGGCTTGTTTTTACGTAAATTCTCTCTCCATCACGTTGGCTATATCACAAGCTCAGCCACACGACCGCTGCAGGCAAGAAACTAACCTTTAAATGCTAAAGATGATGACCTGGCTCAATACTTCTAATTCAAATTACATCTTATGGCATTTTGATGCTGCTCTTGCTCATGTAAGCCACACGAAGAATAGTAATTTTAGAATTCCCTTTTTTCCAAGATCAGTTTATTTGTTTATTCCCCCTTTGGACAGAGGCCCTTGGTGGCACAGAAAGGAGGCCAAAGCAAATGGCAAAGCATGACAGATAATTAAACAAATAAGCAGAAAGCACATCTAATCCAGCAATAACGCTGTCTTTTGAACACGCATCATATTAATTATCCCAGGATAAACACTTAACTGAAATATTACGTTGAACCACAATGCAGCAGAGTGTGTGTGTAAGATACACACACTGATCACAGCACAGAAAAGATCGCCACCAACCTGCAGGATCCACCCTCCTGGCCTCCAGTAAGTTTCCATGACAAAATGAAGTGTTTGTCTATCCGTCACACCGCAGTGGGCACAGCCACCCTCCTGCTCGCTGACGCCGTGTTCCTCGACAGTTAAAGTGACAGCTTATTAGAGAAATGGATCACCACTGCCTGCCCACCCGACCGCCAGCCAGGTCCATCCCACTTGCATCCATCTCGCTTCCTGGATTCACACTGCAGCCAGAACGATTTCACCCATTTTAAGGGCCACAGAGACGAAGCAAGCACTTTTTACTCTTCGTTAGGTTAAAGGCTCGTCAGACAGTGTTCATTTGAGAAAAGTCATCAGAATTTCACCACTAATGTACTCCATCCTCGTTTAAAGTTTTTACACAAAGAAAGAACTTTATACTTTTTTGTGACACTTTTATGTCAATCACACGAATAGCAGTGTCCAGTTGAACGGATTCCTATCTATGCAATGCGTGGCTTTCAAAGTTTGCGAAAACAAGCAGCAGAAACAGGACAGATCCCATGTAAATATTGAGAAGCTAATGATAGCACTGATGGAGATGAGGTCTATGCTTCTAGCAAGGGGAACAAGGGGAATTTAAACGTACCAGATAAATTAAAGTAAACATTAACCCTGACAGTCTTCTCGAGGCCCATTTTAAATGTGTTCCTCCCACACACGACTCGCCAGAAACATCCACTTTCACACTACAGCAAGGAGAGTGATCAGATTGCAAAAAATCAAATCAGCACTTTGGGTAAGTGCTTTACGTTCCGCTCATAGGGAAATGCACTTTAAAAGTTAAAGGCATTTTTGTACAATATCCATTTACATATTTCAACTTTGCATGTTATATAAAGGGTCATACAAAGGGCTGCCCTCTCAGTTCCCTTTCAATGCACTCTAATCTCTTCAGACGCCTTACTTAATCATCCTACTTAACGAGAAGCAGTGCTGTGCCATTTGGAAGTTCATTTTAAAAGTTTCATTTTCAAAAATGACTCAGATGAATGAACATATCCACAAAAAAAACTTGTCCATTAGGGTTGAACGGATTCCGTGTAAAAGGAAAACAGCAATGAATCAGCCTGCGCCATCTCCTTCTGGGCTGTGATCTAGAGCCTGGAGTCCAGCATCCTGGCTCTCCAGAAATCCCCACTCCTTGAGCAGCGCCTCACGCTGGCCCGGAGGAGTAGAAAAGTACATCCGCTGCTCCTCCGAGTAGCACTGGTCCGCCGGGATGATGTCCCGGTAGCTCCAGTCTCGCCAGTGGAAGTTGAATCTCTCCAGCAGTTCCACTCTGGATTCCTGGGAGGGAACACAGTCTGGGGGCGGTCTCTGCTGTAGCTCCGCTCCTACCACCAAGCCCGGAAACACAAGCAACGCTCTAATGGCGAACCAGCCGCCTAGTCTGGGGTGAATACAGACCCCAAATATCTTCTGTGAGGAACACAAGAAAACAGTAAATCATCAGGCTATCCCAGGCAACATAGGTCAAAAGGTAAGAGTACGCCCTAGGTGGGATGCTAGTCCATCAGAGGGCACACACATAGTGTCACGTATAATAGGTAATTCAGAGACGACAATTCATCCAACTGCATGACTTTGGTAGGAAGGAACCCATACAATTCTGGAAGAACATGCAGATTCCCCACACACACACACACAGTGAGGGCAGGTTTAAATGGTAAATGGACTGCATTTATATAGCGCTTTTCCACTCCTTTCGAGCACAAAGCGCTTTACAATTTTGCCTCACATTCACCCATTCACACACACATTCATACACCGGTGGCAGAGGCTGCCATGCAAGGCGCCAACCTGCTCACTGGGAGCAATTTGGGATTCAGTGTCTTGCTCAAGGACAGTACCGGAAGGCAGGTCAGGCAGAGGAGGTGGGCACTAGCCATTTCTCATCCTCATGCAGGGGCTGTATGGGGAAGAGGGCTGGGTGCGGGCGCCCATCCTGTCCAACCTGAACTGAGCTCAGCATCGCCCTCTGTGTTGTTGTACATGGTGTCAAGACCCCAAGAAAGGTGGCGACACATAGGCCATCGGAGCAGACCTCTCAGAGAGCGCGTCCCTCACCCTGTCCCCCCATGGGTCGGCGGTGACATCACTCCGCCGGTAGTAGTAAGCTGCCCCGGCCACGTGCGCGGCAGTCTGCGCCAGGAATCGAGGCTTCCGGCTTGGGAGCATCTCATAGTCGTAACAGATGTCAACAGGTAGGTCTGCAAAACACTGAGAATGTAGAAAAGGGCAATGTGGTTACCATAGACACCTCAGCTAGCTTTGCTCACATAAGAATCATCACACATGTAATTATGATTTCATCTTTATAAATGTAACATTCATAGGGTAACAGATCTGAAAGATGAAGAAAAATTCCATAGGTCAGGGTTATTCAAATCACGGTTCTCAAGGTCCAGGCACTGCCGATTTTCCAGCCACCCTTTACCTGTGAGCCAGGTGTAAAGCCTCCGGCCAATCACAATCAGTAATTCTTAAACTAACTACCTGGGAGAACTGAAAACAAGGTCTGGACTTGGGATCGAGAGCCAGATTTGAAAAGTTCTACTATAGGTTCACGATTTCTCCCACAGATTGCTATTAGACCTGTTTAGAAACATGTACACTGTAAATAAGACATAAACAACTTCTGACTTGTGTCTGGCATTACCTGTGACACGCAGCTTGAGATGCACTGAGCCACACACTGGTCGATGGGGTCACGCACGCCCTTGTAGGCGTCTTTCTTAAGGAACGGCTTGAACACTTGCTCAAACATCTCCGGGGTGCTCAAAACCACCACCGCAAGGGTGTCGTCAGGGTAGGGAAGGTGCAGGGATGCTGAGAGCAGCGCATTGTACCAGCCGATCTATCAACAAACCGAACAAAATATATGAATCAAGTTTACTTAATTCATGATTTCCATCTACATATGCATCTGTCTTCTAGCTGCTTGTCCTGGTCAGGGCTACGGGATTCTTTAAACCTTATTTCTGGGACGGTTTTGTTGTTTTTATTCTGATAAACACACTTAAAAGCTATGAAAACTAAGGCCGGTTTCGGGAAAAGGACATTAAGACAAACAGGATTTAAGGTGCGAAAACCTAATTGTTAAAAATAAAGCTAAAATCCCGATAGGGGGCGTAATAACTTGAGAAGCCGAACGTGTTCAATTCGTTAAGGGCACCGATAACTAGGATATCTACGTAAATGTTAAACACCCATTCAGAACTGTATAAAGCACACTAAACCACAATTATAGATATAACATTTTGTCACTAAACATTCAATCACATTAGCCTATAAGTTACGAAAATGGCTATATAAAAGACTTCATATGAAAAAAAGCGTTTAAACAACATTTTTGCAGAAACAAGCACCACCGTGTCGTCAGGTGCACTACCTTAAAAGGGTAAACCTCAAAACCCAGGGGTGTAAGGAAGTCATACAGTTTCTTCTCCACCTCGTCGACAGTAACCTGGGACATCGCCATTGACTGCGGTACATGCTGGCTGACGCAACGCGCACACTTCAACTCCCAGCACTCCCTGCGCGTCATGCGTGTTACGCATTGACGTTGGAACGTCCGTTTGTCGGCTGCAGGATTTAAAAGTGATGCGGGACAGCGTAAGTAGCTTCTATTGCTAGTCGAGTTATTTCTCGATATTATTACAAATGGGAAGAAATGGACTGTATTTCGTTTCCCCCACTTAACAGTTTGTTAGTGGTTTTGCCTTTTTATGGTATTTTTCGTGCAGAGAGGAACAATGTGGTGTCTGGTTCTGATATACTGGTCTATCTGTATCCCACGACCATGTTATTCAAGCCGTTCATTTTAAACTAGTCCAGTTTTTTAAAACGCGGAATGTTGGTTATAACTCAGTCGTGGCAGCGACCAGCTTCGGTGGTTTAGTCGTCTGTGTGGTATGGCTACTAGGTTATAGCAGAAATCATAATCACGATTATTTTTGGTCAGTTTTGCGTTCACGGTTATTTAACACGACTACTCATTGAGTTTGGAAATATCATGAATGTTTTGAACTTTAAAAAACTTGTCTTAACAGTGGATTTTCTTGAACTATAAATGTAATTCAATTGAGAAAGAAATAAAAATTGGTGTGCTGGATTTATAACACAAGACAAAACGGGGGTATCATAGCGAAACAAAATGTCGAAAAATAATTGTTTTTATCCCAATTGATAATCGTAATTGCAAATAAAATTCGATTACCCAGCTCTACAGTGTGGTGCTACCATGCATGTTTAATGCTGCCCTGCTTACCGTGTCCCTGTCGATCCCATAATATTGCATTTCAGCTTAAGCCGATTTATATAGAAAAAGGGAAGTTTGGCTTTGCCTGAACTACAGATAACCAGCAAGGCTCCTGGGGAGTCCTGAGCGGGTGACTGAAATAAAGACGTAAATACTTTAAAAACTGACGAATGAGACTGTAGTCTTTGGTCGGCTCACACTGCCAAGATGCGTAATATCGTCAAAGGCATTCAACTAAGGTTTTGGACTATTTCCTTCATAGCAAGGAAGCAAGACATTATTCAAAGCATTGTAGCGGACAGAATGCTTAATTGCATTTCAAACATACAGTTTAAGGGATGGCCACTGTGCACATATTTACAAGCAATAAGCTGGTAGCAGAACGATAGGGGTAAGTAAACTAGGGTAGGAAACTGTCATAATGAATATCAGCTGAGCTCTGGCGGTGAAGGGGTGGCGCATGGGGATAAGTCTGACTATATATGTAGATGCACAGAGGTTACTGTGGACATTTCCTCTCTCCCATTGCTTAAATAAATATATTGTTTACACAGAAAATAACATCACCGGACATTTTCCAGTTTGCATATAAGCCCCTAACTACTGAGTGTGCAGTTCATTATGTCAGATAGTGCAGCATTATAATACAGGTGCAACATCCTGTTATCTGTTAACAGTGTCTAGCATACTGGCCATAGTGTGAATTATGCTACTGTGTTAAACAAGTAAGTCATGACTGATCTGACGTAGCTGTGTCTTTCATAGTTGTATGTATATATCATATTTTGTTATCATCTACAGCCTGACTCTGTGTTGCAGGTTGACCCCTAAATGAACTGGGACACTCATTTCAGTTCCATCCTGTCAGCAGCAGATGGCAGTGTGGCCAAGATGCGGGTGAGAATTGGGTTTAATGTGTTATATCTATGTTGAACATAAAACAGCCTGTAATTTAGTTACTACATTCTCCAACCCCAGTCCTCACGTGTTTTGTGCCGTGTAACTCTGGGTCTCACTGGATCATGTGCTTCCCTGGTCTAGATTTGTAAACAAGCCGTGGAGGCCGAATGGAGCGTATGGAGAATGTCAACAAAGTGTGGAACCGGTCTAGTGGTTAAATACAATGGCAGAGACGAGGGTTATGGAAAATCCCCCTTTCTTACCATGCTCTCGGCCAAGGCTGGAGGTGCCAGCCGTATCTTCTGAACGTGTTGTATTTCCTACCCATTGGTGCTCTTTTGTCTCTGCAGGAGCGCCTGACCGCATCGGCAAAGGCTGCAGAAGGTGTGTGGGATTCTTGTGGGTAACAACTTTTCTTTAACAAATGATCGACATTTCGAGGCTTCAATGGACCAGCTGGACCTTGAAATGAGCCTAAGGGTGTAGATAACAGTCTGCTTTTGTTATGGCGCTCAGCTCCTGGACTGAAGTGTAACTATAGCGACAGCGGGAGCTTCTTGACAGGGAAGGGGGTGACCAGGTGCTCTCTCGATGTCAACATGATGGCCCCCCTCTTCTCATCCACTTGCTCCTTCACCACAGTTGTGTTCCCACCAAGTGATGCGTCCCGTGGCGTCAATTTGGGGGCGCCGTATCTGTCACGAGCCCCCCTTGCTCCCGGGCCAGCGGTACAGTGGGGTGACATTGCTACTATTCATGCCCAGCTTCAGAGCCAGAGCCAGGTGAGGTCGTGTCCCTCAGACCAGATGCTGTTCCTCAAAAATTCATCACCATCCATTGGGTAAATGGTATTACCACTTCTGATCTCAGTGTTACACCATTATCAGGCCATCGAGTCCCTTACGCAGACCCTGCGTTCCATGGAACGGGAGCGTGACTCCCAGCAGCGCCAACTGCAGGCTCTCCAGGGTAATGACTTTCATATTTCTACACCTGAGAAACACCACAGCTACAGTAATTTGTGAAATGCTTCAGTGACCACATTATAACAGGATGCTGTTTGCTTAGCTGTAAATTTCAATTAAATAATACATTCGTGAGCTTAACGCATAAGTGATGTGAGTGTGATTTCTTAATTTATTTATAATATATGTATTGGCTGATTTAGTGGAGGAGTCACAGTAAGTTTGTCATACTGAAAGGCTTTTACAATAGGCACAGGAGACACGTTTTTGCATGCATTATTTATGCATTTAATTGTCTGGGTACTTGTACCATGCTCAGTGATGATAAAGCTGAATCTAATCTAATGTTTATTATTTGTGATTTAAAGCGAGTTGAACAGCATCTATACATTTCCCCAGTGGGAAGCATTGTTCCCACGATGCTCTGTGATGCACCGACCAACAAGAAGGCCTCTTTGAAGTTCTCGTTCTTGACGCGTTCCATAGCTCACAATCTAAGCCTTTGATCTTTTAACAGCAGTGTTCCACTCTCTTTCGCATATTGCTTCAGAGACAGTTCAATTGTGACTAATTGCGAGCGCAGATCCCCGCCTGCTGCAGCTCGCCAGGCCTGACGGTTTTATGGTGTTGATGCCTCTTGCCGTAAAGCCTCTTACGGGGGCGGGGGGGGGATTTTTAGAGCAACACACGCTAAGGCAGGCGTCACATGGCTGATGCTTAGCACTAACAACTCTTTCCAGAGGAGCTACAGAAATTGCGTGAGCGTGGGGAGGAGAGGGTTTGGCCTGGGCTGGCAGCGGAGCAGTGGAAAAGGGAGGTGGGCAGCTTGAGAGAGCGGATCAACAATACGGCGTCGCTCAGCGGCCAGGAGGAGAGGTAAGGGCATCCTGACCCACGCCGGCCTTACAGTTACAGGATGCCGTGCCCATGATCAGAAGGTTGCCAGTTTAAATCCCAGTGACAGCACAGTGAATGTCACCATTGGACCTTTGTGCCAGACCCTTAAGTCCAATTGCTCCAGGGACTAGGTGCCTCTGCTTTCTCAACTGTACGTTGCTTTGGATAAAAGTGTCTGCCAAATAACGAAATGTATGTATAAACTCTACAACACTCAAAATACCAAGTTAGACAAGTTAGTAGCCGAGGTACACCAAGAACCACCGTATCCCTTGATGTCATGG
Organism: Mormyrops attenuatus; assembly: GCA_026777985.1. Taxonomy (NCBI): domain Eukaryota; kingdom Metazoa; phylum Chordata; class Actinopteri; order Osteoglossiformes; family Mormyridae; genus Mormyrops; species Mormyrops attenuatus. Next base: position 18,672,393 of record JAODKC010000036.1, on the reverse strand, counting down.
TCAGTGATTCAGAAGATCTACCCATAGCAAGGTAACCACTTTATCAGCAACATTCAGAGGAGTGCCATCTGTCGACATGCAAATGGCTCTGAATGACATTGCTAAGGCAATTTGTGAGTGATGGCACATCACAGGGGATCAGCCAATTAGGGGGAGGCAGAGGAGGGGGGGGCAAGGAGAAGACGAATGGACTGAAATAGTATCCCTTCAGCCTCTGTCGCCTTCTGGTGTGACTGGGTTGCATTTACAGCTTCAGTTCCAGACTGCAGAGGGAGGAGATGGAACGGCTGCGGAGGGAGGTGGACCAGCTCAAACAACAGCTAAGTGAGTCTTGTTTCTCGAGGCAGAACAGGCCAAACAATGTGCGGGGATGTGGAAATGATTCTTGGCTTAATATTTTTTCCATTTTAAACTTTTTTCTCTGAGTCAGAGAATGAAGTCATTTTGTTCATGACAAAAGAGTTAAAAATATGGGTAATGAAATCTGGTTCCATCCATCCTTCCATTCATATTCTAATCATTTATTCCAGCAACGATATCAATGATACTCATTTTACACATCAGAAAAATGAGCAAATCTGTTGAAGCTTAGCCTACAGGTAAATACAGGTAAGTTGCTAGATTTTGTAAAATTATCTTGTCACTCAGGTGTGGGATTTATATCAAAATATGTGTCATAAAAGCAGGACACGAAAGCAGTTGTAGCTACAAGCCCAAAAAACAGCGATTCTCATGAGCTACCCAGCCCACTCAGGGTTGTTCTTTATTCCTGGGTGGCTCCTGGCATATTTTCAGGTTTCCCAAGGTAGGATAGATTATAAAGCGCTCCTTTTCACCTCATGGAGTTCATGTGTCATCCTGCGGGGGGTATTTTCGTCAGATTCTGAGCCCGTTTCCTCGTTTCATATTTCAATTCTTCAATATCAATAGCTAGGCTTCAGTGGCCAGACAGCCCTTTTACCCTGAGACAGAACTTTCTGTCTGTCTGTCCTTTGTGTTTTTATTTTTTCCTCTTTTTTTCTTTTTTTTAGTCACCCTTGATCTGTCTCCTTGGGGACAAATTGAGGACTGCACCCTATTCGCTGCCTTTAAAGGTGTAGGAATGGGCAAATTAACCCCAGATGGAGTATATACAGTACAGTATGCTTTTGTGTTTTTTAATGACACCGTTCTCTCTGTCCATGAGCCTTACAGTCTTAACATAATTCAGTCTGAGGACACTGATGGGCTTAGTTTTATGTATTTCTGTTTTTAAATATTCCTTATGAAATACATCAGTCTCACTGAAAGTGCACGCAGGGCATGGGAAAGACCTAGCACTGTTTTTCCTGCCGGCTCGCACAGGTCTTTACATGTGTAACCAAACGGGGATGGGCTGAGGGGTGGGGCTTGGGTAATTAAGCTTATGCCTCATGGTTAATTAGGCCTAGACTCACATCCCCGCTGAATCCCCGGCAGCTCTGTTTGGACCAAACCACTTTCCATAGTTGAGGCCAGATGGGGTCACTTCTCCTTCACGGATGTGTGCATCTGCAGGGAGGCAGGAGCAGGATCTGTCTGACCAGCAGGCCGAGAGCCGGGATGCGAGGAGGCATTACGAGCGCAACTGCAAGGTGTGTGTGTCCCTGAGAAACGTGTGGGGGCAGTGACGCTCACAGAGACTTGCAGACCGTAACCATCCTCCCCGTCACATCCAGACCCTGGAGAGTCTGGCGGACAACTACAGGTCGCACACCTTGGACCTCACCAGGACCGTGTCCGAGTACCAGGATGTGCTTCAGGATGTTCGGCAGCTCAAGTCAGTGCTCCGCCGACAGCTATGGAAGAAGATGGGTACAAGGGGCATGTTTATAAAACTAGCAGGCTGCTCCTGTGCCTCTACTCAGCAGCATTTTACAATTTTATCTAATTCAGGTAGAGTCATCTACTGTCATGCACCAACTGAACTGACAAAAAACTAAAGGCAGGCGGAGGGTTTTTACCTGACCACTACCCCCTACTGACAACTTATGTAAACTGCAGGCTGTTGTTGCCCTGCTCTGGCATGATGCAGCATGGACTGGGGACAGAATAAGGAAATGGGAGTCTGCCATTACTGATGAAGCTGAAACAGGACATGATTGTTGAAACACTGGTACAGTGGTGTATAATTCTGCCAATGCTGTCCTGTTGTTTGGGGACACTGCTGAGCTGGTCCGGAGTGTATTTCATACTCTGTTGATGTGGTATTTAAACTGGGAAAAAGGAAATGGGTAGACGTCTGTTTACCTTATGCCTGGGACCTGGATGGGAAGTTAAGGACTTAATGAAGCTGCAGTAACCTCCTCTGTCAGTTACATGGGCGAAGTCCTTGCAGATGGTGAAGGACTGTCATTCCCCGCAGTGGGTCAGTCACCCATGTATCCTGCAGGTTAGCTGTTTTGGAGCTGAGGGGTTGGATCCTGGGGGAAGGCCGTGACCCCACCATGTGGACAGCACGCAGAGCAGGTGGGGCGTGGCTGTCTGGTCATGGTTATGGCATTGGTGCTTTTTAATGTAGACAGGGTTCAGAATGGTAACTTCCCCCAAAACATCTTTTCCAGACCAGAAATTCACAGGAAGGCCTCCCAGCGGGCACAGGGAAAGATCGCCATTAAATTCAGAGGAGGAGTCCAGCCTCACACCCAGCCTGGGAGACGTGAGCTCAGACGAGCTGTCCTGGTCCGAGGACCTGGACACAGGTGAGGCGCGATGCTCTAGGGGCATTTTCAGCAGCTCTAGTCAAGGGTCAAGGTTCATTGGTCACATACCCAGACGTACACAGTACATGGGTGGAGAGATCTTTTTCCACCTGCTTTCAGGATTGTGTTCAAAATATGTATTACAAAAAATAGTATAAAAAGATAAGATTAAAATAGCTATTAACATAAAGTAGAGAAATAAGACAATAAAAAGAAATGTATCTATAATTGTGTTTACATGAGGCAGTGATCAAGATGATGTAAAGTGACAAGGGTATGTGGGGGGGGGGGGGTTCATTACTGAAGCCTGATTGATTTTTAAAAGGGTTTTTTGTGGTGGTTTGGAAATGTTCATGCGCTGTGTGACTAATCAGAGATCAAAAGTGTCTTAAAAGTTGCCAAACCAAATGTTTTAGCATTCACCCTTACAGTAATGTCCCACCCATCTTCTCCTCCATCTGCCTTGAAACAGGGACTGTCTGTCGCACCCACTCTATAGAACAGACCTGAACATGTCTCTCAAATGTTTGGATAAACTGGCACAACAGAGAGCCCCCACCCCACCCCTCTCCACTTTGAAGTTTCTCTGAATACATGCGTGGGAGTCGTGTGCAGGTGTTAAACAGGTGGTGTGGTATCTGTAGGCCACAGGGGAGACGGGGGGCGGACACGTCAGTGACAGAGGGCTGGATGGGTGCAGACCCACAGGCAACAACAAGCCGTAAAACCCCATAAAAAGGCATCAGTGAAGATACATACACAGCTGGGTCAGTTGGCAGGTTGTCAGCGGCTCTCTGCTCCTTTGATCACATGACAGGCTGGTAGGACAATAAACATGACGCCCCTTGTGACGACCTTATTCACTATTAGCTTGTACCACTGTCCCAAGGAGGTTTATTTGTGAACAGTCTGTCAGCGATTCAGTCTGGCAGTGGCGTGCAGTAGATACTGTTACCTGCAAAGAACACATGCTGGATATAAATCACAGCTTTCTCCTGTGTGCCCAGCATCCCTATGGAAGCACCCCAGCAGTCTCCCGCTGTCGGAAAGCCAACGCTCTGAGACAGGAAGTGGCCCAGAGGAACCGCCTGCAAGGAGTGACGAACTGGAGGAGGAGCTGCTGTCAGAGCTCAGCATCAGTGACCTCTGACACGGGCCACCAGAAGACATTTAGAATTTCACAGTATTTAGAAAATTAATCCAGGATGCTTTGAGCGTCTGGGTGGGGGGAGTGCAGGCGGCAGGGTGTAAGAACAATCCCAGGCTGCTTCAGCCAAAACGCTTTCCAGTTCAAGCATCCTGGTGACATGGTAGAAGTTATGGGCTGTGAGGAACAGCATCCAGACCTTCACGTGACATTCAGAGTGATCACTCACTCTCCTTATCTTTGTAGCTTTGTAGTAGCACACCTACCAAGATGGAGGCATGTGTTAGTGAGAAGTAAGATGGGGCACCAACGCAGTGGGGCAATGTCTTCGGCAAATGTGGAGGGGACCTCCCCCCCCCCCCCCGTGGTGTTACCACCGCGATAGTACATGTTGGATGTTTGATATTATCGTTCTAAATGACCATATTCATCTTCTTCAGGGTATTATATAAATGAACATTAGTTACAATTACCCTTTTTTTAATGTTTCCATCACATAAAGAAATCAAACTGAAAATGTTGGCTTTAAAATGTTTTATTAAAAAACAAAATACACTCAGAACACACTCAAACTTTAGGCACATTGCAGGAACCGTAACAGAACAGAACCAGTTCTGGTGCATGACATATTTACATTTTGGTTGTCCATGATCCCTAGCTTCTATGTGTGAAATGAATCTTTATTGGTGCAGAAACACATGTAGATCAAGCAGCAGGATTTCTGGAACTTCTCTCCATATCCGAACAGAGCATATGGCTTTTATCTAGTGGCCTTCGAAGGAGGTCCCACCACTCAATGCTGAGCAAACCGTCATTTCACTTCCTACCAAAACTGTCTAATTAAACAACCGCACAACACACGGTTTTGAAGGACGACCGGCTCACCATGTTGACCTGGATGCTGAGAACCCAGAAGCCCTCAAGTTGTTCCCAGCGCAGAGAGATGGATCACATTAGGAAACTTACTTTTACATTTAAGTGGTAATTATGGTCCATTTCATGCATTACTCTCCTCTCAATTCGGGCTTATGTTTGGTGGGAGAAACTACAACAAAGCATCGGGAAGATGCTGAGATTTTATATTGGCTTTCCTCTGGGGTGAAACAGACAACAGAGAGGTCTGGGTAGCTGCATCAGCTAAGAGAAAAATTACTTCCATAGCAAAGTGGCTGATGGCTTAAAAGTCAAAGAACGAGGATCTGTTTAAGCATTCCTGCCTGGGATGGGAGATGTGACGATCACATCACCATCCCATCCGGGCCTAAGGAAGTCAAGATTTGGTCAAGGAACACATTGTTAGATTGTTAATACACACTCAAGCTGGAATTCTGTAAAAATCCGTTTTTTAAAACTAAAAATGCTATACTAACATCACATGAAGAAATGCTAGATACAGCTGGGGAAACATTCTCAGAAACAACTTTCCCCAAGGACAACATTAACAAGTCACCAAACACCAACAGCAGAAAGCAACCTTGGCAGAAGCCATGTTCATACAAACACACAGTTTGGTTGAAGAACAATTAAAGAAACCAGTGTCTCCATCACACTTATGCAAATTAAACACTTGACTCAAAACACAACCTCTTTTATCTACCCAGCAAGCCAAGTGCTAAGGCACCAGAACAGTGTGATGGGACTTTCACCCATCTGCACTTAACCACGCAAACAGTCAACAGCACCAACTGAAAGTCGCAGACACCTGAAAACATATCTGGTCAGCCGGCCTGGAAAACATGCCGTGTCTGAGGGCTCACAATCACTAACCAGCTGAGAATCAGCCCAGGGATGCAAGAGTCATAACCGAAACGGTATTTCTGCCGTCGATCAAAGTCACTAGCTTTGGCAGTACGAAAGCAGCACTCCAGCACTGTGCAAGACTCCGAGGCCTATGGGAAGAGGCTGGTTCAATAAGAGTGTGATATCTGGTGGATATCTGATGGTGCCATCTTCCATTCATATCAGGGAAGGGACCAGTAGTGCAGAATATTCTCCAGAGGCAGAAAAAAACAACCAGCTATGATTTACCCAAAATCTTCATCAGTGACTTCCTGTCAACCTCATCTTAGGCAGGATGGGGGGGGACCCCACAGGCCCAGCATGTAGAAATCCAAGAATTACAATCAAACTGAAATAAAGCTCTTGATTCAGAGTCTACAAACTTCCCCGGGGGGGGCGATAGCAGCCTCCGGTACCTTGCTGGGGTGAACAGGTAGCAGAGATGGAGTAGCGCTTTAGCAGGGAACTGGCGAGGAGCAGTGAGGAGGAACAGGCTCGCTGAGGGGTGGGGCCGTTCTCAATAGCTGTACATGGAGAGGGGCGCATCCTCCATCATGTCGTCCTGTGCGGGCAGATGTGCTCGTTAAGCTCGTCAAGCTCATCAGCAGGGTAAACGAGACCCCCAGATACCTCAAGAGCTCACCATGGGAAGATCCTGCAGCCGGCGGAATTCCGGCTGGTTATTCCTCCGTCGGAATTTCAGGAACAGGAGTAGCGTGATGACGGCCGCCGTCAGGATGAACACGGACACCAGGCCGGCCAGCAGTGGGTCCAAGGGTGGCTCTGAGCCATGTGGGTCCTCCTCTGCAGGGTACGCATCATGAGATCACACCCTGCCCACAAGCTGTAAATGCGTTCAGCCAACTAGCTGGTATGATGGGGACAGTGGCAGGGCAGCGATTTTCTGGGAAGCCAGTCCATTTATATTTTACATAAACACTTATACAAACAGTGCTCGATTAATGGGGAAGTTGTATTCCAGGAACTCATACATATTTCATACTTTGCATATGTTAAAACATTATTTCCCCATAAGCAGCATAACTGATTTGATGCACGCCACATCGTTTAAAGCAAACATACTTGAGGATATATGGTGATGTTATAACTTGAGTGAAATGAGAAGAAACCAGGTGTGTGCGTGTGAGATCGTCCGAAATGCTAACATGCGCCGCCCACCCTTAAGTCCCTGGGCCCCTGGAGACCCCAATGGCAGAGGCTCACCGTCGTCCTTCACATTGAGCAGCGATGGCCTGTCTCTGTCTTGGGTTAGCTGGGTTTGAGTGGAGAGGCTGGGGGAGGGCTCAATGGACCTTGGGGTGGGCTGAGGAGCTGAGGCAGCACTGCTCAGATTTGTGGAGGCGGGGAGCGTGCCCATTGTTGGGTGGACCCCCCTAGCGAGGGTGGTGTTTGTCAGTGTAGAGGAGGGGGTCACTGAGTAAGAGGGAGGTCAGCACAGTGGAAATATATAAGCATATAAACCGTACAGATAAAGTTAACAAAATGCACTGAACGTAGGTCAAGTTATGCTGCAGACTCCTTTTTTCGTGGTTAAAAATGGTATTATTTTGCATCCATAGTTTGTACACAATGTATCATTCTGGCTAAAATTAAGCGTTTCCAGTTGTATGCAAAAACAACACTGAAAATGAAGTAGTGAAGTGTAAGAAGTACAGAGATTTTAAAAACGAAATAATTGTCATTACGTTACAGTTGAACACACAGGCACACGAAGTACGGCATTAAAAACAAACTCCATCCGTTACACCAGCTAAAGACACTGAATGAAACTCACAGGACTCCGATGCAAATTATCCTGGAGAGCAGAGAGCCACATAAAAGTAGCCACGCAACCAAAACTGCAATTTCTGCCAAAATCCAAAAGTCCTGCTACCTGCAGAATGCAGCTGTTAAGGGGCAAAGAACTAGAGTCTCTTGTTTTTATTTACTCTTAGTTGCTGCGTTTCTGTGCCTGTTCCTGTCAGACCATGGGTTACACTGAACTTCTAGCTGGGGGCCACATGTGTGTGTGTTTTTTTTGGGGGGTGAGCTTAGATTTGTGAAAATAGAATCTCTGTGCCATTTCACAATGGACCCATTTTCACATTTTCATCTGTGAAAGGTACACTGTTTAACTCCACGCAAACGGCTGCGGTCCACCCCCCCGCCCCCCATGCTGTTGCCGTCTGTGTCATGCCATCACGCCACGTGCCAAAGCCACCCTCAGGCATGCCTCTAGCTGCTAGTCTCCCTCAATAACAGCACAGAGAGCAGCTTCCCACAGCGCCCTGCGTGATTCCATTGTCATTCCGCTTCATCCCCCTTAAGTAAGGCCAAGTAAAAATAGCCCAGAGTTCCCAGCTCGGCATGGCAGCGAACCCAGGGCGTAACTCTTCTGTCCCTTCCTGGAATCTCCTTCACGGCCTTATGTGGACTGGGTGAGCCCAGTGTCAGCGTGCCGCATGCTAAGAATAGCCATGCCTTGTTTTTTTTTTTTTTTTCCATTCTAGATAAATGACGGATTTGTTTGTGAATCCCATGAGTTAATCTGGCTATGAAGCAGCTACAAGCATCGCCTTCATCTTGAGGCATAATTAAGGTTGCTGGTGCTCTTTTATCCTCTGAATTGTGCAGATTGCCTTTTTCTGGACCTTACTGTAGGTTTATTTACTGTAAACCTGCTCCAGCGAAGTTTACCGAGGGATTACCATGATTTCTCTTTGCTGTGAGACAATCGTCGACATGTGGGGTCTCCCTCAGACTGAACAGTGAGGTTCCAGGTAAAAGTTAAGATAAATCATTTCACAAATACAGGGAAGAATTTTATTTACCTGAAGAGTAAGAGGCGGAGGTCGCAGTGTGGGTCACACTGTACTGCAGGGTGCTGTTCGGGGCACTTGTAGGGGACCTACAGGTACTGCTGCTGTCACTGTCATTCATGATGAGACCATTGGAGGCAGAAGGGCTGTCACCACAGGGGGCGCTGTTATTACTGATGGCACCATTTGGGGCAGGGAGGCCAGCACCCCTGGAGTCACTGTCATTACTGAAAGGACCACTGGACACTGGAACCCCACCACCACTAGGGGCGCTGTCGTTTTTGATAGGATAGTCGGAGGCGTTGGGGCCACCAGCACTGGGAGCGCTGTTATTACCGACGTGACTGCCTGGGTCAAGGAGGCCAGCATCACCAGAGTCACTGTCATTACTGACAGGACCAGCAGACACTGGAACCTCACCACTGGGGGTGCTGTTACTCCTGACAGCACTGTCGGAGGGTGGGAAGTCTTCACCAGCAGCACTGCTGTTTGAAAGGCTGAGGTTCTGATTCGGCCTCACGGTGGGTTGTGGCGCTGTGGTCCCTGTCACCGCAAGGGAAGTTGAAAGGAGGGGGGGTTGTGAGACAGGGGCTGGGGTGGCGGGGGGGGGGGGCCCGAAACACAAGCCTTCATATATGAAGTTGGAATCCGA
>JAODKC010000036.1:18587503-18605210 GCA_026777985.1 Mormyrops attenuatus | reverse complement strand
CCCCCCCCCCCCCCCCCCCCCCCCCCCCCCCCCCCCCCCCCCCCCCCCCCCCCCCCCCCCCCCCGCGTGTGCTACACAAACCGCTCACTGGCTACCAGAATTTTAAAGCTGATGTGAAAGTGTGGAAAGGAAATATTAATAGACAGACAGACAGGCAATTCTGGTTGCAAAACAGAGTGTGACTCAGAAAGGGAGAAGTTTTCTTTTTAACGAGTTGACATATTAACTATACTTTTAATCCACAATCACAGTCCAAGACAGTCAAAATGAAAATGTTGTGAATCACTGCTGAACTTCACTCTTTACCAAATTCGCTCTACACTGAACCTCACTCTTCATGAACCTCATTTCATTAAACCTCACAATCTCTCCTGAACCTCACTCTTCGTGAACCTCATTTCATTAAACCTCACATTCTCTCCTGAACCTCACTCTGTAGAGACTTTTTGCCTCGGGGCTCTCTCTCCCAGGCGGGCCTATGTGGTTCCAGAAACACTGACCACCCTCCTCCCCTGCTGTTCTGCCCGCAGAGACGGACGTGACGTTGGCTCACAACCGGTCTGCCCGATTCGAGTCCCGCTTCGTGAGCGTGAGCATCCTGCCATCCCCCGCCGTGATGCTCAGGGGCATGGCAGGTTCCTGCCTGGGTGTGTGGGTCGCCCACGGCGAGGGTGAGTCCCCCCCACCCCTAGCTTTGCTGTTTTTTTGTATTCAAGAGTGATTCTAAAAAATATTTTAAGGTGGTGGGGCATAAGAGGGGCTGTAATTCATACAGAGGGGCCAGCTTTATTAGCCAGTGACATAATGACGACATTTTATTGTTATTGTTATTTTTATTATTATATGTTCGGAACGGGTCAGTGACAGGCAAGAGGGCACTCCAGGGGCCAATCCGCTTTCAGCTGGGGCCTGCCCCTTCTGTACCTTTTTGTTTTGTCTCTTTCTCTTTAACACCCCACACTCTTTGTTGGCTCCCCCTCGCAGGCCTGGTACAATTTCGGACCCCCCAGGCTCAGGAGCGTGCTCTCCATGAGGGCCTGGCTCCTCTGCGCTACGCGGATGACCTGGGGGCTCCCACTGAGGTGTACCCGCTCAACCCCAACGGCTCCCCCCTGGGGATCGCGGGCCTATGCTCAGCGGACGGCCGCCACCTGGCCATGATGCCGCACCCGGAGCGCACGGTGCTGCCGTGGCAGTGGGCTTGGGTGCCCGGACCCCTGCGGCAATCCCTGTCGGCCTTGCCCTGGCTCAACATGTTCCGGAACGCCGCTGCCTGGTGCCAAAGCATCCAGTGAAGATGCAGGGGTGGGGTTGGGTGGTGCTGCCCAATTCAAATTTAGAAAACGAGAGTTAGATTGATGCGTGAGATGCCAGCTTCACACTGTTGCTGTTACTGATGTGCCTCCCCGTATAAGCAGGACCCGGTATTTCAATACAATAGTAATCCAGGCTTAAGAGTATTAACTCATATTATCCGTACCTTTGGCCTGGAATTTCCCAAAGTAAATAAGGCCTAGTCTCAGGATGTCTATCACCATGGAAGGGGTGCTGTGTCTGTCTCCTGATATTAACCTGGGATCATGTAGATTGTGCATGGTGATATATTTACAGCTAATTCATTGTTTTTTTTTTTTATAGTGTTACAACACTACTTACAGATACAGGAAGTAAGCTCTAGGCTCTGGATGGGCATTTATAAGCAGGTTTATGTGGAAATTAGGTAGATTGTCAACGTTTCATAGCTGTTTCATAGTCTCTTAAACAGTAAAAAATTAGAGCAGCAAAAATGAGAGTTTCTGTGTTTTGTCCTTCTAGGTGGGTGTCAGCATGATAACAGCTGCCTACGGCTAAATCAATGTCAAGCAGGCAATTGTCTTCTATTTTTCCCTCATCAAATAAATTCTGTTGATTTACCCAAAACTGATAATTGTGTAGCTGGTACTGTTCAGTCTCAAATGCTGGCAGTCTGCCTGTTTCTGCAGTGGTTGTTTTTGTTAGAGATGATTCAGATGAACAGACTGGCAGTCATTTGTTCACTCTATGAGGGCTCGTCGGTGGGGAACGCTGACAGGAACAGGGTAGCTGACGTGTGCCACGTTTTGGTTATTAAACTCTCATGCGTTTACCATCATCCCACATTTCCTAATCAAGGTCTGGGTGCGGTTTTAAATCTGTAACCGGCCGTGAGGCACTCCTGCTGTCTGCCAGAGTTAAAACCTTATTTAAAGGTGTGTCTGGTATACTCTGCAATCATCCAGTGAGTACTGCCCTGCTTGCCTCGGAAAAGTGAGGACAAAACTCCAGAGTTTCATAATGGGCAGTGGCCAGTGTTTGACTTGCGTGTGCCGGGAAGGATGATTTGTTAACGTGACAGCATAGATCTCCAGGGTCATAAATATGGATCTTTATCATCATACTTATTTACAGAAGTACAGTTTCAACATCAAACACATTTATCTTTACACCACAAATAAACACAAGGCCATGCATCTATAAAGATATCTAAACCGTAACTAAAGACTGGGTTCTTCTTTAATTCTTTAGCTATTTAACACATTTACAGTTTTTTTTTTCTCTCAAATACATTATTCAGTTGGTTTGGCTTCTGTCTGATTTATGGACTGATTTCAGAAGGCTGTCCTCTTCTGGATCAGTGTTCTACAGCAGTCACCCCTGTTATGAGTCTTAAATAGCAGCCCTGGCATTTTGTTACACCCATCTATGTAATCCTCAGTCAGGAAACCTTTGTTTTGGTTCATAAGCCAAGTTCCCTTTTTGAAGGTCATGCAAACCTGTTGATAGTGGTGGTGTGCAAGGTTATTGGGTCTCTCTCAGGACATGCTGAAGTTTGTGTGATGGCCGCCCCCTGCGACCTCATTTCCTGTCTGATGTTGACGACGGAAATGAGGAGCAGGGAGACCACCACAACGTCATCCAGCAGGCCTAGCAGTCCACAGAAGGGCTCTGACGTGGCCTCCCGGGATGATGCCATGGCAGTGACGGCCCCAAACGCGCACACGGTCACTCGGAGCAGGAAGAGCCCCACCAAGCCACTCAGGTTGCCCAGGGAGCGGAGGAGAAGGCCCAGGAAGCGTGGCACGTCATACAAGTAGTCGGTGACCTAAGGGAAAGTCACCAGACACTCAGCTCCAAGGACATCATGGTGTGCCTTGTTGATAAACATTATCTGTAACCACCATTCCCACATTTACCCTACCCAGAATGCAATAGCTCGACACGGTGCTGTGAGGTGTCATTTTATTAGGCAAGCAGTGTCAGCTATGCACTGAAGCAGCAGTGATGAGGTATGGGGCTGAACGAGCCTCGTGTGACTCTGAAAACCATGTATGCACTCTCTGACCTCAGCTCTCATCCAGGAACAGGGAGCCAGACAATCTGGCTGATCTGAGCTAGAATAATAGCTAATCTGTACCAGTATTACTGTTCCTCCAAAGACCAGCTTTTCAGCAACATATACAATGACCATGAACAGTAACAAAAATTAATCCACACAAAAAGTTACCTGTTTTGTTTCTATCTACAATAAACCAGAATATTTCTGACAATTGCAAACATGACTTTCTAAGAGCCCCTTGAAAAATGACCATAAATGCAGCACTATTAAAAGCTGTACCGACGCATACTGTATGTTCATAGTATAAAACAGTTTAATACCATGTCTAACTTTTTCCCTAACTAAATATCTTAGAAGACATCTATACTGGTGATATTTAGAGCCACTGGTTAAATGAAACTACCTGATTTGCCCACATGACCTGGTAGAAGGTGCCTCTTTCCAGCACCTTATTCATATCTGCTGTACCTGTCGCGGTGATCCAGAGAAGCGCTTGTTGTAGTAACTGATGTCTGCCAGCACGTCGTTCACTTGCCGGTCCATCCTGCTCTCTGTAAACAGATGGTGGAGAATGCTGACCTGGAACAGTCCCACGGAAACACACAGGAAAAGAGATTGTTTGTGGTGTAAGTCCCTTATACAGCAAAATGCAGCTGGTCCAAACAATCACAATGGCAGGTAAATGCATGTCTCAAACCCAGCCAGAAAATCAATCCCAGAGGCCCCGTGAACTTTGTTACCTTCTGCCGGCACAGTGGGCAGCTAACAGCACCCACCCAGGACCCGTGCTTCCAATACGTTATCAAGCAAGGAGCTGCGGGTTCGAGAGCGCAGATTAGCATTGATATTATAATGACAGCCAGTGTTTCCATCACAACAACCCTCATTGGACTAATATAAACACACAGATGGTTCAATGCTGTACTTCGGAGGTACTGTCTGTTTCCTCACAGTGGCTGCTCACCCCCGTGAGTCAGAGGCAATTCTTGGGACTCTGGGGGCTCTAGGCAAAAAAACTCCATGGGACCCTCCAACTCACTCTCTCGCAACATGGTCAAATATATTACTGTTAGTTTTAGCTACAAGTTTAAATGAATAATATCAACAAAGAGAATGTGATAAACATAAGTCCTTTATTTTCACTTTTGTGGAAAACAATACACAAATAAAGCAGATTTGCAATGTACTATGTAAATCGGCCGCCCTTGGGGACCCCCTCCCAGCTCGGGGCCCCAGGCAATGCCACGCCTCTGCCGGGAATCGGGGAGCATCTTGGTGAACATTACATGCATAGATGTTGGAGTTTTAAAGCAGAACCAACTAATACTGATAAATTGATATACTCAAATATATTGTTCATAATTTTTTTCTTTTTTCTGTAGTTAACCTTTAGGGACCTGGTAGGATGTCTTATTTGGTAGTGCTTATTAACAGTTTTGTGCAAAGTGCTCTTAGTGGAGACTCACATGTAGGAAGGAGTCAGCCATTAATGTTTATAGTGCTCACAATGCCAGGATAAGAGCATTATCGAGAAGGATCAGCTCATTCCGGATCCTCCGTCCAAAAAATGTCCAACTACGTCAAATGTCTCGAGCTGCATCGGAGTATTCACCTTTCTGATTACTCTTCCATCTATATCCATATGAACATAGGATCTATATGAATCTCTTTACTGAACATTCTGAGTCTATTCCCAAGGCGCGTTAAATCTTAATAGCCAGGAGTTGCCAGTGGCGGCCCCGAAATGAGCTTACCGCAATAAAGATGGCCACAGTTGGTTCTGATGGGGAAAGTGGGGGTTTGCAGGCACACTGGGCAGTGCCAGTCTCTCTGTGGCCCGGGGAGGCAGCACTGAGGAGGGCTCTGTGCGGCGGGGAGAGAAAAGCAGCAGTGAATGGTCAGATAATGTGAAAAGTGAACGTGACCACTTTTATCTGAGCTGACCGAAGCGAAGCCTTTGTGTTCCTCAGCTGGAAAAACACCGTGAGGTCTCTGGTGTGTAAACATTTACTGCAATGCCAGAAGGGTTCAGAGATGTGGGCTTTAAAGTGTGATCAATGCTATAATGTACAAAATGAATATTGGATTTTTCAGACAGTAAAACTTTAGTAAAGGCATCTGTTTGTATTGATCCTAGCAAAGCTCATCTGCTATAACTGTCTGGTTGCACTTGCTGCCTGGAGGATTTTGAAATCCTATGACCTCTGACCCCTACATGACACAATGCTGTAAGTGAGTGATACCAGACCGAGACTCTCACCTTACAGCTACTGACGCTGGAGAAATGACCTCGAGCCCACGCTTGCTCTGATGGGGTGCACATCCTGCCCTCTTGTTCCAGTCGGACTGTCCCACTCTCCAGACACCGTGGGGAGCTTTATGCAACCAAGAGGGCATCTGTACTGTAAGTGTCTCACTCAAACCAGAACCTAAGCAGTTCTTTACTGACAAATGGTCTGATTTCACACATTCAGGAAATGAACAAAGCGTTCGGCACTTGGTTATGTAGAACGATAAGTCATATGTGCTCTGAGGAATATGATGAACAAAGTAGCTTTTATTTGCAAAATGACATTAGTGTGAAATTACAGTGAAAATATTAAGGCATCATCCAAAAGTGATAAAAATTCTATAAAAAAGACCATAATTAAACTTTGTGACATGAAACAAATGCAAAGATATCTAGCATGAAACTGCCGTTATGTTGCCATAGTGAGACAACAGTGTGTGTGTATATATACCTGTATATATCCGCTGTATACGTGCTGTCTTTCTGTTATTCTCCCATGTAAGACACATATCATGTATAATATACCAAACTGACATTTTTTCACAGCTGAATGTGTCCATTTTCTTTAAAAGACTGTAACCTATCCATACAAACTAGCTTTCTCTGCTGATATACAAAGCAACAGTCACAATAAGAGGCACACAAGTTTCCCGATTTCAGGTGCAAATTTGGAGCAGCACACTTACCGCATGTGACAGTCGTGGCAGGGGTGCACAGCTTCGAGTCCAGGCAGCTCACTGTCCCACAATTCAGGCCACATTAGCAAATGCTACATGACAGCGTCTCTGCTTCCAATAAATCCCACTGTCCAGTTAATGATTAGCAAGATCTCTTTAAGCCAAGCAGACCTTTTTGTTGACTTAGTAACGAAATGCAGACTTGTACACACATGTAAAACAGCCAAATCCTTTAGTGAGCTGTACCATTTTTGTCTAATTGATTATGGTATAAATAAAATGAGAGTCTAATGTCAAAATTACTTAATTTTATAAAGTATATAGTTTAAATGCGTTTACTTGGATTTCCTGCTCAAAGCTTTATTTTGGTAATGTGGCTAATAAATAATTTAACACACCCATAAACCTGCCTTCTTTTTTCAAAGCAGTTTAGACCGAAGAATTCAGGTAAGATGACCAATCATTTACTTTATGATCACACAAATCAGTGTCCAACTGAAAATATATCTATAAAAAGAGGTTCTTCCATTGAATGATAAAACATGTATTTGATTATTCACATATTCACGCATAAGAATGCACACCGTAGAGAGGGATTTCATTGCAAGAGGGACATACGTACAGCTTGCTTATTCCCGGTTACTGCAAGTAATGAAGGGAGCAATTTCACTTTTCATCTTCCAGTCCTTCCAGTGGTATTCCCATTCAGCACCATAGCGATTTATAAAAGCCTGAGGTTTAGAAATTTAAGGTAGAGGAGGTATCTGTCTTTACTGTGTATAATGTATATAATAATATGATAAGAACAGAAATGTTTCCAGAACCACAGATTTAGTTCTCTGCTAAAAGGATCAGATATCACAATAGCTGTTCAATGTATTATTTCCAAATTTAATCCCACTTGTGGAATTGAATTTAAAGATCTATTTTTCTGAGTTTAAAACTAGTCAGGTCCATGGCTAACTCAGCCTGCTGGCCTGCCCTGCTCCCCGTCCCTGCCCCCCATCCCTGCCTCCAGCAGCACCAAATGCAACCTTATAAACTTCACAAATCACTGAAAGCCTCAGGTCCTAATAATCCCACTTTTATTGCTGGTGCCTGGAGCTTGAACAGTGTGCAGCTGCCAAACGGTGGATGAATGGATTCACAACTCTGCTGCGGTCAGCACACCTGGTGAAATTTATTAAGGATTCAAGTTATTTTACATCAACATCTCATAAAACTTATCAATGCACTAAATCAGATACCTTCATCAACATGACTCTGGTCAGCC
The DNA here is from genome assembly GCA_026777985.1 of Mormyrops attenuatus. Lineage (NCBI taxonomy): Eukaryota > Metazoa > Chordata > Actinopteri > Osteoglossiformes > Mormyridae > Mormyrops > Mormyrops attenuatus. The sequence goes on along the minus strand of JAODKC010000036.1, from coordinate 18,597,615 downwards.
AGCAATCGAAATGGAGCATTTGCCTTAGGGTAACTACTCATGGCAGATTCTCTATCATGAGGTGTGTCCCCCATTCCAGGGCTGGCCTGCCCTATAGGCATCATAGCTGAGGTCTAGGGTGCCATTTGATTAGGGGGCGCTAAAGAGCAACTGAAGAAAACCAGAAAAAATACATATTACAGTCATTTATACTAGTTTGAACATTTTGCTACTATTCTTGTGAAACAGATGCCAGCTAGCTTGTTAGCAGCCAGATACCCCATGTTTCTGATGATAAACGATAAAATTTGTTTTCTGCTGCTCTGGGGTGGTGGCACTCAGCAGAATATTGCCTAGGGTGCCAGACATCGGCGTCATTAGGTCCAATCACTTGGGGCTATAGCCCTCAGTATTTTAGCCCCGATGCCAAACTTGACTTAGCCCCTGATCTTGAAATAGCTAGAAACACCCCCGGCACCAGAACACCATGGCTGGTCCCGCCCCATTCAATCCTAGTTCTACTAAAATATCTTGGTAAATATTTGTTTAACACTTTTTGGTCAGACTAGAAGGTCAAATTGTCTAAAAATAGTATCGATTGAAGTGGGGAATATATAGCTGGTCAGGAAAAGGTGAATAAACTACCAGATCTGTCTGATTCAAGTTCAACACTGGAATTGAAGATGTCACCACACTGATATTGGGAAATTCAGCAAGCATAAAGTCCAGTGTCGTTCAGTGTCATTCGTTGTCTTGTTTAGACGGTTACCCATTTTACGAATATTTTATCGTTTTGAATATTTCAACTGTTTGTTGGCTATACCCTATTTTTTTTAACAATGTATATGCTCTCTTGGTCTCCCCAAGAAATGAAAAACCACTGTACTGTAGAATTAAACCGCATGTGATATAAAGGCTAGTTAACGTTCCATCAATACTGCCATCCCTCAATTTACACCTTTATGGACAACATAACCTGTCTAAACTAATGACAGGGAACTCAGTCATCAGCTTAAAATCCTGGAAAAATAGCTAATTTATATGGGAAAAAAAATACAAGGTCAACAGTGATCGACATACTGTATAATAAATTTCTCGCTGTGACCGAAGCCACACGAACGTGAACGTAACTCGAGAAAAAATGCATGTGCATCACTACAGCATTAAAAGCAATGTTTTGGTGACTGCATCCAATAAATTAGCTACATTTAAAAACAAACCCGTAATATTTGCCTTTTTAAAAAAGATACATTTAAAAAATCATAAATGCACACAACAACTAAAGGGCGCTTGACCAGCAACTGGTTGAGTATTTTCAGAACACTAAAAGCCAGAGGCGATCTCTTCTACGATGTACTAGCGTAGAGATCACATTTTACACAAAATAAAACTATTAATACACTTCAAGACGATTCCGAATTTCTGCCCGCCAAAGAGTACAGAAGGAGATGCCAGGTGTTTTAAACTGCTGTAACCTGCACGGGAAGGCGTAGGCTCTGATTGGCGTTCCTTGGACCATTATTCACGTGATCCAGAGTGCGATTGGACAGTTTCTGTAGCTCGGAGCCAGTCGTGATTGGCTGTTCACTTGTCAATATCTGCTTTTCTTTTCGTCACTCCTCTAATCCCCGTCCGAACGAAATGTGCTAGCGCGAGCCCGAAACCTATTCAAGAAAACGCTACGGCATTCTAGCAGCGCAGTGCTGCGAAGACGCAGGGGTCTTACGTCTTTCACGTTGGAAAGCACAGAAGCGCACACGCCCCCCCCCTCCCCTTAGGTGAGGTCAAACCAGCGGAGAGGGGAAAAGACGCATTGTTGACAGGTGCACGGAAACATTTACCGGGAAGAAATGGATTCCAAGACAGTCCTGTGCGAAAGTTTAATAATTTGGGTAAGCTCAGGGTCTAGCTATAGTGCCCCGAAATCGGCTAGCTGAGGCTGTCGGTGCCGGTATCGCGGTTTTAATCTTATTAACGGAACCTACCAGAGCCTTTACCTGTCGCAGGTAGCGTCTTCTAACTTGCGGTAGCTACATAGTATATGTGCCGTATGTGCCATTTACGTGCCCGTAAATGAGCATTTTATTTGTTTGTTTTTTTTAATCTGAAGGATGGGGATTTTTATGCCGCTTTCCAGTTTTTGGTCCTGCACGGCGTACATATTTGCACTATTATCGAAGACGCTGCTGAATGGCTACCAGTTTCATATCTGATGATGCTCTGCCAGCCTATACCCAATTTTCACAAGTACCTGCGTCTTAAATACCTATTGATGAATGAAATATTTACGTATAACCGGCTACCACCAGAATGTGCTTTTAAACCTAGGCACCAGTTAGATATTTCGTCAGTGATCGGCCAAAAGACACGCGTTTTGGTGACTGTTGGTTAATAAATGACAGGTGTCGAGCATCCCCTTTAAAAAATGGAGGCTTGTTGCCAAGGACATATAAGTTGCACATAGGGAAGGCGGCCACTGTGGAAGACGTGTAAATTACGAGCTGCTAGGTGTTGCTGTCATTTCTCCCTGTTCAGTTAGTGAGTCATTTTTTACACGTATGGCATCTCAGAAATGCACCAGGGCATCTGTACCTGTTAGTAGTGAATTCACCAGCTGGATCTTGTATGTGTCTGAGGGGGTGCCAGTGCTGTCAGTCACGGAAGCAGGAATCTCACTTTGAATTTGGCAGCAACTGTGAATTATTTTAGCCATTTGTTTTGCAGCAGTCGATTGGTCAATTTGGTGATTTTGTGGCAGTGGTGATGTCTTATCATTAAAATCAAAGTAAGCAAATTTATATATGTGCAGCACACAGTCCTGATGGTTCTGAATTGCACACTTGGATTTAAATTAACAGAATGGCATGTATTTGGATTTTGTAAGGAATGTACTTGAAGGACAATGATGAGAGCATGAGTACACAGAGATAGCAATGGGGCCAAATTCACAGCCACAGCCCCAGAATTATGGGGGGGGGGGCACAACCTGTCACACATTAGCTGTGTTTATTGGTACAAGAATGCAGTAGTAGAATATGTTTTATTTATCTTTTTCTCCAGTTACAGACTTTCAACACCTCTTCTTCCTGCAAGACAGTACAGGACTTGACTACAGGAGTGGCCATTTCTCAGGCTCTTCATCAAATGTGAGACCCTTATGGTTGTGGGAGGTCACCATGGGTGTCATCATGGATACTGTACTCCCCCTTGCGTTAGGAAATGATTTCAGAGAGAGAACCTCGTTTGGGGGATTTCCTGGCTTTCTTACCTAAATGTGGCCAGCTAGGTAATCATATATCTTAAACTTTCACCCAAGGAAATTTGTTTACTCTTATTCTAACTACAGGATAGGAAGCAGTTCTCTGTAGCTCCTTTGTGAAAATTACGGCCAGTTTTCTCACATGTGCCACTGATATTTAATTAAGAGTACCAATGTGGGCAATCAAAGCATCTAGAGAAAGCAAGGTTCCTTTACAGTTTTTGGGTGATTTTGTTTGAGTCACATTGCAATAGGATGCAGAACTTAATTAACTCAAATCAAGCTGGTTTACAGTCATTTAGACTGTACCATGCAAAGGGCATGGACAGTAAGTCAGATTGTGCTAAGGACTGGACAGAGAAGCGCTCTGATTGTACACCGTAGTCAGTCAAGCAATTGAAAAATCTTTGTTGTTGTGAGAAGAGTGGAGATTGAAGCAATGACTGAAGAACAAGCTCCCATTCTAAGGATATATCTTGGCTAGTTTTTTAATGAAATTTAGCTAATTTGGTGGGAAAATGCATTTTGGAAAAAGAGGCACCCTACAGTGGGACAATAGAAATATGAAGATGTAATGAAGAAATGCATCCTTTATGGCAGTCATCCCTGTACAGGGAAAAGATGTGGTTTGTACCCTAACTTGGTTGTCAGTACATTCTTTGCCCATTGTTTGGTGTGGATGAACGTTGACTGTCTTTCACACGTTACTTGCTTTTGGTGAAACAATTTACAGCTGAAATGTCCATCCTGAAACTCGGAAAACCTGAGATAAATTTTGTGTTTAATTATTAGCGGGTAGCTGCATGTGGTATTTTTTTAAATGTGCTTTCACTATTTAACTGGCGTCTGTTTTTCAGAGACCCTGCGTGGTTCAATGATAATTGGCTGACTCGCATTAAGGAGGATGTATCTGAGAACTGGAGGCTAAAGGTATTACACCCTTAGACTGACAGCGAACCTTTCACTGGTTTCCGGCGTGACATCACTGATGTTGCTCTTCACAGTAAATTGGAGAGGAACTTACATTTACACATTTAGCAGAAGCTTTTATCCAAAGCAACATACATTCAAGAAAGCAGTATTAAGGGGCTTGCTGAAGGCCACAGTTGGGAAATCACTCTGGTAATCCTGGGATTCAAACTGGTGACCTTCTGATCATGCAGAGCTGCGCACCGCCCCCAACTCACCCTGCGGACAGAAGAGCACAATCTTCTCACTCCCATTGGTGTTTCTTTGTGGTTTTATATTAATCGGTCAGTTGTGTATAAATTTTGCTGCAGACGAGTATGTTTACTTCACAGTTTGTACATTCAGCACAAATGTTATTTTTGTGAGATTTATACTAAACTGTGCACATTCACTATTCAAGCCCTTCAGTATATTGCTTAAGGCAACAAAGTTCGTTGTCCTCCTGGGACTATAAAATGCAGTTGTTTTTCTTTTGTTAGCGTTTTATTATTTGGAAAACAGCAGTTAGTGGTTTATTTTTAATTTTACACAGATGAACAACCTAAAAAAGATTCTTCAGATGGTGGTGGATTACTATAATGAGGTAAGCATTTTATTTCACCCTCATTCTTGTTTTCATATAATACAATAATCAATTCTTTAAAATCTTTCATTAAATTATACAGGCATATTACTTATTACTTAAGAAATAGAAATTGTACAGAATGCGAATTTGAGTAATTCCTGGCAGTGACTCTCCAAAGATGCGTTTTGCCGTCGTGCTGCCATGACCTTCATCTGAGTCGATAGTATAAGATGAACTTTATTGATCCCTGGGTGAAAGTCTCCGGTCCGAGTGCCTGAATGTGGTCCAGCGCCCTTCCTGTATAATGCTGCCAGTACAGATCGACTTGTTTGTATTGCTGGGAACCAAACAGTCCGACATTTCTACATTTGTGACATTTTGGACATGTGTCAACATAAATGTGTAACAGGAGATAAATTATTGTGAAAAATTTTTATAATATAGACTGTGTATCATCTTTCATCTTTCATATATATATAAAAAACTCTGTCTATTTTTTTTCCCATAATCATTTTCTACTGTAGTGGTGCATTTAACTTGACAGAATGTGCCTTGGTGTGCTTGTGGTTTCTGTACAATGGCAGGTCCTGGCACAGCAGATCTCTGACTTCCCGCTCCCGGATCTGGTCCGCGTGGCTGAACACTCCGACCCCGTGGAACTGGGTCGCCTCCTGCAGCTGGTTTTGGGCTGCGCTATTAAATGCGAGAGAAAACAAGGTAACCTGAAATTTTAATGGGAATTCAGGGGGAGCTACTGAAAGGAGCTAGATTTGTATTTAGGAACGGTGAATTTGATGTTATTTATTTACATGTAACAGGTGATATTTAAAATATAGGCTTTATTTTATTTTAGAAGTATATAACGTGAATTAAATTTTGTGACTGAATGAATGTGTGGGATGTGCTTCAGGTTTTATAGGATGAATTTGAAATGTATAACCTTCATTACTTTAATACATTCAATTTTTGCCTGTCTAAATTCTTCTCTCTTGCCTCATTTCATTGTCAGAAAAAAACAGTTTGTACCTTTGAGGGTACAATTACTCGTCCCTGGGGCTGTACCCTCAAGGCTCTGCCAATTGTACCCTAGCTGTAGGTCAATGTACCTTTTAGTGTAATATAAGGTACAGAAATGGAGTCTGGGGAACATTTTTGTACCATTGGGGGAACATTAATGTTGTTTCTATCTTGGGGAACAAAACTGTACCAGCACTTTACCTTTGTTTTCTGACGATGTTGTATATGAGGTTTGTGGAGAGTTAAATTGACTTAAAACGTTTTTGTTCCTGACCTCAGTGTAAGGACTTTCTGTACAAAAAACAAGAATAATGTGAATTATTTGTAAACTGCTGCTAACAATTATATGGAGCTACAAGTTCGCATGCTGGTAAACGCTATGGGGAAAAAAGCAAAATTTATGTGAATTCATAAAATAGACCTGTTCCCTGAATTACCGACTGTCCTATTTGCAGAATATATCCAGATCATCATGACGTTGGAGGAGTCAGTGCAGCATGTCGTGATGACAGCCATTCAAGAGGTAATTTAAGAAGATTTTTATCTGAAATGAGAAAACTGTCTCAGAAAACCATGAATGGACTCTCAGAGTCCATTCAGAGAATAGAAATGAGAATGAACGCTTTTCAGACAGAGACTCACTTTCTGGAGATGTTAACCAGCAGAAATAGAGGCCTGAATGCTGCTCTCATAACATGACACATTTTGCTATGCCTGTGCAGTGGCTGCTGGGAAATGCAGTTGTATTATTTATGCCGCTGCCGCTAGTATGTTGACCTTCTAACAGCACTGAAAAAACATGGATTTAATTTAGCAAAGGTACCAAACATTTGTGGCCTCCATAGGTTCTTTTTAACCTTTGTGCCGGTCATCATCATAAAACCACACTAAGTAGTCATCATTATATTGTTTGTATCTGCCAGTTAATGAGTAAGGAACAGATGTCACAATTTGGAGTGGACCCTCTGCTGGACATCGAGCAGCAGGTAGGTGTTCGCATGGCGGCATGAAGATGGTGACGCCCTGGCATTTGACGTCTGGCTCTCCCGGTGCCGTAAGCCTGATGCGGACTTGTGGCTGTGGTCCTCAGCTCAAGAAGGCACTGGAGGACCTCTCAGAGCTGGCATCTGAGAAGGAAGAACTGGCCAAGAGGTGCCTTGAGCTGGACACTCAGGTGGGTGCGCCGCATCCGGGGATAGACACAGTGTCCCCCCTCCGTTCAGCATGTAGTGTATTTTAAACCCCTTAGCATGTAATCACCACCTTTGTTAAGGATTTGCGGAAACATTGGCATAAAATACAAAAACCACCAAATACAACACCCAACACCCTAGACTTCCTTAAATGGATGGGGACCTCATCTCCCCCCACCCCCCCATGTTCAATCCAGTGTTACGCCCTTGTGCAGAAATGCTTATTTGTGTATCCTAATATAATCCTAAAAGGATTTGGGAATGATGCACAAACTGCTTGATTACTGCCTTAACAGCATCCTGATGTGGCTTATACAGTACATTGATTGATTCTTGACGCATTTGATTCATCTGATGGTTCTTGACAGATTTCATTTATAAGACTTTTACAACTCAGTCCCCATATCAAGGTCACGCGGTAAGTAGGAGCTCATTATCCAGCCAGACCGCCACTAACAAGGCTAACAGGGTCCTGGGGACCAAGGGTGACCTAAACAACAACGGCGTTGTCTTCCTGCGTTAAACGCCGAGCATCCGTGTGTGTTGACTCATTTTCCTGATTCCTGTCACATGATCATAAACCATCTAACATGTGACTTCTTCATCATCGTGATCTTTTAATGTCTCTCTCCTGCAACATGGTGGTGTAAATGGAGCCACGTTAACAGCGTTAATCCGATTCTGGGCTTTTAGCGTGTAACTCTCAATTGGCAGGACACAAAAGTGTTAACTTTATGGAGGTGTGGCCTGGATTGGCCAGTTTTGAAGATTTTTCGGTAGGGGGAGTCCATCTTATGAATAAAATCCACAGCTTGACAGTGCTTTGTACCATAACGTCACTGACTTTAGTGAAGTCGCAATCTGCGGACGCGCTGCTGCATGCTGATGCTTGCTGGTGCTGTGGGAGCAGGCTCTGTGCTGCAGCTCTGCTCAGGTAGCTTCTACTCTGGCTCTTTGGTGGTGGTACAGAGCAGACAGCTGTGGCTGGATCTCAGTTCTGCTGTAATGTAACAGATCCTGGAAAAACATGGAATGTCATAATAATACATTCCATGTAATTCTAGAAAATGACAAATGCATAATATGAGACTGTCAAACAGATCTCTTTTAAAATTTTCCCTCGTGTTGCTAAACCCACCACCCCCCATGGTGTAATCTGGTATGTAATCTGAGGCTCAAATCTGAGATTATTCTGCCTGATCCTCTGCTGGTGCATAAATGGCTGACGGTGTGTGGGTGTCTCCATGTCACTTTTTATTGGGATACCTTCACGACTGATGTATGAGCCTCTGCTTTGTGCGCTTTCCTGTAACTCCACACCAGAACTGCGCAGGCTGCATAGATGAGGTGATTTCAGAGGCCGTTGACCGGACAAACACACTAACGGGTGATGAGAATAATGTCCAGGAAACATGCGATCTGCGGTCAGAGACTGCTTGATCATTCTGATGTGGTGTGCTTTACATTTTGTTCACACCGTGCTTCCGGTCAAACGAGAGGAACAGGTAGCGTGAGCCGCCCGCTTGCGGTCAGCGGTACAGATTCTGAGGGAGCGCCTGGTGTTTTGTGGTCAGGTGGCCGTGCTCCAGGAGGAGAGGAACAGCTTGCTGGCTGAGAACGACCTGCTGACGGACCGATCCAGCCAACTGGACTCCTTCGACGACCCCACTACGCCGTCGGGGAAGAAATACTGCCAGCTCCAGTTCCAGCTGGAGCAGCTTCAGGAAGAGAACTTCAGGTGCTGACCTTGCTTCAGCCTTCTGCAGGCCAGAGAGGCCTGTACCTGGCAGCCATGGGACTGAACCTGGGCAGTGAGGTTCATCTCCTAGGAGATGGGCATCTTGATCTGCTCATGGGGACGATACAACCTGCAGTTCCTTTAACCTGCTAAGACGTGATATCTGAATTGTCGATGCTGTCAGTTGTTTTTGACCACAACACCTGCCAAAGTACTGGTTAATTTTTTTTCTCTATTTATTCATATATGACGGTAATTTGGCGATCAATGTATTGTTTTTGTCTGATCCGACAGTCACGTTGTGTTATTGCCATATTTGGTTTTGATAGTGAGCCATAAATACGAATCACCTTGTGCCTTGTTTGTAGCACGTGTCTTTGACCCCACCAGGCTAGAGGCCGCGAAAGATGACTACCGCATCCACTGCGAGGAGCTGGAGAAGCAGCTCGTGGAGGTGCAGCACCGTAACGACGAGCTCACCAGCCTGGCCGAGGAGTCGCGCTCCCTGAAGGATGAGCTAGACATCCTGAGGTCTGCCTGGCACACCCGAGCCAAGCCCGCATGCTCTAAACACAGGACGCTTTCCTCTGGGTGAACTCTGTCTGTCGGTCTGGGTACAGGAGCTGTTCTGACCGGGCCGTGAAGCTGGAGGCCTCAGTGGAGACCTACAGGAAGAAGCTGGAAGACCTGAGCGACCTGCGGCGGCAGGTGAAGGTTCTCGAGGAGAAGAACATGACCTACATGCACAACACCGTGAGCTTGGAAGAGGAGCTGCGCAAAGCCAATGCGGCACGAACCCAGCTGGAGACCTACAAGAGGCAGGTAAGCTTCAGTGTGGGGTGCTTAGCTGCAGGACCTTCTCCATATTTTTTTTTACTTTTTTTGGCACTGTGAACAACACCCAAATATGAGACGTTGTATCTCTCAGGAGAGTGAACCAGCTGACCACAGGTGTCAGGGTCAATTCTGTTGCTCCGAGAATCCTGACCATGGCTTTGATGTCTCTCCTGACTGCCATTCATATTTATTTACATTGATTTATTTACCAGATGGTTTTGTCCAAAGTAACATACCGTACAGCTGTCAAGGAGCCAGCTAAGCAGCTAGGCTAAGCTTCCGATGAATGACCAGTAAGAAGTGTAAGTTGGCGCTATGTAATATGTTACAAAGAACATGGCAAGAATCTAATGATAGAGCTATTCATATTAAAAACAACTGAAAGAACAGCAGCATTCAAGATACATGAGACCACCTAAGGGATCATGGTTGAAAATGAAATGGATATAGTGAATGAGTTTAATGATTATTTTACACTGGTGTTCACAGTAGAGAACACGAGTAATTTACCACCATTTAATATGAATACAGCGTCATCTATGACCAATATATGTA
>JAODKC010000036.1:18576239-18587403 GCA_026777985.1 Mormyrops attenuatus | reverse complement strand
TAGTTAGGTTCTCCCCAAACGAGCTTGATGGGCCGAATGGCCTCCTCTTGTTTGTAAATTTCTTATGTTCTTATGAAGACAACAGATCAGTGTCTGGAGGCTGAATGTGTCCTGGGACCTGATTTACCTGATGATGTGAGGGATTCAGATGTGGATGTATAGCTAATTCCAGCAATTGAAGAATCAGTCAGGAGAAATGCCCAGGATGAGACTCATCATGTGGTGCAGGGACCTCCGGGTGGCGTTATTTTGCCACAATCGGTTTTCCTTTGGTCCCACCTCTTTCAACGCACGTTTGAGTTTACCTCTTTAATTTGGTGGTATATTTACTTGTGCTATATTGTCCCCCCTCCCCCATGTATCACTAGAGAGGGAAAGTCCACCTGGTTCTGTTGACCGCCCAGAACAAAGAGGTTCTTGTACAGTATGTAATCCACCTGTTCATCCTGCCCTCCCCACCTTGTCTTGGTATCTGAAACTGACACTGACAGAATGCAAAAGCACAATGAGATGGTTCACAAAAGAAACTTGGTAATTTTGGATTATTTCCCTCTCTTTAAAGATCGGGTGTCATGGTTACTCGGTGGGCAGGTAACACCTGGGCCACACCTCCACGTTTGAGGTTGAAATAGTGTCCCCAGCTCTGTTTGTGGCATCTGCATGTTCATCCGGTGTTTAATCCTTCACCCACAGTCTACAAATGTACTGTTAGGTGATTTGGCATCTCTGAATTGCCCACAAGTGTGCCAGCATTCCATCCAGTGTGTCCCATTCCTTGTGGGCTTTGCATCCTGGAAAAGACTCCAGGCTCACCTTTGTCCTGAACTGGAAAAGATGGATAGATGGATGGATGGATGATTGAGTGTTTTCTTTACATATCAGGTCCAGGAGCTGCACAGGAAGTTGTCAGAAGAGTCCAGGAGGGCCGATAACCTGGCCTTTGAAATGAAGACGTTTGAGGAGAAATATGATACTGTCATAAAGGAGAAAGAGGTACAGTTAATGTCTAAGTCCTGCTTATGGTTCTGACAGTGGAACATGCGGTGATGACTAATGCTGATATTAATCAACTTAGCCTATTGTCAGTTCCAACATCAATACAATAAGGATCATAGATTAATTTAAACATTGTTTTATATTCTTCAATGTGGCAAATTTTAATGTTTTTATTCTCTTTTGTGACACGGCTACTTGTCCACCCTAACCAAACCAGAGGGTGATTGTCGAGCGGGATTCCTTGAAGGAGACCAATGAGGAGCTGCGTTGCACACAAGCTCAGCAGAGCCAGCTCCTTCAAGCAGGTTTGCCATTGGAGGCTTTGTTACCATGGTGATGTCTTTAAGAGGGATTTCAGTATGTTATGAAGTCAGAGTGCTGAGCATGTAAATTGCTTGGTATGTTTTTTCCACTCATCTGTGAAGAAAGAAGAATCTAACTGATTTTATTTTTTTTTCTTGATAGGAATGTTTCCTGCTGGAAATGCGACGCATGACAACCTCGCAGCAGAACTCCTGCCTATAGAGTACAGGTACCTTCAGCTTTAGTTTGCTGAGGTTCATTCTGCATCTCATTGTGGGCCTGGCTATGCGTGCTTGGCTTCCCTACCTCAGTCCTCCCCGCCCCTCCCCGCAGGGAGAAGTTCATCCGTCTGCAGCACGAGAACAAGATGCTGCGCCTGGACAGAGAGGGATCAGAGAACGAGCGCATCACCGAGCTGCAGGCCCAGCTCGGGGAGGCCCACCGGCAGCGGACGGAGCTGGACACGGAGAACAGGTGCCGCCATGACGGAAATGCTTTGGCTGAGCGAGTTTCGATGCTGTGCTTGTGATCGCAAGGTCACCGGTTTGAATCCTGTGATTGGCAGGGTAGTCACATGTTCATGGGCTTCTGAGCAAGGCCGTAGACCTCCTGAAAAATACTCCAGGGGCTGACCCTGCAGTCTGACCCCAAGCTTCACTCACTTCTATATGCGTGTATGTAAAAAAGCATGATGGGATATGTGAAAACTAAAGAATTCCAATGTACTTATACAGATGCCTAATAAAGCTTCATTTTCATTGTAGGAGGCTCAGTGTAGCTCTCATGACATGGTACCGGTGATATAAGCAGAACGATGGACCAGCGTTGTACCAGAAATAGACAATGTCCATAAATATCTTGTGGGAAGGGATGGTAGCATTGAGGTTAAGATCATCAGGTTTTGCCTTTCTTGCAATTCTACTGGGATTTCTGCGTATAACACACTGTGGACACCTAGAGCACTTGGATTAGTGCTGTTTGTAATGCAATATGATAGGCTTCATGGTCTGTCATTCCCTCAGGTTGAACCAAGAGAGAATCTCTGAGTTGCAGCTCCAGGTGGAAGACCTCCAGAAAGCCCTGCAAGGCCAAGGATCCAAAACTGAAGATGTTGGTGGAATTTCATGCATATTTATTACTAGTTATATAAGTGGAAGTAGATAGTGATGGAGATGAAGTAGTTGTATTCCTTCTAGAAGCATGTAACGACGTTATGTAATCGTTATGGTCCTCTTCTGCGTTAACAGCTCCTCTGTTTTTATTTGTAGTCACATCTGAAGAAGAAACTGGATGCTCACATGTAAGTAGAACTGTAGAATTGAATTGTCATGCCTTTTTTTTTCTGATGACCGGGCAGTTGGGCAGGTGGATATCAGATATGAGCTTTAAGATCTTTTCAAGGGTGCAGCTGAACGAGGCTCAGGATGAAATCATGAAGAAGAAGGAGCTTCTTGAAGATCTGCAGCCAGACAGCACGCAGGCCAGTGAGTAAAATTAATCCCCCTATATCTGGCCCTATGGTCATTATGTTTATTTGTTAGCAGAGGGGGTGGATCATACGTTAAACGCTCATCGTTCTTGTTTGTAATATTAGGAAGGTTCCTTCAGGTGATGTCTTTACCTCCAGCTAACACTCACCTCTTAAAGAAAGTTCCTTGAGTGAAAGACCAGCTGTCTTTATCTTTCCCTGAAGCCCTGAAGATTGATGAGCTGCTTGGTGCTCTGAAAAAAAAGGATGAAGACATGAGGGCGATGGAAGAGCGCTACAAGATGTACTTGGAGAAAGCCCGGAATGTAAGTCATGTCAGTCAGGACCTTCAGCTGGAAGGCGGGAGCCTTGAGGACCAGACCAGCAGCAGCAGGCCCAACAAGGGAAAGGATTCACATGTATAGGTGTGAGTACAGCACAGGTCTGTGTGTCTGGTTCAATTTTTGCTCTGGATGGTCACTCACAGGTCATAAGGGCCCTGGATCCCAAACTGAACCCGGCCACAGCTGAAATCCAGGCCCTGAAAAACCAGCTTGTGGAAAAAGACAGAAGAATCTTGAGTCTTGAGGTACGGTCCAAGCCAGGTCAGCTGGAAGAGAGATGTGTTTGGCTGAGCTGTGTGTTGAAGATGATGATGATGATGGGTGATGTTGATAACATTTTAGATGATGATGATCTTTGATGATGATCATCATAACAATACCAACCTCTTCCTCTTCCCTGTGTAGCGTGAGTGTGAGCAGGCGAAACTCCGTGAGTATGAGGAGAAACTCATCGTGACGGCCTGGCACAACAAGGTAGGCCGGTCACAGGTGACATGGTCTTCACAGAGTTGTGAGCTGATTGGTGGGGAGCTCCACCACTTTGCATGACATGCAGCAAACACTTAGCGTTGAGACGTCTCCACGTTTTCAGCCTCCAGGGCTCCCAAGGCAGTTTTATATTTATCTTTCTGACACTGAGGTTTGCTTAACATAGATGTAGCAACATAGAGTGGAGGACAAAGAAAACAGTTAACATTCCATTTAACTGATACTAGTTAACATAAATTGTGTTAATTTTGATGGGACAGCAATGGAAGAATAGGGTGAGCAAAGATTGTTAATAGGGCTGTCAAATGGTTCTATTTTTAAAATCAGAATTAATCTCACTCCTTGGGGATTAATTGCATATGGTCAATCATGTTGCAATACCATCAAAAAATGTTATGGTCTGTATTATACATATTAAATTCTATTTTAAAATGTTGTTTATATTATTCTCTAATCGGATTATTAAAATTTATTTTAAAAAAACTTATGACTTTAACGTTAACATGTTAATGTGTTAACTTTGACAACACTAATAAACAGTGTGTTATTTTATTAAACTGTGCTGTTTAACATTAATACTCTGTGACACTGATTGATTAATACCGTGTGCTGCTGTAGTATTTGTTGCCTGTCATGGCTGCTTTCTGATCATTTCAGTTTAAGGTTATCACTCTGTGACACTAATGCTAATTTGATGAATTAATATCCTGTGTTACTCTAATGAGTTTTGGGTGTCATGGCTACTTTCTGGCGGTGCCCTGCAGAGCCTGACCTTCCAGAAGATGGCCATCGAGTCGCGGCTGGCTGGGCGTTCCAACTCCACAACAGCCCCGCCTGTCCAATCCTTCCTCGCACAGCAACGGCAGGTGACCAATGCCCGGCGCCCCCTGTCAGTCAGCGTGCCCGCGGCTGCGACCCCCTCAAAATAACGTCGCTCCTCACCCCGAACGCGCCATCAAGTGACCTTAAGCACCGGAGCGAGAATCTCGGATCCCGGTCACGGCTTCCGCTTCACACAGGTCAAACCCGCAAAGCCGCTCGGCCAGCACTGGGGTCTTTATGTGACGGCGGGTTCGGGTCACATCTGGAATCTTGCTATTGTGTCTGGTAGCTGATCCCAGGTCAGGGAAATTCTGTGAATACTCAGTATCAATAGTGATAACTGTATAAAGCTGAACACTCTCATCCTCGTGTATATATAACTACCTTGGGCACATGTGGACAGGAGAAGTGTGTTTAAAATTCTTTATAAAGGAGATTTAATAATATAATTATTACAGGATTTTTTTCTTCTTGGGGTTAAATGTACAAAAAATAGAATATAAAAATGGAAGCGAATTGGTGCTGGACATCAGCTTCTTCTCTTCTCGCAGTAGCTGTAGTTCACGCGTTTCAAAGGGTTGTCTCCTGTCACATAGAGACACTGTACATGTGGTGGGATCGGAGCCCCTCCAAGGGGCACTGTGCTTAACGTGTTATTTGAAATGGGCCAGCTCGACCTGTGCTATTTATTTCGCCTAAAGAGTGAGTTGATTACTGCATGCTCTGTTGAAATTATATAGGTAGCTTTGTTCCTCTCAGTTTTTTTGTGTTCTGATTTTTAGAAATCTCAAAGGACGGTGTCAGAATGATGAGGAACCACTCCTGCCTTTTGACATAAGCAACATTTGTAATATTTATGAGGTGTGCACAAGGATTTCTGTCAGACACAAATAATGTGACTCCTGAAGTTTTCAGAAGTGGACTTCTCCTTCTTTATATAATACAGGTTTATTAGAGTAGTTCCAGTAAGAATAGACCCAGTCCAAAAACAAGGAGTCTCTAATTGCACTCAAACACTTCTCTCCACCGTTTTTTTCTGTTATCTATTTATATTTAATTTCAAGCTACTCTGTATCTTTCAGCTAGATATACACTCTGGTCTTTTTAAACTCCTGTTGTTTTTAAACTACATAATAGTCACATTCATGCACAAAGTATCCAGGAAGTGGATTACAAAGTGTCTTTTTGTTTTGTTGAAAAAACATGAAAACATTATGATGAAAAACTGGATAACCATAGTTGATTAAAGCAACATAAATGACTATTACTGAGGCAGAAACTGATCAGTGTAAACCAGAAAAGGAACCCATAAAATCATATATAAATGAAATGCCATATGAGTTGAGCTGTAGAGATTTGAGATATTTTTTAGAGATTTTAAAACATTGAGATTTAATCTAAAAACCTTTTCCATGGTAATTCTTGGGTAAATTTGACCTAAATGAAGCATTTAATGAAAATAAAATACATTACTTTTTTTAACTTGTTAGTGTCATATTTATAGTATAATAAAGTATTCTATATTTGTTAATTTAGACATGATTCTGATGACCCACTGTTTATGCTGGTTTTTGTTACGTCTGAGCAGCTATTGGACAGCACTTCTCAAATCAAATCGATGTATCTGTGGGTTCGCTGATTGTTTGGTTGCCGTCTGTGCTTCAGTTTTGCTGTGAGGACTTGGTTAATTTACATTTGCTCAATACATGATGAAATAAAGCCAGTTTTAAAGCACAAATCCACCTGCAGCACTTTCTTGAATGATTTATTTAGCAGTCGAGTCGAAATTATTTTAAATACAGAAGGTGTGTGTATTAAAGTGTAATTTTAACAGCATGGTCTTCATGAAGCACAGTAGAGTAACCAGCAGATGGATCATTCACAGGACAGTAGGCAGTGGAATGCAGTGGGAAAACAGGACCTGTGTAACCCTGTCCTTGCCTCTGCCGCATCAAGACTGTTCTTAGCGAAGGGTGACGTGCAGTTTGAAGGGGAGTGGCGTTAGAGTGGCTCCAACCTGCCCCACAAAACTGGGCTCTGGCCCCGGGAGAAATGAGAAGGTGAATTTTTGGAGAAGGGATGTGAAGAACAGGAAGAGCTCCATCCGAGCCAGCTGCTCCCCCAGGCACACTCTCTTCCCTGCGGATGTTTGGGGATTGTGAGTTTGGCTTCTTTTCCTTCTTTAATGTAATGTGACATGAATCTCGCCTGAGTTCATTTCATTTAAGGTATTGTCAGTTACCTGCAGAGAAGGGCAGGAATGCATCCCTTCTCACAAATTTCCCATCGGAATCCAGGAAATGCCCGGGATTGAAGGTGTCTGGGTCAGCCCATGCGCTCTTGTCAAACAGCACTGAAGTCATGTTCGTCATGACTGCCGTTCCCTGAAAGGTGAATTGAAGATCCATATTTGGTGGGGCTGCTGCTGGTTTGCTCAGGTGCTTTAGCTAAATCTAAGCTCTGAGGAAGCCCTTAATCTGGTTTTTTGATAAAGTTCATAGATGGATCAACATTGAGAACTGATGCAGAAATTTGGGTTGTTATCATTTCATAGCCAGGATGTTTACATTGACAGTGAATTCATATAAATTATATACATTATGATGAAACTTGGCGTGTGAATTACACATACAAAGGTCTGAAATGTTTTTTTTTTTCCTTTTAAGAGTAAAATGGAATGACCCATACTTGATTTTCTTAGGTAAATTTTGAATGAATGTGATTAGACTAACTTTATTTTCTCACTGAGATATGTTGAACTGAAAGCAGAGCTTTCTTCCCCGCAATGTGCTGAAATTCATTGGGTTTTTCTGTAAAAAGGGATTGATGCCAGAGCATACCGGTGCATGTAGCGCTCACCTTGGGAATAAAGAACCTTCCTAGTGTGGTGTCTTTCCTTGCCATCTTCGGGGCGTTGAGCGGCACAATGTTGCCCTTGCGCTGTATCTCGTGGATGACAGCGTCGGTGTACGGCATGTTCGGCCTGTCTGCCATGCTGGGCTGACGTGCTTGTCCGATCACTCTGTCTATCTCGACCTGGACCCTTTCTGGCACAGAACACATCCAACCAGACAAGACGGTTGAGCTTGACACTCTGTGGAGAGGAAGTAACTGCAACCATCTTTTGTAAAACAGGAAGCAGCAAGGTTCTGTACAGGTGGGACAGTATCACTCCCACTGTACTTATCACAGCATTGCACCTTAAATTATGACATACCAATAACGATCGTATCATTTACATCACTTTCTTTCCTTCCAAGTCTTTCCTTCCAGCTGCTAGTCAGACTGTAATGAATGACATGCAGTCGACTGCATGCACATGTACACACGCAAAAATGTACAAGCACAAATCGAGGACTGATTACGTGCAATGCTTTTTTTTCTTCATATCGGAGAAAAAATATAGCAACATATTGCTGTTTATTTTCAATCATACAATTTCTTTGAGGTATCTTTAGATGTGCACTTTTGTACATATATGTATAGCACATGTTTATATTCTTTGTTTATTGTACAGTCTTTATTGTAAGATTGTATAGTTATGCTACATTTAGTCCTCCTGTACCGTCCTTGGCTGCTGTAACAATGAAAATTTCCCAACTGTGGGATTAATAAATCTCTATCATTATAATCCAATCTAATCCAATCCATTTTATCTTATCCTTAGTGTCTGTTATACTCTCATGTTCCTGTGTTATTGTCATTCCAGTGCTATGGTCATGATATTAAGCTTTATATGGAAAATGTTACTTTGAAATAAGAGCCATTGCTTTAATGTCATTGGTTTATCGGCACCATTTATCAGTATGTGGCCTTTACATAAGCTAGTGTGACTGTGCCACCCTGACCTGTTATCTCAGGGTACTTGCTCATGTAGAGCAGGGCCCAGCGCAGAGTGGTTGATGTGGTCTCAGTCCCGGCCAAGAATAAGTCTAGGGCACAGAGGGTCAGGTTGGTCTCGTTGAATCCGGCCTCAGGGTCTTCAGTATTCTGACAAGGGTTGGATTGAACAAAGTTATCAACTTTTACGCTCTCATTTTGCTGTCGTTACATGCTGTCTGCGTCTGGCTTTCATATACATTCTTTATCTCCGCCAGGAAGACATCGATGTAGTCGCGGGGGGAAGATGCGTCCCAGTCCTCCTTGTGCTTCTCCAGCTCCTCTCTCACAAAGGCACAGATTTTGCTGATATGACTGAAGATGTTGTTGTGGGGGCCAGGGAGGAGCCTCATCACAGATGGAAAGGCCTCATATAGCTGGAGAAAGAGAGACGTGATAGAACCAGGCATGTTGCCATGTAGTAAAATTATGAGTTTGAACCACCCTTGAAATATGGCAGACTTCCCTTGAAATTAATTTCTGGCTATGGGCCTGGTTTAAACTAGAAACTTTGCCATCAGATGGTCCTGCCACTTGAAGATCTTTGATCCTGTCATTTGGTAAAAAGACTTCGATGAAAATAAATGTGACTCATTGGCTAGTCTGATGCTCCTTCATTTCTTCAGTCTGCATAAGTGACATGGTGTGTGGATCAGTGGGTTAGGATGGTGTGCCTGTGAAGGGAAGGTTGACAATATAAATCCGAAGGCTGGTAGTGTGATTTTGCCGTTGGGCCCTTGAGTGAGGCCCTTAACCCTCAATTGCTCCAGGGACTGGCCGACCCTCCTTTCTTAATTTTATACCGCTTCGGATAAAAGTGTCAGCTAAATAAATAAATGTATGAGAATGCTCCTGGCTCTAAACTTTGCTGAATTTACCAATTATGCACTGTTGTTGAATATTTTCAAGCTCTTAATGTTATAGTTGTCTGCTTCATGCTTTATGGAGTATGTCATGAAATTAATTATTTAAGCAACTGCTACCATCATTTCATAAAGCAGAACAATGGAAAGGCGTTCACTACCTGTGCCCATATGGACCCCTCCAGGTAAATCGCTTCTGACAGCAGTTTGAGCAGCATCTGGAATTTGTGGTCACTGTACTCAAACCTATGTCCAAAGACCAGGTGGCAAATGATGTTGGAGACGGCATTGTTGAGAAGGATGTGTGGATCCAGGGGCTGACCTAAGGTGTGAGATGGGATAAAGAGACAGCTACCGATCAACAGGCATCCTTCTCCCAAGGAACCTGGGCTGTTTCACACAGAGAGGTTGCATGGCAGAAATCAGGCTTTACAAGAGTCCATGTATGTGACCTTTCACCCTTTCAAGCTCCTCTTGAAGGAATCTGGTTTCCTCAACGATGACTGATTCCAGGGACTTCTTTCCCAGTCCGAAAGATCTCAGGGTGGAGAGAGCAAATCTCCTTTGTCTTTTCCATATGTACCCATTGCTGAAGAAAAGTCCTGGAAAGAGAAGATAAACTATTTTATACAATGTTTGCTGGTGGACAGTAATAGCCTGAACACGGGTCTCTGAAATGTCTCTGGTCAAGATGGTGAACAGAACAAAAACCAAAAATGTGTTGCAGGATGGGACAGGCAATGAGATCTATGTGAGGATTGAAGTTCCTTTCCAGAGTCAACAATTATTGGGTCCAAACACGACTGAAGGCACATGACAAGCAATAGGGTGGGTTGATATAGACCAGAGGTCACCAACTTTTTTTAAATTGAGAGCTACTTCACGGGTACTGAGCCATACAAAGGGCTACCAGTTTGAAACACCCTCCTAAACTTATCTAAACTTCATGTATAATAAACATGTTTTAATTGCTTTTTTTTAGATATTGTCATTTTCAAATCTATATAAATGCAAATGTGATTAAAGAAGAATAGCAACAGGATAAAATTAAATTTTAGACGCAGCTCACTGGTGAGTTGTGCTATTTTTAGAACAGGTCAGCGGGCTACTTCTGTGGTCCTTGGGGGCATCCTGGTGCCCGCGGGCACCATGTTGGTGACCCCTGATATAGACTAATTTATACATTCTGGAGAAGAAAGAGACGGGGAATGAAGTGAGCAACGACACCCGAATCACATGACCCTCACTCCAGAGACAGCCAAGGGCTGATAAGAAAGAATGGGTTGACTTACCATTTCCTGAATACAGCCTTTCAGCCATGGGGCTCGGTGGTCTGTCCACAAAGTTCTCAGACTGGCTGATAAGGGCCTCCCTCACCATTTTGTAGCCTGTTACAAACACCACCTTATCCCTGCCCAGGCGGAGGCTGAAGACGTCACCATAGACGCTGGCCAGCTTCGGGTTAAAAAAGGTCAAATGCGTTTAACTGGGCTTCAGCTTGTGCTCTGCATTCCACTCATACTGACTCTGATGATGTCACTACAGATGAACCGAGTTAGTGTGATAGTACTCAATAAATAATGTGTGCGCTGTGTGTCCTGCACAGCAACATAGATATATGAGGAATCTTGATTTCAGGCATGATAGTTCCCAATTTTATAAGTATAGTAATCTTAACATTACTATTTGTTTCTCAGATGCAATACCGGATGTAACACATCAGATTAAATTTGAACGATAACACATTTGTAACTGCCAAATTATTTTTCTTATGTAACATACAGTTGTGTGCAATATAATAGCAGTGTGTATAAAAAAGTGAATAAAGGCCAAAGTCCTTATAATAGATTTTATTTCTATACACGCAAATGCATTGGGATCACTGTACATTCTATTCCTAATCAAAACATGAAGAAAGATTAACAAATTTGTGTTAATCCTTTATAAAAATTTAAGAAAAAGGAATATTAGGCTGTTCAAAAAAATAGCAGTGTCTGCAT
>JAODKC010000036.1:18539901-18550068 GCA_026777985.1 Mormyrops attenuatus | reverse complement strand
AGGTAAATAGTCAAATAGCCTTGGCCAGAGGTTATATAGCTGATAATGACAAGCAGAGTAGAATTACTTGACATGAACAGATAGTTTTGAGATCTTACATGCCAGTTTAATATAATAATATTAATGTATTATTAAGCAGTTGAATGTATTTTGAAGTAATTTCTGAATCCCATCCTATTTAGGTATACACAGATCAGCTATAATATTAAAACCACTGAGAGGTGAAGTGAATAACATTGATTGTCTCACAGTGGCACCTGTAACAGTTAGTTCTTGAAGGTGATGTGTTGGAAGCCAGAAAAACAAGCAAGCGTAAGGATCTGAGCGACTTTGACAAGGGCCAAATTGTGATGGCCAGGCGACTGGGTCAGAGCATATCCAAAACGGCTGGTCTTGTGGGGTCTTCCTAGTATGCAGTGTTCAGGACCTACCAAAAGTGGTTCAAGGAAGGCCAACCAGTGAACCAGTGATGAGATGATGGGTGCCCGAGGCTGACTGATGCATGTGGGGAGTAAAGCTTAGCCCATCTGGTCTGATCCCATAGGAGAGCTAATGTAGCACATATTGCTGAAAAAGTTGACACTGGTGTTAGAACACACAGTGCATCACAGCCTCCTTGACAAAGGGCACGTGAGCATCAGAACTGGACCATAGAGCAATGGAAAAAGGTGGCCTGATCTGATGAGTCACATTTTCTTTACATCATGTGGAGGATCAGATGCATGTGTATCATTTACCTGGGGAAGAGATGGCACCAGCATGGAGTATAAGAAGAAGGCAAGCTGGTAGAAGCCATATGACGATCTGGGCAATGTTCTGTTGGGAAACCTTGGGTCCTGGCATTCATGTACATGTTACTTTGACATGTACAACCTACCTAAACATTCTTGCAGGCCAGGTACACCCCTTCATGGCACCGGTATTCTCTGATGCCAGTGGTCTCTTTCAGCAGGATAATACGCCCTGCCACACCGCAAGCATTGTTCAGGAGTGGTTTGAGGAACATGAAAAAGAGTTCAGTGTGTTGACTTGGCCTCCAAATTCCCCAGATCTCAATCCAATCGAGCATCTGTGGCATGTGCGGGACAAACAGACAATACACGGAGGCCACACCTTGCAATTTACAGGAGTTAAAGGATCTGCTGCTAAGGTGTTGGTGCCAGATACCACAGGACACCTTCAGAGGTCTTCTGGAGTCCATGTCTCGAAGGGCTAGAGCTGTTTTGGTGGCATGGGGGGGGGAGGGGCTACATAATATTAGGCAGGTGGTTTTAATATTATGGCTGACCGGTGTATGTCATTTATTAATCCAGCTGGCATATAAATGCAGTCAGTCTTAAAGTTGGGAATTGCTCAGTGGTTACCAGTCTATAACTCAGAAGCTGCACGCACCTGAGCGAGAGTGCTGCCTGACAAATAAACACATTCGTTATTCAAATGTAGAAGATTCTGGAACTTGGCATCACTGTAGTCATAGCGATGCCCCAAAACGAGAGTACATATCACATTGGAGACAGCATTGTGTAGCATCACCATTGGATTAAAGTATCCACCTCGAAAGTTAAGAAGAAAGAAAAAAACACCTGAAACATGCAACTATGGGAAGAACGGAGAAAAATGAACACAGTACTGTATATGAAAATAATTACCAATAACCTAATTATTGATAATTGATGGTGCACATTTAATGTATGAGGCCATGTTATTCGCCACTTTGACTGAAAGCAGAGTGTTATAGTGTGGCATGATGGACCGATGATCCACAAAGTGGATCTAAGGCAAGGGGGTTTTATTGAATAAAAAAAATAACAGAACTCCACAAGAAACCAGAAACAAAGGACCACAAGGGGTCAAAAACAAAGCAAGTAGAGAAGAAGAACTAAAACAGGGAGCAACACAGGAACAAACATAACAACCAATTGAGAAGTAGAATTGGAGAGATAAGAGACCCTGCATTGGTGATGGATGGATGAATGGATTTCTGTAATCACCCTTCTCGTCCTCCATGGCCTGACAGAGGAACACACACTCCTGCTGGATGGACAGCTCCATCGTCTTCTTTCCTTCCCCAAAGTACTTAAAGTAGGTTCCCGCAAACCTCCTGTGTTTCTTCCACATGTATCCATTGCTGAAAATCAAGCCTTCAGCACGAATAAAACAGAAAAGGATAACAAGATAAGTTAATAATACGCAAATATTGCACCTGTTTAAAAAGCAAAATAAGGATGGTAAACGACATTGTAGCGTCTGGCAAACTGAGGCATCGCAGTGGCAGCAAGTGAAAAGAAGGCTAGCTTTAAAGGAGAAAGAACGTTTTTTATTAAGCCTTACATAAAACAGGGGAAATACAGGGAGGTCAGATGCCAGACAATAAGGGGCACACACAGAGGGTCATTTACACAATAGCTTATGGAGGCAGAGTGCGGCAAGAAAGGATAAGGCAGCAAACCCAGGTCAGGTGCAAACACACACGTATCTTGTTTATTTCTCCTCCAACCATTCTTCAGGGCATGCGCACCCTTAACTAACCTGTGCGCATGAACATGGGTAAGAGAGCGTGTGAATTTTGCCTAAACAGTAGTGGCTTTTAGAGGCTAAAGACAAACGAGGATCAGACAGGGTTCACGCTTGGCATAGGCAAGAACACATACGACAATTGGAAACACAAGCATTTACAATTACACAAACAAGCTATTATGTACACATTTTCCCAGCATACTCCGCGCTGTCACTGGACTCCTCTTTGTGGAGCCATCTTCCTGGTGCTACAATATTTTTTAATACGATTGCATCTTACTCATTTGTCATTGTACTTGTACATTGACATCTGATTTTCCATTAGGGATAGGTCTACCCTGAAAAATCACAAAAATTCTTGTAGCCTTAGCGGGACTGTAAATAGAGGTGAGGGTCAGATGATGGTTAGTTGTTGAGTAATGTATGTGCGTCAGAACTGTCCTGTCGGCTGTATGGAAATATAGCAACTATGTGACATTCCTGGTTTCGGTTATTTGCGAGTTGACCATGAACAATTAAACAGGAATATTTCAGTTAATTTTCCATTTTTAATAATGGGTCTAAAACATGTCCCAATGTGTACAGTGCTACGTTTCTATATACAGGGGCATAATTTAGATGGTTTGTATATTATGTAAAAAAGTCTACGTAGGAAATGACAAAGTAATTCGACAATAATGTTTGTTTAGACACTGGTAATACTTTTAATATTATCATTCAGCCAAGCAGAGTGTTATGGGTTGAGGTTAGCGGTGCCTATTAATCGCCTGTTTTCACATCTGGGGGTCCCTAATTTTCACGAGTATGAAGGAGGTATTACTGTATGTTACGCTTAAGGAAGAAAAAAGCAAAACTGCTGTGAAACGTATGTAAGGGAAGTGCTGATTTTTCTTAAGTCTCAGCACAGTAAAATTTATACAAACTAGATGTCTTTTGACTTGTACTTAATTTTAATTACTTAAAAGTTTTATCTGGGCTCCATTGTGTATTTTGTTCTGGAAACTTATGTGTACTTTTTGGTTAGTCTCTTCATTTTTGTGAAAGTAGGATTGGACCAGGAAAAATGATATCGTGCCATTTCTAGTTGTTTGTTATGTCGTGGAAAATGTTAATCATAGTGCAAATGAGAAATAAATAGAACGCAAATATTTAGACATATATAGACAATATAAATGACACCTTAAAACATGGACATTAAGAAATACAAGTAAGTAACCTGACTGGTGGGGAAAATTGTGCAAATTGGCATGTAAGTAGAATGTGCAATAACTAAATAGGTTTGGTTTCAGAGTTGCATGTCACAACTAGGAGCATTTGGGTATGAACACATTTATTAGCTTTCAAATGGGAGGGATGAGAGACGGGGCTTTCCAGGAATACGATGATTCCAATTACTCTGTCTGGCAGGTTGTTTCTGTTGTTTTTGACTGCCCCCTTTTCTACCTGTTTGTTTGCCGTTTAATGTTCTGTCTCTTTATACTTACTGTATGTCCCCTGACTTACAGTTTTGGAAATCAGCAAGCAAGCATCTCACTGCACATTGTACTGAGTATAACTGTATGTGACAAATATAGCTTTGACTTGGCATAAAAGGTATCTGAGGTATCAGGGGCATCGGAGCGGCATGGATACCCTGGGAAATTCAGAGGGCCCAGCACTTGACTTGGAGCCATAAACATGTAAAAGTATTTGTAAAATTTGGAGGCTTAAATTTTGCCAGAATTTCTAGGTATGCCCCTGTAAGGTGTATATATGTAATTATGTGAAAGTTAGTTATGTACATGCATGCAAACATTATCATTATGCATATACCTGAACATTATCACACTTGGATTCCACAAATACTTACCGATTCCTTTAAAAACTTTACTAAAAAGTGGGACATCTGGACGGTCAACAACATTTTCGCCCTGTGTGACCAGCGTTTCCTTTGTCATTTTATATCCGGCTACAAAGACCATTTTTTCGCTGCCTTTCCTCAGACTGAAAACATTGCCATATTTTTCAACAAGCTGAAACATTAATTAGAAAAATAAAAACATTATATTACATGCAAACCATGTTAGGAGCGGTTTGAAGGAATGAGGAAACCATTTCTTGTGGAATAACTCGACTTTGAAGTCCTAAAAATGCAAATACTCATACAGGATGCCACTGAGACAGGTTTGAAGTTTAAGATACTATCTGCTGTTTTGGGAGGTTTTTCCCCTAATAATATGTGGTCTGAACCAAAGTAGACAGTTTAATCATTTATTCAGCATAAAAGTGAACTGGTATAACGTCGGATATACTCCAAGAACTTTGACTGGTCCAGGATACAGCATATACTACTAACATGTACACTACAGATATCTAGATATACGATATAATGCAGATTTTTACCTTCAACATTGTTTTTGGTTCCAGATCCGTAAAGATATTTCCTAGAAAGGGCAGGGACCAAGGTCCTGGCGGATAATTTGGTGGATTCCTGTTCTTCAGGATATCAGCCATCAACAGGAAGACAAATACGAAGAGCAAAATGCTCCAGAAATTAGCAGAGTCCAAGACTGTATGAAGAATCATGGTTGGAAGGGTCCAAGGACAGGTGTGGATGGAGATTCTGGAGCTGCAGGACCCTCAAAGACAGCGAGTGGAGTAAAAGCTTCCCTGTTAATGATCACAGTTCTGTTACGCAAGAGTCACATGGACATATCAAGCAGGGTAGGGGGACACCACTGGTTCTTCCTGCCTAATACTAGCTGTTTAAACAAGTGTGCTTTGTAGACTTGCGCTGTTTGCTCACAAAGCACAGGCTGCTAGGCGACTCTTAGCGTTGCCCTCTTCTGTTCCCCATCAGAACAGCGAGTTGCTTGGAGACCTGTTTATTTTTTCAAGCACTTTGGTTTCTGTGCTGTGCTCTACTTCTGCACCCCCTCGCGTGCCTCCCTTCCATACGGTCTGAAAACAGGATCCCCTTGGCAATGAAACAAGACCCCTTATCCCCAATGCCGGTGCCAGAGGGATCACAACTTTGCCAGCTTCCCCAAAAGCAGAGGGCCCTCACAAGTTTACACATGTACAGTTTGGACAAGCGTCCCTTTCATGATGTGGAGAGTGTGAGATCTTGCAATAGTGCAGCGTGGCCTATTTTATCCAGAAAGGGCTGTTGCATAAGCAGGTTTTCGCAACAACCCCTAATTAGATTACTACTTAGAGTACAGACTGGCTGAAGAGTCCTCACACCTGGGTTTGAACGGCTGACCTAAAGGTTATCCCGAAAACCTGTATACATACTGGCCCTTTGCAGATAAGATCAGCCACTTCTGAGTGACTCCTTCATTAAAAACACGTACATTGTGACATAAACATCTGGATAATCAACCATAAGAACTGAGCTGAACTTTCTTGGTGAACAGAGATAACATTTGTTTTGGGCTGAAAAATAAAGGTGAAAGTACACTGTCATTTAGTGTTATAGCCAGATATTAAGCAAAAGTGGGTTTACCCATGTCCTATATCGAAAGCCATCTAGTTTAGTACATGGGATAGAAGATCCTGACAATGGGATTTTGATGGGATTACAGATTTGTGTGAAGCGCAGCCAGTCACACACAGAGATGAAAGAAGCTTGAGCCTCCATAGGAGAAACCTCAGATAGCGGAATCAGCTGGAAGGTGCTGTTTTACACTGAAAAGGTGAAACCTGTAAAAGAGAAAGAATAAGGAGTCAGGGCTGGAAGTCATTCATGTGTTTATTGGGAGGAAAGAAAAGACATGAGTAGCAAGTCTGGCATTTCAGAAGTTAAAATGCTGATAAGGTCTGTGAAGGAAACACAAGATCCATCCATCCATCCATCCATCCATCCATCTCCCAACCACTTTTCCTGGTCAGGGCTGAGGTGGGACCTGAAGGCTATCTCAGGAAACACAGGGCACAAGGCTGGGGTACACTCTGACGGTAACACACACACACATACACACACACACACACACACACACACACACACACACACACACACACACACATTTGTATTCATACCTTTGTGGGGTCCACCCTTTCATTTTTATAGGGAAGAACCCTAATCCCAACAATGAGAACCTGAACCCCTACCCAGCCCTAACCTTAACCTAAAATAACCAAACAAGATACAAGACATTTTTAGTTTTTGGATTGTGCTCACAGATTTATAACAATGTCCCTACAAGGTCAAAATAACAAGCTTTTGTCACACTGTGGTGACATATGATGTTCAGAATGTAATATACACACAGTCACACACACCTACAGATGCTGATATAACCACCTAAGCAGCCCCTGCCTGTATATTCAAAATAAAGGTTGCTGGGATCTGTCTAAAACTTACTTTAAATTTTAATTTAATATTCTGTGTAGTCCTCCTATGTTTTTTCTTTCTATTTATTTTCTTCATTTGACTGTTATCCAGCAGTAGAATGATAAACGCTTATGTAACCCATGATGAGGACTTCTGACCCATCTGACTAAAATTCTCCACCACCAAAGGTGAACTATTAACATCTCATAACCCACTGTTATGGCTGTTTATGACTCTTCAATGGTCCGTGATAAAAATGTACATAATAATGTGCCAGTGAGATCAAATAAAATCATGTCATGTTTATATTAACATTTAAACGGGTTTCAGTCACTTAATTCCATTGAAATGAACAATGGGCAAAAGTCTCTAATGTTATTACGTGGGACCTTTTATGTCCTACTGTACATAAATAAAAAACGTAGTATCTGGGAAGTAAAGTCCAAAGTTACACAAAGCTTAAAATTTATTGGTCCTACTTTTCTGGGTGCAAGGGTTAATCAGATGCAGAACTACAAGGAATGCTTTATTAAATGTATAATCTTCATTTTGACAAATATTATTACTGACATCTTATTGAAGGAAAACACAAGACTGGGATTTGATGTTAGAACAGTGATACTTATTCATTTCTGTGTTGCTCTCTACTGTAAAACAGTCACTAAATTTTACTTATATAACACTTCAGCCTTTTCTTTTAGCGATCAGAAGCAGTGTGCAGTGCACTACAGCAGGTGGCGGCAATACATCCGTATTATATTGTCAAATGGACAGGATCAGCACGAAGCTTGCTTTTCCAGTTTCTTTCAGCGTTTCCTTCGCCTGCAGTCCGATTTCTCACATAAGCCATGACCGCAACCTCTATGCTCTGGATTTTTGAATGGCTCGGCCTCAGAAGTGTTTTAACGTTTCTCGCTTTGTTTTTAACATTCGGCGCCTTAATAAAACAAAAATCCCCTAAAAATTACCCCCCCGGACCCTGGTCGTTACCTTTGGTCGGCGATTTATTTCGCATCGACTCGTCAAAAATCCACTTTCAGTTTGCGGAGGTAAGTAATGTTTCAGCATTAATGTTGAGTTCATTGCTGATGGTTATGCACTCCATTCCCTGTTTGTTTTGTTAATTGTTTTTCCTTTGTGCTGCTAAAGTTTTTACAGTACTAGTATTACTGCTACAACTTACAGTAAACGCAAAGCGTTTCGTAATAGTTTTTGTTACTGAGGCTGAAAGTAATCTTAAGTAAGGTTTTTCCCAACGGTATTGCTGAAGAGGTGCATTTTTGTTAGAAAACGCAAAGAAATTGGGTTGTATATCAATCGTGTCTCCCCATATTGTAATTTGAATTATTTCAGTTATTTATTCATAAATCGAAAATTCTTAAAAACCTGCCGTTTGTTTCTTGTGTTTAAGACAGAAGTAATGCCTGCTTGGGTAAAATGAAGGGAAAGGAAGCTAAAAAATTGTTCGCATTAGTTAAGGTCTTTGAGATTATTAAACATACTACTTCTCTCTGTACCTCTTGTTAAATAATGTTATTTCATTATACTTGAGGTCTTGATATATATCTTACTTTGCCTTTCAAGGCGCCGTGATTTTCACGCAGCATTTTCTACAAACAGTCACACCAAAATAACAGTGAACAACCGTTGTATTGTCACAACATAAAACGTGGAACACAATACAAATTTATTATCAAAATTACAAAATCAGAAACAAAGAAAAAAGAAAGCGTCAGAATAGGACAGAGGAGAGGAGCCAAAAACTCCTCAGCAAGGTGAAAAAATACATCTGGGGTCCAAGCTTAACTGGCCACCCAACCTGGGTGTGCTACCATTTCCAGCTAATCACGTACTACATGATACAGTATTTACAACAAGTATATATTTATAGAAAAATAACCAGGGAACCAAATCAAAGGGAGACGTAATATCAGGCTTTGATAAAATGGGAAAAAACCCAAATAAATCACAAATATGGGCCTCCCTCTTCTACTTTATTAGAAAAACAAAATTATAATGCATAAAAAAATTTGTGCATCTAAAAAGACTGCTATTACTTTCTGCTGTAAATAGGACCAATAAGAAACAATTCTGTCACTTCTGTTGATACACCCTGCAGAGCAGTGAGGCTGTAGATGATGGACTAATATAGAAATATTAGATTTTTTTCTCTTATGCATAATAATGATTATCACTAAATGAATTTCCAACAGGATTGTGTAATTTCATAAATACAGATCACTATATCAAATTGCCTTGTCTCTGGAAATAGCACAGTCAAGATGAACTGCACTTGATCCCCAACTTCAAAAATTGTTGGTGCAGTTCTTAGACTCTCTAGGCAGAAGTACAGGGAATCCTGCTGATCCTCAGAATCCAGGTACTGTCAGGGTCTGCGCAAGGCACAGACCGGCGAAACATAGGCAAGACTCAGGGATTCGGGAAAACGGGGTTTAATTCCAGGCGAACACAAGCAGAACCACGGAACAGGCAGAGAACACGTAATAACAAAATGACGTTAATGACTGGACTGGGGAAAACATACCTAAGGCAGAATTAAATACATTATACTAATTAACAACAATGAGAAACAGGCAGTAACACGGGGATTCCACACGAGGTAGATGAGGGGGCGTGGCACATGGGAGGATCGGACGAGCAGGTCATGACAGGTACTGTACACAGGGACCCGGGTGGCTGATTTCTTCTGGAATTGGTCAAGCCACTTTCAATGTTCCTTTCCACTGAGGATCTTCTGCGGAGGGAAAATGAAACAGCAGCATGTAGCAACTACTGAAAACTGCAGTTTTTGGAGTGTGCCGACTCATGAGTCTGCGACATAGGAACAAGTGCTCCTGGGTGCCGCTGCTTGGACAATGTAGCATCTTTTTGGCTGCTGACTGGCTTACAAATGAGCTGGGACTCTTGCGGAGACTGACCTAGATACTCTAAAGAGAGGCTGAAGAGTCCCCTGCAACAACTCCACCGACTCATTAGTCCATTATGCAAACCTTTGTCCTTGGCTCTCGAGTGACATTTTCAAACGACACATTGGAACAGCAATTATGAAATACATGGGAAACATTTGACACGTCCAGCGTCTGTCATACCCCTTTTTGAAAACACTCTGTGAGGATGATGCACCACCACTCCCTGTTTAAGGGCATGTTGCTCTAGAACACATAATTAGGAAAATAGAACACTATAAGCCAGGGGTGGCCAATCTTATCCGCAAAGGGCCGGTGTGTGCAGGTTTTCGCTGCAACTCCCTAATTAGGCCACTAATTAGAGGACTGATTGGCTGAAGAGTCCTCACACCTGGGTTTGAACAGCTG
>JAODKC010000036.1:18515387-18526220 GCA_026777985.1 Mormyrops attenuatus | reverse complement strand
CTGCGCTGCAGATGGGTTAATTGCGTTAAAAAATTTAATCAGATTAATCATGATGATGGATTAATCCGCGTTAACCCATTAATTTTGACAGCCCTAGTTTGATGTAAACATTAGTTGTCACTGATGTGGTGCATTGTGGTCTATACACTTAGCCAAAGACAGCTTCCATACAATATTTGCTAAAGTGTTGATAAAATACGCTTGGCTTATTTGAGGAACGGGAAACCCTTGAATACTTGCGCTAAGAGCATGAATGCAGATGCCAAGTATGGTAGTGTGTAAGTGTGAACTAAGTGGGATAAAATGAGACAAAGCCTTGTCTTTAATGTGAGAAACATGGTGTTTTGGCTGCAAACATATTACAACAACCAAAAGGTTCTGGGGCTTCAGTCCCGTTAAATCATTATTCCTTCCCAGGGCTCAGTGGGCAGTAGTGTTAACTTGCACACATTTGCAGGATTGGTGGATTAGATCTCCCCTTTGCTCACTGTATGTAGACTGAAATTGATCAAAGCTCAAGACTCATATTCCAATATTTCTTAAGATGAGATAATGCTAGACACACATTGCGATGATGTAAAACATCGGCAGCTTCACATAGCTTTCTTTTCATTTTACACCATAATATGGCTGCACTTTATAATTGCAGCCACTGTTATGTAGCTGTTTGATATTCATCTCAGTGGTTCTTCACAAAGTACATATCTTCACACACTACACCAATAGATATGTCATGTTCTTATTTGTGTTCAATCACAGGGGCCATCATTTATGAGTGCACTTATATTAACATTAGCAAATTTTCTTCTAGTGTCTTCTTCAAAGTTTTTGTTTCTTTCAGGTCTGGTGGGCTCCAATGGCTACGTATGGAAACAACAAAGAAGGTTTGCTCTCTCAACCCTGAAGAACTTTGGACTGGGCAAAAAGAGTCTTGAGTCCTCCATTCAGGTGGAGAGCACATTACTGAATGAGGTCATAGCCAAAACACAAGGTACAAACTTGCCTGAATATGGATGTTTGTCCAATGGTGACCTAGTCATGTAAGATGTAGCCCTTTGTATAATATATATAAATATTCCTGTTTGTTCATTTGAAATTCATCAATGCTTGCCCTGTCAGTAAAAATCTGAAGTGCAATACAATACAACCCATTGACATAGAACTGGATATATACCTTGATGAAAATCCTTTCCTTAGGCCAACCATTTGACCCTCAGTTCATTATAAACAATGCCGTCTCCAACATCATCTGCTGCCTGGTGTTTGGGGATCGCTTTGACTACAATGACAGCAACTTCCAAACACTGCTGAAGCTGATCAACGAAGCTGTCTCTTCAACTGGAAGCATTTGGGCTCAGGTTTGCTGCTGTTTCTGAAGTTACATGGATTCAGGGATGAAAAAAGTTTAACCTGTTTGTTTTAACAAACCTCATTACCAATGCCACCCCCCAAATTTGTAGATTTCACTGATGGCACTGAGACCACCACCCCCCCCATTTTTGTTCCACGTCTTAATTTTCTCTCGTTTTTCTTTCAGTTCCCCTCTGGGGGCCCCCTTAACCATGTCAACCTGGGGCCACCAGAGAAGTTAATTCCCCACAGCACATTACCTACTGTAAGTGACTAAAAAAGTGACTTTTTTGTTGTTTGTTTTAGATATATAATACATTCCCCTGGTTGATGCGGAGAATCCCTGGTCCCCACAAGAAAATACTGTCGCGCTGGGAAACTGTGATCTCTTTTATACGGCTGAAAATTAAGGAGCACCAGGAAGACTGGGATCCATCATCTCCTAGAGACTATATTGACAGCTTCCTGTTGGAGATGGAAAAGGTATCGGGCTGGACAGTTAATTGTAATTTCGTCACAGTAATTATTTAGCATATGTTTAAAGAATCTTTTCTGTGACTTGGTTTGGGTCCTCACTTTGCGGAATGAGTAAGCGGTTATATACATTTAATAGGTGAAATGCATTGTCTTTTTGTTCATTAGTTTAATTAGAACAATGTAGAATGATGGAAGTAATTTATATGGAACTCAATGTCAGTGGAAAAATTCCAGTTTCAAAACAAGCATCTTATTCCCCATGATAACAGAATAAAGTGTTTCTTTTTTTGTCCAAGTGGAAAGATGATGTTGATGCTGGTTTTAATGAGGAGAGCTTGTGTTACTGCACCTTTGATCTGTTTGTGGCTGGAACTGAGACTACATCTACTACGCTGTACTGGGGCTTGCTGTACATGATCAAATATCCAGACATACAAGGTTGGTTTTATGTAATGAACCATATATTGCAAGAATAAAACAGTCCTATAACCACTAGAGAGCACACGTTTACACTCTATAAGTTGTCTTAAGAAATAATATATTAACAATTATTGTTGTTTTTTTATCATAATTAAGTGTGGTGTATAATGATTGTCGCTTGTACGAAAAACAATTACAACTGTAATAATAACAATTAACTCCCATTCCACATCACTGCAGCAGTGCTAAATGGATATAATGTTTCACAGTGGATGCATTCGTCTTGATTTGTCTATTTGTACCCTACTCTCTTTAGAGAAGGTGCAGTCTGAGATGGACAAAGTGGTTGGACGGTCACGTCACCCCAGCATGGCAGACAGGCCGAACATGCCATACACTGATGCCGTCATCCATGAGGTACAGAGGATGGGCAACATTGTACCACTGAATGTTGTACGTTCAACCACGAAAGACACAGAGCTGGGAGGATACACAATTCCAAAGGTCAGCAATGGAATTCTGCATGAAGTTTGTTATAGTCGTTCATGGAAGGCTGACATCTTCATGTGTTCTTCCCATGTGAGGCTACGCTCATAGTGTTTCACGGGTCTTTATCTGTGCTTTAGGGAACAATGCTGATGGGGACTTTACACTCTGTGCTCTTTGATGAGACTGAATGGGAGACTCCCTTCACCTTCAATCCTGGACATTTCCTGGATGCAGAGGGGAAGTTCAGGAGGAGAGATGCCTTCCTACCCTTTTCAGCTGGTAAAATTTCCTTTAGACCCGATGATTTCTACTGCTGTTGCTTCTTTATTGTTAAATTGTTGAAACATCTTCTGAAGGTGCATGTAATACGATTATCGTAAATACATGAAATGTTTTTCCACAGGGAAGAGAGTGTGCCTGGGGGAGCAGCTGGCTCGGATGGAGCTCTTCCTGTTCTTCACCTCCCTTCTCCAGCGCTTCAGCTTCTCTCCACCCCTAGGGATGGAGCCCAGGCTGGAGTTCAAAATGGGAGGGACCCACAGCCCCAAACCCTACAAGCTGTGTGCTACCCCCCGCTGAGTTATCTGTCGGAAATAAGTCACTGACAGTTAAAGTTAATTCCTTTGATGTATTTGTTGATTCTGAGAACAGCTGACTGCATGTTTCGGTGTGTGTGTGCCCTGTAATGGACTGACATCTTACACAGGGAATCTGCACCCCCCCCCACATTACCCTATACTGGATATGTGGTTGGATGGAAGGTAGATGGATGGATGGATATTCACAATCTTAATATCCATGAGATAATGACATGTCATGCTCTTCATTTTTAAAAAGGTTCTGATCGCTTAAGAAATTATTGTGAATATTCTGTTAATGTGCAGAAGTGTCAAATGTGAATTTTGGGATCGTTTATATTTCCTCTTACCATTATTTAGTTCGTGCGAAGAGGTTAAGAACTTGGGCGCAAGTTCTCTTAATAATCCATTGTTAAATGAAGGCATACTGGATGTAAGAAATTAAGGTAATGAACACAATGTACACTTCATATGCATTTCTGTTGTAGATGAACGGGAGAGTTGAGCTGTTTGGGAAATTAAAATGTAATTGGTTGTTTTGTTTAACTCCATCAGCTAATAAACGGACTACGCTGAGCGTCCGACAGCAGCGGTGAAGTGGGTCTTCTCTCCTGCACCCACACACCACCAATAAACTTCAACACAATGCAGAGAGAACAGTATAGGCATTTTTGCTTTTTTAAATCAGTCTCATCACACGGTGTGTGGCAGAGTGGGATCGGTTACATATGCACATCCAATTGTTACATCGCTAGTCAGCCATGTTAAAGTAAGGCTTTTTCTTACTTTCAGTTCTTTACGGACATTATAGCGCGGGGGTTAAAGTTTTGCTAAAATATTTTTACTCTGTCACAGGAAAAAATATTTCGACAAGCTTTGTAATTATTTATTATTTAATTATTATTGCTTTCATAGATATCTGATTAAAAATCAGTTTGAAGTAGCATTCCACTGCTTTTGCATGCGCGCTGCATACGTTCTTCGAGACAAACGTAATCATTTTTATCCTTGTCTTTTAAGACACCCGAAGATGGGTTTGTGAGAAATTTATGAACTCCTCCTTTTTTGTTTTATATATGCCCCAGTATTTATTACAACAAAATCACACCCCTAGGACATATTAGTATATTTAAACAAAGTACTTTTTAATTCCTTGTCATGTCATCCAGATCTCAATGTTGTATATGTTCTTACGACCAAATCGAATTTTTTAAAACTTCGTTTATCATTATTTTACGAGTTTGCAACTGCTTTCAAGGCAGCGTTTGTATTCTGTTTCAGAGCTAGGCTATTTGCATACGCAATGGACAAAAAATCTTTTCAAGTAGCTCCCCAAAGTACCAATCGAGTACCAAAGAAGTACTGATGCTGGGTCTCTGAGACCCAGCGCAATCGTTTCTCGGGTATGATCGTCTGGCGCATAGCCTGTCTGAAGACCAATGTTTGTCATCTCCCAGTTTTCAATATAAATGGACCGTTAGCTTAATGTACGGTTGCATGGTACGACTAGTCCACAGACCGGATGTGGTGGAAAAGTGTTTTACGTTCTTAAGCTGATTAAAAAAATTTTTTTCCTTCACCTCGTTATACAGTTTGGGCAGCGCTTCTTTGGCAAATTATTTCTGACTAGGAAGGACATATTTGGGGTCAATCGTTCTCAGTAATTTCTGAAATCCATGTTTTTCGACAGTAGCAACAGGATCCATGTCTTTTGCTATGTGGTATTGTTACGGCAGCTGTTATTTACTTCCATTTGGGCCTTGTCGTTTCATAAAGTATGCAACGAGAGAACGATGCTGCCAGTGTGGTCTGTTTTGCGGCAGAGGCGTTTTCAGAAGAGGCATCGCGAAGTTTAATACATTCTTCGTACTTTGTAACGTGATTTGTTTTCAGATGATTGAATACGTTTGACGTGTTGCCACTCTTCATTCCTACTTCTCTCTTGCAAAGTTTGCATACAACAGTTTTTTTTGGGCTGCTCTGTATGTCTGCCATTATGTAGACGGAACTGTCTCAAGCATAGCACATTTCGCATAGTGGAATAATCCTTAAGGATTCGTACAGTTTGTGTAGATTTGAATGTCGGTGTGAAGGTTTGTTTATTTCAGATTATGTCAGTATTTTTATTATCGTATGTGTACAGTGCAACTTAAATACAGATGCTCCTCTACTTACGAACGAGATACGTTCCGAATGGCCGTTCGCAACTTGAAATGTTCGTAAGTCATTATTCAACATCATTTTAAGGGTATACGCAAGTACAAAGAACTAGGATACTGGGAGTACGCACGCTACGCTGCTGCGCGACGGGAGTAGCGGCCAGAAGTTGTACTAGGTGGAATTGGCACGCAGAAAAAAAAATGATGTTGCAGACAGGAAACAGGAGCCCAATGAACACAATTTGGACTTACGGTCCTCTTCGTTCGTATGTCTGAAAGTTCGTAAGTTGAAAGTTCTTAAGTAGAGGAGCATCTGTACTAGCTTTTCAAGCTAAGAGCTACTTATTAAAAGGAGCTAACCCAGATAGCACACACATGTTGAAATGACATTGATTCCATATCAGACAAAAAGGTTGAAACAAGGTTGATCTTCAATGTTTCACTTTATATCAACAGTGAATCAAAGTTTTGCCACCATCAATTTTTCAATATTGAAAATCTGACCAAAAATCAATTCCGTTTCAATGCTGATAATACTGACCATAATTCAATGCATTTGACTATAATTCAACGTTGAAACAATAACATGGTGCTATCTGGGAAGCTACAGCATAGCTACTGTTTCATTATAGTAGACAGCTACACCACAGACTAGAGGAAAAAGTAGCTAACTACATCAGAGCTATTTCATTGGGTAATAATATTTGTGCTGTAGGATACTCTTAAAGCAAATTAATAAAAAAATTAAAAATATGTTAAAAGTAATATGAAAATCTATTTATTCCAATGTAATATCCATCCATCATCCAAAAACTGCTGAATCCCAACTGGGGTCGTGGGGGAGGGGGGGGGACTGGAGCCTATCCCAAGAACAATGGCACAGGCAGGAACCAACCCTAGGCAGTCACCAACACACCGCAGGTTGTACACACACACACACATCATCTGCTGCCTGGTGTTTGGGGATCGCTTTGACTACAATGACGGCTACTTCCAAACTCTACTGAAGATGATCAATGAAACTGCCTATTTAGAAGGAAGCGTTTGGGCTCAGGTTTGCTGCTGTTTCTCAACTCCAGTGTTCAGGGATGTATAAAAGTTTAACATGTTGACATGGGAAGATACACAATTCCAAAGGTCAGCAATAGAATTCCGCATGAAGTTTGTTATAGTCGTTCATGGAAGGCTGTGTTCTTCCCATGTGGGGCTACGCTCATAGTGTTTCATGGGTCTTTGTCTGTGCTTTAGGGAACAATGCTGATGGGGACTTTACACTCTGTGCTCTTTGATGAGACTGAATGGGAGACTCCCTTCACCTTCAATCCTGGACATTTCCTGGATGCAGCGGGGAAGTTCAGGAGGAGAGATGCCTTCCTGCCCTTCTCAGCTGGTAAATGTTGATTCTGAGAACAGCTGATAGCGTGTGTCGGTCCGTGTGTCCCCTGTAATGGACTGGCATCCCATACAGGGAATCTGCTGCCTCGTGACCTGTGCTTCCAAACCCCCTGCAATTACCCTATACTGCAGGGTTCTCAAACTGCAGTCCTGGCGGGCCAGAACCCTGCATAGCTTTGTTCTTTCCCTGTTCCAACAGAAATGATTCAACTCAAGAGCTGTGTGGTAATTAGGTAAGTAATTGAGTCAGGTGTTTCTAATGAGGGTAAACCAAAAACTGTGCAGGGCTCTGGCCTGCCAGGACTGGAGTTTGAGACCCCTGCTATACTGGATATGTGGTTGGTTGGAAGGTAGATGGATGGATGGATATTAAAAACCTTAATATCTATGAGATAAAGACATGTCATGCTCTTCACATTTAAAAAGGTTCTGATCGCTTAAGAAATTACTGTGGACATTCTGCTAATGTGCAGAAGTGTCAAATGTGAATTTTGGGATCGTTTATGCCTTAAAAATGTAACAAAACACTTCCCATCTTCCTATCTGATAATTCTGCATTAAAGGCACTGAAATCGTACAAGATAAGGATTCGCCCTGAATTCCAGTCACAAAATCATACTACACAGTGAGATTCTGTCAACTTACATTAGTTGTATGTTTATTTGAATTGCATCAAACTGCCTTACATGGCATTTTCCCTAATTCTTAGGCAATTCTGCATAATTTGTGCTGCCACAACACATGCTTATCCTTGACTGTGCTGCATTGATGATGTCACCAAACAGATATGACTGCTACTAAAATTTAGACCAGCGGTGTCAACGGGTCAAGAGGGGCCTGCAGCTGCACCATATACAGTAGACAAAGGCATTGGGACACCCCAATTAATCAGGTGTATAAAATCAAGGACCTAGCCATGCAGTCAGGTTTATAAACATTTCTGAAAGAATGGGTTGTTCTGAAGAGCTCACTGAATTCAAGTGTGGTACTGTCATAGGATGCCACCTTTGCAATAAGTCAGTTCATGAAATCTCTGATAGATACTACATGGTCAACTGTAAGTGGTATTATTGCAAAGTGGTAGCATTTAGGAACAACAGAAACTCAGCCCTAAAGTGGCAGACCACAAGTAAGAGAAACGGGGTCACTGAGTGCCAAGGTTCATAGTGCGTAGAAGTTCCCAACACTTGACTAAGTATCTGCTGAATTCCAAACTTACTCTGGCATTAACCCCAGCACAAAAACTGTGCACTGGGAGCCTCATGAAATGGGCTTCCATGGCCAAGCAGCTGCATGCAAGGTGTAAAGCAAACTGCCACTGAACTCTGGAGCAATGAAAATGTGCCAGGAAAACATTATCTGCCTGAGTGTATTGTGCCAACTGTAAAGTTTAGTGGAGGAGGGATAATGGTATGGGGTTGTCTTTCAGGGGTTGGGCTAGGCCCTTTAGTTCCAATGAAGGTAACTCTTAATGCTTCAGCAGTCCATGACATTTTGGACAACTCTATGCTTCCAACTTTGTGGGAACAGTGTGGGGAAGGCCCTTTTCTGTTCCAGCATGACTTTGCCCCAGTGCACAAAGCAAGGTCCATAAAGACATGATTGACTGGCCCTCACAGAGCCCTGACTTCAACCCCATTTAACGTCTTTGGGATGGACTGGAATAGAGATTGCGTGCTAGGCCTTCACATCCGACATCAGTGCCTGACCTCAGAAATGCTCTTCTGGATGAATGGGCAAAAATTCCTATAGACACACTCCAAAGTCATGTGGAAAGCCTTCCCAGAAGAGTGGCAGCTGTTATAGCTGCAAAGGGGGTACCAACTCCATATGGATGCCTATGGAATTAAAATGGGATGCAATAAAAGTTCCTGTAGATGTAATGGCCAGGTGTCCCAGTACTTTTGTCCATACAGTATATGTTTCAAATAGCCTGCAAGTTATCTTGAAAATACGATAAAAATGGCCCGCTATTAGTAGAAAATATATAAACAGTTTCAGTTTTGAACACAGTTTCAATTTTGAACACATTATGACACAGTGCTGGTGTCATAATATCCAATTGTTTATCCCCTAATGGTATAGACACCAGCATCTACATTTTAACCAAAGAAGATATCGGACACACCCACAGTCAAAATAATGCTTCAATGACTGAAAACCTGAAGGGAAATTCCAGAAAGCAGGTTTAACCGGAACTCCTCAAACAATGTTAATGGCCATCATTTTGTCGCTTTAAGCGACAGTCCAAATAGTATCCCTTCACAGCTCCCATTATTTGGCCACCGACTGTAAAGTTATAATATTATTTAATTTTTGTATTCAGTTTTTCATTATTAATACTAAATTAACTCACTAAAGCATAGCATACTACATCATATGGCCCCTGTGTATACAGTCATCTTTAATCAATATCTCTGCCAGGCAAATTGCCACAATCCCTTCAAATTATCACCATATCCTTGTAGCAAAATCCTCCAATCCCAGCTGTCTTGTCCTAACAGCAGTAGTTCTGAAAGCACTTGAACACATTGTTCTGTCTCATCTCTTGCCCTGCACTTCCTAACTACTGGGTCCACTACAATTTGCCTATTGCCCTACTAGGTCTGTAGAAGACGCCATCAATCAAGCACTCTACTACATTAGTAACATCTGGAGACTCCAGAAAAAAAACTTCACATGCAGAAATAATAATCTTGTCATAGCTTAGCTACGAGGAAAAAAATGATGCCATGCTCTTCTTCGCATTTAAAAAGGTTTTGATCACTTAAGAAATGATTGTGGAAATTCCATAAAAATCAGCCAATGTGCAGAACTCTCTGAAGTGAATGTGCAGGATTGTATTTGCCCTGCAAACACAACAAAACACTTCATATTTGCTAAGTAATAATGAAAGTTGTACAGAGCTTGGAATTTATACTACTAACTATTTATACTAATACTAACAGACACCTAACATAGGTTATATGAAGATATGTTTGTAGATATAACCTTTATTCTGAAAAAAATAACCACTGCCATTTCATTGAATGAAAATGCATAACTGGGATTTGATGTTTAGCTCCTATCTGGAACAATAGAATTGTTATGTGTTAAGCTAATCTGCCTACACGGACAGAATAAGGTGTGACACACAGAGATTGTAGAGAGAAGCTGAGAGCACTGAGGGCCGTTTGACTGTTCTGACTGTAACTATTGTGTGGGATCAAAAGACACACACTGGAACAGCGAATCCGCACCTTTTAATAAACACAAGTGAGAAACATGGTGGCAGCGTAGGTGACGGAACAGCACCGAAAGTCACGCCAGTTTGTTACAAGGGCTCTGGACGCGGAGACGCTAAGATGAAGGTAAAATGGAGAGACTGAAACCACCGTACACTGTACATTGGACTTGCAATGCCAGAGGCAGTGGAAGCCACCAAAGTTAAACTATTTCATTATCTTATTGGAGAGGGCGGCTGAGAATTGTGTCAGGCGCTGACAAGTGATGCAAGTCCCACTGAGCTAACCATGAGCTTTATGCTACAGAAATTAGATGAACACTGCAACCCTAAAATAACCGAGACTGTAGAGAGGTACAGATTTTTTTCAAGAAATCAGACGGATGGAGAAAATATAGACAACTACGTCACAGAACTCAGGGTGTTAGCAGGCACATGCAATTTCTGGGAGATTAAAAGTTCTCTCATACGTGACCGAATTGTGTGCGGAACCAGTGATGCAAGTCTGCGACTTAGATTACTATTAAAGACAAATTGACTTTAGAGAGGTGCATACAAATATGCAGAGCCACAGAACTGTCAAAGGAGAACAGCAGAACAATTGAGGGCAATGCAGAAGTGATACACACAGTTTAACAGACATCAAAAGCAAGAGGCGAGCGAACCACTTGTAAGTTTTGTGGGAAAACACATGAGAGGAGCAAAAAGAGCTGCCCAGCCTTCGGGAAAATCTGTAAAAAGT
>JAODKC010000036.1:18491045-18515287 GCA_026777985.1 Mormyrops attenuatus | reverse complement strand
AACCCATTGACATAGAACTGGATATATACCTTGATGAAAATCCTTTCCTTAGGCCAACCATTTGACCCTCAGTTCATCATAAACAATGCCGTCTCCAACATCATCTGCTGCCTGGTGTTCGGGGATCGCTTTGACTACAATGACAGCTACTTCCAAACGTTGCTGAAACTGATCAATGAAACTGCCTATTTAGAAGGAAGCGTTTGGGCCCAGGTGTGTCACTGTTTCTCAACTCCAGTGTTCAGGGATGTATGAAAGTTTAACATGTTTTTCTTTGAACTA
The DNA here is from genome assembly GCA_026777985.1 of Mormyrops attenuatus. Taxonomy (NCBI): domain Eukaryota; kingdom Metazoa; phylum Chordata; class Actinopteri; order Osteoglossiformes; family Mormyridae; genus Mormyrops; species Mormyrops attenuatus. Next base: position 18,515,005 of record JAODKC010000036.1, on the reverse strand, counting down.
AACTAGCCCCATTACCAATGGTGGATTGATGCATGGGCTATCCTTCGCTACAGCCTAGGGCCTTTGCAAAATTAGGGGCCCCGCCCGGCATAACAGGGACCCTGCCTCAGCTCTGCAAAACTGGAATGTTTACCCCACTTGTTTGTTTGTTTTAGATATATAATGTGTTCCCCTGGTTGATGAGGAGAATCCCTGGTCCCCACAAGAAAGTATTTTCACACTGTGAAACTCTGGTCTCTTTTATCCGACTAAAAATTAAGAAGCACCAGGAAGACTGGGATCCATCATCTCCTAGAGACTATATTGACAGCTTCCTGTCAGAGATGGAAAAGGTATCAGGCTGGACAGTTAATTGTAACTGGCAGTTATACAGTAATGTATTTATTGAGTACATATTTCCCTGTGATTTCATTTGGATCAGCAGTGTTTGGTAAGGGTAAGCAGTTATATACATTTAATAGGTGAAATACATTCTCTTTTTGCTTATTAGAGTTTAATTAGAAAAGGCTAGAATGACGGAAATAAGTCATATGGAATTCAATGTCAGTGGAAAAATTCCAGTTTCAAGACAAGCATCTTTTCCCCATGACAACAGAACAAAGTGTGTTTTTTTTTTTCTTGTAGCGGCAAGATGATGTTGATGCTGGTTTTAATGAGGAGAACTTGTGTTACTGCACCTTTGATCTGTTCATGGCTGGAACTGAGACTACATCTACTACGCTATACTGGGGCTTGTTGTACATGATCAAATATCAAGACATTCAAGGTTGGTTTTATTTAATAAACCATATTTAGGAATAATAAAACCGTCATATAACCAGAGAAGAGTGGCGCAGTGGTTAGCGCTGTTGCCTCACAGCAAGAAGGTCCTGGGTTTGGTCCCGGGTCCTTTCTGTGTGGAGTTGGCAAGTTCTCCCCGTGTTTGCATGAGTTTCCGCCGGGGACTCCGGTTTCTTCCCATGGTCCAAAAGCATGCAGGGCAGGTTGATTGGTGAGTCTAAATTGGCTCTGTGTGTTTGTGTGTGCGCACGCACACCCGCCCGCCCTGCGGTGTGTTGGCGGCTGCCCAGGGTTGGTTCCCATTGTTCCCGGGATAGGCTCCGGTGCCCCCCGCAACCCCAGTTGGGATTAAGCGTTTACGGTGATGGATGGATGGATGGATGGATGGATAATCAGAGAAATTTCAGCAAGCACATTTACACTCTGTGACAAGGGTCTTAACCTACTTTAGATCAATGCATGATGTTGGAATTTTGTAATGGGGAGAAATGTCATGGTATGTCTGTCTAACATGCTAATAGTTTGTCAACAATGTAAACTGAAGCGTTTAGTGTTACCAACTGTTGTAAAAACACTACACATCATTATTGGTGGATATTATGATTGTGGATGCATTCGCTTGATTTGTCTATTTCTACCCTACTCTCTTTAGAGAAGGTGCACTCTGAGATAGACAGGGTGGTTGGACGGTCACGGCAGCCTAGCATGGCAGACAGGCCGAACATGCCGTACACTGATGCCGTCATCCATGAGATACAGAGGATGGGCAACATTGTACCACTGAATGGACGTTCAACCACAAAAGACACAGAGCTGGGAGGATACACAATTCCAAAGGTGAGCAATGGAATTCTGCAAGTATGTCACAGTCATTCATGGAAAGCTGACATCTTCATGCGTTCTTCCCATGCGAAGCTACGCTCATAATGTTTCAGGGGTCTTTGTCTGTGCTTTAGGGAACAATGCTGATAGTGACTTTACACTCTGTGCTCTTTGATGAGACTGAATGGGAGACTCCCTTCACCTTCAATCCTGGACATTTCCTGGATGCAGAGGGGAAGTTCAGGAGGAGAGATGCCTTCCTACCCTTTTCAGCTGGTAAAATTTCCTTTAGATCTGAGGATTTCTGCTTCACATTAGCTTCTTTTTTAACTGTTAAATCTTCTGAAGGTGCATGTAATACGATTATCGTAAAATACATGAAAGTGTTATTTTTAGAATTTTAAAAATGTTTTTCCACAGGGAAGAGGGTGTGCCTGGGGGAGCAGCTGGCTCGGATGGAGCTCTTCCTGTTCTTCACCTCCCTTCTCCAGCGCTTCACCTTCTCCCCACCCCCAGGGATGGAGCCCAGGCTGGAGTTCAAATTGGGGGGCACCCGCAGCCCCAAACCCTACAAGCTGTGTGCTACCCCCCGCTGAGTTATCAGTTGGAAATAAGTCAATGACAGTTAAAGTTCCAGAAGTCTCTCATAACCTCCTACGTCACTGTATTTCAGGTTTGATGTGTAACAAATACTGGTATTTCAAAATTCCGGCTTCTCACCTTTTATTTTTATGAACTTCATTAAGAAATCTGTTCATTACATTTTTTTGTTGATTTTGAACATGTAGAAGTCACTTGGTAACATCACAAGCTGCAAAGTAGCATACATCCCTAATAATTCAAGTTGTAGTTGGCTACTGGTGAATGTCGAAAATGAATTAAGGATAACAGCAAGACGGCATTAATGGGAGTGTTTTCATGTAAGAAAATACATTTGTGCATAACGGATGTATGCTGCACTCTGTTGAAGTTGCACTTGCCTGTCAAATTAAAACAAGCTGGCAAACAGTCGGGCTAAATGGGCAGGAGAGTAGGAGGAGGAGTATGTAGGGAACTGCCATGGGGCTGAGTAAGGTCAAACCGCGACAGCGATACAACGCGTAGCCACGCAAAACCACAGACGGCGCCATCAGAGAAGCCGTGTGGAATATGTCAATCATTTCATCTGCTAAAACTGCTACTATCTAGACGTCATGTCTGAGGCAGCACTGCTGCAGAAGTTTCGGCTCCCACTACAGCAAATAATGGATCGCCTACCTGTTGTGGCCCTGAGTTTAAGCAGACCTACTCGACGTAGCCACGCTTTTAGCCCTGAAATCCAACCTCTGGAACTCTGTGTTTCTATGTGGCAGGGAGCTACTTTGAGGTAGTTGGAGATGGGTATGGGCTGAGCAAGTGCACTGTGTGACAGTGTGACGAGTGACAAACATCCTCCTATCCCATGTGAGGGCATCCATCAGCCCTCAGCAAGACATGAGATCACTGATATTCACCAAGGTTTCCATGCAGTAGTAGGCATCCCCCAAGTCCTGGGTTCAGTGGATGGGACTTTCATTCCCATTGCAAACCCATCTGTGATGGACCAGTCCTTCATTTCCCAGAAGGGGTTTGCAGCCGTCAATGTCCAGGCGGTGATGGACCACAGGGGCAGACTACGGGATGTAGTTGCAAAGTGGCCAGGCAGCACCCACAGCAGCTTTCTGTGGGCAAATTCAGATATGATACCCAACACAGAATGTGTTCTTCAAAGACAGCAGCTGTCCCCTCTGATACTACCTCCTAACTCCAGTCAGCAATCTGGTGCTGCAGGCTAAACAGCACTATAACAGTGCTCACACCTGTATCCGCAACATCGTTGAACAAGTGATTGCTGAAATTTATACTTATGGTTAGATAACTCCATGTATTTATGTTGCATTTTATTTTTAGGTTGTCACCAGTTCTGATTGACACAATATTTCGGGGCATTCCTGTAGTGTTTTATTTATGGAGAACACCCCTTTCTCTCGTAATGTAGTCAGGCAGTCACGCCATGGAGGGAATAATCAATTCTCAAAGCATCGATGTCAACCAGTCCTGCACAATCATCATGGACAATGCCTTTTAAGGTCGCTGTCACGAAGACCTCTCTTAAGCAATCTCCTCGGTCATTACCTGATACTAGTGATGGAAAACGTTTCTGACTCGCTCCTCCAAAATTCTCCAGAGTGGCTGAATAATTTTCAGATTTGGTAACTGTGCAGGTCATGGGAGATGTTCAACTTCACTTTCATGTTCATGAAAACACCCTGTCACCAGTCTTGATGTGTATATTGGTGCATTAGCATACTGATGCATTGCACCGCCTTCAGGTTACAATGTTTGAACCATTAGTTCGATGGTCCTTGCCAGTGACGCGCCCATCTAGAACAAGTAGTGGGCCTAAGGAATGCCACGATATTGCAGCCCAAACCATCACTGATCCTCCCCCGTGCTGCACTCTGGGTACACAACAGTCGTTGGGGCTTCTCCACACCGTAACTCTCCTGGATGTGGGAAAGAAAGAGAAGTTGGACTCATCAGAGAATTTCCACAGCCCAAGATTTGCAACGCTGGTACCATTGATACTGACATTTGAGATTGGCATGAGTGCCCAAAATATTGGCTATATCAGCCCGACCATGAATGTTGAACCTGTAGGGCTCCTGACGAACAATTTTGATTGAAACAAGAGAGTCGAAGTATGAATGTAATTCTGCATTGAGTTGGGCAGCTGTGGTTTTATGCTTTTGCATGGATTAGTACCCGGATGATGGCTTTTGATACACCACAAAGACTTTCTGTCTCGGTCACAGATGCACCAGCGGGATACACCCCAACAATTTGTCATTTTTTGAACAGCTTTAAGAAATGATGCTGATAAGGACTTGGATAGTAACTTTATCTTGTCATGTATCAAGTTTGAGTGTAGATTGTGTCTGTGTATATTGTGCCTGTATTTCAGATCGGGCTTCCGGTCAATAAACTCCATTCTATCCTCTAAGTCTGTTCCGCTTTTCACTTACACTTCTGCCGAACTCTGGAATTCCAGTCCAGTTATTGTCTGTTGCTACACTTCACCAAAAAAGGAAATAAAAATAGTCTTTATATATATATAAACACTCCTGCATTTTTGCTTTTGTTTTCCTTGTGATTCCATGCTCAACAGTGTTTTGATTTTCTGACTGTTTATTAGTGTCATGACGTAGCTGGGTGCACGGACCAGGGATGCAGAAGAAGAACATGACGGATATGGGAATACGGGATTTAAATGGAAGTCTCACTGTGCTTTAGAATAATTATTTCATCATTCCACTGCTTATCAAGTGCAGAGTTGTGGGAGGCTAGGGCCTATCCCAGCCTCAATGGGCACAATGCAGGGAACAACCCAAGACTGGATGTCAGTCTGTCTTTTGAGCACACAGAATGAGGCAATTTGGATACCCAAGTCTACCTAACGTACATGTCTCCGTGGGCTCAAACCCATACAGTCATGGGGAGAACATTCACACACACAGCATCGGGGGCCAGATTCAAACCCCAACCCTGTAGGTGTGATGGAACAGAGCTGCCCACACAATAATGCTTAAGAAGCATAATTTGTGCAAACACAGCCTTGACACATTGCAGATTTTCCCAATCAGTCTGTTAAGAAAATCTACAGAATTTTATTTTGAAGTAAATTGATGTGGATGCGTAATTCATGCTAACTAGATGTCATGTTTTTGAATATTATTGTTCATTTCATTCAGTCCCACACTGTAAAACTTTGATGTAAATTTACAGGAAAATCTGAACAGTATTTTGCTGTACTAATGTTATGCAGTGTCATACTGTAAACTGCATTGCAATCTGGGAGGAAAAATTTGTGATTACAGCACCTTAAGAGAAGGGCGTTGAGTACAGGAATTTGCTGTAAACTTTCCTGTAAACAGCTGAGTATCTTGGGAAGGCGAAATAACGGTGTCTAGCCTGACAACCTGCTCAGCCTTTTTTCATTCTCAAAAAGCTGCGTCGATAAGATTATGGCAACCTTCATTGAGTAACGTACATCACCATTTTATAAAAATCTACTTAAGTACAGTAAAGAAGTATTTGTACTTCGTTACTTCCCACCTCTGCAAATAAGTCGCATCATACAATTATTTAAATTATATAACGTTATGTTATATGCCACAACGCCACACAATTCATTGACTTGATAACCACCGTTCAAGTTAGTTAATTTGCAGGCAAAGTTCAACAACTTACCTTACTTAAAAATATGTAACCCCCACTAGGGGGTAAGAAACTGAAGGCACTGGAAATGCCTCACCACAGGTCTAAATATTCACCAAATGAACAATAACCAGGCGTACAAAACGTGACCTACTTTAATAAAATAAATCCAAAGAGGCTTAAGCCCACATAGAATAAACCACTACAACTCAAAAATACAATGAAATCAAAATAAAACCCCAAATCAAGAAAAAGTAACCCATCACCCCCATACAGGTAACAGTACACAATTCAAACAAGGGCAAGAAGATCAATGAACAGGACTGAACCCCGCCCCTCAAGCGGTAGGGCCAACAAGGCCTACACCGGCCTCGCTGATTATTAATACAGTTCTTACACACACACAAAAGAAACCCACAACACTCCCAAAGGCCTAAACACCACAACACACACAAGCAGAACAGGTCCCACACACTCCCCTCCTTGGTCAATCAGAATTCCCACCCAAGAAAAGAAGAAAAACTACAAAAAAAATATAAAACACCCTACCAAGACAAACAATATACATGAAGGTGGTTGTACCACTTGATATCCTTCTCCTACCCAGGTTACATACAGGGCAAATCAGTCACTACGTAATTCACGGAGCAAACCCGGGACCGCTCACAGGCCTAACCGGCCTCCCGGTCCAAGTGACCGGAATGCAATGAACTACAAATAGGGAAAACAGTGATTACATAGCCTCCTTAGCCGCATAACCCAGCCAAAATGGACCCAACGTGGCAGCTTGTAACCTAGAAGCAGAAGTCACCCATTACAAGTTGTTTTCTTTCAATGCGCAGAACAGCAATAAATACCCTCTCATAAAATAAAGATTACCTTTATGAAAGCTTCGCCCGTCCCTGACAACGGCATTTAATCCGTGACGGCTTCTCTTCAGGTACCCCTTCCAAACCGGGATACTGCTCGCCTAGTAACGAGCCAATCTTTCGCATACACCACGGTTTGACCGCTGCCGACAAACCAATGCAGAACACGAATCCTTTTCGCACTGTGTGAACGGCATTTAAAGAAGGGAGCCGGAAATGGCAAACCCCATAACTACCGCCACTACGTCATACCACGTGACCTGGGTGTAGCCCGGTATTCCTCCACCTCAACACTGCCGGAGACCACTCCCACCTGTCACATATATATATACAGTTACTTGTTTCATCGTCCTCATTTGACGTTACAAACTGCGAGCTCGTTTTAGTGAAAAAGTTGGCAATTTTTGCACATTTAGCTGCGTCTGTTTCCAGAGCTTTCCTCTTTTTAATTGTAGCCTTCTCCGCACCACCCTTGCTCTTTCTACTTTCCATCTCTCAAACACCACTGACCGAGTGCACTGACGTGTTACGTGCGTCTGCAAAAAGAAAAACGAGAGCTGCCAGTGGAGGTGGAGGCGGGTCAGGGACAGCTGTAGCGGCGTATGTGATAAACCCAGTGCCATGACTGAACACCGGTCCAAAAAAAAAAGAAAACACCGGCCCTTGTGGCCCAAACACTAGACCGGCCCACCAGGAATTGTCCCGGGCCTCCCGATTAGCCACTCCGGGCCTGCTCAGATGAACACAGACTATAAAAGTAAGACATTTCAGTGATGATGTCAGTGGCATGTTTTTGGTCTTGATGTTGAGGTGAAGATCTGAATGTGGAAACGGTGATTTTTCTATTGTAAATTTGGCCTGAAATTTTTGTTTCTTAATATTGCTTTTTCTTGATGAAAGAGTTTGTTCCTGAGGGTTCAGAGGAGCTCTATGATTCCTTGTCAGAGAGTGGTGACGACTATGTTCCCAACTCAAGTAAGGACAGTGAAAGCAGTAGCTCAAGTTTGTCAGCTTCCAAATCAAAACAGAAATCTCAAGACAGTGCCTCTTGGAAAGTTTAATTGGAAAGCTCCTGATAGTACTACAGTGGATAGAAGTCAACTGCAGTTCTGAGGAGATGGACGATGATTGCAATATGGCTGTTTTCACAAGTAAGGTTAGGGAAGGAGGGAAAAGTGCTGACCTGGTTTCTGCTGTAAAGAAGAAGTGCGGTGGAGGTAGAGAATACAGTAAGAGTCACTACTGCTTGTATTGCATGCAACCATTCAGCAAAATTGCAAGGCACCTTGAACAAAGACAGGAAAATGAGAGAGAGGTAGCAAAGGCCTGTCGTTTTCCAAAGGGGTCAAAACAGAGGAGAATGCATTTAGATTTTCTCAGTAATAAAGGGAACTTTGCTCATAAATGCTAGGATGGGTAAAGGACACCTTTAGCCACACAATGAAAGTAGAGGAGATGACTACTTGCACTGTGCGTATTGCCAGGGATTATTTCTTCGAAAGATTTTATGGCGACATGTGAAAGTGTGTAAATTTTGTCCTAAAAGCACTAGGTCGGTTCAGGGAAGAAATAGAGTGCAAGCACTTTGTGCTTTTGCAGAGCCTGCACCTTCTGAAGTCAGTGAACGATTATGGAAGAGTAGCATGCAAAATGATGAAGTCACAAAAGCCCTGAAAAACGACAGTCACATAATTAAAATTGGGGAGCATTTACTTAACAAAAAAGGATTGAGTGATGCAGCACAAACCTGGACTAGACAGACTTTGCGAGAACTTGGAAGAATTTACATTGCTAAAAACAATGGAAGATTTTATTACTCCCTCAAAATATTTGGAAGTTATCAAAGCGGTTCACATCACATGTGGATACCAAAGGAAAACGGAAAAATACTAAATCCCCTCTCTTGCCTGTAAACTCGGAAACAGCTTAGTGAAGCTGAGTAAACTTGTTAAAGCTCAAGCATTAATTACAGGTAATAAAGTATTGGAGAAGAAAGCCACAGACTTTCAAGAAGACCACAAAGAGAAGTGGAATGAGCTGGTGTCCGCCACTGCTGGATGGAATGTTGCAGAAATAAAGAGGAATGCACCTTCGCTATTACCATTTACACGAGATGCGCAAAAACTGCATGCTTATTTGGACAAAACACTGGATGAGTGTGTCTGCAAGTTGTCATCTGAGGCTTTGGTCAAGAATTGGTCTGCCTGTATTATAAAATAATATCCAGAAAAATCAAATTTTCAAAGACTGAACTGTTTATTACAAAACAAAATTTATTGCGAAAACATGACCTGGATATACCATTTATTTTTTGATCATATTTGACACATCTGATCATATTTTGTCAACCAAAAAGATGCATATTGTGTGCCTTTAGAAAACACGTGGCATACTTTTTTACAACTTTTATAACTATTTTGCAACACTGTTTGGCAAAAAAACTTTCTTTTCAAGGAAGCCCAATAGCAGTTTCTGTCTCCCTGGGCAGTGCTTGTACCTCTGTCTTGTTTCCTATGTTAGTAAATGATCAGTGGCCATCCTTTCTCATATCTAGAGACGTGGCAGTGGACATCCTTTCTCATATCTAGAGACGTGGCAGTGGCCATCCTTTCTCATATCTAGAGGCGTGGCAGTGGCCGTCCTTACTCACATCTAGAGGCGTGGCAGTGGCCGTCCTTTCTCACATCTAGAGGCGTGGCAGTGGTTCATCTTTTGCATGGGGGTGATTTCCCATGTTTACTTTTCATGGAAGGTCATGAAAGTTTCTATTTTTGTTTAGACAAAGGTTGACTTTGCATTTGAAACTTTTCAGGAGGTATGAGAAGAAACTGTTCACTCAATTTTTCTAACCATGGCCAGATTTTCCACACTTTGTCTTTCTTCTGGTCACGCTGAGGTTGTTCTGAAAATGAATCACTGTCAGCAATTTGAGGAATCGTTCTCGAGACATCACATCACACACTGTGGGGTACCTTGTCTCCATCTCCCAGTACGCTTGTACGCTGGGCATCTATACCACCCTCATGTGCATGTATGCGCCAAGAACCTGTTCAGTTTCTTTACGTGTTGTGTTTACTGACTTTCCAAGTTTGTTTGTTCTACAGTCTCCTGAATCATTTCATCAGTAATAAACTACTTAAGATACATGTACGGTGTCGATTCTGACCTTTCTACAGCGATGTCCTCAACATATCCATCAAACTCAACATTTTGAGGTTCAAATGGTACTTTTCTCCACCTGTACTCATTCTTTTTCACTTTGCCCTTTGCTGACTGCTCTGTCGTGCTTTGTTTTGACTGTACTGGTGTCTGATTCTTCTACACTTTCATCTCTCATATCGTCATCACTACTATCTGATCCCTCTTTATTAGTCACTCTCTTAGGACTCCATTCTTCACTACTGTCATCATCCTCCTCCCCTAACTGCTCCAGTTCACTTGAATTTCCATCAATTATCATATTCAAGACATCTTCTACACTACTTTTTGCCATCTAAATGTACAAATCAAAATCATAAAAACAATACATCATTACATTTACAAACTATATAATGACTACAGACGCTCCTCTACTTACGAACTTTCAACTTACGGACTTTCAGACATATGAACGAAGAAGACTGTAAGTCCAAATTGTGTTCCTTGGGCTCCTGTTTCCTGTCCGCAACATCAATTTTTTTTTTCTGTGCGCCAGTTCCGCCTAGTATGACTTCTGGCCACTACTCCTGCCGTGCAGCAGTGTAGCGTGCGTACTCACAGCATTCTAGTTCTTAGTGCTGGCATATATCCTTAACATTATGTTGAATAATGACTTACGAACATTTCAAGTTACAAACGACCGTTTGGAACGTAACTCGTTTGTAAGTAGAGGAGCGTCTGTATTTATAATTAGCATAAATGTCAAATTCTTCTTAAAATGTATACTAGAAGAGATACCCATGATATACAATTGATGCACTGACCCATAAAATACATTTACATACCCGTGGTATTATATTTGATACGCACATTTTCACCACATTTTTCTATGAAATACTTCATGATATATTACGTTATTATGAGTTGTTTCACACCAATAAAGGTTCATTTTGAATTATAATCTATTTTTGCTTCATTGCCCTTACTGTGACTGTTCCAAAAATAGGACTTCTTATCCCATGAAAATCCTACCAGTTACAACGTGCGGGCAGCCATCTTGGATTCTTGAAAAAAAATACCTTTGCCACCTGCATTATATAGGTCATCCACCAGAGGGCAGAAGACATGTATAGGATTGTATACAACAGGTTTTTGAGGAAAGAAATAATCCTGTTACTTACTAGAAGTCTTAGAAATATTGGTATCAAATATGACACGTGGCGTTAAAAGGAACACATCTGTTATTTATTTACAAAGTTTATGAGCATACAAAGGATATAATTTTTTGAAATTGCATATTGTTATTGAATAATGTTAGCATGGGTTAATAAGCTGAGTGTCTACATTCTGCCTTTATGTATATATAACTTAAAAATTTGGAATTAAAGGGGAAAGTAGACGGAATTCATTGGTATGTTGGTGGTGTAGTTGTTTATTTGCTTTGTGGCTGTACGTTTAAAAGACAGTAGATGTCACTGCTACCACACAGGCTGCGCAGATAGCCAGCTGGGAAATAAGCCATATTCGTGATGGAGAGGCTTAATAACCCTTTTAACAATTTCTCTTCTTGGCTGATCAAGGCAACTGTTTTTTTCTTCTTCTTATTCTCAATGCTATTTTTCCAGTTTTTAACAACCACCAGACTTTTCACACAGTTCAGTGTTCTATAGTGTAGCAGGTTGTTTTGTGTTTTTCTAAGGGCCATTTTCCAATCACTCTCTCTACAACAATTCTCATTGTGTATTCAGATATGGATTCATTACCGTGGACAGTAAGTAATTGGTGATTCATACCGCATTTATTACTTTTTATCCTGTTCACCCCATCTTTTCATTCAGCTTTTTTCCTCATTCAAATCACTGCATTTTTTCATAAACATTCTCATGTCTATACAGTTCCACATACAGACATGAAATTTGCTACACTAGCTCACCTTAGACCAATATTAACAGATTATTCACTTTTGGACCCCTAAACCTGCTGTTTTATTCATCCCGACATCCTTCCGTTCATTTGACTGTCAACCACTAGTCAAAGTCCACTAGCCTAAACTAGGGATGCACCGAAATTTCAGCAACTGAAAATATTTAGTCAAAAAGAAGCCAAAAATTGAAATTGCGCTGTTTAATACAAGAACCTTCAGCATTTTTTGAGCTCCATTAACCACTAACTGCCACATACTTCAGCATATGACACATTTTATATTCTCTAAAGGCAAATGTACTTGAAATACTATTAAAGACACCTGTGTAATACTTTTTTAAATTAAGCGTTTCACCTGGTTTGATTTGTATTAAAAAATTAACGTTGCTTTATGCAGTTCATAAACAATGGAAACTGATGAACATGCAATCACCGATGTCCCTAATTCAATACAGGACACAATACAGAGTTACACATGCAGACATGAAATTTGCTTCACCAGCTCACCTTAGGCCAGTGTTAAAAAATTGCTCACTTTTGGACCCTTTATCACTGTTTTATTCATCCCTACATCCTTCCATTTATCTTACTTTCAACCACTAGTCATTACCACAGCTGTCTAAACTAGTGATGCACTGAAACTTCAGCAACCGAAAATACGTGGCCAAAAAAGCCTACACTAGAACTGCCAGCGCTTTTTTGACCTCTTATAACCTACTAGCTGCCACGTACTTCGGCATATGACACCTTTTGTTTCCACTAATGGGCCAATGCATTTGCATAACCCTCACCCATCAAGACAACATTGGCACAGTAAGTAATCCTCACAGCTGCAGAGTTGCTGTCACTGCAAAAAACAGCAGTAACACCCATATTAGTCAAAACGTGTTTATTGTATACGTTCACTGTAGCTTTGAATTCCTCATCTGGTGCCAGGAAAAATGAGCTGTGGAGTTGCTGGCACCACAAAGAAAGTGGTAACACCTGTAATCAAATCGTGTTTACTTCACATGTTCACTGTAACTGTATTTCTTGCCTGCTGCCAGGAAAACTGACTCAATTGCAGATTGACAAATGTATTTGAAGGACAACTAAAGGCACCTGTGTAGAATTTTGCAATCAGTACGTGTGTGGGAGTTGTTCAAAAAAGAAACCGAAGACAAGTACGGACTGTGAGTAGCAGCTGTGTAGGGTTACCATATTCGGTGAGACAAACTTGAGGACGTGTCCAGTGATCAGAATATTAATGAGTTTTCATGTTCACCGAACAATCAGGCGGCACTTCTTTTATGAATTTTAATGAGCAACCTCTTATCCACCCTGTAAAATGAAAATTTGCATCCAGGGAAACCCGGACATATGGTAACCTTACAGATAACTGTCGTTGTCGTGTCCAAGTCTTTTTGAACAAAAGTTACAAAACGTTAAGCGAAAATTTGTTAGGCTTCAAGTAAATGACGCAATTCACTGTTCACATGAAAACAAAAATAAAGTGCCAATGGTTTCCAGAGGATGTCACTTGTGAGTTGCATGACGTGTAGGGGTGAGCATATTGTTTAATCCTTCAAGTAAATGTGTGCTCAAGCCTTGCAAACACTGCGTGATTATACTGAGTGGCTGCCGTATATCGAAAATTGATCTTAGAACTCCACCATAACTTGCAACACTGGGTCATACGGGTTGCAGCGTTAAACCTGTACAAACCACTGATTTTTGAAAAACCACCTGCATGCCTGGACAGGGGCCCAGGAAGAGGACATGTCCGGGGAAACTGGTGTTATACCGAAAAAGGCATCCCTGTCGTAGAATGCATGCCTGTCTTGGGAGCACGCACCACTGAAAACAGTGAAGGGAAAGCTCTTTTTTTGTAATGCATCAAAACAATTGTTTCTGTTTATCTAAACTCATACAATGTATGTAACATATCAAACAATATTGTATTTTGTTGGAATACAGATATACAACATACAAATAAATAAAATAGGTTGCGGATCTTAAAACGGTCTGCTACCTAATACTTAAGCAGTATTAGTAGCAGCATGTTAAAATCGATTAATTTAACGCTTGTTACATTAGAAGTGTGTATCAGGTGTATAGTAACACTGTTCTTTTCACAAAGAAAAAATAATAATTTGTTGCTTGATGTTTTTAAAACATCTGGCTCTCAGCTGCCAGAAAAGGCATCCCCTATTAAATCTGGATTAATTCTACAGGCATGCATTGAAATTGCTCAGGTAATTCATGTGTCATAGCAGGGCATGGTGCAAGCAGAAAGAAGGTGACGATCCACGGTGCGGCTCAGAGACATCAGGAGTTTATTAGTAATACTGAACATAATAGGGAAGGCACAAAATAAAAGGACCACAGGGGGGCAAAAATAAACAAGAAACAATAAGGAATAAATTAAGGCCCATGAACTAAACACAAGTAGGGAACCAAGAAAACACTGGGAACAAGACTAGGGAAGTGAGCAAAGCAACAAACACACTGTGGACATGTGATCACATGGTCATTTCATTGGGATAAGAAATATGACTGTTGATACACGACACTCAAACATACTACAATTGTATTTTTATAATTGATTTTGTTCTGACCTTGCTCTCCTCCTCTTCCCCATCTGGCCAGCAGGTATTGCTGACCATTCTGCCTTTTGCTCTCTGTAGTTGTATCCTTTTCCCTACATCCTACTAGTCATACGCACGGCTGACTAAACTAGATGCACTGAAATTTCAGCAACCGAAAATATGTGGCCAAAAAGCCAAAAATTAAAATTGTGACATTAGAACTGCCAGCGCATTTTTGACCTCCTATAACCTACTAGTTGCCACGTACTTCGGCATATGACACCTTTTGTTTCCACTAATGGGCCAATGCGTTTGCATAACCCTCACCCATCAAGACAACAGTGGGACAGTAAGTAATTCTCACAGCTGCAGAGTTACTGTCACTGCAAAAAACAGCGGTAACACCCATATTAGTCAAATCGTTACATAAAAATATAACTCTCTGCCCGTTGCTTCCACGGGGTTGTCTCCTTTTCAGTGTTGCCTGGGGAACCAACTGCCACTGTTTCCGGCATTGGAGGAGGAGGTGTCAGTCCCGTCTGTTCATCGGTTTCTCTGTTGCTGTCAGCGGACCTGGAGGATGGCAAGGTCCGCCTTATTGCAATCCCGTGCCCGTTTGGAGAGGTACGCCGATCAGCATCGTTCTCGGGCACCCCTCCCCTTTGTGTGGGTCAGAGGGTTTGGCTGGATCCTCGCTACCTTCCCTTCCATGTGTCGTCTCATAAGTTGGCCCTTCGTTTCGTAGGTCCTTTCCCCATTACCCAGATCATCAGCCCCTCCGCCGTTCACCTTCGTCTACCAGCTTCCATGCGACGTGTCCATCCTACGTTTCATGTTTCTCTCCTCAAGCCCCATGCAATCAGTCCTCTGGCCTCTCCTGCTGTGCCTCCTCCTCCGCCTAGGCTGATCGATGGAGGCGAGGCATTCAGCATCCGTTGTCTGTTGGATGTTCGGCGCAGGGGCCGGTGATTGCAGTATTTGGTTGATTGGGAGGGTTATGGTCCAGAAGAACTCTCCTGGGTTCCAGCATGGTTCGTCCTGGATCCTTCCCTCATTGCTGACCTCCGTCACTGACGGTCCGGGGAGGCTGGGCCTGCCGCCGGGTGGCGGTCCTTGGGAAGGGGTACTGTCACGGATCAACCCCTGGGATCCCCTGGTGACATCAGGAGAACCACGCCCCCGGGGAGACCCCGACGGGGATTACCTTCCTGAGTATGGAGGCTGCTTGGTGTATGTGCTTCTCCGCTGGCTTTTCTGGTTTTCCCAGTTATTGGACTACCAGACCGCTCAGCTGATTTCTTGCTGCTTAATCAGTGAAGCCTATTTTAGTTTGCCTGATCCGAGGCTCCAACGTGAGATCTTCACAGCCAGCCCTGAGATCGAGCATTTATTTTTCCTGTCTGTCTGCCTGCCTGGTTTCTTGCATCCTGTTTTCGTCCTCAGACCCCGAGACCTGCCTGTTCCTTTTTGATCCCGACGCACATTGCCCAACCTCTGCCTGCCTACTGACCACCGATTACCTGCCTAACCCTCTGATCTCTGACGCCCATTGCCCGACACCCCGCCTGTCTGACTATGATTCTGTCTGCCGTTTTTGAATTTTTGACGAAAGCTGATTTTTCACTTCCACCGTTTTTTTGCCATCTCTCATAAAGCTGCTCCATGCTCCCGATTTCCGCGTTTCCGAAAGTGTCTTTTCTTCCCTGCGTTACATAACACTTCCTCACCATATCCGTATTGTCTCCCAAGTTGGTAGAACGAATTTATGTAGTGGGGGTATATGCTTGTATCGGGGGTGACTAGCTTTCAGATCTCTTATCGAGTGATTACTTCTATGTGAGCAGTCCTTACATCGGTCTTTTCTTTGTATTGGCCATTTTGAGATACGGTTTTTTCTTTGCAAGTCTGCCTACAAGGTCAGCATCCGGAGTTACCTCTTCACTGTCAACATTGAGGCTGGTCTTTTGCAGGTACCATTTAATGAAACTGTCAGTTTTAGACCTATGAGGCACTTATTTCTCAAGCTATACAGTAAAACATATTTATCCTCTTGCTCAGCAGGGCCTCCGTCTACCCTTTCTGTTGTGGTTAGAGGTAGTTTGCCTTGGTCTGTGAAGGGAGTAGCACACATGGACACATGGAACAGCCTTCATTTCTCAGAACAAGAATAGACTGATGAGTTTCGGAAGAAAACTCTTTGTTCCTGACCATTTTGAGCTTGTAATCAAACCCACAATTGCTGATGCTCCAGATACTCAACGAGTTGGAAGAAGGCCAGTTTTATTGCTGGTTTAATCAGCACAACAATTGTAATCTGTGCTAACCTAACTGCAAAAATTGCATAATTGTTCTCTAATGATCAATTAACCTTGCATTACGCAACATTGCACTGGAACACAGGACTGATTGTTGCTAATGATGGGCCTCTGTACACCTATGTAGATATTCCATTAAAAAACGGATATGATAGTCATTTGCAACATTAACAATGTCTACACAGTATTTCTGATCAATCTGATGTTATTTTAATGGACAAAAAAACTTGCCTTTTTTCAAAAGCAAGGAAATTTCTAAGTGACCCCAAACATTTGAACGGAGTTCAACGTAATGTGTGTGTGTGTGTGTTTTTTTTTTAATCGATAAACTCAAAAGCAAAATTAATTGAATACATTAATTTTAACAAATTGCTACATACATGATCAAGTAATTACTGAAAGTTTATTTTGGTTTCTACTTTGGTTTTCGGCCAAAAAAAAAATGTAAAAAATTCATTTCAGTGCAGGTCTAATCTAAACTGGTACCACCTTTACACTGAAATATCAATGATTAAAATAATTACTACCACTTATACCTCTCCTCCTCCTTTTAATTTACTTTGTGTCACTCCATCCTCCCATTCATTTTTAATTTTTTCGTCTTTAATCTTTTAAGAATTTAACTTAATATCAGCAATTCACCTGCACCACTGAAATGTTTTTCTCTCTGTCTTCACTTCTTTTTTATCTCTCTTTTACTGGATTGATCAGCCAACTAAGTTTGTTCACAAACTTCCCCTTTCAACTTAAATTTATTATATACAGCTTTGACATTACTGGCAATATGTAAAAGCTGTTATGGCGGAACATGACAGAAGGAAGGACAATCCTCAGTGCGGCTTAAAAGAACAGGGATTTATTATAAATGCGTGAGGAAAAAAAGACCAAATGGGCTCAAACAAAGGCAGGTGGAATATAGGAACAAGGCATGAGGGAAAACAGTAAACATGTCTTGGGAAACACATGAAACACACATCAAGTGAGTCATCAGGATCCAGGCAGGGAGCAAACACAATGCAGCACATACAACCAAATATAATGCCCCACTGAAGCAGAATGCACTTTATATATTGTAATGTAGAGCCATGTAATGTTGAAACTAGTCTCTGACATGAATAAGTAACAATAAATAACAGTTTCCTAAAGAAAATGGTCAGGTAGTGACAAGGAGAAAGTGGAAACTGACTATCATTCAGAACTTTGGAGCTCAGGAGCAGCATACCTACACTGACATACTTACACTGACATACTTACACTAACATTTTAGCAACATCTCTAAGCTTTTTACAGTTTTTCTCGATTACTTTGGGGCATTTCTCAAATGACAATTAACATTTGAAATACAAGTGTAATCCCCTTATCATGATGTCACTTCTGCACAGCAGAACATCATTTCGGGCTGACGGGGTTTATTGCGGGAGGCAACAAGCAAAGGGGGAAAGACCAGTGATGGGCGGTAGCGCCGCTACATGTAGCGAAGCTATTAGTTCAACTACATTTTCTAGTAGCTTGCCCGTAGCGTCGCTGATTTCTGAATCAAATAACTTTCCAGTAGTTACGTTATTTTTTTGATCAAGTAGCGATGTAGCGTCCACAAAAGCTACAATTTCCAGGACATGTCTGAGAAAAGCATATGGAAGGCACAGAGGGACGAGGGACAGAGACAGGAGGCACAAAGGGACCAGGAAGGAATGGAGGGAACACAGAGGGACCAGGAGTAGAGACAGGAGGGACACAGGGACTGGGAAGGCTGGCCAGGCTGACGAGACAGGCAAGACAGGCAGGGGAGGTGAGACAAGCAGGACAGGCGAGGCGGGCAGGACATACGTAGCGGCGACAGCAGGCGGTGCTGTGGGCGTGGTGGCGGCAGCAGCAGGCAGCGAGGCCGCGGGCAGAGCGGCAGCCTCAGGCGGGGCCGCGGGCAGGAGGGCCGCGGGCATCGCGGTGGCAGTGGGGCCGCGGGCATTGCGGCGGCAGCCGGCAGGAGGGCCGCGGGCATCGCGGCGGCAGCGGGCACCGGGTCGGGCAACTCAGCCAGTGCCTCCAGGGTCGGCGCTTCCCGGCAGTGCGTCGTCCCTTTAAGGGATCGCGGGACTCGCGGGATAGCGTCCATTAAGGCCCAGATCCCCACATACCCCACTGTTTGTCCCACTGTTTAGGATGTCTATGTCCATATGTGATGCTAAAAAAGCTTTGCTTGATAAAATTGGCTAATTCCACAGGGACTGACCCTGACAGAAGTATGAAAAGGCAGCTGGTACATGCATTTGGGTAAATGAGAATTTTATGGAATGCTGTTAATGATTTTAGCCAGTACGTGTAGCCTATTACTTGGTACTTGTTGAAGTAAGGCTGAATGATTTGGGGAAAATATCTAATTGTGATCTTACTGACTGCTTTTTTACTCTTAGTAAAGTAATAGTGTTTTCAAGAGTTAAATTAGCGGAGAACAATCGAACATAAAACAATTATCACATAAGCTGTGAGTATGTTAAGTTAAATAAAAGTAATAATAATAATAATAAAACTAATAATTCAGTAAGAAACACACAATAGGGAACATGCAGCTAGCGCTGCTTGGACCCCTAAAAATAAGGCATTTCTGTAAACACTCTCTGGCGATGAAATAGGTAGCTAATTCACCTAAAGCAGCAGAATCAGCATTTTTTTTTGCACAGCGACTAACGTTTTCTTTGGGTGTCACATGTTTGTTGTTCATAGGTATAAGCAGTTGCCTTGGGCCAACTGTTTGCTGAGCATGACTCTCACACAAGGAGGATGGCATGAATTTGTGAAACTATTCTCACGAAAGTTTTAAACCCAGGGTCAGACGTGATACATAATGCATATCCTAAACCTTTTTAAACCTAAAGTTTTTGCAATTTGCTAGCCGTGTTGTTTATTGAAATCGCTAATCCATTCAGCCCTACCTTGAAAAGAAAAAAAAATCCTCAAAAGTTTAGAAAAAATTTACAGGCATGTAATCTATATGATTTTAATGCCGTGACAAACAAACTCAACTGAACCGATGTACCTTACAGAGAAACTTACAGTTATCATTCTCAGTTCATCCAAACTTTACTGTTTGTGTCTGCAAGATAATAAATGTTCAGATTTCTGCCTCAGTTGTCAATCGAAAAAAATCCCTGTCTGAGGGATCTTTCAACTTAATGGCATTTTCTTGCAATTTTCTCAATTACCGACAAAATCATGAACGCTACCTTGTCTTGCACTGCAAGTATGTACTGCTCCAGACCGGATGTAGAACCCCTTTTCATCTTTTCATCCTGCCCCCGCTGTTATTCAATGTTTGAATGTTCATTCTGGATAGCTAAAATGTAATTGTGGGTATCTGAAATTGAAAGCCGAAAAGACATGAATGCCAAAAGTGACATAATTTTGCCTAGGCAACTGTAGCTATGAAAAGAATGTCATTGTGGATATCTAAAATGTTGTTTTTGATTAGGCAGAATTGAACTGCGGATATCTGCTATACTTATTTGCAAAACTTTAGGATTTAAAGATGTCTTAAATTGAATTTTGACTAGGAGAAATAAAGTCTTAGTTATCTTGAAATACAATTTCTACTAATAAGAATGTCATTGTAGATATCTGTCATTGCTATTCTGACTAGTGAGAATACAGTTTTGACTATAAGAAATGGTATTATGGATATATAAAGTCCTTTATTACTTGATTATTTTAATATTTTAATAGTTTAACACAGTTGACTCAGATTGGCAGTGCATGCGTGACTCAAATCCTGTAGTGACAGAGTTTATTGCCAAATCACAGAGTTAACACCTAGCTTTTGCCTTTCAGTCATATGATTGTGTGTGGATGTGTGTGCATACTTTGCATCTCAAAGTGAAAATCTCATTCCAGCCAGCTGAGCAAAATGCTTTTGCATTTGGCTTTCAACATGGGCACATGCGTGACTCACATCCACAGCTGACTCATATCATGTAGAGCTTATATAGTCAAATCACGGGATCGACACCAAGCTTTTGCCTTTCAGTCTTTCCTTTGCCTGCAGCTCCTATAAGCAATGACCGCAACCTCCTTGCCCTGGTTTTCTGAATGGCTTGGCCTCGGGAATGTTTTTTTGTTTCTTGCTGTGATTTTAATACTCAGCGGCTTAATAAGACAAAAAAGGCCAAAAAACTACCCCCCTGGACCCTGGCCGCTACCTTTTGTCGGCAATTTACTTAGCCTCAATGCGTCAAAAATCCACCTTCAGCTAGCCAAGGTAAGTCATCAAGGATGCACATAACTGGGATGCAAGTATAACTTCACCCTTAAAAGCAATACCTGCGGCAATCAATTGTTGTGACAGCGCAAACGCGTACTTATTTTATGTGTATTTGTGCTGCTATGACAAGAAATTATTCTGCATTTTGACCTTTATACTGTAAATGAAGTACGCATTAAAGATTAAAAAGCATAATAATTTCTTGTCATATCAGCACAAATGCATGTAAAAGAAGTACGCATTTGTGCTGTTACAACAATTGATTGCTGAAGGTATTGCTTTTTAAGGTGAATGTGTACTTGTGTACCAGTTATGTGCATTTCTGTAAGTTATATTTCAGTGTTAAAGATAAAGTTCAGTGCTGACTGTCCCTTCAAATATAATGATTTTTATGTTTCAAAAATATGTACTACTTTAATATAATTTTTTAAATTGTTATATATTTCCTTGAATTTGATCTTCTAGATTGTAAACTGCTGGGCCGAAAAACAAAATTTCAGACTGGTAGTAAAAAATACAACCATTACTATACAGATTATAAGTTTAATGAAATTTCAATGTAATGCTTTTAATTGATCACCTTCTCTTTCACGTTGTTGGATGGACACGTTTCCCTTGCGGGTCCAGATCATTTCCATGGGAGGGGTAACAGTAAAATGGTGGGGGTATCATAAGAGGAAAAATGAAGGCCATCGCTTTCTTTATTTATCCTAAATGCACAAAATAATAAAAATCACTATACTGTATTTAATTTTATAATAACTGTAACTATGCTTCTGGTATATTCTTGCAATTTCGGGAGCTACTAAAAGTATACTTGCGTGTCTGCGGAAAAAAGTGTTCCATGATTGACATCATTACCAACCAACGAAAATGAAGGAGCCACCCGGGGAACCAATCATATTATAGTGGGTCGGTGCCAATATTAATTAGCATGCCATGCAATGCTAATAAGATGTTACAGACTTAGTCCTCCTACAATGCAACTAACCCATCCAAGAAAAACCTTGCATTCACTAAAATTGGGTTCTAAATACACATATCCAATGGGAATTATAGGATTAAGGGAATGCAACTCCAGTACGTAGTAATTTATTACACCAAACAAAATAATTACATAATAAAATACAAGTCACCACTAATGTAACTATATGCATTTTAAATAATAAATAACACATACATTTTATCATAAACATCTCCTATGGTTCTTCTGAGTATCACGAGAATAACCTAGTAGCCACTTCAACTGAACATGCCAAACTCACTAACTTGTCGATTGCCGAGCATCGGAACTGGTAAGCATTGTCCATCATGCAGATGGGGATGCACACAGCACAAATGCAACTGATTACGGTACCCAGAGGGGCACTGAATGCAGCATGTTTACAGGCTACGAAAAGCAAATGTAAGTGAACTTAAAAAGCTGATGTGTGTTTTTATATGATAATTTGTCAAATAATTTTACATTCTTAGAAGACAGACCTGTTGTAATGTGTGGATGTACAAAAAAATTCTTTCTTTTAGATTTGAAAATCAGTTTGACCAATTCACTGAAAAGGACTATTTCAAAAGAACGATTTATTTATGAATCAGACATCACTATTGTGGAAGTTAAACATTTCAGACAGATATGAATAAATTGCAGGCACCTTAGAGTAGGATAAGTTTCCCGTTCATTTGGTCTGTTCAAACAAGGGTTCCCCATATGCAAAGGAGCAGAGCTCCCCACCACAAATCAACATCCAAACTTTTCTGAAAGGGATGTCCCTACATCGGGGCTGGCCAATCATATTCCTGCTGATCTACCACCCTCCAGAACTTCGGTGCAGCCCTAATTTAACACACCTTCAGTAGCATCTTAGTATTAGAGCTAACTATACTGAAGTTAAGCTGACTCCAATACTGAGATGCTACAGAAGAGCCTGATTATCTGTATCAGATTTGTTAAATTAGGGTTGCATTTAAACTCTGGTAAACTCTGGCTGGTAGATTTCCAGGAGCAGGGTTGGGCAGCCCTGCCCTAGAGGAACTCACCTGAATGTTCTCGCTAGCTCGTCCCTTTGTTCCTTGTTAGCTTGACTTATCCGTCTTCCTACCGTTTCAAGTTTCTTAATTCAGGGCCCTTCAGTTCTTCCCTTAAAACTCCTAATATTTCCTGCAAGGGCCTCACCCACTCACATATCCATGTTCTTATAATATTTCATGTTCAATCAATGTGGAAAAGAAAACAGACATTTCAAAGGGATACAAGTTGATTACATATGTAAAAATTACATGTCCTTTTGCATAAGTATTGATTATTATAGCATAATTCCTGTTGCTATTGCTACACCTACAGTACACATACACATTGTTTTGCATATAGCCTAAGCATAGTTAGTTGAGTATGATACATATGTAAATGAACATAGTGAAACAAAAATCTAAATGACTATGATACTTACAGTATGAGCATAATGCATTCAAGGTCAGGTCATTTACCGAAACACCCGGTGCAGTTTCTCTTATCTCATAACTGGAAACCGTTCATGTGGCCCACCATACAGCACAAACGAGACACTGACTGCAATCCCAGCATGCCCTCATTCCCATTCATGTTATAGGGATATAAGATTACATTACCTACAGATCCGCAATGTGATATCACATGCTGTAGCAGGACTGTATATTGAATTAGGAATATGCATCTCTGTGATAGGCCAATGCGATACAGATCTTGATGCATTCCCAGCGATCAGATACATTAAGGATACATATGAGGCAACCACTAATGCGATACAATATGATTCACTCCTTTTGCACAGCAGTGCGATTCCACATGATTTGATTCAACACAATGCAATTCAACACAGTACAATGTGATTAAAAGGAATATGATGTTACGCAATTCAATATGGTAGAGCTACTGCAACAGTTTAGAGAAGGGGAAAATTAAAAAATAAAATTATTGGTCACATTTCTAAATAATAAAGGCACAGGGGCTCTACTAATAATGAAGCCTATTTATTAACTGGATTTTACAGATGCAGAGATGCTAGAAATGATTTGTATCCACTGT
>JAODKC010000036.1:18461196-18485031 GCA_026777985.1 Mormyrops attenuatus | reverse complement strand
AGGATATTACTGCTAGTAAGATTGCATCTAAATCAACCATTTATCGGATCATCAAGAACTTCAAGGAGAGAGGTTCAATTGTTGTTAAGAAGGCTTCAGGGCACCCAAGATAGTCCAGCAAGAACCAGGACCGTTTCTTAAACTTGATTCAGCTGCAGGATCGGCGCACCACCAGTGCAGAGTTTACTCAAAAATGGCAGCAGGCAGGTGTGAGTGCATCAGGGACAGACTGATATTCTGAGGACTGGGGTAAAGTCATTTTCTCTGATGAATCCCCTTTCCGAATATTTGGGGCATCCGGAAAAAAGATTGTCCTGAGAAGAAAAGGTAAGTGCTACCATCAGTCCTCTGTCATGCCAACAGTAAAGCATCCGGAGACCATTCATGTGTGGGGTTGCTTCTCAGCCAAGGGCATGGGCTCACTCACAATTTTGTCTAAGAACACAGGCATGAATAAAGAATGGTACCAAAACATCCTCAGAGAGCAACTTCTCCCAACCATCCAGTAACAGTTTGGTGACGAACAATGCCTTTTCCAGCATCATGGAGGACAAAAATGATAAGTGGCTCGCAGAAGAAAACATCAACATTTTGGGTCCATTGTCAGGAATCTCCTTAATTCCATTGAGAACCAGTGGTCAATCCTCAGGAGGCGGGTGGACAAACAAAGATCCACAAATTCTGACATACTCCAAGCATTGATTATGCATGAATGGGCTGCCATCAGTCAGGATTGGCCCAGAAGTTAATTGACAGCATGTCAGGGCAAACTGCAGAGGTCTTGAAAAAGAAGGAACAACACGGCTAATATTGACTCTTTGCATTAACTTAATGTAATTGTCAATAAAAGCCTTTGACACTTATGAAATGCTTGTAATTATACTTCAGTATACCATAGACACATCTAACAAAAAGATCTACAAACACTGAAGTTGCAAACTTTGTGAAAATTAATATTTGTGTCATTCTCAAAACTTTTGGCCACGGCTGTAGGTGTTGTTAAATCAGACTTATAAAGGGATGGTACTGGATGGTTGTTTTTTCTATCTCTTTTGCCACCTCTTTTTGTAACGTAATCTTTTTCTTTTTTTAATGTAATCTTGTGTATTTCACTTCTGTGAATAAACACGCAATGAACCAGTAGTAGATACATGGTGAAAACAGGGTAAGAATGTAGTAGGAGAATGCTAAATTAATTGCTTGCGGCACAATTCCACATGGTAGCAGGAGCAACTGTACTTTGTTGTGTCAAAGTCCCATGTTTCTGTAACAGAGACCAACAGAAGTTGGATCATAGCATGTAGTTATTTAAGAGAAAAATGAGACTTTGAGTAAGTCTGCCCACAACGTAAGCCATAAAATTGTTTTAAAAGGTCAAGTAACATCTGCATACATGCCTGTATTTATCACTTACCCCCTTATCAGTTATTCATATTTATGAAATATTGTGCATTTGACATTAACTGTTTTTCTTTTTCTTTTAATCCAGTTGGCGAAGCAATATGGAAACATTTTCAGTCTTCGTTTGGAACAAAACGTTGTTGTGAACAGTTTTAAACTCGTGACAGAAGCCCTAGTTCAACACGGGGAAAACTTTGTAGATCGTCCAGAACAGCCAATACTTGAAGACACTGGGCAAACAAGCAGTATTTTTTCAAATAACAATTAGCAAAAAATGTTGGGAATGTGTATGCCAAGCTTTTGTTCTCCTGAATTAAAATTCAGTTGCTTAGCCTTTAATCTGAAAGTATAGGAATATGGCTGGTTGCATATCACAGGGCTCAAACTGTGAGATTTCTAGGAGCCCAGTCCAGTTAAATCTCATTTACTCACATTTCAGTGTTGGGGGTATAAATCTGACCTCTGTGGTTGAAGTTTAAGAAGCAGATAGCCCAGCATTTCTTGTGATAATGCTAGTCACCCTTTGTGATGATCTTAAACATCTCTGAAACAAGCATTATCTATTTATTGTAGTAAAGCACAGGATTTTGTAAAAAAGACGAGATGTTAGGCACCCCAGTCTGCAGGAAGTGTTCATTAACAGTAAACACAAACGGAAGCTTTTGCCCTACACTATTTATGTAGTGTAACTGCTCTTTTCATATGCTTTTATACAATTATGGTTACAAGACTCTCCACCTCTCTACAACAAAAAAGGACAGAAAACACACAATAAATAAATTTAAAGATGAATTTGACTTGTAGCATTATTATAACGGTTTAAATTTTCTATAGATACCGCGATAATATCATCATTGTGAATTCTTTTGGCCACGATAATCATGTAGTGAAAATTGGATATCATGACAGTCCTGCTACCAATAGTATACTGTAAAAGTTCACCAGGGTTTTGGTTCCCAACCCAAAACTCTTTAGCCTCCTTGGGGAAACAGCCTCTGGTGAGCCTTTTTGAGGGTGTAGCTGGTGTTTAAAGACCATGAGATGGAGTTTGATCTGGACACCCAGGAACCTGAAGTTACTGACTCGCACAGCATCCTGAATCTCCTCCATGATCTCGCATTGTATGTAGGCCATGTTGCAGGACGGTGGAAGAATAGTCTTTGGGCTTGGGACCCTCATGGGTGCTTCAAATTTTTGCAATAAGTATCAAGTTTGTTGTTTTCAAAATAGGGTGATAGGTAACTAAAATTAAACATGGTCAGGAAGAGAGCCCACCTGGGCCTGTCTGAGGTTAAGCTGCTTCGTTCCTCCACGGTGTTCTCCAGCAGCTGACACAGCGCAGCTAAGTCCAATTTTTCAGCCCCTCTTCCTTCTGGACTTGTACCCCTAGGCTCCTCTCATAAGCCTCCAGTGTGCCCAGACTCCAACGGGTCATCACCTGCCTCAGGAACCACTTCTAAATAACTAAAGAATAAAACGTCAATTCTCAGTTTGGTGTTTTAATTCAGTTAAATGCTAGTAATTATTTTTCTCAGTATAATGGTTTTAGCCACAAACAATATATTAACCTAAATGTCAGTGCCTTTAATACAGCATTCCTTGTAGTTTTGTCTCCAAGTAATCTTTGTACCCTGATAGGCAGAACCAATAAATTCCAAGCTTTGTGTATCTTTGGTCTTTACTTACCATATACAAATTCACATTGGAAACTTCTGCACAATGCCAAAGAAAAAGACAAAAATCAATGAAAAGTCAGTAATGGTCATAGAGAAAAAGTTTTAAAATCCTTCAAAAAGCCATCTTTTACTCTCATCATTTACTATGTTGCTAGTCAAAGTTTCTATAATAATGTACAGTAATAGTCTTGGTAGTATCAGTTGGTTAATTATTAAGCAAGTTATGTAGTTTGGTCTTCAACATAGCGATAAGCTGCAGAACTAACAAAGCCATATATTTATACAGCCAGGGCTAAAACAAGATATAGACACAGAAACTTCTAATCTAATATAAGAAACATTTATTTTACAGAATAATTCATTGGTTACTTCATGCAGCACTAACTCGACTCCGTACTCTAAAGGTTACAAGGTTACATTATATTCTGTAGGTTACATCTTTATAGTATTGCCCTAAGGATTAAAATCACTAAGTGTCATACAGTGTTAACTAATATTCCATGCAACCCTGAACCAAGGCAACTCGGCCAAGCACCTCTGACCTGAAAGGAAAGCCAAAGATGGGTGTGGAGTCACTTATGCCTGTCCAATGGAGGGTCTGGACATCAGCAGGTGTCATGCCTTGTGCATCCCTTATGCAATTCACATTTACCAGTGACTCAAATCAACTCTGCCATGGACAGTCCCAAGCCCATCTGAGAAGGAAGGAGGGCTGGGCATGAGGATGGCTACCCCACCCCATCAAAAAAATCCTTAACTACAAAAATGCAAACAAGAGACAAGATACTTTAGTACTGGGAAGAGATAGGTCTTCATTAAGAAGAGGTATAACATAAGAACTCACAGTGCTACGTTCTCTCAATTTTCCATTGAAAATTCTCCATGATTAACAACATTAAAGACCGTGTGAATGGTTCTCGTGTAGTGCTGAAGTTGTAAAAGGTGCCATTCTGTGGGCTCATCCAGTATGCAATCAATACAGCACAATATGTGGAAGAAAAAATTATGAAAATCGTCGGCTGATAAATTGTGAAATAACCAAGCAAAGTGAACAGAAACATTGACTTTTTCATATTTAATTGTCCTTTGGAGTTGCGCTGTACTTTAACCCCCTTCCTTTTACAATAGAAATGACTTCCAGGCACGCTAATCTCTCTCTCTCTCTCTCACATACACAAGTGTTTCATGTGAGTGCACAAGTAGTTTTACCCTAATCGCCGGCAATACACTGGCATGATATTATCACATTACAGGATCGACACGAAGCTTGTGTTTTTCAGTGTTTTTCAGTGTTTTCTTTGCCTGCACCCCTGTTTCTCCAGTAAGCAATGACTGCAACCTCTGTGCTCTGGTTTTTTGAATGGCTCGATCTTGGAAGTATTTTTTCATTTTTTGCTGTGTTTTTTATACTGGGCGCCTTAGTAAGACAGAAAGGCCCTAAAAATTACCCCCCGGGACCCTGGCCGTTACCTTTTGTCGGCAATTTATTTTCCCTCGATTCGTCAAAAATCCACCTTCAGTTTGCTGAGGTAAGTCATGCTTCAATATTAAAGCAAAGTTCAATGCTGACTGTCCCTTTAAATATAATGATTTTTAAATACTTCAGAATATGTACTATATATATGTGTTTATATATATATTAGGGCTGGGCGATGTATTGAGTTATATTAATGTGTGCAGGGAAAACTTTCTGCCAGTCAATGTCAGAGATTGATAGATGATGGTTATAGGAAACGTCTCCTTGAGGTTATTTCAGCCAAAGGAGGAAATACTAGCTATTAGGTCATAGGGTGTCCTAACTTTTTCCTCAGCGGGAATTGGCATCTTAGTTAATTTCTTTTGTTAAATAAGTGTATTTGTTTCTTGTTTTTGCATAGGTGATGCAATTACATCACCTTTATCTACAGATATCATTTGAAAGATTTAATATGGATATGTTGATATTTATTAATAAAGAACTAAATATTTAATGGGGTGTCCTAATTTTTACACATAACTGTATATATTTCATTAAATTTGATTAGCCAGATTGATCGGCGGCAAAAAACGAAATTGCAGAGTGGTGGCACCAACGGCACTTATAGTTTATTACGTTTATTAAAACTTAGGCTAAGCTTAATGATTGTAAGATAAGTTTAACTTCATGCCAGTGGTGGCTGCAAATTATTTTCATGGAAAGGAAAACAGTAAAATGGTGCAGCCGCCTAATGAAGAAAAATGGTTGCCAGCACCCTTTTTTTACTAAGTGTACAAAATAAAAAAACACCACATTATTATCAATAGCACAAATATTATGATTCATGTAAATATGTTATATAGTATTGTAGCACCGGTGGGATGTGGATGCCGGTTTGCATATCCTGGCATGCTCGCAAGACACTGTAAATAGCCCCTGTCTGTAATCCGTAATGAAAGTGCTTGTGTGTACCCGATTGTCGTGTGTGCCCTCACCTTTGAACTCAGCCCTTGCCTGATCATTGTGTGTCTTAGCCATTGTGTAATTACCCACTGTGTGTGTGCTTCACCACTCTTTGTGTAACCTCCCCGCATTTCCCTGCCATTCGTGGTTGAAACCTTGTGGTTGCTTGTGTGTAGTCCTTTCAAGGGCTGTGATTAAAAGAGCAACTTCGTGCTAAACCATCTTGCCTCATCTCATTGCCGCCACTACGATGCCTTGGTCTGCCTGGTGCTACATTGATGTCATAAGTGGGATGCCAAAAGCAGCTCCACTGTTGACCCCAAATTTTCAAGATATCCGGCACACCCTGCTACATGCGACGTCTCCACTACGCATGACGTCCTTCGGTCCAGCTCGCCCTTCTGCCTGTGTGGTCCTCCATGTATGCCCGGCTGCCATGCTACTGGTTGCCCAGCGTTCTGAAGGAGCGTCGGCTCCATCTTGTCATTACCTCACTGCTCCTCGGCTGTGACTCGTATTCTACAACTTGCCACTTAGCCATCTCTCTGATTTGACTTTCCCTGCCGGCCCCAGGAGAGTGGGCTCCCCCTTTGAGTCTGGTCCCTCCCAAGGTTTCTTCCTTCTGGGGAGTTTTTCCTTGCCACTGTTGCCACTGGCTTGCTCTCTGGGGGATTTGGGCGGGGATGCTGTGAAGCGCTTTGAGACAATGTAATGTTGTTGTTGTTGTTGTTGTTGGTGCTGCTGGAGTGGGCACTTCTGAACATTGTCTGGCAAATCCACTCCAGTCTGGCAGATCTGCAGGCAACAGTGGAGTGTTGAACTTATAGAGGCAGTGGTTCCAGAGAGAAGATGACTTGCGATCACTGGGTTTGTGACATGAAGCTTGACTGCTGGTGCAGCAAGAAGAAAGGGCACTGGGTATACTACTGCCCGGAAGCCAGCGCCATACCTGCCAGCAGATGAGCAGGGGACAACAGAGCAAGGAAGGTGCTGCCCTTTCTTTCTGAGAGGTCCTGGACCTGTGCAATGCACCTGGAAGCCACTCTTGCCAACCTACCAGATCGTCGTCCAAGACAGCGTTGGTGAACGAGAAAAGCAGGCACCACGGCCGACCACTCTTCGGCTATCGAGGGCTCCCCTCTCATCAGCTGCAAGAAACTGTGGTGCAACCTGGCAGGGGCAAGAGGCAGAGGCTGCTCTGTTCAAGTGCAAAGGAGGCCTGCTGCAGCTGGGAGGCCTGGCTAGCTCAGAAGCACCACGACCTAGACAAGCAGAGGGAGTGGGACCAGCAGCACTGGGAGTGGCTGCCTGAGTCCACGGAGCAGGAGCAGCAGGAGCTGGAGCAGCTGCACGATGAGTTAGCCAGCTGGGAGCAGGAGTGCGACCGGCAGAAGCATCCGGCCGAGGCAGCGGAGGCAGCATTACAGGGCTGCGAGACGGCACTGCTTGGCCAGGAGGAGGCATGTCACAACTTGGAAGGCCAGAAGCCCCAGAAGCACTGCGTGCTGCAGGAAGCCGAGGCTGCGCTTGTCCCAGAGTTGAAGTGGGGACTTGGGCTAGTGGTCGCCAGGTCGGCTGACCTTTGGGGGGGGGCGGCAATGTAGCACCGGTGGGATGCAGAAGCCAATTTCCATATTCCAGCATGCTCACCAACCACAGTGAATTGCCCCTGTCTATAATCCATATTGGAAGTGCTTGTGTGTACCTGATTGTCGTGTGTGCCCTCACCTGTGATTGTACTCAGTCCTTGCCTGACTCTTGTGTGTCTTAGCCATTATATAATTACCCACTGTGTGTATGCCTTACTGTCCTATGAGTAACCTCACTGCGTTTCCCTGCCATTCGTGGTTGAAACGTTGTGGTTGTTTGTGTGTGGTCCTTTTAAAGGCTATGCTTAAAAGAGCAACTTTGTGCTAAACCACCTTGCCTCATCTCTTCGCCACCATTGCGATGCCTCAGTCTGCTCAGCACTACAGGGTTTTTTTCTCGACGGTGTGTGAAGCACGTTTCATTGAAACTTTTGATTTTGACTAACTTGCAAAAGTTTCATATCTAAATGTCTGTCTGGTGCAATGTTAAAGCAATGTTGCTGAACTTTTACTTGTTGTGGCGTATGTAGGGAAAATAATAATAATAATGCCCGAAACATATAGTGCATTTGACTTTAACTGTGTTTTTGTATTGTTTTTTTATGCAGTTTTCCAAGCAATATGGAAACATTTTCAGTCTTCGCCTGGAACATAACATAGTTGTTGTGAACGGTTTTAAACTTGTGAAAGAAGCCTTGGTTCAACACGGGGAAAACTTTGCAGATCGTCCAAAGCTGCCATTATTTGAAGATATTGTGCATAACTACGGTAAATTTTAAAATAATAATCAGTAAAAAATTGTTTGAACTGTATATTCAGTGCTTTTGTCCTCACAAACTGAAAGGCAGTCTTTTAGTTTCTGAGAAATACAGGCA
This sequence comes from Mormyrops attenuatus, assembly GCA_026777985.1. Taxonomy (NCBI): domain Eukaryota; kingdom Metazoa; phylum Chordata; class Actinopteri; order Osteoglossiformes; family Mormyridae; genus Mormyrops; species Mormyrops attenuatus. Next base: position 18,477,071 of record JAODKC010000036.1, on the reverse strand, counting down.
TATGGCTGGTTGCACATTAGGCGGCAAGGCCCAAATGATGATGGTTCTGGGACTTTTGTCCAGTTCAATCACCGTTCCTACTGGGGCTCACTGCATTACTCTTTACTCACATTTCCAGGGTTGGGGATTTAAATCTTACCTCTGCTCTCTGTCTTTGGACTGATATTGGTCCAAGTTCAAGACACAGATAGCCCAATATATCTTGAGCTATGATACTGTTAGCTTGTTACTCTACTTAAGTACATTTTTCACATATCTGTTTTTTATTAGATTTAGCTGTGGACACTTCTCACTTCTCCACTACATTCCTACTTTGTGCTGCATTACATTTTAACAATCACGTTGCTGTTTTTTAAATCGGATGACAACAGGGTAGTGATTGGACAGATAATTTGGGGCTTGTCTCGTCAAAGTAAAGCCCACCCACTCGAAACATGGAGTAGGCTTCAGAGAGTTTGTTGTTGCAGTGTTGAGACTGGTTGCTATACTGGTTGCTATACAGTTCCTACTGTACACACAACATCTTTTGATCCATCATGGGAAGTGGCACTGGAAATGGCAAGAGGTAATCCTCGGATGTTTGTGACAAAGCTAATTTATTGGTGAATTGTGAATAGTATGTTGATAGTGTCTTTACGAAAGCGGTACAGTTTGCATCCTGTTGCCACTAACTGAGATATTTTAATATGACATGCAGGGTTGCCAACTTACAGCGCCCTTCACAATTATTGGCACCCCTTGTGAAGATTTTAAAAAAGGGTTGGGAAAAATGCACCATTTACTGAACTAGCTTCATCTCACACTGAAAAAATGAGAAAAATCCAACCTTTCATTGAAATAAATTTATTCAAAGAAAAAAAATCAATATTAGGAATATTGTTAAAATGTGTGGTTGAGAATATGTGCTCAGCTTAGATCTGCTGTTCAGAATTAATCATTGTAGCTGGTTAATTATGTAAATCTAATTTCAGTTAACATAATTGAATATGCTATTATAAACTTTAAATGTTTAAACTGGAAAATACAATACTTTCATGCCTGAACTTTTGTATTTAAATATGTGTACCGTAGACACCCTTAATGTCATGTTATACATTTGCATCAGGGACTGCAAGTTCAAATACTTTTACTTGAGTACTGTAAGCATATTTACAAACAAGTACTTACTTTAAGTAGAAAGGTTAAAGGGGTACTTAAGCATTTACTACAGTACATTTTTGGCTATTTATTTTTTATTTACTTTTGCAAATTGAGTACGTCCTCCAGCACTGTACATCTCTAAAACAAACATTCATTATTGTAGTAACTGATTTGCTGTATCGGTCAGCTGCCTCATACAGGCCTAGCTATCTGGACTTCCATTTCACACCACAAGATAACCACCAGTTATAGTTTTTGCTTTTTGATGTTTTTCTCATAAATTGTCTACAATGTATATACAGACGCTCCTCTACTTACGAACGTTCAACTTATGAAATAAGTCCAAAAATACAAAACAGGATTTTATAAATGTAGCCTGCTCAATATTTCTCCATTACTTTTATCTTATTTCCCCACACTTCCAAGTTAGCGCTGATGCTTGTGATCAACCATTCAACAAATTTTATCACTATAAGCCCCACCCAGTAGTTCTTTGTCAAGCAAAAAGCACCTACTCCGGAGTAAGGACTAAAAGAGGTTTCAGGAACTACCTCAATCGGGCCGAGTTCCTGTGGTGGAAACGTGACAGAAGTTCCATGTTCCTGAAAAAGGTTCTGAGGTGGGAAATCGCCTTAGCAAATTTTCTTCAGTCTTCTTCTTCAAATTGAGAAAATGTTTGTTTGTTTCAGGTCTGGTGGGCTCCAGTGGCTACCTGTGGAAACAACAAAGAAGGTTTGCTCTCTCAACCCTGAAGAACTTTGGACTGGGCAAAAAGAGTCTCGAGCCCTCCATTCAGGTGGAGTACACGTTACTGAATGAAGTCATAGCCAATACACAAGGTACAAACTTACCTGAATATGGATGTTTGTTCTATGGTGACCTAATTATGTAAGATGTAGCCCTTTGTGTTATATATATAAATATTCCCGTTTGTTCATTTAAAAATCATCATGGTTTGCTATGTTAGTAAATATCTGAAATGCAGCACAATACAATCCATTGACATACAGAGCTGGGTATACTGTATAACCTGATGCAAATCCTTTCCTTAGGCCAACCATTTGACCCTCAGTTCATCATAAACAATGCTGTCTCCAACATCATCTGCTGCCTGGTGTTTGGGGATCGCTTTGACTACAATGACAGCTACTTCCAAACTCTACTGAAGCTGATCAATGAAGCTGTTTATTTAGAAGGAAGCATTTGGGCTCAGGTTTGCTGCTGTTTTTCAACTCATATTTTCAGAAATGTATAATAACTTAATACTTTGTTTTAACTAAACTAGCACCATTAACAGTGGCAGATTAATCCATGAGCTACTGTATTCTACACCTATGACCTCTGCATAATCAGGCCACCCCCCACCCACTGATTCGTAGATTATTGATTTTACATTGTTTTAATTCTCTATCATTTGTCTTTCAGGTCCAAAATTACCACAAGAGGCCCTCTGGGGGCCCCCTTAACCATGTCAGCCTGGGGCCACCAGAGAAGTTACTGCAAATTACCCAAGTGACTCTTGTTGTTTTGTTTGTTTTAGATGTATAATATGTTCCCTTGGCTGATGCGGAGAATCCCTGGTCCCCACAAGAAAATACTGTCACACTGGGAAACTGTGATCTCTTTTATCCGGCTGAAAATTAAGGAGCACCAGAAAGACTGGGACCCATCATCTCCTAGAGACTATATTGACAGCTTCCTGTCAGAGATGGAAAAGGTATCAGGCTGGACAGTTAACTGAAATTTCATTACAGTACAGTAAAGTATTAATTTAGCATGTTTCAGCAATCTTTCCTGCGACTTGATTTGGATCCTCACTGTGTAGAAGGAGTGAGTGGATACATACATTTAATGGGTGAAATACATTCTCTTTTTGCTCTTTAACGTATAATTAGAACAGAATAGAATTATGGAAATAATTCATATGGATTATGCAATAAGTCAAATGGAAAAAGTACAGTTTTATTACAAGTATCATGTCCCCCATGACAACTGAATATGAAAAGTGTTTTTTTGTCCCAGTGGAAAGATGATGTTGATGCCGGTTTTCATGAGGAGAACTTGTGTTATGTTGCTTTGGATCTGTTTGTGGCTGGAACTGAGACTACATCTACTACGCTGTACTGGGGCTTGTTGTACATGATCAAATATCCAGACATACAAGGTTGGTTTTATTTAATTAGCCACATTTTAGAAGAATAAACAGTCTTGTCTTAAGAAATGATAATAACGAATGTCACAATTACTCGATTAAACTTGATTAAACTCGATTATTAAAAAGCACTGATTAAAATTTTCCTAATGATTACTTGGCAATATAGTAGAAGGAAAGACGGCGCATAGAGGATGAAGATCCCAATAAAGAGTAAAACCACCATTTATTTGTAAGCACTTCACATTAAAAGCAAATGTAAACGCAGTCTTCTGTCAGTATTGCGAAGCAGAGTTTTAAAATCAGCACAGCATGACTGCAATGCGAATACATGTTAAAAGAGACATTCACAGCAAAAAATATTCACAGAAAAAAAGTAGGAGACCACAGCACAATTCTTAGTTTCACTCATTTCACAATTTATGGGTCTGCGTCTGTGAATTTTATATATATATATATACAATCTGCAGCCGGTTCCTTTTTATCTCTGAAGAAATTATATTCTGTTTCTGAAGAAATTAACAAAGGGCTTCAGGAGACTACAGGCAGTGCAAACAGTTAGATGAGTGCAATATGGAAACTCCAGCAGATATGGCCATGGGAAGCAAGTGGGAATGCAGGCATGGGGAGTTCCTAAAAGTCAGTACTCCAATTCCATGAGGGAGTGTGAAGCTAGAGTGACAGCACTGGCCAAAGCCAATGGCACCGATCCCCACCCAGCTCTACACTTCACACTGTAGGTCTAACTGGAAATGAGCAATGAGCTACAGTTAGAACTACAGCCCCTATAAGACAAGAAGTGTGTTTTACTCTAGACTTGAATATTGAGAGTGAGCCTGAATCTCGCACATCTGCTGGAAGACACTGAGGAGCTCTAGAAGCTGAGGAGCTCTATAAGAGAATGCTCTGCAGCCTGCCATAGTTCTTTTTACCCCATGTACTAATAGATATCCTGCTCCTTGAGAATCCTGGTGCAAGGCCATTCAGTGCTTTATAAGTTAATAGCAGTATTTTGTAGTCAATCCGAAACTTAACTGGTAGCCAGTGAAGGGAGCAGAGAATAAGGCTAATATGATCATTTTTTTAGTGTTTATAGGAACTCTGTCTGCTGCATGTTGTACTAGCTGAAGTCTGGAAGTTATAAAGGCATGTATTCGTTTTTCTGCATCATGAAAGGAGAACATCTTCCGACACTTTTCTATGTGCTGTAGATAGTAGAACGCAGTTCTAGTAATACTTCTGATGTGAGCATCGAAATGTAAATCTGAATCAACCAGGACACCAAGATCTCTGACCACTGGGTTAGGCTGAGTAGGAAGACCACCAAGGTTAAGGTTGTCAAACTTATATCGAGCAGCCTTGGGACCAACTAGCAGTACTTCTATTTTTCCTGTGTTTGCCATAAAGAATTTTTTGCCATCTGACGCCAGATATCTAGTAGAGGGTCTTCTGACCAAGAGAGCTGTGATGCATCGTCTGGTTTAAGAGATATATATACTGTATATCATCAGCATTTAAGCCCAGGTTTATAATCAAGTTAAATGATAGCTGCTTATATGAAAAAACAATTACTACTGTAACAATGGCTATTAGTATTGTATTTCATTCCACATCACTGCAGCTGTGCTAAATGGATATAATGTTTCACAGTGGATGCATTCACTGAGTTTGTTTATGTGTACCCTACTCTATTTTTAGAGAAGGTGCACGCTGAGATTGACAGAGTGATTGGACAATCACGTCACCCCAGCATGGCAGACAGAACAAACATGCCGTATACTGATGCCGTCATCCATGAGATACAGAGGATGGGCAACATTGTACCACTGAATGTTGTACGTTCAACCACAAAAGACACAGAGCTGGGAGGATACACAATTCCAAAGGTCAGCAATAGAATTCTGCATGAAGCTTGTTATAGTCGTTCATGGAAGGCTGACATCTTCACATGTTCTTCCCATGTGAGGCTACGCTCATAATGTTTCAGGGGTCTTTGTCTGTGCTTTAGGGAACGATGCTGATGGGGACTTTACACTCTGTGCTCTTTGATGAGACTGAATGGGAGACTCCCTTCACCTTCAATCCTGGACATTTCCTGGATGCAGAGGGGAAGTTCAGGAGGAGAGATGCCTTCCTGCCCTTTTCAGCTGGTAAAATTTCCTTTAGATCTGAGGATTTCTAGCTCGGACAATTGGGAGGAACTCAAGGTAAAGCTGCTGTTCCTCCACATCGAAAGGAGCCAATTGAGGTGGTTTGGGCATCTATCAAGGACTGCTACTGGAAACTTCCCTGGGGAGATGTTTGGGGCATGTCCAACTGGGCAGAGGCCCTGGGGCAGACCCTCAACCTACTGGAGAGATTTTATCTCTTGACTGGCATGGGAATGCCTTGGTATTCCCCCAAAGGAGCTAAGGAGGTGGCTGGGGAGAGGGACATTTGGGTATCTAAGACTGCAGCCCCCAAAACCTGAGAATTCATGAATGAATCAATTCTACTTCACAGTTGATTCTTTTTTATTGATAATTCTTCTGAAGGTCAATGTAATAAGATTACAATAAATGTATATACACAACCTTTTATAGATAGAATTAAAAAAATAATAATTTTCCACAGGGAAGAGAGTGTGCCTGGGGGAGCAGCTGGCTCGGATGGAGCTCTTCCTGTTCTTCACCTCCCTTCTCCAGCGCTTCACCTTCTCTCCACCCCCAGGGATGGAGCCCAGGCTGGAGTTCAAAATGGGGGCCACCCACAGCCCCAAACCCTACAAGCTGTGTGCTACCCCCCGCTGAGTTATCTGTCAGAAATAAGTCACTGTCCCATTTGCTTCTCATAACTTCCCACGTCACTGTACTTTAGGTGTGATGTGTAACGAATACTGGTATATCAAGAGGCAAGGTTTTGACCTTTTATAGACTATTATGAAATTAAATTAATTTATTTGTTGATTTTGTGTGTGAACTGGCATCCCATCCAAGGAATCCCCGTCCTCCTGCCCTGTGCTTACTGGGTTCCAAGCCCCCCCTACGACACTGTATAGGATAAGTGGTTGGAAGGTTGATGGATGGATGGATTTTCAGAACTTTAAATGATGACGGCAAAGGATGAAGACACGTTTCTTTCAAGTCATTCTTTCATATTTTTTGTTTTTATTTTCTTTACCCAGATTAAGATATGTAGAAATCAAGTTCACAGTCCAACATTTTACCACTGTTAAAATAGGTAAGCGATTCATCATCTTTGCATTAGTCACCTCATATGGAAAACTTTCAGAAATAATGAACTTGTCATAGCTTAGCTATTGCATCATAAGTCACATAAGAAATGCAGTTTCGGGAATTTGGTAGTAACCCATGACCAAGTGACAGTGAGATGCAACCTGTGCTCCTGTAGACATTTGGAAAGTCCCCCACGTGTGATAAACCCTGATGTCTGTATGCGATGATCTTTCCACTGTAACAGAACTTGCATTGCATACAGGACAGCATAGTTTTGACTGTATCATATTTCTACTGTTGGTTCAATTTATAAAAGACAAAGAAAAATTATTTAACCACTGATATGTATGTCAAATCTACTGCAAATAAAGCCATTGACCCATGAATAAAGAGTGGGCTCATTTATAAACATCTACGTAAAGTGTACATGGACTGCTGGTTCTGATTTTTGTTCCTTGATCATTTTATACAAAATTTTGTTTTGAACTCTTCACATACCTTTCTGGGAAATTTTATTACAGACTTGCTCAATTAGGCTATTATATATCCTATACTTCCACATTGAGAGGAGCCAGATGAGGTGGCTCGGGCATCTGGCCAGGATGCCTCCTGGACGCCTCCCTGGTGAGGTGTTCCAGGCATGTCCCACTGGGAGGAGGCCCCAGGGAAGACCCAGGACATGCTGGAGAGAGACTATGTCTCCCGACTGGCCTGGGAACGCCTCGGGATTCCCCCGGAGGAGCTGGAAGAAGTGGCCGGGGAGAGGGAAGTCTGGGTTTCCCTGCTTAGACTGCTGCTCCCGTGACCCAAGCCAGAAAAGCGGTAGAAGATGGATGGATGGATGGATGGATGGATGGATGGATATATCCTATACTTACAGTACATTAACCTGGGGAACAGCCTTTGAAATTGGTGTGAATTTTGTGTTATCTTCTTTAAAGTCTCCCAACAGCCATTCTTTATAAAATATTACTGTGTTTTTTTAGTATAGCTAGGGTCTTGCCAAGATATTCATGCTACTAGTATTAATCACAGAATAAGATGATGTTGGAATGGCCTTGATTAATGTGTAGTGTGATTATAGTGCAAATAAGAGTGGCATGTTAATGAATCTTAATATATTCTTAGTCTTAATGACAATGTGATCATTGAAAATGAGACATTTAATTGTCCTTTAATATCTTATAATGGTGTTACCAAGTCATTCATGTTACCAGACATCCCACCCCAGGGAAGAGGATGAGCAGGGCCGTTTTTAGCTGTTTGAGAGCCCCAATTTTGTAAACCTACGAATGGAGGGGGGGAGTTCAAACCCTTTAAGATGATCCATGGTGATGTGACTGCTGTTTCCCCTTAAAAAGAAAACAGGCTAGATTTGTCAATATAAAATTAAATTTAAAAATAAATATCTCAAGTTAATCTCAAATGTCATGGATTGGGGGAATCCTTATTGTCATCCCAGCCACGCCCCCCGGGGATTCCGACCGGTAGGGCTTCCCTGAGGTGACGAGCCCTATTGCCCCATTTTCTGGTTTTGCTGGTTCAAGTTCTCTCTTCCTCAGTTCTCTATTTTTAGTGACCTGGTTTGTTGATCTACGCGAGATCTTCATGGTGTGCCCTGAGTTCGAGCAATTTTCCTTGTGTCCAGTTCTCTGTTTATGGACTCCTGCTTCACCTTATAGATTCTGTGTTTCTGATCCCCCTGGGGCATCACCAATTGGAGTTGACAGTGATCAGAGAGTCATTAGTATCTCTTCACGCCGGCTTGTCGGAACTGGTCTTCCAAGTTAAACAGCTTCGTTCCATTCCCTCCGTCGGTCCACCCTGCATGTGAACCCCGCCTGTCACCTCCCAGTCACTACAATAGGGACCCTGGTTCATGCCGGTCTTTTTTTATCTCAGCGTTCCATTATTTTCGAGCTGCAGCCCTGAAGATTTTAATTCTTCCCAAATATATTGAGGCTGGACTTGCAGCTTGGGGGCCCCCTAGTGGCTGCGGGGGGCCTATGCCTCTGCATAGTCCACATATAGCACGAAACGGCTCTGTATACGCCTTAATTCTGTCGGGAAATACCGGGTCAACAACACTATTTTTTTCGTGGCTGAACACTTTAAGAGGAAAAATAACACCCAACACCCGGTGCACCGAAATAGTGCAGCATGTTGCAAGGTACACCATAATCTTCTTTTTTTTCCTTAAGACTAATCAGTATGAATAAGATTAATATTAACCGACATGACAGATTTCATTTGCTTCACCAATGAGTACCCTTACAGCAAAGTAGTTCTGGCGGCCAGGGCTGAATGTTAACTGTAATTTTATTCCATCATATCTGAGGTAAAGAACACATTCACCATCTGTTTGTGAGGCTACAAATTCGGGAGAAAATTCTCAGAATGAAACAAAGGTGCTTGAAATGCTTGTTTTATTCACGTGTTCCGTTTTTGACTGCATTTGGAAAACACCGAAGAACACGAAATCACAAGCGGCTGGAGATTGAAACAAAGATGGTTCATAGTACAAAGAGACAGCTGAATTTGCAGATGAGCCCCTGACTTCTTAATGTGTGATCATCATTGGCTATGAATTACAGCAGCCCTATATTCAGCAATACATGCTCACGCTGTACTGTCGTTCTAATTAACCTGCACTCACTGTAGTCATAATGTCCAAAGGCATACATGACGACAAAAACCTATAGCCCTTATTTCTGAGATAGAAAGGAAGGTTATGAAAAACACTTTACCCCCTAGCTGAACACAAGTTTTGGTGTTAAATATGCCCCGTTTATATCCTTTTCAGTTTTAGAGCAAATGTCGTTTTTGTTAGCGACAACACACAAAAACCTAAAACCGCGATAGGGAAAATCCTTCAGATAGAACTCAAAATAAATTTCATTGACAAATTGCAGGTAAAACGTTTGTCTGGGTGATGTCTTATAAAAATCTGGATAATTTTGTTGCTCTTGTTTTACAGTTACAACGTCATTATATTGCAAACAAAGTGTCTCAAATTCAAGTAAATGACAGAGGTTCCATTATTGATATTAATATTATTTATATTATTAACTATAAATATCCACTGCGTTTAAAGCAACCATTGAATAAGTGGATAATCGTATGCAGCATGTTTGATTTCGGTCAATTTTCCGTTAAATGTCCTGTATTTTTGTATTACATTATGATTGTATTAGTGTATTTCACTTGTGGTAAATGTTTCCACAAACATTAAGAAATTAAATCACTTCCAGATACAAAGAATAACTTGGATATTTTAAGATCAAAATGTCACAACGTACACTACACTAATCGCACTAAATAGTTTGAGAATGAAATGTAAAATAAAATCGTCCTTAGTCACATTAGAGAACATCAAAAAGAATGTGTACATGTACGTTTGAGTTCCAGTGTGCACAGAAGTACCAAAAATTGCCACCACATAATATAATGTTTCCAAGAGTGCAATATGTGGGATGATTAAAAGTGTCTACATTTTAAGTAAATATGACAGGCATCCAGAAAAATGCTTTTTTGCTACAGAGTATCCAGACACAGTATATCAATAATGCCTTCTAACAAAACGCCGTGTTTTAGCCAGAACACTTTTTGGTAACTTTTCACGGGTAAAGGGCAGACGCAGTCTGTTGAAACGCTGCAAACAGCCTCTCCAGCTTCCTCCAGCTTTAAGACGAGTCTTCCCGGGCTGTGAAACCTCTTCAGCGGGTGGTGATGCCAATGTCACGTTAGCTTATAACGGGCCATGCAGTTTCGCTGGTATTTCCACATACAAGATCACCGGCTGTCTCCTGCCGCACCCCCTACAGGCAGAACCAAACGACGCGTTAATCGCGCTGGGTTTAAGTACCACAGTACGGATCTTGAGGTAGGTGTAAAGTCTCGTCTATGGTGATTATGAACTCCTCATCCTTAGCAGCATCCAGACAGTGACTCTGACCACGATGAAGCTCCTTAGTGTTCGCAAACTGAGTGAGCTCGCCCATCTCAGTCATTTCATTCATGCTATTGCTGATACAGTTTATTTGAGTCTTACTGCTGGTGTCGACTGGACGGGCACCAAACACCCAATCTGAAAAGAGAAAGAGAGAGAAAAGTGGCGTGAACTGATATTGCTTTAGTGAATGACAATCAGGGCCAACATCTCCAGTCGGTTGTGGGTTTATGTCCCATCTCTGCGCTGTGTGTGTGTCTCTTTGTGCGTGTATGTGCCCTGCAATGGACTGGCATCCCATCTGTGCAGCCTGAGAAAGGCTCCAGGCCTCCTGGTGTGACCCTGACCAGGTTAAGTGGTTAGAAGATGGATGGATGGATAGATGGATGGATGGATGGATGGATGATAGAAAATTTATCCTGATATTCCAATAAGCTTATTTTATATATTATAATCTTTTCCCTCACAAATACCATAATCATTTAAAGTGATAAAGATATAACTTGAGTCAAAAGCAGAGTAGTTTACACACTATCATTGTTGGCTAAATGAGGGATGGAATCAAATGTGAAGAAAGCAGCGATTTAATGTGAGCTGGAGATGCAAATGAAAACCTTAGTGCAGTGTTTCTCAACCTGGTCTCCCGGAACCCCCGGATGTGGACTATCTGGGGGTCCACGAGGACTGGGTTGAGAAATACTGCCTTACAGAATCTGGCTCCAGGCCAGATCTGTGAAAATGACACAAACTGCTGTGTTCGTGCCGACAGGAATCAGATTAATGAATCTCAATCATTAATCTGACTAATTCACAATTACATTCATGTTTTTTAGCAGATGATTTTGGCTAACGTGATACACAGGTCAGGCAGACAGCACAAAACAAGCATATGGATGTCAAGGAACCGTGTAAGGTACAAGTACTGCAAAGCTGAGCTTCCAGTGAGTGACCACAAGCGTGTACAATATTACTGCAGGAAAAAGAGCCATATGAAGATTGTTTAAAACCTTACTGCAATAAATTTAGCATATAGGGAAAGAAAAACTCCTATTTTCCAAGGAGATGTGCAGTGAGAGTGGCTCAGAACCTGGTGATGTGACCAGGTTTGTAGGTTGACAGGGTCTCCAGAGGATCAAGATGCAGCCTTAAGCCCACCTATCTGTCTTCTAAACACTCATTCTTGTCAAAGTCACAGGGCTCCAGCCCTGCAGCATTGTACTCGCAATTAATGTATCCGCGCAGCTGAGAGGGAATTCCAGCATCGTGCTTGCAGCACCTGAGCTGCACTTGAACCTGCAGCAGTTTCAATGGATGGCATGAAAAGTACTTTATACTGAAGAATAGTGTTGGAGAGGCGTCTCTGGGGAGAACAAGCTAGAAGAAGCGGTGTCAGTCCTCAGCAGCTGGTAGAGGAAGTCTGTCCTCATATTCACACACTGTTAGCAGGCAAAAAGCAAATAAAAAACAGACGGGGATTAGCAAATGTACCCATTGCGGTCTCCATAAAGCCCGCTTCGTATAATTCCCAGGGGTTGTTTAAGTGCTTCCTGCTGCTGTTGCAGCCCCCTGATCCTCTCTGTTTTTGACGTGTTGATGTAGGCTTTGGGTCTGTGGGCAGCGTCAGCTGAGAATATCTCTGGTGTCTGAGCACTTTCCCTGGTGAAAACGTCTTTTATACTTATTCTGCAAAAAGTGTTTTTACGTAAAAGACATCAGGTCCAGACTCCTGACTTCATTGATCACGATAATATTTTTATTGATGGACTCTCAACATTGTTTTCATCTAGCATAAGGTGCTACTGTACCTAACAGTCACTGCAAATATGCAATATAACTACAATGTTGTTACTATATACTTTCTGTATATTATTTTATAATGTATTGTTCTTTATTATATTTTTGGTTGTTCAGGTACACCTAACTTTATTGTTCAAATACATACCAGTATCTCATTTTAAGATGCATAACCACAAAGCGTAAGCATTTTAGTTTGATTCAGAGTCTACTTTGAATATTAAAACGAACATTTCATCTGTTCTGTTTAGAGGATCTATGTTTCTGAAGGTACAAATCAGTTAATTCTAACCTCATTAATCTTTATTTAGATAATGATCCCCTCATGATTCATACATTGATAATAGGCAACATATCCTGGCGGGCACTAGAAGAAAAACAGGTGTCTTCTGTAACAAAACAATTTATTGTGATTCAAAATAAAAGTTTCATGTTTATAAATTGTTTGACGGAATAAGGAGAAAGAGCTGCATTAAGTAAAAAGGCTTATGTCAAGCACATTTTTTTTAATAATCAGAAATATAAATATATAAGTACATATGTTGTTTTATTTCTACTATAATTTCTTATTTTTGAAATGCAACACTTTCCTTCCATCCATCCATCCATCTTCCAGCTGCTTCTCCTTGTCAGGGTCATGGGACAACAGGACTTCGATTATCTTAATTGGTTCTGACATTTTTAAACACTTGCATACGCAACGCGCCCTGAAGACCAGAACAGAAAAACACCGCAGTGAAGGATCGAGTGTAATTAATAATCGTGGCAGACGCCGTTTCATGTTGATCTTCCTTCGACCGCGTTTTGGTGTAATACGGACAATGGACACCAGATGGCGCGGTAGGGATCTCAACCATGAGCTCGAAGAAATACTTAACGGGATATATTCCCCTGCAGTGCTGATGTTCAACTTTACAGTTAAGTATAACATGCGTGAGAACAATCAAAGCGATATTTTAATCAATAAGATGTTAATAAGAAATTCAGTTAATAAGGAAAGCTTCTAAGATACTCAGTAAAGGTTAATTCAAAGTGTAATAAAAATCATAAGTACTACAGATTGTTTCTCAAGATGATCAGGTTATCAGGTGTGCCAAAATATTTTTAAATTATACTTTCGCATTTCTGCGAAATATTATAATCCATTAGAAACACATCCGATAAGATATTATAAATTGTTTAAATATTTAACAAAAAATCGCGATAACATAAAAGTAGGGCATCACCGCAGTTCTGGCATATATTTACCAATAATCTTAAATGTTTTTGTATTAAGATCTCATGTATATAAGCGAGCTGGAAAACAGCTGCGTATACCATTACGTTAATATTTATCTCATTAAAACAACTAGACATAAAGTTAATCTATTTTGCTGAGTCGTGCGCAAAATAAACAGTAAACGCGCTCACACGCGTTAAGTTCTGTTGGAGGACTCCATGGGCAACTATGCACTGTTCGTAACTTTAGACTTGTAGATGTGTACATCCCATTGTATATGAATAATTTAAAAATTGTTTTCCCAAATAATCTCAGAAGCAAAATACTCACCAACAAAGTCATGGAGCAGATCCTTCACGAGGTGTCCGACGATAGCATACGCCACAGCGACCATCACCAAGGCTGCCATTACCAAATATAACACGGCTTTGGGCAGAGGGATGGGATTGCCGGGCTGGTTTTTGAAGTCCCTGTACAGAATGTCACTCTCTGAGTAGGAGTACTGGAAGAAGTGCTCCAACCCCGAGGTGTGGTTCGGGTCGGACGGGGGGCGACTGGCGCTCACCCCGCTGAGGTCAGCTTCCAAGGTGGTCACCATTGCACTGGTGGTAGATTCTACTTTTTCTATGCTTTGGTGGACAAAATCTGCCGTCTTGTTCGCGAGCGGCAAGATCTGCGTGAGGAAAGAACTCCAATCTTTTATGGCACTGGTATTGCATAAAAACATGATGCCTCATAAATATTACTGGCTGGTTATACTTGTGTAAGAATGACCGCTAGGACAACCATAACCTGCATACGGCTTACTGACTTACTATTGGCTAGTAACTTGCTAGGAAAACTAGCAAATAAACGAGACATGCATAAAAATCCAGCAGAGAAGCAGATAAAAAAAGATTACTATTTTTTTGCGTTCAAGAGTTTCCTTTTAAAAGAAATCCAGCGAGCTCTATAAAACAGACGCACACGTGGATGACTTGTTTCCCACGTCCTTTAAAGTCACTGGAAACCTTCAAAAACAGTAAACTGAAGAGCACCCAAAATTAAGTGTCACGCAGAGAAGATCTGAGATAGAATGCGTACCTTTTAGTTCACCTGGCTTAAACATTTTGATGCCCAGACGCATTACTTGTCCACGATCGTCCGGGATTCCGAGAAAACGTTAAACTTCAGTTCAACTCACTATCGAGTCGCGAAACTGTCTGCGACCGTTGAATAAGCTTTTTACACGAATTCGTGAAATCAGTTTGCATGAGATGCTAAAAGGATGTGATACCAGAGTGCTTCTCATACAAAAGCGCAATCCACGTTTCCCAACGTACGCAGCTGCAGAGCGGATCCTAAAAGTAATGCATCAAACTGCTGTCATCCTTCCCCAGCAGCACCGCTGAAGGTGAGGACACAGGCATCACTGCGTCAGTGCTGCTTGTCTTCCCTGCAACCCTCGTCCGCTGCGTGCTGAATTGTGAGAGAGATTAATGCAGTCGTACCCGACGGAAAGGCACAGAGAATCACCATGACATGCTTCATCGGCTTTAACGCCTTCCCTCCCAAGGATACTTCATTCAAAAATAAACTATATATATACCACAATATATATCGTGTGTGTGAACATTTTTTTTTAACTATTACTATTATTGGCAAAATTTTATTTTCAGGAATAAAATGGTTGTTATGCTTATTAAGCGGTGTTTGAAATACTCTTAATTGCAAAGACACCTCCAACCGGACGAAAAGATAGGTCACTGCAATTTTAGGTATGGCATTTCATCGCACCATGGGACAGAGATAATATAGTCAACAGAATGAATTGGTGTTAGGTACTCTAAAAGGCTATTGGTGATATGCGGTCTAAAAGAGAAACAGTAGCTGGCTAGCTGATGTTGCGCCCTAGGCGAGGATTACACGCCGTCGACCACCATCCGAGCCAAAGTGAAATTGACTTGCCAGTCGGCGCCCCCTTAGAAGTTGCCGCTCTTGGAGTCCGCAAACAGATTTTTTTCATTTCATTTTTCATTGGTTCTGTAATATAACAAACTCGCAAACGATTACTTTTATTTCCGCATAAAATGCAAATACCAATGCGTTTAAAAAAAACCTTTAGACGTACTATTGCTGTCATATATATATATATATGTGTGTGTGTGTGTGTGTGTGTGTGTGTGTGTGCATAAATGGCCTTTTTATTTGAAATGTTTCATATGACTCACCAAGCACAGTTGATGTGTAAGACAATTAAACAAGTTGTCTGAATTATACAACTAGTCAAGCAATTTGATTAAGAATCCAGAAACAATCTCATTAATTTCTTTTTACTTGGGAAACTGCTCAGGGGTGCGTTTCCCAAAGCCTTCACAACGCTAAGTCGTTCTATGTTACAAGATAGAACTTAGGAACGACGTAGCG
>JAODKC010000036.1:18444423-18460783 GCA_026777985.1 Mormyrops attenuatus | reverse complement strand
CCCCCCCCCCCCCCCCGGCCCCCCCCCCCCCCAGGAGTCAGTCTCTCTTATTCCAAATCTCATCGTCCTATTGACCGATAGCAGGGAAACCTAATTTTCTGCCTTAGTTTAACATTTCGTTTATGTCCAAATGCAGCGACTAGACAAGACTGTTATTGGAGGTAACAAAGACAGACTTCATTAAAGGGCATGGGGTGGCACAAGGATTATGAAAGTAATTGTCACTAAAAGGTCATTGGTGTCAGGAGAAATTTTGTAGCTTGGTGGAATTGCACTACCTTGTCTGGAAGGATGCTCATTATCCGCTGTGTTTGGCTCTGTGGAGGGTCATCCGTCCCGGCAGAGCGGGTCAAGCGGCTGGGATGCTGAAGTGGTGAGGAGGGAGTTTGCCCATGGCGTTCAGGGGCGAAGGAGAGCCAGTCAGCAGGCTTTGTGACAAGGCTGAGCTAAAACACAAAAACAGAGAGGCTCTTAAAGGGGAAGCGCTCTTCTATGTGTGTGGCGTCATAGTCAACCTAACCAGCAAATAAGACTAAGACTAAACGTATTTAATTTATTCTGAGCAGGTAGTCATGAAATGACAGTGCAATCACATTCTGTAATTCAGGAATAAAGGACGACTGGGTTATTGAAACACACTTCCTAGAACAGGATCTAGAAGTTTCTGTCACTTCCTGCCTCTGTGCTTTGAGTTTTTTGAGTTGTCTTCATTGTTTGAGCTGATTCTCCCTTGCGGTTTTCAGAATTAGATCAGGTCTCTAGGTGACCACACACCATTTATCCTAGAGTTCAGGTAACACTGGCGCCATATGGTCTGTGATGACACGAGGCAGAGCAGTGACAAGAAGCCTGCATTGACCTGGAGTCTGGGGGGGGCAGCTGTTTTTCTGTATTATTATTTTAAGTATCTGTGGATATAACATTAGTGTAGTTAGATTCTGTGTTTTGCATTTAATTCTGTTTGAATCAGTATACCAATCCATCCGTCCATTACTCTTCAATACTGCCCAATAATATTTCACAATAACCATAAATCCTAAACTGGGTGTGTTTGTGCTGCCCTTTGTGCTGCTCCCCTTCACTTTAATGTTGGCGGGCTGCCAGTTTTGTCCCCATTTTGTAATTTGGCTGGTATTTATTGGTAGCTTAACTTGTGGCATTGTCAGCCTAATATTTCTTCCTTTTTTAAAATAATGCATCGTTCTGATACTGCCATGCTTTACAATAAGTGTTGGATGGTGCTGTTACACCAGTGTAAGGACCACCATTCAGCATTTGTTTTTGTTTAAATCAATCTAGTTTTTTGCAATTCTCTGTGCACTCATTCCACCCATTCCATTGACAATCATTCTGGGGCTAAAGGTTTTCTTGTGTGTCTGTGTGGGTTTGTATATACTGCATAGTGGGGACCAAATGTTCTCTGTGACTGCAATCAAAAACTAAAAATGTCAAAAGTCTTGTATTTTGTTTGGTTGCTTTGTTAGGGTTGTCATTGTTGGGATTAAGTTTTTTTTTTCCCATAGCAATGAATGGATGGTCCCCACAAAGATATAAATATAAACAAGTACAAGTGCATGTCATGTGTTAAATGTTCTGTCATCAGTACTTTATCAGAAGTACAAAATAAATTAAGATCATCTAAATATAAGTGCATGACAGATGGAAATCCCATAGTCACTTATAAAATATCTAAGCCCACAGTTGTCTTCACTGCAGTGTAATTTTAATGCAGAATTGCGCTCCATTAGAGAATTGCCTCATGGTGTTTTTCTTTCTTATCTCAGCAATTACTTTATAAGCTTCTATTTTATGGTGATATTTTGGGCTTTTAATCCGATCAGAGCAAGAGAAAAAAAAATCTCTATATAGTATCTGAATACTGAAATTTGAATGTCTGACTGATGCTGATATAAGGTGAGATTATGTTACACACATGTTTTTATGTGCAATAAGCAGAAACTTATAATGTGAGATTCATTGTTCAGAGTGCTGAATTCACCATCCCATCTGAATTAATTGTTAAGAACATTCCCACAAAAGGTTCGGGTGAAACCTCCCGATTACATGTTCAGACCTGCTAAGCGTCCTCAGAGCCAGACGTAATAAACACTCATTACATTCATCGTCACATTTCTGCAATCAGTGAAATTTCAAGAGAGAAAAAATGTTTTATTTTTACGCACATCTGAGAATTTTACATATAAACAGCCTATGATGTTTAATTACCACTAGCAGTGAAATGCTAAATTCTGAGCACATAATGTCCAAATAGACATTATAAAATAAGATTCACCCCTTAATCCTTTGCAAGAAAGGCAACAAAAATTTTGAAATTGATGCGAGAGATAGGAAAGGTTTTATATTCCGGGATGTAACATAATGTAATCTCTTGGCAGAGTAATCATATCACAACTGGGCCTTTGAGAAAGGCCCCTAACCCCAGCTGTCCTTGGGGTGCTGTATGCCGGCTCGCTCTGCGCTCGGACCCCAAAACCTTGCTCTCCCCTACATATATATAGGTACATGTGTGTCTGTCTCCCTCTTGAAGAGTTAATATGTGATATGTGAAAACTCCCCTACTCACATGAATAAAGTGCCCCAATTCTATTCTATTCTATTCTATTCTATTCTAATACAGGTCCTTTACATCCAAAGGAGGATCCCAGTGGCCAATGAGAGAAAGAGATGACAGGTTAACAGGAACGGAACTGGTTAACAGAGAGTGACCACTGCTGCATAAGAAGGGACTGAGACTGGTAGTCATGCAGTAAAATATGGTAAGATTGTTTATTGCATCGCAGACCTTGAATATAGAAGTATACAGACATCGCCTGGCTAATCTAGGAAGGATGAAATTTTTACAAGCTGCAATATGGGAACATGTAATAAAAAGCAAGGTAATGTGTTGTTGGCTGTTCACAAGCTGCAGAAAACTTACATCCAGGTTAAAACAAACAGCCGCTGTAGTCGGTCTGGTCCGGACACTCGTCACCAGAATTAACCCTTCTGGAATTGACCATTCCTCATCCTGACTGTACAGATAAAAAGCCACTTTAGTTCCAGAGACCCGTTAGCTGTTTGTCTGATCCAAATCCCAGAGGTCTGCAGACTGGCTCTGTTTCCAGCGATGGATTCATTCTCAATATCAACCTTCTCAGATCTTTATCAAAACCTTGTTTTTCAGCTGACCTAGATAACGGCGAGACTGACGAGATCCTTTGCGAGAAAATGGGTTTTTGTTGTCATGAGGATAGCGGATGTAACCCGCTGCACTTAAATCTTACATGGACCATCAGGATCAAAAATGTAAATGCATTTGAGCAGATGCTGAGACTTAATGAGACGCTGTCACCATTTTAGGTAATTTACAGCAAATCAGATTTAGCCAGGGAAGAGTTTTCAACTTTGTGGATGCTTTACATCTCCCGTTATTTCATGGCACGCTGTTTTAGCTGTTTATTTACATTACATGTAAAAGCAGACATGTAATATTGAAATTACAATAAACATTACATACTTCAAATAAGAAAGCCCTATATACTTAGGTCCAGTACCAACAGTACTGAATGGCAAACATATTGTTTGGCAGAAATGCATTTTTGTTGGCAAATTTGACTGATTATATTTTGAATATATATTATATGTTATATTGTGAATTTATCAACAGGACAAGCAAAGTGTCATTGGAATGCCTCACACTTCCAGGGTAAAGGGTTTGAAACCCATCTCTGTCTGTGTGGGCAGCTTGCGTGACGCCCCTGTGTGTGTGTGTGTGTGTGTGTGAATTTCCTCTGGGGACTCTGATATCCTCCTGCAGTCCAAAACAGATGCAGTTATGTGAGTCAATGTCTCCAAATTGCCCTAGTTGAGCAACTGTGTGTAAGTATTTGGCCTGCAACTGGCTGGTATCCCGTCCAAGACGTCTGCTGAGTTGTGGCCAGATGGATGGATGGATGGATGGACATATGGATGGGTATACTGATTCAAACAGGATTAAATCCAAATAAACAGTCTAACTACACAAATGTTATATCCAGAGATACTTAAAATCATAATACATCTCTACTGCTCCATAATATTTCACGATAACCATAAAGCCTAAAAATAATCTATTGGCGTTAATAATTAAACACTTCAATCATGTTGCAAAGACCTAATAACGTATTCACACTGCAAAGAGAAAAACGGTTTTACCTCTAAAAATATTACCGGTATATTAATGGCAGGACTGTCGGGACGATTCAACCGAATCTTTCCTTTTTTGTGTGAAGTAAATAACAATCCTCTGGTATTGATTTTGTAATGGCGAATGGAAACTGGCCATATAGAGTTATGTGTCCATGGGGCTTTCAATCAGGATAATAATATTCGAATAACATTCTCCTAATGGTGAAGATTGAATGGATGCTAAAATCTCTACCAAATAAGCTTTTCTAAGTATCATACATCTTTCCCACTTAACAAGATAACTCAAGGTAAATAATACAGCTTGTGAATTTAGGCAAACAATTACAGCAAGAGAGAAGTAAAACAAAGAAATATACAGAGCTTCCGGTGAGGGACAGCAGAAATTTATTTGAGCTAAGACCCTGGGTCACAGGTGAATTAATTTGTGATTCTGTTCGTGGCCCCATGTAGCAAGCTCTTGGCTACAGGGTTAATGTAATTGTACTGAGGAGTAACAAGGTGACTCTGATGGGCTTCCTGTCCCTCCCAACTTGCCACCCATCACATAAGATGGTCTGCATAGAAAGTCAAAGAGTGTGGCTTCAGTCCTCAAAGTGGAGCAGCTGCTAGAAGCAGTGAAACAAAGACCAGGGCAACAACTGAACTCACTCTCATTCCTGAAAGCTCAGCACAAAAAATCCAAGTCACATAAGCTCCCCACCCAATCTCTGGATGCTGAAGCCAATGGTTACACTACACCTGCCAACATATGGTTACACTACACCCATCAACATATGGTTACACTACACCCGCCAACATATGGTTGCACTACACCCGCAAACTTATAGTTACACTACACCCGCCAACATATGGCTACACTACACCTGTCGACATATGGTTACACTACACCCAGCAACATATGGTTACACTACGCCAGTTGACATATGGTTACACTACGCCAGTCGACATATGGCTACACTACACCCGTCGACATATGTTACACTACACCCGTCAAAATATTGTTACACTACACCCATCAACATATGTTACACTACACACGTTAACATATGATACACTATACCCATCAACATATGTCACACTACACCTGCCAATACATTGTTACACTACACCCGTCAACATATGCTTACACTACGCCCTTCGACATATGGTTACACTATACCCGTCGACATATGGTTATGCTACACCCGTCGACATATGTTACACTACACCCTTTAACATATGGTTACACTACACCCATCAACATATGTTACACTACACCCGTCAACATACGTTACACTACACCCGTCAACAACTCTACTGTTCAGGGGGCCTGTGTTAGGATGCTGTTTTTAGACTTAAGCTTGGTGTTACATGCTAAACTTCTCCAAGTTTCTGATAGGTACAAAATAACTGATGAAGCTACAGATATCTACAGCCACATGAGCACCAATATGTATACAATCTCCATCTCTCTTCTCTCTGTACACAGAAAAATCTGCATACCTAACACTCCACCCCAAGTCAAAGTCGTGAAGTGTGCAGAAGACACTACAGTCACTGGTGTTTTTTGAGATGGTGGCTGACTTCAGACAGTCTACTACACCCTCTTACTGTACACGACAGCATGGTGATGACTGTGGGACCTTGAAGTTCCTAGGATTCTCACAGGACTTGAAGTGGGCAGCCAGTATCAACTGCCCTGCCAAAAAGGCCCAGCAGAGAATGTGATTCCTATGGCAGCTATAAAAATGCATCCTATCTTGAGAGCTACAGCTCAGTCTGTCTTGGGCACCTCCAGTCTGATGTGGGTCTGCCAGTAGACAGGACGAAATGAGTGAGCCTGCCCAGCAGCTGCAATCTGCTCACCTCCATAGCAAAACAGAGGGCAGTGAAAATCATTGACTCCTCACATTCCAATTTTCACTTATTTATTTCATGAACTATTTGTTCTCAGTGTCCATTGAAAGAAAATTTACAGGCAAATGCATGTTTAAACAGTGAAAGTTTTTATGTGGGACTATTTAACTTCTGATGGTTTATTAGTCATGTCAGCTTATGAACATTACAAAGTTTTTTTCTTGAATACTACTGTTGCTGGCTCTTTTGAATGAAAGAAGCCCAAATGTTTCAATATTTCAAATCTTTTTTTATTGGCCTTTTATAGGAGTAAAATCTCTAAAATCATTCTGTGGAATATTTCAGTCCTTCTTCTCCTTCTGTTCAGCCTGGTGTTACCTGCTGCTGTCAATTTCCCATTGTAATTTCCACATTTAGACACTTAAAATACTGGTGTGTGAATGCCCAAAAGCAGGACAGTTAAAGGTGCATTTTGTGACACTTTGAAATGCAGATCATCTTCTCGGTTCTCATGGCTTTTAGGTGTTTCTTATTAGACAGATTTTTTTTTAATTTCTTGCATCATTTTGTACTTTTTCACAGAAGGAGGGAAAACTCAATAGGCATACTGGGTGTAGAGTTATGGTGGGCTTGGGGGCACCTGATGGGTGGGGTGGCAAAACAGGCAGCACAGAGATGCAGCACATGGACCCTTTTCCCTCCGTTGGCCAGTCAATGAAGAACCCCTATAACCCCAAACCCTCAGCAGAACGCGTGTCCAACTGGCAAGAGGCCAGATCCCTCCCCCATCTGCAAAGAAACAACGTACTAATGAAGGAGAAAATGACAAATCAGGGAAATTTAGCATGGGCTGCCTCATTTCCTCTGGATGCGGGAAGTTATAAATGAAAGATCAGGTTTTCTGGCACTCTCTCGAGTTTAACGTGAGTAATGGCCGCGCTCCAGCTCAGCACGTTCTCATAAATAACGCAGAGGAACGTTTCCATCCCGGGAGCTCTTTAAATAACCATGGGAGGTTTTCGTCCGGAGGACGGCAAGGCAGAGCTTCCCAGCACAGCGATGGGAAGGCGGCCTTCCATGGATGTGCCACCGGCAGATGATGTGGAGTGGGTTCGGGTGGAGGTGAAACGCCCAGGTCATATCTGCCTGAGTGTAACTCCCTCCTCCATCCTCTCCCTGCCCTGCCTCAGCTGTTCAGAATATTAACTTTCATGAAATACTACGATTGTGGATTTTTATTCATTTTTAATCAATTCCTTTATTTGTTTTTCTCTTATCTAGAACCCTTGACTCAGCTAGATCTAGTTTCTGTGTCTTGTGATTTGTATTTGGTTTTGGTTTCATTCTTTGTGCCCGTGCTTGTGCTTCTACCTGTCTATTCCCCTATTGTAGATTCTGTTTCCTTGTTTTCTGTCAGTGTCTTAGGTTTCCCCTCCCAGTCCCTGGGTTAATTAGTTCCACCTGTTGCTTGTTCTTGTGCCTGCCCTTGTGTGTTTTCCCGATTGTTGGTTGTCCTGCAACCTCCCCGATTGGTTAATTGTCTATGTCTCACTCCTGGTCTTTACCCAGTTCGTATTTAAGTTCCTGCCTGAGTTTAGTTTCTCAGTGGTTCATTGTCGTAGTTTTGCTGTATGTATGTATGTATGTATGTACGTACGTACGTTTGTTTTTTTGTTTGTTCTGGATGTTCTGTTATTTGTTGCCCTGACTCGTTTCGAAATTAGTCTTTGCTTATCCATTTCAGTTCTGAACCCTCGAGGTCTACTTATGTTTATAGTTGTTTTGTGTTTTGTTCAATAAACCCCTTCTGTTCCAGTGAGCCGCGAGTGGGTCGTCCACTTTTCTGTTCAGCCTGCACCATGCCATGTCCACAGACCAGATCCACCGCGGTCCTTGACACGATTCTTAATTTAATTTAAAATTAAATTTTTTTGATGATTTTTTAAACCTGGTAGTTAAATGTTTATCTTATTAAAGGGAGCAGGACCTATGTAGGAAGTAGACATGAATTACTACCAGGCAGGGCTGCCCCTAAGGGGGAGAAAGGGGAAGACTTTTAGGGGCCCAAACAATAGTTACTTGTGAAATGAACAATCAATCCACCAGCACATCTCCCCTGTGTCAGGGTAACATCTACCGAATATCAGTGTCAGCAATACCAACCACGGTTTTGAATCAAATCAGACAAAAGTGAAAACCAGTGGTATCACCCATCCCTGGTAATTAACAAACTGACCAACCTACCCACTTAGCTTGGGGTCCATCCCAGAATGCACTGGGCAGGGCACACTCTGATGCCTGTCTATCACAAGCCATGACCTTGGAGCTGTGAGGCCGCAATGGGACCCACAGAACCACTACGGTCCCCTTAAAGCCACTAATATATAATTTAATTTGTCTATTTCTATGTTGCCACTAAAGTGTTTGTTCAGTTCATGGGGGAAAACAAAGCAGAAAGAGGGTTGTCTGGCCACACTGGTCATGAGGCGAAACAAGACGGCCCTCTCTCCCGAAGGTGCTTTAAGAGCTGTGTCTGCTCCTCCTCCAACAGATTGAAGATGACAAGATGTGATAAAAACACAACCGTGCCTATATTCATCAGGCCAATCCGTCGTTCGATGCGGTATCAGATCACCTAAGCCAGCCATATGTCGGGATTCAGCACACACACATGCTTTTGCACACGACCTTACCGTCGCTTTACTAACACCAGCATCACCTCTGAGGACCAGTCATTTATATGTCTTAATAAAACTAAACGTGTAGAGAGGGAAGACCTAGCTTTTTTAAAAAAATACTATTTTAATCTGCATGCAGGAAATCCCTGCCAAATGGTAGGTACCGTACACACAAGATTGTTGGCAAAATGCCCTGATAT
Organism: Mormyrops attenuatus; assembly: GCA_026777985.1. Lineage (NCBI taxonomy): Eukaryota > Metazoa > Chordata > Actinopteri > Osteoglossiformes > Mormyridae > Mormyrops > Mormyrops attenuatus. The sequence goes on along the minus strand of JAODKC010000036.1, from coordinate 18,451,881 downwards.
AGTCACAGGATATATATCTCCCAGAAATATTTAAAAAAAAATCCACATGAGAATTAAGTGGATTGAGAACAATGAGATTATTATGTTACTTTATTTGTTACCCATATTTCAATCTTCCTGTGATATTAATTTATTAAAAGTCCCTCTCTTTGTATTCACATTATTTAATTGTCCCTGGGTGTTTCTCATTCACTGGTAAAATTATGCATGTCTGTGTGGGCTTAAACAAAATTTTAAAACTCCTATTGTTTTCGCAATATACGCCAGAAAATCGTAGATGATCTTACTGCTCTCCATGTGGTAGCAGGGGGTCGTGGCGCAGAGAGCGCCACCACAGATGAGCCAGCTGGGAGCTGACATCGGCTTGGTGCGTGTGGCTTACTGATCATGTAAAAAGCTCATTTAAGGCAGGTGAGGCAAGGAAGGCGGCCGCTCCCTGGAGGGAAGACCCAGTTACTCCCGCTAGTCTCCATGGGAGCAGGCTGGCACCCTATGGGGGGGGGGGCTGCTACAGGCTGTGTTCCTCCACCTGCTCTGATCCCTGCTGCAGGTAACACCTGCAGAATGAAAGGGCAAGTGCGGACGGAAATGCGGAAACCAGCAGGAAGACTCACATCTCCCCCACAAATCGCATCGCTGGGCTTTGATAATCCAAGATCCACGCCCCTTGCAACACGTCGTCTAATTTCAGTTTGTTATAAGCCATATTCGCAGTTCTGATTTATGAAAACCCAGTAATGCATTATAGGTTGTGGTACAGTGCCCCGCTCCATTTAGGTACATATATCCTCACAAGGACTGGTTGTCTAATGCGAGTATATTGGGTCTACTCTGCCGCTACTCTCCTCTTCACCTCCTAATGACCTCTTACAGCCTTTTGGCACTCCCTCTCTTTTTATTTCACTTGGTACTTTGTATCCCTCCTCAGATTGCTTAATAACCCACATAATTATTCCTACAATGCATCTAATGCACCCTGCGGTGTGTTGGCAACTGCCCAGGGTTGGTTCCTGCCTGCGCCCATTGTTCCCGGGATAGGCTCTGGTCCCCCCCACGACCCCAGTTGGGATTCAGTGGTTTCAGAAAATGGATGGATGGGTGGATGCGTCTAATATTTCACATACTCTTTACATCGACTTTGGGGATTAACACCTCACCTTTATCATCCTAAAATGCCAGATGATTAACATTAATTTCAAGCCAATCACTTTGTTCATGATGTAACATGTAAGCTACTTCTACATTGTGGGATATTGCATTTTAGTTTCCTAATAACCTTGCATTAGCAATTCATTTGTAGTTGCGCCACTTTTTCACTATTCAACTCTCCTGGGAAAATTCGACTGAGATTTCTCATCTGTACGAAGAGACTCTGAAATAAACGGTGACGTGAGCTGAGTGGTGAAGACACAATGATTGTTTGTTAGAGACAGCTGGGGGTTTCTTGGAAGGGAGTAAAGCCGACTTCATTAATAAAAAAATTCAATAGATATGGTTGTATTCAATCATTCAAATTCAACAACAGCCTATACAGAATATATATGTATGTACGTATATATATATACACACACACACACACACACCTACATCAAGTTTCTGAATTGTTCGGCTCTTTATTATATGCCAAGACAGACATATTTTTTAGGTCAAACCTTGGCAATTCGTGCCCCTGCTAAAATTCATTTTGACTCTTCTTAGAGTTGCGAGGCAGACCTCGATTTCCCCCATGCAGTCCCGCTTTTCCCCAGACCAATGAGTGTTTCCACACCATTTTTTCACTACCGTCCACAGAGAAATTTCCCCTGAAGGCTTTGGCAGGAAACGGTGCGGCAGCTGTCAACAAAATTCAATCACATGCACCGCGTGTGTGTGACACAAAAAGATCATCAAAGCTACTGTGGTTACAGTCGTTTGCGGGGTGCTTCACTGTCATTTTTCATAAACCAGCTTCACCACCAGACTAATAGAAGCTGAAGACTGCAATTTAATGAAACCGCACGGGCATTCTCGCTAGTGCTGTCAGCGAAGCGATCGCCACCCTGGGACTTGCCGGGATTTCGTGCCACCCCGCGGATGTGTGACAGGGCAATTGCTAATTACAAGAGTTTGGGATGAAGTCATTGAGCCACGCAGTCTCGCAGCTTGTGCCTCTGCTGGGCGCCGCGCGTCTCTAATAATGCCAAGCAGTGCTGAAGTGGCTCTCACAGGTAACGGCTCCTGCTGGATTGTTCCTTAATCTTGGCACTCGACAAGCTGATAAACTTAGCCTTTTATGTACTCGGCACTAAAACCAGAATCCATTTTTAACCCCCTTATTGTTAGGCTCTACCGCTTGCACTTATTTCAACAAAATTAGTGGTTCTTTGATGTAGGCTAACAGATTTATTGCTTTATTTATATTGTTCTGTATTTGGAAAATATTGAAATATGTGCGAAGAGGCCCTTGGAATCAGCAAGGTTTAGCGCCTCTGCAGGACGGGAGGGTAGGTGCACAATGTTCTTCACGGCCAGCGATACTGCTGTGGTACTGATCAATGTCACAATAATGCATTCTCTTTACAGCCCCTGCACTCAGCCGAACGGTACCCTGGCCAACCTCTCTCAGTGCCAACCTTTTATTCTGTTAGTAATCACTGCCACGGCTCGTTACGACCCCAATCAGTTCGGTTAGTTCGTTTCTCAAAAATCATAGAATAGAATAGAATAGAATAAACCTTTATTATCCCACGAATGAGAAATTTGAATGTTTGAATGAGCATCCCTCACAGCTCTGCTGATGAAACGGGAAATATTTTGAGCAACTATTCAATGGATATAGATTTGGCAGCATAGAAGAAAACAAATAAAGACATATTCACCCCAAAGCTCTCGGGTCTACCCTACTAACATTAACATGTCTCTGAAAAAACATTAGTTTCCCTTTATCTTGCAATACCATAAATTCTCACGGACTTCCAGTTAGTCAATATTATTTTAGCCATTACACGTTGTTAATTGGTTGCTGTTTAAATTTAAGGAATATATTTTCACTCAGAGGAATAACTAAGATATATTCCTAAATCTCAAGCTCATGCCAGGGAAATAAAAACCAATCTCATCTTTAATTAGCTGTAGAACGGACGGATGACACCTATAGTCCATTACAGATAATACTTTGGAATGAATGTGAAAAAAAGAGGGCAAGGATTAGAGCTACTCTGTTATAAATCATTTATTATAACATAATGTATAAATCTAAAAGCTCATAATATGCTGCCATCACAATTCCATGAATTCTAAAAGCATCTATCAGCCTGATACTGTATAAGACCTTTGCCATCAGTGGGGATCCTTAACAAACTAGATTTCAGAGGATTCAGTGTGACATTGACAGTGTAATAAGACAGCAGGACATGAAAAATCTGGATATACAGAAAAGAAATACACAAATTTGCATTTAACTGTTCATTTAAAAAGATTTCTTCCCCCGGCTGGGTTGTCTGTCCTTCTCATATGACTTCACGCTTCACCAACAAGTGTTTAAATACGAAGAAGCCGTCGTCGTTTATTCTGGATCGCTGAGCTTGGCTAATCTGACAGTTACTTGAACGAGAAATGAAACATCTTAATTAGCACGCTGAAGACTTCAGAAGTCAACAGTCAACCTTTCTGCAGGTTGTGCCAGACAGAAATGAGAGTGACTTCGGTAATTATGAGAAAGGGTGTCTGTAGAGACGGGGAAATAAAGCCTGTCGCCTGGCATTAGTTTGTATAATAAGGAGTTTAATAAGGCAGACTCATGTCAGTATTTATGAGTCTTCATTAAGTACCTGAAAGTGGCTGACTAACATCTTCATCAAGGCAGCATTCACTGCAAGAGGCTAACTATTTGTAGGCTACGTAAAATTTATTAGACTGTGATGGAATCTTCAGCTTTCTAAGACATAGGCCTAACTTTAACCTTTCTGATTTTATGCTTCCCCCTTGCAGTTAAAACTCAACTCAGTCTATATTTTAGACAGACAGATAGAGAGATAGATCCCAAGCGGAAAATTCTATCTTCTTCAAATCAATATTGGTGATAGCGGGATGTGATAAAGGAGAACAATGACCTATTTTTTCGAAGATGTTCTCTTCCCTGGGAAAAGTGTTTCTCGGCTGACACTATTGAGAGAAGCCCCAAGGATAAGCAGTTTCTCAGCTTTGCCCTGGTGTTCGATGCCAAAACTTACTTTCTGGAATTTAATTATCACACCAAGGACAGTAGGAGCACAGCTTATAAGCTAACGGAACAATTCACGGCATCACTCAGTTTGAAATGTTAAACGTTTCTAGTCAAATTTCAAACAGAATAGTTAGCCTGCTATGCCCGATACTATTCGGTTTGATTAAAGAGCAAGATCTTTGTCAGTAACCTAAATTGTTTAGTTAGTATGCTCTGCCGACCCCTGAATATACTCTGCCCGAGGCTGCTGTTATTAATTAATTGTCACCCAAGGTAATGAGCTTTGAAATGAGAAATTCCTCCACAAGCCATGATGAGCTGTGAAATAAGGCATTATAATGAAGAACGGACTTTCATTAATATCTGTGGAATAAACTAGATGTGGGTGGGAACACAACGTGTTTTTTACTTTCATGTTGAACAAATTTATTCTTTTGAACTTAAACTCAATTTATTTTCTATAATGGTGTGATTCATCATTGTCCGAAAGTCCCCGGTTTCTTCTGAGAATGCCAAGATGCAAAAAATAAATGTAAAAAATGTATGGATGAAAAAGAATGCAAATACTGGGTGGATTATCGCGCCCAAGCTTGCTTTCGTTCATGTATGTCACGATAAACCTTGTGTTTTTGACCTGAGGAGTAGCTGTGCTCCTGCCATTCTCAGACAAGATTAATCGAGAGGGAAAAGGTTCTTAATCAACGTCTGACCGCACTTTCTTGATTAGACTGGAATACTGTAATGTAAAATATATAAACACAGGTTGTTTGAACAATAATTATAATTCATAATTATAAATAATTATAAATTCTTGTTTTAGGTAGTTTGTAAATATGGAATTTTCTGTCAGTTCCCTTGAACAGTGGCCTGTACTACGAAGCGGGGTTACTGGCTTATCAGGGTAACTTGTCGGATTTAAAGTAGTCTGGGCAAAATGTAAGTGAACGAATATGAAATCCATTTAAACTGTGGTGCCTTAAATCCGACAAGTTACCCTGATAAGCCAGTAACCCCGCTTCGTAGTACAGGCCACTGGAATTAAAAAGTTTGTTTCTTGCAAACAGCTGTATATGAGGGTTTTTAACCACTAACAGGCAGGAAAACAGGAGTTCATCTGAGTCTGAAGAAAACCTCTGCTATAAAAGAACCAGGGGTGCCATAAAGGGGGGTGGGGGAACAGTTAGGATGATTCCAAGGGCCCCTGTCAGTCAGGGGCCCTAAAATACTTGGAACATTATTGGATTGGTCTGGGTTGGGGGCTCAATATGATATGCTTTCATGGGGCCCAAAATCTATAACAGCACCTCAGAAAAGGACACAGTGCATATTTGGTAATTATGTGTACCTTTCTATGTGTCATTTTAAACAGCCAGAGAAGCAGAACTTCTCTCACTCCTGTTTCCAGAACGTTATTTTTCAATTTGTCACAGACTGTGTTTTAGCTCACGACTAAAGAGCAATGTCAGTAATCCGAGAAGCAAACAGCTTCCTCCAGTTCACACAGGGGCCAGTGTGGAAATCAGTTATCATTCCAGGGACCGTGACTGTGGGACTTAAAGCTTCACTGCCAGTGACATAACACAATCAGCGGTCATGCTAATGAGACAACTGACACCAATTACGAAGCTTGATGACTGCGAGGCATATTTGTTGATGCACACCATTTGCATAAGCAAATAGCTTGTGTTAGCCTGGAACGAGGTATCAGGTAGCTCCCTGTTGCCAAGATTAAAACGTGACACTTGTTACTGAAAGAGAAATCCAGAGCGATGTGTCACCTGCCTCTGCCTGGGCACTGGCTAATAAAAACAGAACCAACTGAAACCATTTCAGCTTCTCTCTCAATTGTGTATCAAGCAGACAGTTGGATAGAAATACATACCCATACTGAGAAGAACTGGATACAAATCAAGCACCTCGTTTAATAAGTCAGAAAAATTATTTCCAATGCATATATGCCCAGATGCAGATGGCAAGCAGATCAATCAAATTCCTAAATAATAAATTAGAAGCCTTAAACTTTCAAACTAAGTTATCTAGGTTCAAATAGGTTTTCTCTCTGTTACTGTATGATGAAAGCTGGCACGTGAGGTAAGACCATAAGAAGGACTCAAGAGTTCCTTAGTTACTCATAATCATAATCAGAAAGTATCTCCTGGCAGAATCGAATGCACATGTGAATTCTAATTTGTGCATGTTTATAACAGCAGAGGGATTTTTTGTTCCTTTTGACTAAAATAGCAATGGTCTCTGGATAAACAGAGCTATAAGATTCAGAATGGAAAAAAACAATGTCAACAAAATGTAACTTCCTGCCTGGCATGTCCACCTGACCCTCCTGTCTCTTCCATAACATGGCCCTGATGAGTCATGCCCATTGCTTGTTGCCCCTCGGTAGTCTGTCTATTTAAGTACCTGATTGTCTTGTCAGCCCCAGTCCAGTCATTGAAGTCAGTCCTCTTGCTGTCTCTGCCCTTCCTGATCCTCGTCTTCCTTTTTTGATCCCTTGTGATCCTTATTTCCCTTTGCTGTTCAATAAAACCCCCTTTTGTTCTCTTAAACGCCTGCTCACGAGTCCTTCATCCCGCAAGTCACGACACAAAAAAAGTAATGTATAACAAGAAGTGTACTGAGTGCAGTCTTACCTTAAGGTATTAAGATAACTGTTTGGACTTGAACTTTTCCATGTAAAAACACGTACAGGCTGATAAATGTTTAATGACAGAGTCCTGTGATACTGTATTCCCAAATATCCCACATATTTGAAGTGTGGATCTCTGATGTATAGACCTACATTACATTCTGCCTGTTGATTTTATCTTTATTAGGGCTGTCAAAATTAACGGGTTAACGCGGATTAATCCATCAACATGATTAATCTGATTAAACTCTTTAACGCAATTAACCCATCTGCAGCACAGAATGACTCAAAATCCCTGAAATGTCTCTGTCGACGCATTTCGTGCAGTTTTGGTGCGTTCCATTTGCCCTCGGAACTCGTATTCCGATTCGGATTCCGGAGTTTTGAAGCCGGAAGTGACGACATGCGCGCTCCCGTTTCTCTGAGATCTGAGAAATATCTCGGAGCAGCACAGGGGATCCCGAGTTCAGAATCCAAGATGGCTGTGCCCTTTATCAACAGAAGGGAAAGTTGTAGTTTTTATACTGTTTAAACAGTACTTCTCATTTGTGGCTCATTAAATCGGTCGCACACACTATACCGTCCAACTTATCTGTGGACGTGTTGCTATGGA
>JAODKC010000036.1:18374579-18411088 GCA_026777985.1 Mormyrops attenuatus | reverse complement strand
GAACAGCGCAACTGTGCACAAGTCGCTCCAACCTATTACTCCCATAAACTCCATGATAATACTTTTGACCAGAGGAACGTATTTCTTAGCTCTGATCGCTTTTCGCTAGCAAAACCAAGCAGAAGGCGGGATCTGTATGCTTGCAAAACATAGGCAATCCCGTTTACGTCATAAAGGTGCAGAGTGTGTATCTGGGACAAAGTTTATAAGCTGTACGACAGTAAAGCGTTACGTTCGTGGTCCTTTCAGTGTTGTTAATCTTCAGACCTGAATCTGAAGGATCTGGTAAGACAGGCTCTTGCGGTGAAGCAGCAGTAGTTGGGACAGGCGAGGCCGGACTGGAGCTGCTGGCTTAGTGGCAGCACGTGGGACAGGCGCTGGAGGCGAAGCAAACTGCAGCTGGAGTGGCAAATTCCACAGAGATGGTGGTTGGGAAATCCAGCATTATGGACCGGGCAGCTGGGGAGTCACACCACGTGGACTCGGCAATTGGAGACCCTGATGGTGGGATCTCAGGCACAGCGGATCAGATACCGGAGATAAAGCAAGCAATATAGTTAGCAACTATGATTTTTGGAAACGCACCCCATGTTGATTCTTGCCTGTCAGGTTTTGCCAGTCCCAAAGCTAGTTAACCAAACATGCTGGCTTTAGGCATGCAGCCTCTGAGTTTAATTAGTTAGGTATACTAACTTCAGGCAGTCCTTGAGCTGAGGTGACCAAACAGACTGCTGTGCAGCCCCTGAGTTATATTACCCAGATATACTGCTTCTAGGTAGTCCCTGAGCTAGATAGACCAAACATTGTGATATCTTACTAGTTTGTAGCCATCCCAGTCACTGAACCAAGATTAAGATGAACTTACATTGTGATCAGGAATCTTGCATAATTGGTCGAAGGCAGATCCTACACAGTATTACTGCTAGGATGAGAGAAGTTGGTCTGTTGGCCTAGAAGTAATCAAGACAATCCTAAACTAACCAGCTAGAATATTCTAACTCAAGCCCTAAGATACATTTGTTAGATTGAGTAAGTTGGAGTTAGGTGTATTTGATTTTGCCTAAAAAGGGTAAGTAACTTTTCCAGGAGTACTCGAAAGGACCAATACGCGCCCTTCAGCCGCCCAATTGGATTCTGTCATTGGACCAGTGGCCAGCCCCCTACAAGTGATTGGCACCTTAGGGCTGGAAACGATTAAGTGTATTGGGGAAATACAGGATGGCCAGCGACATCTGCTGGCCAAGCAGGAACATAATGGAGCTGACAGGGACACATCCTGACACAAGGTTGCACTACATGACACTTTTCAACTGCAAGGAAAGTAACCCAAAAGTCCTTGATCGCTCTGTTCATGAAATACATGCTACACAACACTGCAAGGTGAAAAAAATCTGACATGCGAATCAGTCATACAAATGTGCACCCTACCCATGTGACACCCCACAGACACTCATAAGAAAAACTACTGCAGACTCCTCAAAAATGGTAATACATATAAACCACTAAATTTGACAATAAATACTGATAGAATAGGCTAAAAGTTACAAACAATATATGCACATTTAATAAATTCTGAATATTGCACTACCTTGCTGCCTATGGTAGTCACTGTTTAATATGGTGGAGGATTGATAACTGTATACCCTAATTATACATTCTAATTGTCATATTGTCTTACATATTATTACTACAGTACAAGCATTAAATTTTTATTTTGCTTATACATATGACTGTTTTTTCAGCCTAAATTTCACTCCTCACAGCAGATGTCTTTGTTTTATAAGTTTAATTTTGAGGAGGTGCCAGGAAAAAGTACAAAAACCAGACACAAGACACATAAAAATTCAACAATACATGTTTCACATTGTCCACAGCCCAAGATTTGCGCTCCTGGCTCCAGTGAAACCGACATTTGGCATTGGAATGAGTGGCCAAAGGTTTGGCTATAGCAGTCTGACCGTGAATTAATATTGACATTAAGCCGACGAACCACAGTGTTGGACTGTGTTTCGTTGGCTAAATATTAATGTAGGAACCAAATTTCCGAAGCGATGCTGTTCCGGGGACCATTAAAATTGCAACCAGGAGCCGGTAACGCCGGAGCATGCGCCGGAGTCCTTCAGGTCGGAAATGACGTATATTATGTTCGGTGTCCCTCGAAACATGTAGTTAGCGTCAACTGCTTGCAGCTAATAACGCCGGTACGGTTACTAATAACTAACATAAGGAACACAGTTCTCATATTTTCTAGTATGTTCATGTTAGGTGGTATATGTGCTAATACGTGTTGAACGTTCTTAGACAAATTGTCTGAAATGAATTTATGAGTTGACTGACTACCTAAACATTCTCATGTAGTAGGCTGATGTTAAAAAACATTGGTACGCTTTTGAATGGACAGCTACCTGGTTAAAATGTAAAGGTTTGTATAGCTGCGGTAGTCCTATGATGCTTGCATTTCGAATTGGTTTATTTGTGTGACAATTTTGGGGTTTATACTTGTAGACAATGTGTGTGCTGGTGTTTGTAGGGAGGAGCGTAGCGGTCAGGGTTCAAGTATCTACCTGCCCGTGGGACGCGGCTTGAACCAACCCCCTTCCTCCTGCACATGGCAGCGTGAACGAAGCGGACCGAGTGGATGCGGTGGGGCATCGTGTGCGCCTCGCCGTGAGCTGCGGGAGCGCGCCCTCCTGCTCCTGCGATGGACTCGTGGACGCCGAACCCGCGTGCCAAGCCCTTCATCCCCCGGCAGCAGCGGAGCCTCTACCTCACATGGAAGTACAAACTGACCAACAAAAGGGCCATTCGGCGGCTCTGCCAGGTAAGCAGAGCCAAGGGTAGCCTCGCATCCCTTTAAAATGCCCCGATCTAGTTTCCTGACCATTGCATTAGTGTGCCTGGTCGCACTCGTATGAGATGGAGTCGCTTTAAAGAGCCTGCCAGCACCTATTCTCTGTTTTTGTCTCTCACCATGTTGCCTCAGCTGTGTGTTTAATTGGCCATGATGCCGGATCTTCCTATATAATTTTGCTTACCTATGGGTGAAACACAACTAAGAAATGTGCAGGAATTTTAGATGCAATTTCAAGTAAAAATTTGTAAAGAGATCTGTAAATATAGCAGTGTGTGTGCACAGTGCTATTCCAGGCATCCTCATGTGTAGTGTGGATATGTGTTGCTATTTTTGACCAGACACTCAATGCTTATTCCATTAAAAGGCTAAGGTTAATGCAGCCTGATTATGGCAAGCATCTCCAGGGATCACTTCAGCCTCGTAGAGTTGGTTTTAACCTCTGTCATGCCAGGCTATGGACAAGTGTGAAGCACTGTTCGGTTACCCAGATAAAGCAGATAATATAAAAAATGCTTAAAAACACTCAGAAAAGAGCATCTTGTCTGGTATTCTGTTGGCAGGCTGGGGCCGTACTCTTCTTACTGGTGACGGTAATCATAAATATCAAACTCATACTGGACACCAGGAGAGTAGCCAATGAGGAAGAGGCTGCACAGGATTACGGTGAGGTCAAAGGTCAAGTATTTGAACAGATGGCAGTACTTACACTGTAAAAAGTACACAAATAGTAAGATCTAAATACTGACTGGGCATCTTAAACCCTGACAGGGTTCTCTTTATAACTGCAATATGAATGAATATTCTTAGGTCCTACTAAATATGTCATTAAGTTTATTAATACATGACTTGGGTATTGTGCTTTTATCTGCAGATGAAACGTTGCCAAACATGGAGACCCCTCGCAGGCCCCAGAATGGTCGTAAGGTTCTGGACATCGAGGTGTACTCCAGCCGCTCAAAGGTCTACGTGGCGGTCGATGGGACCACTGTGAGCATGAGTTTTTTTCTTTTGTGTGTTGTGTTTATTCTTCACTGTCCCTTTTGCTCTCGTATATGTGCTGTGAGGAATCATTTGAACATCTTATGACTCATGAAGACTTCTGTAAATGTCCAAACATAGATCATGCCTTCAGTTAAACTATCTGTTGTGTTTTTTTCAGCCACTGAGCATCTGCACAAAAATATTCATGGTTGTTCACTATTAAAGAGCAGTAAGGGAATATCCTGGGTGTTTTTTATTTAATGTGCCTTCCTTTTTATGTGTTTAGCCTTGTTAACTTGTCAGCCCTGGTTGCTCCAGCTACACCCATAATTAGATATAATGAACTGTGAGGCATAGAATAAAGCCCTAATTTGACGAATAACTTTTTTGGGTTAATGGCTTTTGCTTGCCTCTGTTCTTTCTCTAGGTCCTGGAAGACGAGATGCGAGAGCAAGGGCGGGGAATTCACGTGATCGTCCTCAATCAGGCCACCGTGAGCATGTTTATTTCTGCCCATCTGTTCGCTGAGATTTCTGTGCAGGCTGTTTTTTCCAACTGTATGAATCCTTCTGACTGCAATGGCAAATAAAACCATGTGGCCCTTGTACTGGGCAGTGATAGGCAGAGTGCTTAGCAATGACACTTTCCTTTTTGAGAGTTACAGGGGCAGATTCTACAAAGCACAGAAAATAAATGGTGTTTTAGGTACATAACAGGAAAAGAAAAACTGTGGAGTCCTGGACAAACAAACAGGCAGCATGAACCAGAACTAAATATGTCTGTACAGTAGCCTGGTGCTGATACTGTGGGATGTACGCCATCAGCTAATTATGGGCAAAATCCCACCATCAAGCACCATATATATGCAGTGGTAGCTCGACCCACAAACAGTCCTGTTCACAAACAAATCGGGTTATGAACCAGATGTTCAAAAAAATTTTGTGCCGGTTCGCGAACCGTGTTCCAGGCTGCGAACACACAAACATCCCCCAAAAGGCTCCATTGAAAGCACCCCAAAGAACCACCCGAAACAAGAAGTGTACATTATACCCAAAAACAAAAAAATTGTTGTAGATGTATGTCTTTATTATATCTCTTCAGAGGTCGAATACCTGGAAAAAAAAAGTGGAGAGAGACAGAACGTTCTGTTATAGCGGTACCTTTCAGTGATTGATAAACATGTTTGTGATGGTTTTTAACAGTCACATATCTATACATAAAATTACAGTACTTCATTAATAACGTAAATTAAGTAACTCCTATGTAAGTGTTATATTCTCCATTCACACATAGTAGCAACTGCGTATTATTTGCTTACAGTACAAACAGTTTATCGCCATACAATGGTGATTAAATATACACACACACACACACACACACAGCAGCCATTTTATATATAGTACCAGGTAGGACCTCCGTTGTTTTTTTACACTTCACACATTTCAAGGTTCTTCAAGCCGTGCCATCACGCCTGTCTGATGTTATTTTTGCACTCGTGGCCTTCCTGTTAGCTTTAATGAGTCTGGCCATGCCCTTCTGACATCTGACATTAACAAGGTATTTTTCCCCACAGCCGGTTGCATGTTGTATATCACCCCATCCTCTGCAAGCTTTAGACCCTGTAGTGTGTGAGAAAATCCCAGGAGAGTGGCTGTTTCTGAGGTGCTGGAACCACCATATTTGGCACCAGCAATCACGCCTCATTCTGAAGCACTTAGATCAGACTTCCTGCCCATTCTAGTGGTTAATCAAACAGTAACTGTTCCTTATGATCCTGTATCCATCTTGTATAATGAGTTGTGATTGTATGATTTGCTGTTCTGAGGGGCCAGTAGTTTCAGCAGTTGTATCTATTTAAGTGGCCACTGAGGGAATGTTTTTGCCAGCGAGGAGCAGCTCAGCATGTCTCGTCTCAGTCACCTGACCCTAGATGGCCCCTCCTCCTTCTCTAGGGTCACGTGATGGCCAAGCGAATTTTCGACACGTACTCCCCGCATGAGGATGAGGCTATGATCCTCTTCCTGAACATGGTGACCCGTGGACGAGTGCTCATCTTCACCATCAAGGTCGGGTTGGCCGGACACCATACATTTCTGCTCTGTCTGTCGTAATGATTGGAAGGAATGGAATGGAGGGCTGAGCTAATGTAAGCGTCCAATTGTAAACCACCTACAGAACTTCCTGCAAACCTGATTGGGCCGTCGAGTGGTTTCTCACCTACCTTTACATTTTCTACTTAACCTAAAGAAAATATTCATCACTGTTAGTGATAATTCTGTACCAAGTGGGTATTTTTCTGCATAACTTTATAGCTACTATGCTGTAGTTAATTGGCAAGACCTGATTCTTTGAGAGGTTTAAGGCTGTAAATGCATAATGAACCAGGGGTATTTTTCCCAAAACCACCCATTAGCAACGTACTCAGTTGGAACCGTTCAGTTGCATGGTTATAACTATGTAAGTTGCTAATGTTAGCAACTATGCTTTTGGGAAATGGACCCCAGGTTAGTTTATGGTAGAGGGCAGCTTTCCACAGTTTTACCTGTAACCCTCTTTTTGTAGTAATTAATTAGTATGATGCCGGAATTATTTTAGTAATGTTTCATTCAAACCCCATGACGCGTATGGTTGCAGTGGATCTCGGCCTGTGGAGGGATGTGCTGCGGCACCAGAATTTGGGTAACGCCAGTTGAAGTTTGGTTCGTCCTCTTTTCTTCACAGGATGAAGGCACCTTCCACTTAAAAGATGCAGCTAAGAACCTTCTGAAAGGCTTGGGCAGCCGGGTATCTCTGACCCTCAGCTGGAGGGACATGTGGACCTTGGTGGTGAAGAAAGGAGGTAGAGGACTCCAGAAGACTTATGAGATCTTTAGGGTGTGTTTGTTTTAGCCTTCGTCAAAATCCGCATTCACTTTCCTGCAGGCCAAGTGTATGGGGAGAAGCACTCAAAATCCCCGGCACTGTCAACCTGGGGCGACCCTGTGCTCCTGAAGACAGAGGTTCAGCTGACTCCGTCTGAAGGTAACACGCAGAAGGCGGGGGCTGCGGTTGTCTAGCCTCCCGTCTTGGATGCCCCTTCCCCGGCACTCGCTGACACCGCTGCATTTCCCGCAGAGGCAGAGTGCCATTGGCCCGACACGGAGCTTAACCGGAGACGGAAGGTCTTCTGCAGCAAAGTGGAAGGTTACGGCAGCATCTGCAGCTGCAAAGACCCGGCGCCCATCGAGTTCAGCCCCGACCCCGTAAGATGGCCCTGTGATTCCATGTTGCATGTTCAGATTCCATGGTTTAGGAGTGATTTCGCAATTGGGCCCCTGAGCAAGGCGCTAACCCCCCCCCCCTGTCGCTCAAGGACTGACTGACCCTGTTTTTCTCCCTTTGGATTGAAGTGTCTGATCTGATAAATATTTTCTAAAATATCTGGTCTTATAACAATATCGGAGTCTGAACCTACAGCTGTGGATCCATTAAATTAATTTTTCCCCAATGTCCTCTCCCTCAGCTGCCTACTAATAATGTCTACGACATTCCTGTAGCTGTTATCGCGGGAAACAGGCCGAATTACCTCTACAGGTGAGAGTGCATCATGTGGAAATCACTCATGAACAACTATTTATGGATAAAACTTCATAGAGTAAAACTGTTTCAAATTTACTTGTTTATGGACAGCTATATATTAAAATAGATTTTACTTATTCAACTATAATGTATGTTGTCTAAGCTTGAACTTATTACTCATTATTCTCTAGTATATGTGACATCGATAATAAAGGCTTCTCTGGCTTTGTCTCTTGTTTAGGATGCTTCGATCTCTTCTCTCCTCGCATGGCGTCAACCCACAGATGATAACAGTCTTCATCGACGGTTACTACGAGGTACTGAGACCCCACCCATGGCTGGGGTTTAGTGCGGTTTGTTACGGGAACGCACCTGTCCCGGTGGGTGAATCGTCTGTCTCTTTGTCTGCCAGGAGCCGATGGATGTAGTGGAGCTGTTTGGCCTGAAGGGGGTTCAGCACACTCCCATAAGCATTAAAAATGCCAGGGTGTCACAGGTGAGGGTGAGAATGGACGGGAGGGTTGGTGTTGTGGATGGGAATATAGCTGTCAGATTGTTTGGACAGCATGATCAGGGAAACCCCTCCCACTGGTTAGGGTTACACACTGTGCACATGGGCAGCATTTAAGCCCTGCAGGTTGCTAAGGATAAGTTCAGTAAAAAAAAAATATGTGTGTGTGTGTGTGTGTGTGTGAAGTTATCTAGTGGTGTTGATGGTTTTAAATGTCTGAAGGTTGCTCAGATCCTGTTGGATTAGGGCTTAAGGAATGTCACCTGAAGTGAATCGCATTCGTCCTGCTTTATGTGCCCACTGATCCCGTCACAGCGGGAAACTAACCGGGGTTTCATTCTGTGCTCTGATTACGCAGCATTACAAGGCCAGTTTGACTGCAACCTTCAACCTGCATCCGGTGAGAGTCCCTCACAGTCACCTTTCTGCTCATGGATGCACCCAGGACTGGTTTAAGTTTTCACTGCTGTTTCCTTTCCCCCCCATATGTCTGTAGGAAGCCAACTTTGCAATCGTCTTGGAGGAAGACCTGGATATTTCCATCGATTTCTTCAGGTGGCTCAGCTAAATAAATCTGCGGTGCTCCTGCAAACACTGATACTGCTGTTCTGCTATTCGTTTGAAGTTATATGCAAAAACAGGAATTTCAGTTGTGGAATTTTTTTTCTCCATATTTTTCACATTTTCAATGGGATGAACTCTGAACACCATACTGTCTTCAGGATTCTAAAAATGTTAGATCGAGCAACATGTACAGAGATTTAAGCTGCTTTAATGTGTATTTACATTAACTTTAAATAGTGTTCAGTAGGTAACAGTCTCAAGCTTAGCACCTGGCCGTGACTGAAATGGGCTGTTTCTGCGTGCTACTAGGTTCCTCATTGAGAGGGTCTTAATGTGCAATCTCTTTAGCACTCCTATACATCCCTACAGAACAAGAGGGACGGTTCAGATATCTAGTCAAAGTATAACCAGCTGGGGTCTTGTCCAGTCTGAAATATGTTTTGAGAAGCTGGGTTAGACAAATTCTGAAAATGGCACTGTTATGTTATTCCCAGCTTCCTGAGTCAGACCATCCATTTGCTGAATGAAGATGAAAGCCTGTACTGCATTTCTGCTTGGAATGACCAGGTGAGTGGGATTCAGTCATGCTTTTAGAACTTGCCATTGATAGATATGGGCGAGCCACCTGGGAAGGAGTAGTTATGGTTAGCAGCATCGCTGTCATAAATGGTCATTAACTTGGTTCCGGTGCTGCGCCCTGCAGGGGGTTACACAAGCTTAGCATAAGTTTGAACGTAAAGTCTGGTGTAAAGTGTACCTTAAATCATACGTTGAAACTAGCTACCTTAAACCTAGCTCCGCGTTCTTTGTGGGTTGCGCCACTGCTACTTAAGTTACGTTGTAGTTAGTAGCTACTAAATAAAAAATATTGTCACACAGAATGATCTTTTCTCTGTGGAGAACCAATCAATATCACTGTCTGATATTTCCGGAACATGAATGGATTTCACTGTTCCACATGTTTGTCAAGTTTGGGTTATACGTAGCTGCTGATTTTGTTGTTTCTGTGAGAGCCGCGTAAAACAGCTGTGATGAAATCCGTACAGATCAGCTAGGGTCTGTTATACCACTAGTATGTTTATCAAATTTGCAGTGGCAAAGTTAGACAGACATTCATGGTAGGTGCTTGACAGTCGTTCTGCTACATGTGATACTTGAGCTCAAGGAATACAAACAGGGTTCGTGCCAGATAAACGTGTGTTTAGCTTTCCAGTCAATTAACATTAGCTGACTAGACTAGGGTTGATATATCAAGCTGGCGACCCTGTTTTATTCTAAACATTTTTTGTTTTAGCATGATGGCTCTTACACCTAATGTTAAGGTTGTGTAATTGTTCACATTACAACTTAGTGCCGCGTTGAAACTCTTTGCGTGGTGCAACAGCTTATTTTCTAGTAGTGCATAAACTCGAAAGTAGGGACAGTTTACATTCATCGTAGGCTAAGATTGAATTTACGCTCAGCTGGTGCATCCCACTGCTGGATGGTAAAGTGGTCACATGGGTGGTGTCCTGGGGAATGCTGGGATATGCAGTTTAATTCAGACTGTGCTCATCTCAGGGCTATGAGCACACAGCGGAGGACCCCTCCCTGCTATACCGTGTGGAGAGCATGCCTGGCCTGGGCTGGGTGCTAAAGAAGAGCCTGTACAAGGATGAGCTGGAGCCCAAGTGGCCTACACCGGAGAAGGTACTGCGAAATCTGTTTGTTTCCACTAGAGGGCGACGTTTAACAAACCAGGCTAGCTGTCTTGCACTAACCTAGGAATGTCAAAGGTAAAATCAGAGCATAAAATCAGAGCATAAATGGTGTAAACGCTGGTTATTAAATGAATATTGTACAAGTTTAAATAGTCTACATTTCCTTGTGTTAATGCTCAGTTTTAAAGGGCATTGTTTGGAACCCAGTATGCTTTGCAGTTTCTCTTAAGATCAAGCTGTTGCACACTAATGATAATCTAATGCTCGTGTCTGTTAACAGCTGCACGTGACAAGCCTTTAAATAATAACAGAGCTAAAATAAGGCAGTGGGTTGACTTGTCACAGTTCCATTATAATTTATTTGCTTTGTGTTCCATTCCTATACAGGACGGCTCTAATTGGTTTTCAGGTTAATTATTGACCTTTGGGTTCGCTGGTGTGGGTAAATTAAATGAAGTAACTCAGCTTTATTGTATCCATAGAATCATAGAAGCCCAAATCTGTTATCGTCTCAAATAAACTTCTGGCCAAAAAAAGCTTCGCCTGGATTTATGGCTAATATCAGCAGGTCCCGCTTTTGGTCGGTACCAGCTCACTGGTTTTAAAAGCACGCTTTCGATTTCTGTCTTGGGTTCCGTTGTCCCTTGTGTATGGTCCGGATCATTCGCTTGTTCCATATGCACCTGTAATGTTGGGCTGATTGTGTATGCACGGGCTGCCTGAGTGTACGCTTGCACATCTGCGCCCTCTAGCTGTGGGACTGGGACATGTGGATGCGGATGCCAGAGCAGCGGCGGGGCCGTGAGTGCATCATTCCAGATGTGTCCCGCTCCTATCACTTCGGGATCATCGGTCTCAACATGAATGGGTACTTCCATGTAAGTGTCACCTGTACGATCGGGCCAAGGGCATAGGAGACGCTTTAATATTTAGGGGGGGAGATGGAGACGAGCCCTTTCCGTGACCATCCTTTTGAGTTGGTTTACCCTGTGTTTTTCATGTCGGGCAAGCTTGGTGCTGAACCTTCTGACGGAGATGCTGAACAGCTGTTTTTATAAAGCAGCGAATCGTTCATTCGCAGGGTTTAGAGAAAATAATTTGGCAAGGGAAAATTCTGTATTTTTGCGTTTGAGTGAAGACATACATCTTAAATGTTATGTCTTTTAACTGTGGCTGTATTTTATACTTTGCTATTGTGTGTTTTCAGGAAGTCTATTTTAAGAAGCACAAGTTCAACACAGTCCCAAATGTTCAGCTCAAGAATGTCAACAGGTAAGTTTGACCTCTTGCTGATCCCTCAGTGCCCTATGGCAGTGTTTCCCAAATTGGTCCTCAGGAGCCATATACAGTCCACGTTTTTGCTCCCCTGGAAACTGGGAGGGAGCAAAAATGTGCACTGTCTGAGGGTCCCCATGGCCAGGTTTGAAATCGCTGCCATAAATGGGGTTCACATGTTTCTCTGCAGCTTGAAGATGGAAGCATATGAGATGGAGATACAGAAGTTGCTGGGGTGAGTAGTTCCTCCTTCTCTGCCTCCTTGAGTGTCTTCCACGTCTTGAGGAGCTACAGTGGATCCCAACCCCGGGCTTCTCTCCACAGGGAGGCACTGCTTCTCGACCACAGCAAGAACCCCTGCGAGGACTCGTTCATCCCAGACACGGAGGGGAAGACCTACGTCATGTATATCAAGATGGAGCAGGAGGCGGATACGGCCACTTGGACTGAGCTGGCAAAGGTAGGGCACCCCTGGTGAATACTCAACCACACCGCTTTACACTGGATCATGCACACGTATCAATAAAATGTATACATTTCACTACTCTTGCTTCCAAATCCAAATAACAAGGGTGACTGGACAAACTGGAAAGGATATACAGTCAGTCCCTGGGTTAAGAACATCCGATTACGCACAACTTATACATAGAAATGAACTGAAATGAACTGTAAAGCCTGTTACATTAAAAATTCGGGTTAAATACAACGGCTCGTAATAATGAACGCATGCACTGCTTTGTAACACTCGTGAAAACATTGTGCAGCTTCAGCGGTTCATCCCGAGGTACAGTACAGTACTGTATGTAGATACTATTATTAATATTTTTTCATATAATTATTATGCACTATTATTTTTTTCTAACTTGCCTACAAATTCAACGAAGACAGACTTAGGGAACGAATCTCCTTCGTAACCTGGAGACTGCCTGTACAGGGAATTAACGTGTGTTGGGCATTTTTAAATTATTACCTCAATTAGTCGACATAACTTAACAATTTCGGATGTGCAGTTCTACATTTGAAATGCCGGCACATAGGACCTTTTATTGAGACCGTAATAAGCAGTACTGCCATCACTAAGCACGTGTCCGTCCAAGAGATTTTATGTGCAAAAACACTTTAATGCTAAGGGAAATATTGTTTAACCCTAAGATTTTCTAACTGTAAATACAAACTTTTTTCATTTTAGCGTACACTTAGCATAATTTTAGCAAAAAGAAGCGAAGATTAATTGCGATATGAGATCGAGTTGGAACTGGCGGTGGCCGCCAATAAAAGTTCCTGTGTGCCGGCACGGTATTTCGGATGTAGAACTGGACATCCCATAATATTTAAGCCAGAGGTTTGGTGTAAAGTGCTGCGCTGCTTTATCCTCCTAAAATGTAATTATTCTGTTTTGGTGCTGTTTTCCTTGGATGATAAACACATAGTGTTTTGACTAGTTGAGTAATTAAATAATTTAAAAAAATGACCAATGCACATTAATTCCCTGTACAGATAGTCTCCAGGTTATGAACGAGATCCATTCTTTAAGTCTGTCTAAGTTAAAAGTTGGAAAAATAATACAGTGCATAATGTACAGTAATAATAGTAACTACACACAGTACAATACCAATCAAAAGTCTGGACACAGCTACCCATAGAAATATTTGTATTATATTCTTCATTTTAGAATAAAGACTTAAAAACTGTAAAATAATATCCATGGGATTAGGCACTGACCAAAAAAGTAACCAAAAATTTCTGGTGTGGGCAGCTCTGCGGGTTGGGCCTCAGAAGGTTGCCAGTTCAAATCCCCAGGTTGGCAAAGTGATCCCACCATTGGGCCCTTGAGCGAGGCCCTTAACCACAATTGCTCCAGGGACTGGCTGACCCTGCTGTCTCCTCTACGCCAGTTTCATGAGCTGGCTTCATGGAATGCTTTTCCAGCAGTCCTGAAGAACAGAAATTGGCCTTCCCCAAACTATTCCCACAAAGTTGGAAGCATAGACTTGTCCACAATGTCTTGTGTGCTGAAGCATTAAGTGTTTCCTTCACTGAAATTAGGTGGCCTAGCCCAGCCCCTGAAAAAAACAACCCCATACCCCATCATCCCTCCTCCATCAAACTTTACAGTTGGCACAATGCAGTCAGGCAGGTAACGTTCTCCTGGCAACCGCCAAACGCAGACTCGTCCATCAGACTGCCAGACAGAGAAGCATGATTTGTCACTCCACAGAACACGTTGCCCCAGCTCCAGAGTCCAGTGGTGGCGTGCTTTACACCACTCCAGCTGACACTTGGCATTGTGCTTGATGTGAGGTTTGCATGGAGCTGTTCAGCCATTGAAGCCCATTCCATGAAGCCCACATTATTTTACTCTACTGGGGGTTGAGAGGGAGCAAAAATGTAGACTGTCTGGCAGGGAGCTGGGAGGGAGCAAAAACATATACTAACTGTGGGTCCCCGAGGACCGGATTGAGAAACGCTGCTCTAGAAGGAAATTCCCAGGTCTCATTGTTCTTGTTAAGTAAATGTGACTGGATGGTTTTGGTAAAGAGGGCAGGGGAAGCTCACAGGCGACGTGATCTGTGGTTTACCGTTAGTGTTTTGCTTATGGCCTACTTCACCCTTCACTTTTCTGCATGCTGTTATGGTTCACATGCAGAGTGAGGGATGTAAATTTTGTCATCTGATGTCTGATGGACTATGCGCATGCAGCCAATATTTTATTGCAGTAGGTGGCAGCACTGACTTTCACAGATCAGGTAAACAAAGAAAGAGTAAAAGAACATTTGTTGTAGTTATGGCTGAATTTGTCACCAGTATTTCTAAATACTGCAGTATGCTGTAATACTGCCAAAGCCGAGTAACAACTTTATATCATTGGAGAAGTTAACCTTTTTCACTACACTGCTGGTATTTGTGTTTAGTGCGAGCCCCATCCATGTGTCTGGCCCACAGTGTCTGCATGTGTGGGACCTGGACGTGCGCGGGAACCACAGAGGACTGTGGCGTCTCTTCAGGAAGAAGAATCACGTCCTTGTCGTCGCCGTGCCAGTATCTCCGTACTCGTGAGTGGTCGTCACCTGCCACCCTCTCGCCTGTCCCAATCCACGGAAAAATGTGGGTCATTCTCTGATGAGAAATCTCAATTTCTTTATGCTTTTTTAAGACTCCACCCCTTTTCCCACCAGAGTGAAGAAACCACCCCAGATAACCCCAATCCACCTGGAGCCAGCGCCCAAGGAGGACGGCGCCCCTGTGGAGCAGACGTAACGGTGGGGTAACGCGGTCGCTTTGAACATTGACCGCTCTCTCTGGCGGTTTGACCACCAACCTGGGCCCCCGCGGGGCCCGGAGGGTGAGTTTGCCGCAGGACTCTGGAAGGGGTCGTGGTGGGAAAGTGGGGTTACACCCCCATCACCTTGTGCTTCTCTTTATTTAATGTGAAGGTGGTGCTAATGACCCACAACGCTAATGCTAATCTGCTACAGGGTGGGAGGAGGCTGCCTGGCTCTTAACACCCTCCCAAACACTGCCTTAATCTCAGGCCTGGCTGTCACACTCCCTCCAAGACTGAACACTGGCGGGGGCACAGGGTTCGACTCGAAGCATTTGCTTAGCATTGACTGACATCTGAAGTGCAGCCATGGCGATCTGCCCCAGTGGCTCCAACCACTGGGGGGGGGGGGTAAATGCCCTATATGGCTGTCAGTGACTTCATGCCACTTAAAAACACACCACTTTCAAACTACTGAATGCTCTGTCCGTTTTGTACATACAATCATTTTAAATTATGTCTATTTATTTGACCTGTTTCAACAGATGAGTTGTTTTTGGTTGGTCAGCAGTTTCACAAACAATGTATCTGCATCTAAATCCCATTTGAATTTGTATTGTTTTTGTAGTCATTTTCAGCCTTGATAGTACTGTAATTTTAATTTATTTCATATATAAGGGGCTTTGGGTTAAGGACAATAGCTTTTACTAACACTTGAACACTACGTGTACTATGACCTGTGAAACAACCACTTTGTTTTTATGTTTAGTTTTTTTTTTTTTTTATTTTTAAATATCAGTTCAAAGGTCCTTCCTATCTGGAGTTTTCTCGAAGCGGTTAATATGCCAGATTCTCGAACATTTCAAACTGATTTTAAAAGCAGATCTTACAAGCTGTTTCATGCTTGAGTACCAGAGGAATTACTAATATACCATCGTGTGAGAAATCTGCCATTTCAAAAAGGAAGGAAGGCTTTTACTACTGTGATACCGTGGTTGTCATACAACGGTCTGATAACGATCGGAAAACAAAGGGAAAGATGTAACGGTACTCAGCAGTTCTCGCACCTCCTGAACAGCGCGCCCACCTGTATTACCGGCTGAACATGTGACTGAACTCCTGTCTCGGTTTGGTGACTGTCATAAGATATGACGTTACCCATCCTGCACCGTCACACATCTGTGACATTTTCTTTATAGCGCCATGACATTTCAGAGTTACGTGGTTTAACATTTTAACCCGTTATACTTGTATATCACGTTTTTTGTTTTTTTTTTCTCTTCCTTATACACAATAAAATTAGTTTTGTATTCTGTGCTTCCCAGTGTCATTAGTATTCATTGCCTCAGCAAACATTGTTTATGCGGCAGTTTCCCTGCATGTTGGTGTCATTGACCTATTCTACCGTACTTCCTCTACCATTGCAGGTTTGTCACACTGAAAGGTTTCAGATTTATATATGAGACAAAGGGAACATAAGTAAACAGAACTGTAATTTCTTTTAAGGAACAAAATTACAGCCATATCACCTATGTAAAAAAAAACTGCCCCCACCCCCCTGAAAAAGTCGCACTGCCCTTAACAGTAATACCTACAAACATGGACGTTCTATGATTTGATTTCGGTCTCTTGCTGTGGAAGTATATCATTCCAGAGCTGCTTTATATCAGACATCAGTAGGTCCTGGTACTGCGTCATAACTAGGCCGCTCCAAAATTTTTCTTTCCCCCAGTCAGTCAGATGTAAGCTTGCTTTTTTGTTTTGGATCATTATCTTGCTGCTATACTATTGACCCTGTTACTCTTCAGCTTCAGCTCAGAGACCGATGACTGGATGTCTACCGTACGAGCAATGGCACACTGACCTGGTTCTGAGGCAGCAAAGCTGCCCCACCCGCCCCTGGTGTTTTATTACGTCTTTGTTGTGCTCCAGGCGTAATGGAAACTATCATCTAAAAAGTTCCACTTTTAACCAAAATGTTTGGCTTTCATCTAGGTGCTTTTTGTCCCAAATGTAAGGTGAGTATTGGAAGATTCTCTTGGTGAGTAGTGGCTGGCTACTGTGCCATCAACCCCATATTTGCCCAATGTCTCATTGGGGAGTCTTCAACGCTGACCCCAGCCAAGGCTACAGACACCTGTAGTTCTTGGATGTACGTCTGGAACCTTTGTGGATTCCTGGATGCAATGTCGTCACTGAAATTTTGGCATGACGGCAACTCCTGGGAAGGTCCACCGCTGTGTTTGGAGATAATGGCTTTTCCTGTGTATCCCAGAGACTTCCAAATGGCATTTAACCCAGATTAATAAATCCCAACAGCTGAGTAATAGCCCTAGAGTAAGCTTCTGTGTGAGCAAGGCTTCGATTCAACATGGTTGACTGCATTAAAGTCTGGCTCTGTTCTATGAGCTGAATCTAATTATCAATTAAATATGGTTAATTGGTTCACTGAATAAGACCTCAATTACTTTCTTTTTTTTTTTCTTCACACACGGGTGATGTGGGTGTTGGAAAACTTTGTTCTTTAAATGAATTTGAATGTGTTTACAATAGATGTAATACCCCAGCAATCATGTCTTTGTCAGTTGGGGATGTTTGGCACCGAATAGCACAGAGCAGGAAATGCCTTCTGTACAGAAGGACTTGAAATTTAATATCAATTCCATGTATACATCTAATATAGTATCCATATAAATGCATTGTGTTAGTGCCAACAGTCAGGCTTGTTAAAATGATGATGGGAAAGACGATGTGCAAATCTGTGACCCGGCCAATCTCCCACATTGGGCTGCCCGTAAGAGATGGGAAAGAGGATGTGCAAATCTGTGACCCGGCCAATCTCCTGCATCGGGCTGCCCGTAAGAGATGGGAAAGAGGATGTGCAAATCTGTGACCCGGCACATCTCCTGCATCGGGCTGCCCGTAAGGGATGGGAAAGAGGATGTGCAAATCTGTGACCCGGCCCATCTCCCGCATTGGGCTGCTCGTAAGAGATGGGAAAGAAGATGTGCAAATCTGTGACTCGGCCCATGTCCCACATTGGGCTGCCCGTAAGACATGGGAAAGAGGATGTGCAAATATGCAACCCGGCACATCTCCCGCATTGGGCTGCCCGCAAGAGATGGGAAAGAGGATGTGCAAATCTGCGACCCTGCACATCTCCCACATTGGGCTGCTTGTAAGGGATGGGAAAGAGGATGTCAGCCTGGTGTTTATGCCCTGTCTGAGATTATTTCACTGTGCCAAGCAGGTATAGCAGTTCAGCGTGCCTCTGGAAGAACTGGAATGTCTGGGAGGCTGATTACTGTGCTAATGAAGGGGCTAGTCTGGATATTTGCAGTGCTTTTGCAGTGAATTTGCTCAATAGCTTGCCTTAGCAGACTGCAGTGGCTGGCATGACATGGCTATATATTGATAAAGAAAGTGCATTTATATGAAATGTATTTGAAATGTGATGTATGAAAATGGCCCTGGCCATCAGATTCTGCTTCTGAAGGTCGCTCTCTCTGAAGGGTTTGCTTAGCTCTCATATGACTCCTTCAGTTTTGTTGAAAGTCCTGTTTCTTCTACTGCATTTGGTCAGCATTTTTAAAAATGCTGTACACTTCCAATCAAAAGTTTTTCAACACTTGTTTTTTTTTGTGTTTTATTATAGCTTAATCATTATGTTAAAGCATTATCAGTGCCAAAAATAAACACAAAAATAAACAAAAATAAAAAGTTGCAAAATAGCAAATAATGGAAAATATTACATGAGAAACACAGCCTATGTAATAAAAAAATACGCTAAATGTTTGGCTCATAAAAATAGCCACTTACCTACTTTTTATACTGACTACAGCTCAATAAACTAGGCATTTAAGTAATTAGAGTCAAAGTTCACCCCAACACTGCTGAGAAGAGTCCACAAATATTGGCCCTTGTTGACCATGTGACCTTGACCCTTTTCATCCTAAATCATCTTAATCAGATTAATTAAAGTCAGCTGACTCACCACTGTCAAATACATCTCACAGGGAATTTTCAAATGAGCACATTGCTTGTTGTTTAACTACAAATGCTAAAATATTAAAGGGTATTCAGAAACTTTAATTAGCAGTGTAGATGGTTTGGGGCAAGAAAGGGTTACTCCATGATATTCATCAAATCATTTCACACCGTTGAGCAGTAAATGAAAATGGTCTCGTTAGGAATGAACTCAGTGGCTTCAGGGGCATTTAATTAGGGTATTTTTAATGTAGAGCTTTTTACAGACCCAAGCTCTGGTAACAATGGAACAAGTATTAATTCAACCAATCAAAAAACCAAAATTAATTTTGAACGTTAGCAGACAGACGAAGGGTTTGACTTTTCGTTAGCACTGTTTCAGGATTTAAAATGCTTTTTAAAAACCTTATTAACAGAAAGCACACTCAGCTATTGGAATAATACCTATGATCTCTGTTACAGAATAATCAGGGATTACGACCGCTGTCGCGGCAATCCAACAAGAGCTGATGTTCTGTTATGCAGAAGGCAGAAATGCACTAACTACTGTACAGAATCTAGTTTTGCATACCAAGCAACTCCCGCCAATTAAATTACATTTTATATCTTATCCCCATGCAGAGGTGATGATAATACAGAAGACCCTTGGCAAACAAATCTGTGCAGAATAGCCTGCATTATGCGTAGAGTCCCCAGGTCCCTTTAAGTAGCTTAATTACAAATTCTTATGTTAGGCCTAGGAATTGGTGCCTTACAGGTAACACAGGTAGAAAGGCACTTTGGGTTGATGTCACCCTATTACAGCATGTTAAGTTTCCTGTGAAAACTCATTTTATGGGCTTTGCAGAGGCTGGGAGATGATAAATTAGAGTCGGACAGTGGACAGAATTTTAATGCATAATTGGGATTCACACTTGGCCTTATAAACTGTCAGCTACAGCATGTAACGGTCTTATAAAAGTCAACAGTATCACAGCATGCCTGCACACTGTCCAAGGTTACCTCTTTCAGTACAAACAGTGTCTCTGATTTAGACATCATCGAATGCATATAGTGCTTATTAATTAATACATATAAAAAGAACAAACAACCAGCTTTCCCCAGTTAAGCATGAAGCTGGATATGCTGTTACACAGCTCTTAAAGTGATGAATGCTTGTTTATAAATGAAAGCCTTTATTGTAACTTGGAGTCAGAAAGGTTTTTACTGTCACACATGAATAGTCCAGGCAATTTGTTCGAAAACCATGCAACTTTCCAGGTGTGAAGAAGACCATTCTTCAGTGGATGAAGCCTTTGTCAATTTTACAGTATAAGTACATGGATGCAGTCATAGCGGTCAGCTGGAGTAGGGGAATAACAGGTTCGGTAAGTATAGGGCTGCACAAAGCGTAACCATGAACTAGCACTGGAATTTTTAGTACTATCCAACTAAGCATGAAAGACACACAATTTATTTGTGGTGGAACGGGTCCAGCTAGAATTTTTTTTTTTTTTTCCCAATTGGGTGTGATCATCACCTGCATTTAGATAATAAACTTAAAAGCAGCAAAGATGGTCTGGTGACCTCTCGTATGACAATAGTAACGGCCAATCTTTTGCAGGCGTTTTCTGAATATGCGTGACGGTGGCGTTTACCTCAATGGCAAATATACCAACTGCCACTCCCCCGACGATGCCGACGTTTGCCCTCAAGACTGATAGTAGGTTTTCGAAACACCCCTGGATAAAGGAAGAAAAAAAAATTAAGAGGTAATGGAGGTGAGAGATGGACATGTAACCTACAGTCTATCCTGTTGCGAATCTGAAGAGCTTTGGTGCCCAAATGGGTGAAGCACAGATTTTATGATACGCGGGTTAATTTCAATCAGAGGTATACATATATAAAGTGGTACCTCGGCTCACGAACTTAATTCGTTCGAGGACTCAGTTCGCGACCTGAAAAGTTCACGACCTGAATCAATTTTTCCAATTTAAATTAAAGTCAATACAAATAATTTGTTCAAATAATACGTTCACGGAAGGCAGACCAATACACAACTGAGCATACGCTTGTTGGCAGGCTGGTCGCTCGAAAGACAAACATCCCCCACAAAAAAACTAAACAACTGACATTAAAAGAATGAGTAACAGTTAAAAACAATACAGTAATTTCAAAAATGTGATTTTTTTTATTATACTGTTCATTATTTTCATATCCCTAAAATTTTTATGTACATTTCGTGATGCCACGCGTTGTATGGCGATGAACTTCTTTGTTTGTACTGTAAACAAATAATACGCAGTTGCCACTATGTGGGAATGGAGAATATAACACTTAAATAGGAGTTACTTAATAATTTATGTTATTAATGAAGTACTGTAATTTTATGTATAGATATGTGACTGTTAAAACTGTTAAAACCATCACAAAATGTTTATCAATCACTGAAAGGTACCGCTATAACAGAACGTTCTGTCCCTCTCTATTTTTTCCTTTTTGTGATATTCGACCTTTAAAGAGATATAATAAAGACATCTACAACAATTTTTTTATACATTCCACAACCGTTCTTGGGTATAATGTACACTTCTTCGTGTTTCGGGTGGTTCTTTGGGGTGCTTTCAATGGACCCTTTTGGGGGATGTTTGTGTGTTTGCAGGCTGTTTTCGAACATCTGGTTCGTAACCCGATTTGTTCGTGAACAGGACTGTTCATGGGTCGAGGTACCACTGTATATAAATGCAAATGATACCGTCTACATGTAGATGATCAGCATTGCTTCTATTGCCCCTGCTGGAGGATGTCATTGCACTGAGGATATAAGCGGCGTGAAACTCTCACCATGACTCCGCTCGCCTCAGCGTTCGCCAGATTGCACTGGACACTAGCTGACGTGCAGCAAGTGGGCGGGTAGCTGCCGCCATGCTGCACGTAGTAGCTGGAGTTGGTGAAATCGGTGTAATTGGTAACACCACAGCAGCTCAGCTTAAACATACACAGGGGAATCAGAATAAATGAATTGCTTAAGCAGTTTCTAGAGAGATGTGGTAAAGAAAACAAATAGTAAAACATCTAAATGAAATAATCTATGTTGGCCTAATATAACCGATCTGTCACATGCCTCTGTATCTTTAAATTAAATCCACCCCCAAATTGCTTTCTCTTGTTATAATTACATCTAGACAGTGTGAATGCGGTAAGCTTTTAATGCCATCTGGGTTTCTGCGGGTCCCGACCCACCTCCGTCATGGTCGCGTTCCATATCTGCGTGAGGTCCGGGTCAGTGCCGTACTGTGTTTTTAGCGCCGGGGCCGCCCAGTCTATCAGGATGCTCCTGGCCTGAGGACGGCACCAGAGGGGTGGGTGTCAACATGTGAAGAACCCGCCCAGGAGGCCCGACCCGACCCGGCCCTAGGAGGACGCTTTGCACATGGTGTCATCTGCGGTGTCATCACATACGTTACGCAGATCCGTAATCAAGACTGCTCTTGGGAACGCACATAATCTTTTGCAATCATCTATGAATGAGTGAATAGATTATTTTCAGTCAGAAGTGAACAAAGCATCTGGGAATTAAATACCCGTGCAGAAGCACATGTGCAGTCCATTTTATGTCAATAATGTGTAAAAATTTAGTTTGTCTGCAGTGTTATTTTATAAAAAACAAACAGGTGATGAGGTTTCATTCCCATCCCCAGCTGGTTTCCTCCCATTGTGCAAAAACAAGTGGGCTGCCATTTTAAATCTGGTGAAGCTGGAAATATATTGTATTATTTGCAAGTTAAAAGAAGTATCTTTCCATTTCACATCCGTGGTCTGTGTACAGGTATGCATTTATGTGTCAGTCACTGTATAGGCAGCCGCACACTCCGTGTCTTTGATTAATTCGCCCGTATGAATCACTGATACATAACGGCTATTTTTATAGCAAGCCAGCGGGAGACGGCCTGCAATTAAACATCCTCCCAAGAAGGAGGGGAGGCAGCGCGGATCACAAGACTTATTAAGTGCTGTTTAATTTATCACTGTCAGGACCTGCCGTTTCTTTGTGTTCACCTACACGGAAGGACAGAAAGGAGAGATCTGAGCAAAACTCAGCAGCAAAATCCCAAACCAAACATTCCACACCTCTCTCACTCATATACAGTCTATAGTGCTTAGGAACTGGTAAACAGGTTGCTGGTTCTGATCCCAAGAGGGTCCCTGAATAATCCAAGATTAATGCCTTCCACAGAACACATAGATGTGTATGTGTGTGTGTGTGTGTGTGTGCGCGGGTGTGGGGGGGGGATTTGGTGTGCATTGCAGGTGCATGTTTCATGTTCTGTGATAATCCTACAGAAAACAACAGCCAAGACAGTCAGATGAATGGGAGATGGCTGGCTGGGTAGGTGTAGATATTAAACAAAAATGTGAGTAAACAATGCAAACAAAAAAATCCATTAAATATCTATGGCTACTTTATCTTCTAGTAAAAAAGAGCATTCCTGTTTATCTGTCTATATTCTGGTTCTTAGCTGGAGCAGGCCATTGGAGATGAATGACCTTTAGATTCACGCAGGCGTGCGGTTTCGCTCAGCCAACCGAGGAAGCGAGGGCTGCTTGCAAAATTATTTGCGCAGAATTAATGATAAACGTTTGGACGGGTCCTCGGAGGACAGTCGCGGTAATCAGCGCTCACCGTTTGAAGGGAGTGGCCGCCGTCCCGGGGGGTTTAAGCTGAGCGGATTCATACCGGATATGTAGCCTTTTTCTGGATGGATTATGCGCATTAAAATGCAACCTCTGTTCTCAAATCCATCTTCTGATCACATTAGCTTCTTTCTACGCTTCCGCTATATTCGCGGTAGCCAAGATTGCTTTCCAAGACTCTGATGAATTCTTTAATTGGACCCGGTTTTATATTCTACCTTTTGGATGCTTTTTCCAACCTTCTTTGCATAGCTTATATGAAATGCTGTAATTATTATACATTCCACAAAATAGAAAACATATATATGTAAATATGCTGCTTTGCATATAAAATGCTTTAACTTCAAATTTCTAATATAATAAATTGCACAAAGTGAAAACCGCCTCATTCAGCCCGAGGCAATCCACGAGTCATTAAGTCCATGAATGTAGAGAACCGGGAATAAACCCCGGTAATTTAATGATGCTCGGGAATATCATAGGAATTTACATGGCGATAAAAATCGAAGAGGAATGAAAAGGGAGTGAGTAAGGGGTGGGGCTATGAACAAACTTACACGTGAAGAATAGGCCAGTAGGACGACTCCCCCCACGACTTCGGCGATGGAAATGATCAGGAGAATGATGAAGAACTGCAGGATAAAACAAAGGGATGGTGCTTATATCCGCTCCAGTGCGCGAGGTGGGATCCCCACTTGGGTGGGGGTCGCAGGGGGGGCAACAATAGTCGTGCTGCTTGATTATTTAAAAATTATATTTTGGGCGCCATACACTCTAAAAAATACTGGGTCATGCCTGCTGGGTTATTATGCATCCAAGTACTAAGTTCTGACCCAGCATTTGGGTACCTACACCCCCATGTTCTCGTGCACCGCATTCTGGCGTATCTTTGTCGGAACGATCGGAGGACAAGCATCCAAACATCCCCCTGATGTGGTATAAATGCAACATATGTAAATATAAATTTATTTATTATAATAAAACAATATTTTAATATTATAATAATATAAACTATAGAAATAATTATCCTTCTCTTTGAACAATAATGATACCGTCTTTTGTTTAATGTCAGTTAGCTAACATTAGGTAATGTTAGCTAGCTAGCTAGTTAACTGTAAGCTAAGTGATTGGCAGGTGATTATCATGGATTAAACATTGACAGGTTGACACTGAAGTGCAGCCGTGTTTGCTGGTTCACTAGACGTTCATGTTCTAGAACTTAATTCTGTCAACAGCAACAAACATTTACAACAACATTTTCTATTTGCGAATTCATAATATTTAATATTGGTATATATCTATTAAATATGGGATTAATGTATATTTAATAATAATGAAAGACGTTTTACGTAGCATTCCATCAAGAATAAACCAGCGTTGGGTGGGCCTAGGTCCTGAATGAAATCTGAGCAGATCAGCATGAAATATTATATGCAAAAGTCAGTTAGCGTTTTTTTTTTTTTGTATACCAGCAGTGGCTTTTTGCAGAATCGCTGACATGAGCATGGGAACGCCACTAAATCCTGTGGGAACCGTGCCGCTCATAGGTCACGGTTTAAATGCCTCCCATAGCTCATTTCCCCTATTCTTTGGAATGTAAAAGTCGTTATATTATAATGGTTGTGCCAGTGAATTGTGTCTTCTGGGTGTCCTTATCTGTAAATGAGTGTCACTGAAGCAGTCCTGACCAGTGGCGTTTGGGACCAGGCTGTGGTGCGGTGTGCTAGCAGTGTGGGGCAGAGCTCACTCTCTCACCGTCAGAATAAGACACTTGCTCTCCCCATACGCTCCGCAGCAGCCCAGGAAGCCAAGCAGGAAGAGCAGCAACCCGACAGCGATGCAGAGGATGCCAATGTTGGCAAACTGCGTCGCCTGTGCAGAGAGGGGCCCCAGCATGCTCAGGAAAGACGCTTTATTTACAGTCACCCACACCCCCACGGCCAGCAGGGTAGTGCCACTGAGCTGTGGTGAGAAAAGTGGGAAAATGGTGACACATTGAAGGACAGTGGGGTGTCGAGTGATAAGTGAGCTGTTACTGATTTTCTTGGTCTATGAGGATTTTTTATATTGTCTCATAACAACAAACAAAAACAACCCAGTTTGCCTTTTTAAATATAGCGGAAAACGCCCTCTACACTGTCAGAAAAGAAAGTACCAATTTATATTTTTGAAGGTACAATTAATGTTGTTTGTACCTTGGGGAATAAAACTGTACCAGGGCTGTACCCTTTTTTCTGACACTGTATGTCAGTTTAACAGTCACTGCCTTTCATCTGTCTCACCGTCAGAATAAGGCACTTGTTTTCTCAGTAACAGCTCATCTCGTACGAACTCAGCTTGGCAGCGATCATCTCCCTTTATAAGAAAGACCTAAAACAAAAGCTCACTCTGACCTTGTTCTTTCCTTTTCGTTTTCGCTCAAATCATTTGCGAAGATGAGCCATTGAGAGGCAGATGTAAGGGAGACTCTTCCCTAGCCTGTCTGTAAAGAGCTTGCTCCAGCCTGGGTTTCCCCAAACCAACGTGTACCCTCTACATTCAAGCACTTAAGGTTAAAATACCCTGGCTTTACTGAAATGTTTAATGCAAAGAGCATTTATAACCATGACCTACACAAGGAGTGATTCTCTGGGTTTTTATGGGTGTTTTTTCACACAACAACACACTTTACTACAGAGTGTCTCTGTCCTTTTGCTCTTAACAGGCTGGCCCTATCGGTAAATAAGACAGGACAAGCGTAAAAAAAGGAAACCATAAAAAATAAATATATTTCATTCCATGGCCAATAAAATCTGTGCTGGTGTTTTGATGTCTGAGAGGGCTGAGACACTTCAAAAGGGAAGCACTTTAGCACATTAAGTGTATATAATGTCACACATAACGTCAATTCCCAGCACGTAATATCCCGGTGAAGAAGAGCAGGCTCTGGCCTATTAGAGTGATTTACTGGGGAAGCTTCCCCTTAAAGGGGATATTAAACAATCACTTTGAGGAAGCTCAAAGGAAAAACAATCTAAACTCATATTTTGTTTCCATCATCTGAAAAAGCAATAAAATGAAAATACAATTGATAAACATGCTGGCAGGTTGTTGAAATGCATTGTTTCATTTTTCAGCTCAGAATGGGATAAAAGTTGGGTAGCATAGAGGTATTTCTCACTGTTTTTATTTATTTTTTCTCTGCTCAGTTTCCTTCAGTAAGTCAGCAGTCAGGTGACAGTGTTTGGATGAGACTAACAGTAACAGCATACAGTAAGTAAGATTAACAGCTCATACCTGTCATCGGTGTATATCTATAGTTATATTGCCAGTGATCGAGAAATGTACTATACTGACGAAGCAGAGTCAGAGCAATCTAGTGACTTATTTAAAAAAAACACACAGATTTAAAAAGGTTTTTAAAATTACGGCTGCACAATATATCGTTTCATTATCGTCTTCGTAATATGCGCATGTGCGACAATCACATCCTAGAACGTGCCAGGTCAAGTAGGGCAAATTCCACCAAAAATGTCATGGACAACTTTTTTTTTTGCTGCTTGATACAAAAGCAAAATTCACACGGTTCTCATTTTCCATGACTAATCGATCTACAAGAGAAGTCTTATATAATTTACTGCAATTTAAGGTTTTTTTGGATACACGGAGACATGCTGGTTCTGTATGTACAGCGAACCACCAACCACAATCATACATGACAGAGGTGCACAATGTGCGATATTAATATTGTCATTGCATGCCATACGCATACATTTTTCACATCAGAAGGACTGCAGCAGTCTCCTGAGTTAAGACAAGAAGTTAAGCTAAAACATTTTTATTCTGTTATAGGGAACAAAAAGTCGAAGTCATGCAGTTTTAATGATGGTTTCAAGATAACAGAGCATACGTTAAAAATCAGTTTAAACTTCATGAGTTCTGCATCATGATTATTTTTGTCCTTGCTGTCGGACTCACTCATAGATGGTGCGGTGCGGTTGTGAGATATTTAAGAAAAATTAGTGAGGAGGAGAAAAATGAGCAAGAACTGGTCACCAAAAGCATTCGCCTTATACCGTATATGAAAACATTTTGTATCAGAAACAATATTGAGCAAAAGCAACAAAACAGCACTGCTTTGTGTTTGTTAACACAACTTGTAGCATCACCAGCAACGTATTTGACACTCAGCTGGTAGACAGTAAGTTATATTTGAATATTTCTTTCAGGTAAATTTCATCTCCTTTTTGTTTTGTAAATAACTCAATATCCGCAAAAATACCGCGATGTGATTTTTTTTCTTCAATATTGTGCAGCCCTATTTCAAATAGTGCTGCTTTGACGGGATATGTGCACAGATAGCATCACCCATGGCAGCTCCAGAATCTGAGATAATTATGAAACCCTCCAGTATCTATTACTGCAGAAATATGGGTCTCTTTGAATAATAAGCGGCGGCCTAGCGAGGTAATGGTTTCTGTCGTGTCTTCACACATTATACACAAAGAGGTTTCTGAATGTCACATTCACTGCAGTCAAACAGGATAATACTCACAAATATTAACATGTTGAAAATGATCATGGTGACTTTGACACATTTGAAGCACCCCATTTTCATCTGCGAAATGACACGAATGATGTAAGCAGGCAAGCCTCATCCTTCAGGGTTAACATTCATATTTTGACTTACACTGAAATATGAAAACGTTTAAGTGTGGTAAGCAGAGTATTTTATGTGTTTAAAAGAATACAATGTACATGAAGTAGTTGTCAAACACAGTTACGACAATTTGAATACACGGACTATATTTAACTTTTGAAAACTTTTAGCTTTATATGCTGATAATGGCAGCTTACCCGTTTTGTGTTTCAAATCTCGCTGACGACAGGGTTGTAATCAATGTGAGCCAAAGACGATTCAGAATGATTATAGACTTACTACAGGAACTCTGGCTATTCAAATGAACCGGGGACATGGGTGTGTCCAAAGATGGTAACAGGTGATAGAACTGCGTCCCATCAGCAGTTTCGTGACCTTTGCAAGAAAGATGTGAACCAGATACTTTTATCCGTCGCTTTGAATTTTTCTTCTGTTGTGTTGGTCACAAACAATGTATGAAAGGTTTGGGTTGTGAGTTCATATATAACACCTATTCACCTTTGTGTGTCTTTATTTGTGCGTGTGCAGTTCTACTTTTTCTTATGTTTTAAGTCAACAATTTGTTAATGCGCAATTTCCGTAGAACAGGGTAATAGAATTCGGATGTTCTGTCTTACGCATTATGGGGCTCAGACTATTTATATACACTTTGGCCACTAGAGGGGAGTGTTGTGACACTGTCGGTCGTATTCTTGTGGCTTGCGGAAGCGCTCTCTCGTTTCACAAGTAGGCCAACGTTTTGTTTTTGAACCATTGGTATTACTTATTTTGTTCAGTTGAAAGACGGCTCCACTTACGTTTTTTGGTATTGAAATGTCAGGAGAAAGAAGAAACAGCTGTTCCAGGCCTGGTGTAAAGGTCTATTTCGTGTAGAAACCAGATTTCAGAGGTGTATTTCAAATTTGATATATAACTATGGCCTCACAGTCCATAGGGATGGGGGTCCTGGATCGGCGTGGGGCGCCTGGTGCCCATTGTTCTCAGCTGGTTATTTCAGAGGTATTGAAATTCCCGACACATCACGCAGCCCTGCAGGCAGTAAAATCACATTAAAAAATTATATTCTGTCTAACGCCACCAATGCTGGTTTTAAGATACATATCAGAATGAGCCCTCCCAGTAATATCACATTAATGGTCCTATTGTGAGTTATGACAGTCTCACCAATACCACCATTAACCCCAAAGTCCTTAAACATCCACGAGAAGAGCACCTGTCAGGCCCTGTTAGATATTAAACTAGTTAATAATCTCCTTGCATGCTCCATCAGTTGGAGAGAGAGGGGAAAAAAAGAAATAATTGGCCAGCTACATTTAATCGCGGTGCTTATGGCAAAGCTCACATATGACACGGACGCCTTAATGAGGTGGCTGGATTGAGCGCCTCTCCTGGGGGATGGAGCACAGATTTGAGGGTCTCACAGTTCAGTATTTAAGCCGGTCAGTGCAGTGAAGGGAAACAAAACAGCACACCGAGTAAAATATCTTGTTAACAAAAATCCTGTTTTTATAATGCCTTCTAGGTTTGCCGCTATCGAAGATCGTTTTCCTTCCTATTTGCCGTGTCCACAGGTTAACGGCCTATTATTCATCTTTATTAATTCCCAGTCCAGAAGCATGAGGTATCCATCCATACATCCATTCAGCCATTTTAAATGCAGTGGCTGACTGAGCCCTATTAGAGAAAATGTTTACTGTGTGCTGTGGCGTGTCAACAATGACAATTAATCACTAAATTCTACTAAATTCTATTCTATTCCATGAAAAACACGTTGTGTGTGTGTGTGTGTGTGTGTGTGCATGTGTATATATATATATATATATATGCAGCTGGTAAACAGCCCGCCAGTGTCAATAGTATTTGGGAAGACCACTGTGGTGTACAGCAATTGTGATTTGCTAACCACACATAGGCCTATATACATACATACATATGACAATGCAGATTAGGCTAAATCTGTATGTCGGATTAGGTAAATCAGAGCAAAATACACTGTAACCGAGTATAGTGTGAAGGTCAGAGATCCACGGTCATGCTAAATCTCTTCATAAACATTTCAGATGATCATGTGAAGCTATTTTTAAGTTTTGATTTGCTGTGTCTTTCAGTCATCCAAAACATTGTGTCTCCTCTTGTTTATAGCAGTTGGCTGCTGGTGAAGCTCTTTGTAGAAATTCCCCAAAAAAATGCAGATGAACCCATACGGGTGAAACACTATACTGTGGCTTTTTGCGTATATCCAACGCATGCAGTGAATTTGACACCGCATGTGCTGGTCTTTCACGGACATTAGCCTACTTGTCAAAATATGTCTTGCTGTTAATCAAGGGCGTTGTTAGGGTCCTGAAACATCGGGGGTTTAGCTCGACCAAGAAATCTTTAGATTTTCACTCAATAATTGCACCATTTTTAAGCAACTTTCAGAGTGAAATGAATACATGACGCGAGATACTCACCTGAACGGTTCCGGTCAGTTGTATATTCTGGATTTCACAAAAAGAAATCAACATAAACAAAATGAGGGCAAATCTGAGCTCTCAATGAACTTCATCACTTTTTTATTTTAAGCACCAAGAGCCTTCTTCATTAAAATAGCCCTTTAAATATTTTCATACATACAGGAATTTACATCTTAAACGGATGAATATTGAGTGAAACACAAGTCAGCGTCCAAACTGTAATTTTTTCAGTATTTCTACGTTTTTTTTTTAATGGAAGGAATTGACACAGCTAAAAATGTGAAGTATATGTTTAGGGGTTTCGGGTTTGTATATAGGGGCTTGAAAGAAGTCTGCATGTGACACTGACGCCTCCCCCATGGAGCTGACTTTTTCCTAATAATACCATGAAACATGAATAACATGAAACTTTGGGTAGAAAAAATATCTGTTTACAATGCATTATTTGTGCATTTTTGAATAATGTATTCGTATTCGGGTGCTTCCTATTAGCTAGACCAGTGGTTCTCCAAATGTGTGGGAGCTGACCAGGTGGAATTAGTCTTTTGGTGTTTTGCATGTAAAGGTGTGCCTTGAAAATACTTTTTTTCACATATGGTGAGCCTTGTTTCAAAAACGTTTGAGAACCAGTGAGCTATGCTAACCATCTAGCGAGCCCTCTTGCTCACCAACCTGAGCCTGCAGATAAAAGATAACTTTTTCTTCACGTCCTCCAGCCTCACCTGCACCTCCTTGCCTTTTTTCTTTTTTAAAAAAACTTCTTATATCCATAATTCTTTTTGTGAAGTAGCTAGCAAGCACAAGACGCCATCAATGACAAGCCTGGCACCCAGCGCTCTCGCTCTCTCGTGCTCACACAATATACACGCGTGACAGGTAGTGAGAAGCAGATCTGCTGCTTGAGGACCCAAAACGTACCACTTGTGTTTTTGATCAACGAGATCACATTTTTTACGAGGACTTTAAAGTAAGTTCATGAAGACAGGTTATAGATCAGGTTTTTACAGTTGTTGTTGTTGCTGTTGTAAAGTTAAAAAATAAATATCTGTGAGATCCGTAGCTATTAATAAAAGATCCGGGGATGTAGCCCTGGCTGGCCAGGCCTAACGACACCCTTGCTGTTTATGATATCGTTGCAAATCCAAAGTTTTGGGCCAATAATAACTTTAAGTCACTTTAAGTTTCTGTACGTTTTCAAACCTTTAAAAAAACCCTGGTTATCTCTAAATTATTGGATTTGTCTTTCATTATAAAAGCTGTCGAGTATTTAAGCAGGAATCCTATTAAAACAACTTTAAATAGTAACCATTTGGTTATATGGCTGCCCCCTTTTGGTAGTTTTCTGTATCGCATCGTGTTTTGGGTCAGTCCATTACAACTTTTTGTTGACGAAGAGGAACGATGCACTTAATAATGTCATAACAGTAGATGAAGATGATGTTCAATCCGCTTCTTGTCTTCTTGGGCTTGGGGGACACGCCCCCTACCAGCATGTAATCATTAATATCAGTCCGTTGTATAACGTAATTTCGCTCCGTGTCCAGGTGAGACAGAGACCTGAATCTTTGAATCTTTGGTTGCTGGGGTGTGGTTGGTTCTTGTTTAGTAGTTTTAAGTTAGAGAGCAAAACATGTATTAGTTTATTGTTTGTTTCACCTGTTTACACTGCAGTGGAGCCAAGTTAAATTCCTCATTCGCTCATCCTGTTCCTGCACCCGGCAGCATGACGATTTCAGCTTTTGTTACCATCAGTAACCATTTATGCTGACCCATGGATTGAGGAAGCGGAAGCTGTAACAGGTCACACGTCAGGTCACATGTCAGGAGGAATGTGCAGCTCTGCAGAATAAGATGAGGGGATCAGATAGCAACAGGCACCGCAAGTGTGTATGTACATATATAAGCAGCTTTTTGTACAGATACGCTTGTCGCATGGAACCTGCACGTTGGACGGGACAGGAGCTCTATGGAGAACCATCCTGCTGACATTTTCTTGTGCGGTTGAGTAAGCCAGGCAAAACGGAGGCTGTGTCCCCTGAGTCCAGCCCAATGTGAGGAGGGATCCTGTGACATTCACATGACATCCCCGTCAACACTGACTCTATGATGCTAGCGTGGTGACTTTGGGTCAGCTGGAAATATCTGGTGTCACCAGGGAATGGGCCGCAGTAAAGGAAGGAGGGGACACTTTTAACAGCTGCCGTCACCGCCGGTTTTACTGATTAATTTAAAGTAGTGGATCTGGTCTTTTAAGTGCTGTAATGTCGTTGGGACCAGCACCCAGTTCTCCTATAAAATATGATAAACCTCGTTAGTGATGCCCAAACCATGTATCCCCTGTATACTGTATCCTCCATATGTCTAAAATATTGGTGTCATAAAAGGGACGTCCCTGTGGAGGACACTCCAGCAGCTGGCTTTGTCTTTGGGACATGCCACTCTGTTGATGATGTTGTCCTTGTTGCGTTTGTCTGTGCATTTGCCCCCTCAATGATAATATGCTCTCAGGTTCTCTGTTCAACAGATGGCCTTCTGCCTCATTAACTCTGATACGTACAACATCAATTAGAAACCAGTTAATTGGGATGCTAAAAAGGTGATTGCCGACTAGCACGCTGCATACGAAAGCTTTCGCTTTAATAAATGAGTCGTGTCAAGACAAAATATGCCAGCAGTGGGCTTGGAAGGGGTACTTGAGTCAAGCTGTATATTAGACAAATGCTTCACTGGCTCCATTTCAAGCTTAACCATATGACCTTGATCAGTTGATAAAGAGATAAAATACCAACCACACATCTTCGCCACTTGATTTCCTGTCACTCAGCAGCCCCATATCCTTTCAGTCATTGTCCTCCTGTCTTCCTCTCCCACCTTTCTGTGGTGCTCCCATAGTGCTCTCACAGTTCACACAGGACAGTTTTCCTTCCTACTAGACTCGTCCACAACCTTGGCCCTGTCTCCCAAAGGGACATGGGTGTGCTGTATGGTTTATTGCATGCGAGAGGATTGCCTAAAAACAAGACTCCCACATAACATTAAAACCTATTGTCTAGAAAGTCTCCACTGGAGCCAAAGACAGGTGTAGGTTGAAGAACAACAGCCTCTGAACACGCCAAGATCTCACCGTTTGTCCTCCATTGACTGTCACTAGTCTCTCTTGTGCTGTTTCTCTGGTCTTTGCTGCTTTTCCCCCTCTCATCACTTTTCTGATATTCACCCTGTGGCTTTTTGGGATCCACATTTCACTCGATTCTTTCTCCAGGATCCATCCTCTCAACGCCTCTGGTCAGCCGCCCATTGTTCATTCGAAGCGAAACCCTCACGGTGACAAAGTACTGAAGGCCTGACCCAGGATGTTTTTATTTAGTGCTACAGGCAGTTTGAGCACCTAGGAACTGGTGCTGATGTGATTTCCATGGCTCTCGCTCTCAGAGCTCACCCTTAAGGGGTTGTCCATTTTTACCAAAAAAAACACTCAGGCTGGTTTTAACTGCCATGAAGGCCTCTGCAGCACTGATGCTGAACCCTCCCAGTCATGGAATGTTATATCTATCTTCAGACAACAAAATAAAAACAGCTGGACCCACTCTGAGCGGTTCCAGTGTGCACTGCACCTCTGTTTCTGTTTTCGTTCTTTTGTTACCTCCCTCATCCACCCATCCATCCATCTCGAGTAACCATTTATTCAGCACAGGATCATTTCAACTTATACAGCCTAATCCATCTCTATGGAATCAGCTCCTCAGTATGTAGACATCCAAGTGGTCAAAGAGGTGTATAGCCCCCAAGAGGTGTATAGCCCCCAAGATGTGTATAGCCCCCAAGACTAAACATTTTAAAGCTGTCATTGTTTATTAGAGCAGCAACCTTTGACCTTACAATCACTGGAGGACATTCATACCGATAGTTTCTCATCAAGAAGGGGGGCATCTTATATACTTGTGTTGTGCTTTGGACTCTGGACTAAATTAAGAATACTCCAGTTCTCCCACAGTCCTGCTGCTCTGAGCTGTGAGCGTACATTGTCCCACACTCACGGGACAATGAGACAGGGGACCGTTACTGGGGCTTCCCGTCCCAACGGCCTGGGAATCCCCCTCCCCACTAGTATCACTCTCTAATCATGGCGAGTCCCGCAGAGCACCTAATATCTGCTTCGCGGCCTCCCCCAAGTCCACTTAGGCGCCGGCGATGTCTCAGTCTCGTTATCCTGCTCCTGGAGGACGGGAAACCACTCATCATGCTGGAAAGCATCCTGTCTGGCAGCGGCTCCCAGTCTGCCACCCCCAGCCCCCCCCCCACAGCTGCACTGTCCCCACGTCTGGCAAACAGCTGGATCTCCTAATTACCCTGAAGTGCTCTCCGCCTCGCCTAGAAGCCGGCCTCCTCTACTGTCTCCCTGCTTCCTTGCTTCTCTTCTCCTCCACCTGCTCCCTCCCATCCCAGGCTGCAATCTTCTGATTCTCCCCTCTTCCATCTCCACCAGCCCACAGCTCCATCTCTCCCCTCCTCATTAATTTCACACCTTCTCCTCCTTCTTTGTCCTCTGTTCCTCTCCTCTAATTGTTTGCTCTCCACTGCCGCAACTCTCTGATGTACGATGCTGGAGTCGTCTCCCCTTATCTTGTCTTATTTGTCTTGTATAATTTTATCAAAATAAATCCTAAATGAAGTCACCAGCCCTTGCAGACCTCATTTTGTCATTTTCTCACTGTTTGTTCCCCTGATTACACCCCCCCCCCCATTCTTAGGGAGGAG
Organism: Mormyrops attenuatus; assembly: GCA_026777985.1. Lineage (NCBI taxonomy): Eukaryota > Metazoa > Chordata > Actinopteri > Osteoglossiformes > Mormyridae > Mormyrops > Mormyrops attenuatus. Next base: position 18,375,866 of record JAODKC010000036.1, on the reverse strand, counting down.
TGTCACCCATATTAACAAATTCTTCGGTATTACTGACAAAATGTCCATAGAAAACGAAAACGGCTGCATTACCTATTTAATTTCAAACAGAGTGCTATTTAAATTGCAAAAATCCCTAATTTGTAATTCCCCCATCTGCCCATAACCCCCACCTGTAAAAGACCCCCCCACACACACACACACACACACACACACACACACACACACACATAGCTTAATGAGTCATTTCTGAGAACGTTGGTCTAAACGTTGGAGACTAAATGCTCATTACCTGGCGAGGAAAATCAAAATTGTGACAGATATGTAGAGAGTATTCCAGAACTGGCGGCGGTTCCGCCTGGCTGAGCCGTTAATTCGACGCTGTTTCCTTATTGATGAATACGGCACACCTAACCGCTGGGGCTGGATAAGTACTCAGTGCATCGCTCTGGAAATTTGCATGTGCACTGACTATAAAATTAAGACCCCCGACAGAAGCAAGTCTTAATTAGGCAGATGTAATAATATTGTATTTGGAGGCTGCTTCGCAGTATGTTTACAATGGAAATGAGGTTGAAGGGAGTAAACAAATTTAATTAAGGTTGCAAGAAATGTATTTGACTGATGTCTGTGTAAAGAACAGTCCAACGCAATGAATATGGAGATCAAAGGCAATTTTTAAAGCTTTGGAGTTGTATGGAAGGCGAAAATGGTCGTGCTTGCAATTATTTTCATGCCGTTATCTTACACATTGATAAAATATTTGAGCTGGTTCCTTAAACGTCCCAAGAAAATCAAGAGATTTCCTTTGTCATGTCTCTACCACATGGGGGCGCTGTTTTACGTTTTATACAACAAAACAAAGGAACGACTGAAAGACTTGGTAGGTTTTACTACACAGGCGCAAAACCTGCGGTTTGGCATTTCTGTTAGATATTTAGTAATTCTAAAAGCCTGGTGCACATTGTGTTTGCGAAGCCGGGGCATTCTGCAGACTGATTAAGGTCCCGGACCACCAAACACGCATCTGCTCTCCAAATTATCACACACAGCAAAGCTCAGTTTTGGGACACATCTGGCCTCCCGCAAATCACAACTGCTCCCCACGTCTTTAAACGCGATCTAAAATAGACATGCTTATGTTTTTCCCTCCTGCTCAAAAGTCCGGATCTGGAGAAACAAGGCTTTTGGGATTACGCAACGTTTTTTTTTAGGGGGGGGGGGGGGGGAGTGGCGGGTTTTGAATGGGCAGGTGGAGGTAAGGGGAATCTGGGGCAGTCTGATGCAAACTGAGGCAGCCGGATCTGT
>JAODKC010000036.1:18345978-18365161 GCA_026777985.1 Mormyrops attenuatus | reverse complement strand
GATAAGATTTTAACAACTCTGAGCTATTAGTTAGGTTCTCCCCAAACGAGCTTGATGGGCCGAATGGCCTCCTCTCGATTTTTTTAATTTCCTATGTTGTTATGTACATAACTCTTATTATAATTACTGTTCTTTTTTATTGAATAGCATACTTCTATGAATTTTGAGTATTTTCATTATGAAAAGTCTCAGTGACAACCCTGACCAGCATATGCAGTTGGAGGATGGATGGATAGTCTGAATGACGTTGTAAATTAGGAGACGATTTTAAGAAAAGGTCGGTCCGCTACTGAAAATGAACTCAAAAATTATTTTGCAGTAACATATCAAGTCACATTCTTTTGATTACAGGCATAATTAGAAGAAATAATGTTGGTGGGATCTGAATCTGAACGAGGAGCACATGGTAAACATGGTATGGTAGCACTCTTTAGGAGACACAGAGCTTCCATTGGCTGCGTCTTCAGTCCAGAATCATTTTAAATGATTAAAGCTGTTAGTAAATACTGTCATTCTTAATAATGCTTAAAGAAACAGGAAATTCAAGGCCAGACTTATTATTACGCTGATTGTTATCTGTCTATTTAAGTGCTTAATGTGTCTGAGTGTAAGAAGACTATGCTGTTTCATTTTGACTGGGAATGTTATATTTTATTTGTACAACAAACCGTACTAGACCGTACTACACCCAAAAATGTACTAGAATAAAAAATTTGAAATCATACTTAATCAATTAAAATTATGGAGGCCAAAGCAATATTAAGGTATAATTTGACAGTTTGTCAGTGTGACGAATGACATATTGTGTGTTATATCCACAGTATGTTGCATATTAATATTGAGTATGTCATTAATCGCTGGCTTCTTTTGGGAACAGAAGTCCTTGATTAAGCAGGGCGAGGCACTCTGTTCCTTCAGGTGTGGGGTGTGGGGGGGAGAAAGCTCGCTGCCGTCAGCCCGTCCCGGAGCTGCCCCCTGTCCTTCAGCTCTTTCATCACTGTTCCAATGGTTTGTGCTTCGGAGGTCCCGTGTAAACCTCAGCATCCTTGAACGGGGAGAGGGGGGCACAGCTGCCATTTTAGGAAGTATTTAACACCCCCCCCCCCCCAGTTTAGACTGGTATTTTGAAGTGATTTCTTGTAGCTCAGCCTTTATTATTGTCTGTTCCAAAACTATATTTCAGCTTTTATAAATATCACCATTAATATTATAGAACAATATGCTAGTAAAGGCTACATTCGTGACTTAACACCAGTTTAATGGAATAAAGCACCTGATTATGTCCTTGCAAAGTGGCCTTTCACATGTTAATGACACAAAAAGCACCATAAAACCTTTGTCTTATTACTGAATGTAGTATTTTTTCCCATGAACTGTTATCTACATAATTGAATGGGTTTTACTGTGGCTTTGCTGAAGAGCAAATTTCAGATGTGCCCTTTACTGAAAGACGAGGCTTACAGGTTAGGATCTGGAAAAAATATATTGGTTTGCATTTCTTAGACTTGACAAAACAGAAATGTTAGAAATGTTACGATCATGCCTGAAGTGTATCTCAGCAACAAAAAAAGGAAAAAAAAAATTCATGCAGGTTTATTGCATAGAAACAGGAATAAAGTAACATAATAATAGGTACTGTGTAATGGGTACAATTAAAGAAAGACAGTTCTAAAATGAGATTCACACATTCCACAATGACCTGTAAGACCTTAAAGAAACAGACCAGGCAGAAACAGACCCAGGAGAAGGACCTTCTGAGTCATAAAATAAACCATGTAAAATCCAGCCCTGCCCTATGCTCTCCAGCACCACACAATCTAACACCACCATCATAGTGAATCTGTTTTTATAGTACTTTTCTTTGCTAATAAACAAGACTTTAGGAATTCTTTGCATCATTAAATATATTACGGTGGTCAGTCTATACAGTATTGAGGGTGGAAAAGAGTACAATATGGTCTCAGAAAAGATGGTAATTAATTACTAAATAATCTAGGGAAACCAGAGAAGGTCTGGCCCCTGAGGAACAGGCGTGAGAATTACTGGAGTATCTGAGTGACCTCACGCTGTTCCATCCCGCCTGCAGCAGTATTGGGGGGTTAGCGTCAGCAGTGCATGCTGGGGTTAGCACTGTGGCTAGAGATTCTGTAATTAATAATATCAAACGGTCTGACGCCAGCCCCCCAGGAGAGTGCAGGGCTGTGCAGCGGATCCAGACTGGTTCTCTCGGTCCCATAATGAGCATCAAACACTAATGGGACGCCGCTGATCCGTACGTCGTTAGAATAATGGCATGGATGGTTGTTTTCTTAACGGAATGGCGTCCCTCTGAGTCCTTTCAGGGGAATTTTCCAGGAGGGAGCTTTGAAGCCGACATGGATGAGAGAGATCATTACCTCCAAACAAGGAATGGTTACATGCATTTGTAGGTTGGGATCTCGTGATGAAAAAGGCCATCCATCCTGGCAGCGTGATTTCCGTTAGCGGCCTGATCGTTTGTTACTGTCTGGGGGGGTGGAGCTAAGGAAAGAGAAGTTGGTGTCAGAGGTGATTTCTAATGCTGATCTGCTGGGGCCTTTATGCTGTGCCTTGGTTTTCATAGCTCCTTGTCAACCCCAAAAGTCAACCCTAGCTGGCATTAAGGTTCGTCATCTTTGATATTTAAGTAGTGGATCACAACTGAAAGAGTAAAGGAACACTGATTGGTGGAAACAAAACCATGTGAGATCTTGTTGGAAGGTCACTCTCTGCAGGGTAACGATCTCCAAAGATGTCTGACGTCTCACAGGTGAGCTCTGACACAGATTTTCTGCTGGCTGGAAATGGCAACTGGGAACAGGGATGGCATCCGGACTTAAACTTTTATTAGAATCTCTGTGAAGGGAGTCATTTTAGTCCTGAAAAAGGCACAGAACCTCCTCCCAGCCTTTGCGGATTTTGCTATGGAGCTCTGAGATCACTGTAAGGTGGCAGAGCTCTCATTGCTCTGGTGCCACCTACACTGGCCGTTGCCACAGAAATGGACGAGCAGAATTTTCCAAGCAGCACCAGGGTTTGGCAAAAATGAAACATTACCTTGTGTGTATGCTTGTTTGGCAGTGAAACGACATGAAAATGTAATTAAGCAGTGCACTTAATCACGTTTACGGTGTGAGGGCAAGGAAAACACTGCCAGTTTTCAGCATGACTCACCATTAATGTATTTAACACCCCAGATCTCTGCTTGCACGTTAGGCTGGAGTGCCCAAACTCCCTCCCCATGCAACTGGTAACCTGCATAGTGGGAATCCGGCATGAGTGACCAGCCTCAATAACGGGGCCTGAGATCCATTCGGATTTACACCCTGGACCTCCCGTCTGCCGTCATCCGTAATGCGTGTCCTGTACGTCGACAGGATCGATATGGGGTATCGGTGTAATTTATGGCACAGCGTGAGGTATTACTTAACCAGTTCTGCTAAGGCCTATAATAATTCATTCTCCCGCAACAGCCCCTGGAGAAATATGTGTTCCTTGGCCCGGGCAGTAGGCAGACAGGCAGGCCGTGCCACGGATCCCATTGATTCTGGCATCGCCAGCAGCCAGACAGACCGTTTTATCATCCCAGCTCTGAATATGGTGCAGTGTACATATCCACAGCCATTGCCGACCCACAGAGACCATGACAAATTTGCCTCTTCCACGGTGCACTGACTCCCTCTGATCTGGGAAGCCATCAAAGGTTAGATCTGAGGTGTCACTTATGACTCTATCTGCATTCTCATCCACATGCTTGATATATGAGTGTGTTAAATACACAACTGATTTATAAATGAGCTGTGGTCTACACAGAGGCTTGGTGGGTAGCACTATACACCTCCAGCACTGTGGGTTCAATTCCCCCCACCACCATTTTTATATTACACATTATTTATTTAGCAGATGCTTTTTTTAGAGAGTGGACCAGACAGTGCCTGGAGCAACATGGGGTTGAAGAACGTGCTCAAGGGCCCAACAGTAAAATCAATCCGCCTACCCTGGAATTTGGACCGGTGACCTTCCGATTACAGGTGTTGCATCCTAACACTCCAAACCACACGCCCACCCCTGCCTGTGCTCATGTGCGAAATGTCTACAGACATGTGGTTAGCTGTGCTTCAGGATCACTGTGACCCTCGACTAGATAATGGGCGGATGGTTTAACTCCATCTTTCTTGGAGAACGTAGCACAAAAAAGGGGTAAATGAGGCACCCTGATGTCCTCAGGTAGTCTTTCTGGATGCTCGTGAATTGACTGCACTGATTCTGCTGTTGCTAAAGGGCAAGGTGCCCTGTCCTGTAGGATAATGAGATCTTCCTACTGGAGAGCCCCAAGCCTCGCATTAAGGGGCCACGCCTGCCCGTGGCATGGCACTCTGGGCTGCTGTTCCGCGCCGCTTCTTTCAGTAAGATCATTAAAGGGCTGGAACCTAATTGGCCCAGCGGCATGAAGTGGTTAACGAGGTTCCCGTGCCGGCCTTGAGTCCAGAATCCTCAGAGGATGTTTGATTCGAGGGCCACACTGAAGTAATTGGACCATGAAAGCAGAGAGCTTCCTAGATAACAACGTGACATTTCACACCCTGCTGATCTGTCGTACGGATATCATGCAGTGCTTCTGCGAAGGAGCAGACGACCAGACGATCCAAAGCACAATTTTATCAGCACATTTGTGATTTGGAAATATAAATCCCACCGATCAGAATCAGAATCAGTTCTATTATCACCAAGTACAAGTAAGAGGAATTTGGTATGGTAGGTCAGTGTAGTGGAAAAGGATTTAAAAAAAAAATAATTACCAACACCGAACAAGCATACAATAACAACATTAGATACGATAGACAATAGTATCATCCAGAGCACTGGGCGAGAAAGGTGGCAGGTACAAAAGAGCAGGAAGAACAAGACAATAGAGAAGAACAACCACTGCAAAGTAGCTATTTTCTAACCAAAGAGCAAAACATCGAAAGTCAGGCTGTAAAAATTGACGACAAAAATCTACAAATGTGAATATTCATGCAGTAGTTTGTTCAGGGGATAAATGATATAAATTATTTGGCCAGGAAGTCTCACAGGTAAAGCTACCTGAGTACTGTCTCAGATAAATAGATCACAGATCTGAGGAGATGCACATGACTGGTGATATTTTCTGCTACATTGTGAATTGATCAAATTCAGGGACACATTCAGACATGACAGCTGCGTGGTGCATAAACGTGCAATTGTGCTTTTAGTTAAAAAACCTGCTGGGCCCGAACATTTAATTTCCCAATAAATTAAATGGCTTCCACATTTACATTTTTATTAAGGCATATTAATAATGAGATTACATCTAGCTGGCTATGAAGCATTCTACTTTAGAGCACAATTAATACATAATTATTCCAAATATGTCACAAAATAATAAGTGAATGTCACCCCAGAGGCTTTTGTGTGGTATGTTGGCGGTTTGATGGGCTACATTATTATATAAACAAATTAGCATTAAGGCTCACAACAACCCAGCATTTGGAGGTTGGTTGGTTGGATGGATGGATGGATGGATGGATGGATGGGTCTACAATACAAGGAAATCAGTGGTGGGCTAGTTTATTATATAATGCGTTTGAAGGTTGGATGGATGGATGGATGGATGGTGGGATAGTGGTGGCAGGTGTTATGTGCACAAAGGAAGACAAATTTGGTTTGGGAGGTTAAGAAATCCATGGCTTCCACAATGTTCTGGAAGAAGCCATGTCTTCAATCAATCACTGCTTCGACAGACAGTCAGTTTGGTGTTTGGCTCAAACATATAGATCTGTAGTTATAATGTGATGGCTGACAATGTGCTCAACAATAAGACAGGAGGAATGTGGTCATTAGTCAGAATGCTTTCCTGGATCCAGTGGTGACTCCCAGATTGTCAAATGGCTCCTTAAGGTCTGGTTGTCACAAAGTAGACGCTACAGTGTAACGTAGGTCTAATGGTGTGAGGGCGACTTTAGGAATCTCACTTTTTAATGATTTTTTTCTTATACATGTGGTAATTCCACCCCCACCCCCCCAACTGAGGTCATGAGAGGTGATGTAGACCTTTATCTGAGTTTCCAGTTTCTTCTCAATGACCTGAGGTTGTCTTTCTCTTGAATGTACTTAGAATGGGCTTAATTATAAAAACATGAGATTTTGAGTGCTTCTGGTATTGTCTCTTACTGGGGGGAAAACTGGTCTTGCACTAAATCTAAATATTTCATGCTCACCTTCTTCGAACTTTGCCGGAGAAAAAGAACATAACTTCATATAATGGAGAAAAAGTTTTGCCTGCTGTTTGCGATTCTTATGTTCTTATGTTCTTAAGTTATTTAACCTACTCAGGTATTTGTGAAGGCAACAGAAATACCAACAGTGTATAAACTGCTGCATTTGTTTCTTATAGGTTCAAGTAATTCACTTAATAAATTGTGAGGAAATGTAACTTACGCCATTGGTAAAGAGATTGGACTATTCCAGTCATCAGGATGTTTCAATTACATGAATTTCAATTGTAATGTATGTTTTTCTGTATATTATGCAGAGGTGTCAATTTCAGGTCCAAAAAGTAAAAATCCGGACTAGGATTTTGTTTCAACCAACCACTTGAGTACTATTTGACTGTGACTCTTTACAATCAGCTGGTTGGTTGAAACAAAATCCTGGTCTGGATTTTTACTTTCTAGACCTGAAATTGACACCTCTGATATTATGTATCTAATATATTAAGAGGGCACTGAAATAAAGATTACCTTAAACTTGAATTTAAAACACAAGTAAGTTAGAAGACCAACAAAATAGATTGTTACATTGTTACATCCATTACTAATCCGAGTCATGATGATGTCACAATGCAGGCACAGTGAATTGATTTTCCCAGTGGTTTTAAACAGTTAGTGTAATCAGTGAGTGCAAGCTCACCAAATTGAGCATAATTACAGTTGTTACAGGGGCTTCAGAGTTTAAAAAAGCAGTCTAGAACTCTTTGACATCTTGTAAGATTTTTGACCAGAATCATGCACCATTCTATTAACTGGAAATTCATTCATTTAAATTGAATTCAGCCACTACACAATGATGTTTTACCGACTAATGTACGACTAGCAAGGCTTGCGTTGAAGGTAGTGGTCTCTTTCTGGTAGTCCTTCCATGTTTTTCAGACTCTGGACACTTTGATGTCTGGAGTGTCAGTTTTCAAAAGGACGACCTTCACACATTTATTATGTGAAGGAGAAGTGGCCATCAGACCTTGGAACCAGGAGGGAAGAGCGGCAGCCTGAGGTGATGCTGTGATGGCCATAACATGGTCAGCATGGGGCCCCCATCCACTTGCTGCCATGCAGACATCGTCAGATGCAAGATCAACTTTGGGGTCTCTGGAGCCCAACAAACAGGGTTTTATTGTTTCTGGGCCCCAATGCAAAAAGTCACCTTAGATCAGAGCTCCAAATCTGGCTCTCGATTCCAAGTCCAGACCTTGTTTTCAGTTCTCCCAGGTAGTTAGTTTAATAATTACGGATTCTGATTGACCACAGAGGATTCACACCTGGCTCACGGGTAAAGGAAGGCTGGAAACTCAGCAGTGCTCAGCCCTTGAGAACTGAGATTGTTATCTGATTGCTGTAGAAGAACATGCAGCTTCAGCGTCTTCTAAATGAAGAATGTGTTTTAATTAATATTTACTGTATTCAATATTTAGTGTAGTGACTGTTTGTGGCCAGCAAGGGACTCCACATAAATGTGTGGTTTGAGTGGTGGCAAACATTGCTGCTCCCTACAATCAGACCTACCAGGGACTCTGGGAAGATGAGGCAGCTTGTGGTTGTTCCTCTACTCCTCCAGCATCCTTAAATCAATGCATTCACCGGTCATCTAAATTGTGCATGCGTTTTTGCTGTTCATATGGATCCTCCGTCCATTTATCCATCAATCAATTTTCTGTAACCACTTAACCACCTAATCAGAGTAGTGGAGGGGGGGGGGGCGTTGGGGTCGATGGGCCCAAGGCAGAGAACAACCCAGAATGGGGCACCAACCCATTGCAGGGCACATTCACACACACACCCCTATGGTACCCCTATTGATAACTCCAATTAACCTCAGCATGTTTCTGGACTGTCGGGAGAAACCAGAGTACCCAGAGGAAATCCCACGATGACATGGGGAGAACATGCAAACTCCACACGTGGAGCTTGGGCAGAGACTCAAACGCAGGTCCCAGAGGTGGGAGGCGACAGTGCAAACCACTGCACCACCATGCTGCCCCCTCATATGGATCCTGCATCTCGTTAACGGCTTCCTGATTGGAATATCAAACGGCAGTTTTGTTGGAGAAGCGGCCGTCCGCTTCTAGTGAGTGACTCCTGGGGAGTTCATTAAAGTCGGCCCGGAAGCTCAGCAGCAGCTCGAATGTCCTTGGGGGAGCATCGGGCACGTTTGCGTGACTCAGAGTGCGGCGCCGACACGGGTTTGGCTTTGGCCTGGCAGTCATTTAGCTTCGGGGGGGTTCCGATTAGGCGCGTGCGGGGGCGGCCTGATGAAGTGCCCGATAAGAAATGTAGCTTTAATCAGGTTCCTTGTAATGGGCTATTTAATGCCGCGGGAGGCAGGCTTTCAGCAGGAGTGGCTTGCTCAGCTTATGGGAAGCTGTGGGAATGTGAGCTAGGCTCTGATTTGCATCTGAAGCCTCCTTCCAAAACTGCTTTTAGAAGCAATTGCTCACAAAAAATACTAAAACATCTAAAACTAAAATACTAAATATCTAAAACAGCTACGTTGTGGATGATTCTGAGCTTTAGGAAAGGGGCGGATTCATTACAGGCTAATATGGACATTTCTGTTGGACCATATTCTGTAATTATTGTCTAAAAAGAGAAGATTCTTCAGTATTATTGGGAAAGTGGTAGATTCCTTAGTCTGTCTTTATTCAAGGTGACTTTCAGTAACAGTAAGGCTTACAGTGTATATGTGCTTCTAAGGATGTGAACCCACAACCTTTTCATTGTTAGTATAATGGTAGGTAGCTCATTTTATGGGTCATGTGATCAATTTATAGATAGATAGATATAGATAGATAGATAGATAGATAGATAGATAGATAGATAGGGGTGACAGGCCATATCTGAAGTTTATTTTAATTGAAATATACTGTCAGGTGTCACACGTGACGTGATAGAGCATCATTCTTTATACCGCGGTAAGTTGAAGCACACTGTCCTGTGCATTCCTGTGCATTCCCCTGTGCATTCCGGTGCATTCCTCTGTGCATTCCTCTGTGCATTCCGGTGCATTCCTGTGCATTCCGGTGCATTCCTCTGTGTCTTGGCCATTTCCCACATTGTACAACGGCACAGATAGGAAAACACTCCTGCTGTTTCTTAGGAAATTACCAAAAAAATAATGATCACACTGCTGCTCTTAACGTGTCACCGTCTGTATAATCAGCCTTCAGAGAATCCAAGCATCAGTATATAAAGGTGCAGGATTTATGAAGCTCTTTAAACCAAACTCCACATTTGAGAGTCCTTGGTGCTGCTGGTCTCCTGCCTCTCTGCAGATCAGGGGGCTGCAGATGCTTCATGCTTGTCTTGCTCCTCTGCACTGACGAGCAAAAAATGCAGAGCTTGCTGATATATTCTAAACCGGGGCTCTTCAAATCTGGCCATCCATTCCAAATCCAGGCCTTGTTTTCAGTTGTCCCAGGTAGTTAGTTTAACAATTACTGATTCTGATTGGCCAGAGGCTTCACACTTGGCTCACAGGTAAAGGAAGGCTGGGAAATCAGCAGTGCGGAGACCTTGAGAACCGTGATTTGAATAGCCCTGTTCTAAATGCACTTATATGATCATTAATTATAGCAAATAACATGTTAAATGTGTGGTATATCTGGTGATACACCCAGTATCTGCTTTTCTAGTATTATAGTGTAGAACCTTCCAGATGCTGACCACATTTATGTTCTTCTGACTTTGGCAGATATTAGGGAACCTCACAAAGATCCCGTTTAATTAGACATTCAGAGTCTGACAATTCGAACATCAAGAAGTGCACTGCGTGGAGGAATCATTTCAGGCAAGTAATAAAAATGTAATATTTTCCTCACTAAATTACTGTCTTCACAGACGTGATAAATTTCAATAACAGGAAATGTATCCGTTTGCCATGTTTACGTTTAATTGTGATTTTAAAGACACTCTGTTCCTGGAGCTGTATTCCTTCTGCCACTTGTCCAGCTTGTCTGAGGATCCGAATGACACGTCACGAAGACAGCCCGCTGGATCAAAGAGAAGCTGCTGGAAAGAATCTGCTTCTTTGCAGGGACTTTGATATGAAGATACTCGGTTCGTGTTGGGCATTCCTTATTAAAATAGAGGCCCCAGCCTGGAGGGCCGATCTTCTGTTGAGGACCCTTTAGGGCCTAAGTGGGTGCCATTTGCGAATACGAAGCCAGCTGGCTTCTCGAGAACGGCTTGTTACACTTCCGCTCGTTAGTGGAGCACCCGAAGCAAAGCCGCAAATAGGTCAGCGTCCGTTAGAGCGCAGCCCGCAGGCAGCCCTGACTGCCTGCTGTCAGCTTCCTTTAAACATACTTTCCAGGGCTTTCCTGCCCCATCAAGCCGCCTATCGCCACCATGTTTCCCTCTGAAGCTCCCTGCTTCCCAATTCCCTCCCCAGCTGTCCCATTTGCTGCCTATTAGTCGCTATGCACCCTGTTCCCTGTGTGTGCGTTTTGCTTCTTGTGTGGGTTATCAATGTCTCCCTGAACCAATGCCAGTTTGAAAACCCATACATTTCCGGCTTTCCTTGTAAGGAGTTCATGCTTATTTAGTATGTGAAACTCTACAGAGTTTGGTGTTTTGATGGGGTAGGTATCACCAAAGTATCTTCTGGCATGACTCTCCTCCCCCTGTTTTCAGAAGTGAACCACAAAGGGAAAACAAACAAAACCGCAGGATCGATAATTAAATGTTCACCCAGCAATCCTCAAAGAACAAAGCATTTAATTAGATCAAACACTTATTTACAGTTGTCATATTATTATAAGGATATGTAGTGACTGAGAACCATAGAGAATGCTGTTATATGACTGGTTTTTATGTTGTGCGGCTGGTGTGGATCAGGACTCCTGTGGGACTGCTTCTCGTCTCCCCTCAAGAAGAGCTGTCAGGTTGGCTCAAAGCAAAACCGGCTTCCCAGATTCACTCTGGCATATCTATTAGACCCACCAAAGCTCCACCTGAGCAAGCAGCAGATCACTGTGCTGTTCTCACACGCCTTAAGATCATAAATCTCATCCCATCTTCTCTCCTGGTCTTATTACCCTTTTCTTAAACCCAGGTCAGACAAAGTCCACCCAGAAAGCTTAGATGTGACATTCGAATGGTCTCTGCCTTTAAACACTATGTTATCTCATTATGAAGTCATAGAAAGTTTGGCAGATCTTGCCTTGTTGAGTGGCTCTGTCCCCTTGGTGTACAAAAGACCTTGACTCCCCGTCGTTAATTTTCCTGTTAGCTATCTGGCTGTTTATAAGCGATAAGCAGCCGGAAGATGGATGGCTGGGTGTTTGTGACTTTAGTCCCATATTCCCTGGAAATCAGTTTTTACACCTGGTCATTAATCGGTTTATTACCCTATTCAATGGGACTCTTTCAGTCGGTCTGTTATTTAAGGAGGATCCATGAGATAGTGGGGGAGTCACTCTGTCTCCAAAAGCCCCCACATGGCATTATGGGAGTTTAGTATCTGTAATCAGATCTCTCTCACACTTCCTGTGTTCGGCTGGGTATGTTTGACTCTGACTTTTTATACATTGTCTTGCATGCCGCAGCATAGTTATGTTACATAGTCAAGTGGCCACTTGAGATAGATCACTCTACTTTACTTTGTATCGCAATTGATTTGTGATATTTCTGCCCAGCAGAATATGTTTTGATTGATTCTGGCTTTTCTGAAATTACTTTTCTAGTAGATTCCTCAGCAGTGACGTTACTGCAGTTCAGGATTAGTGCACATGGAGCACTACCCTAAGAGCATTGGAGTTTGGGGCGCTACGCTCCAGTGATTCTAGCCTGGGTTGATTAAGCTGGAGGTGAGCGATGGCATAAAATCACACAGCAATAAACTACCTTTCAGCCTCTGAGGTGAATCAATCAGACACACTCAGGGGGTGTCAATCCCGAAACTGAGCAAACACCACGACGGCGTGCCAGCCTAGCCGTTCTCCAGTTCCTGAACCGAGATCCCGCTGGTTTCATACTGAACTGGTCAAACTGAATCCTGTGTGGCATCAATGAACAAGTTTAGATGAAACTTTATGAGTAATCAGAGTAAACCTAAATTACATAGTGATATCTTTAAAAAAGAAATACTTCAATTAAAAAAATTTGGAGTCAAAATGAATCAGGTTTAGGTTTTAAGTTTTAAAGTGATACTTCTCAGAATTGAAAGGATGGTGGTTTTCCTTACAATATTTATCCCAAATATATTTAAATAACATAATTACATTACAATTATATAAAAAATCTAATGAATAATGCTTATCCCACTTGTGTGCTGCTTATTTCAGACAGAGCTTTATTGAATGGAAACATTGCTGAGGTCTCCTGATATTGAGCAGCAAGTAAGAGAAGCAGGAGTTGAGGACAAGCGGCTGGGAAAGACAGAGCCCTTGATCCATAGCCCCGATCTGCAGGGGGCCCTTTCCCTGTCCTGGTATCATTGAGGCCTCCCTGTTAGGCGGCAATATTTACGCTGTCCTGGGAGCCTTGCACTGCAACTCTAAGCCGTGCACCGCCAGCGGGATCACATAGCCAGTTAGATGCCTGTTAGCTTTCCCCCGTTATTGATTGTAAAAGGGCCCTGTCTTATGAAAGTCACGTCACAGGCATCAGGCTTTTACCGAGGCATCGCTTAAGCCCGAATATTGCATCATAATGAGCGTGACATTACTAGGTAACAGAATCAAATGCACTCATTTATGTTTTTATGGGACAGGTGGCAGCAATGAACGGTGAGTCATGGATAAAGAGTGGGTTTCTTGCTCGCGGATCTGCTCCCTTGGTCCCTGAGGGGTAAAGATTTCCTTAATCCCTGACAGAGTGACCTGCAGCTCTGCTCATGTAATTAATTCTTTATATAAATCAGCAAGCACTGATGCAGGGCAGTGCTAGACCTCTCAGGCTACAGCTGGACATGATCCCACTTTTGACAAGGCTCAGGGCATGCCTCACCCTGTGCCCAAACCCACCACATCTATTCCGAGAAACCTGGGTCAGATTCACAGGCAAGATGAGCAGGCGATGTTTTCAGGTCTCATTTTTTCTCTTGCTCTCACTCATCCACTGTTTCAGGTGAAAGTGCATCAGGACTAAGTGAGGTTACATACCAGTGCACATCCATTTTCTGAAACCACTTATCCTGTTCAGTGTCACAGGGAGTCCCAAGCCTATCCTGGAGGCTGTGGGCACAAGGCAGGGAACAACCCAGGATGGGGCACCAACCCATCACAAGGCACATTCACACCTATGGGCAGTTCGGTAACTTCAATTAACCTCAGCATGTTTTTGGACTGTAGGGGGAAACATCACAGCAATGCTGGGAAAACATGCAAACGCCACTCAGAGGGAACCCTGGCAAAGACTCAAACCCAGGTCCCAGATCCCAGAAGTGTGAGGCAACAGTGGTAACCACTGCACCATCATATCACCCCGTCCCCATATACATGACCGAGAAATCACAGGACTGCATGTGTCTAAATCCCTGTCCTTCTAAATATCAGCCTCTGTTCTCTACTCAGTGGCATTCAGCTTCACCTAACTGGCTTAACACAATCAGTGTAGAGAATTTTAAGCTCTGCATATCTGTAGCCGCTTCACATTCCTTCCAAAGACACAGACTGTACACAAACTCCAAAGCACAGCTTCATGCCATGCAGTGCGCATCACCGATGAATTTCCCAGATCTTTTCTCTGTAGGGTGACTGAGCTTGCCAGGGTTAATCCCCCCCCACGCCCATGCTGAGAAACCATATGGTTATGGTAAACTGTAAGAGCCTGGATCTGTGCTATACCTTTGTGGATTTTGGATGGATTTCAGCAATTATGAGAAGAACGAGGTTCAATAATTTACATGTGAAAAGTCTCCCAATGCAGAGCAGCTTAAATGTGTACCACAGTCTACGTCTTTCTTGGCTGCAGTGTCCTAAATATACAATTTATGCAGAAAATCCATATTTTCCTGAGAAAAAGCACCAGCCCGCGTGGGTGGATTGAGAAGACGACGGTGAGTAGTGTTCCTGTTCTCTGCATACCCTCCCACCTGGCAAGGCAGTGACATCACTGCCAAACACAGACTGTCCTGCCCAATCCATCCAGCAGTGGGCAGACAGCCTGGGCTTCAGCCCCGTCGCTGACCCCCCCCCAGGTGTACCACTTACTGAAATTGTCACCCAAGCTGATAACAGCTCCTCAGACGCCCCGCTGCTGGTATTATGTGACCTTCGTCCTGAATTCTTGAGTCCCCCTTGTTCTCAAGCAGATCTCCCCAAAACCGGGCGTCTGTCCCGCAAATCCACGGCCTTCGTTAAGTCACACGTCCGCTAGGCGGGATCCCGGCGTGACCTTGGATGGCCCCGACTGTACTAAGCTTCGGGAAATGTTCCTGTCGCATGTCGCTGGCTGAGAACGTGCCGGACGTGGTGGTGGGGGGTGGGGCGTCAGTGTTGGAGGGGTCGGTGCCAAAAAGCTCTATCTTCTGCATCATTTAACACTGTCCGGTTAATACTGCAGGACAGAGAGTGAAGCAGAAAACACGAGAAAATGGGGCCTGGGTTTCCTGTGCAGAGTAACACACAGTCAGTGTCTTTGCTAACATTAAAGTTTGCACAATGGCATCTACATGGAAAGTCTAACAGGAAAGAATGTTTCTACAAAGCGATGTGGCAGTCAAGAGATGCTTTAATTAAACCTGTGAAAAGTTGGCTGGGTACATTTGATGGGTACATTTGCTCACAGCTCCCACTAATCCTTAGTAAGATGGATAGAAGCTGGATATGTTGACAGAAAAGAAGAATTTTTGCTACCAGTCAACTGGCCTAGTCAGTATAAAATGTCATTTTTTACTAGCCATTGGACTGGTGTTCAGTTTTTTGTACTTGCCCTCCATCTAAATGACTCACCTCAGGCGAATGGACCAACTTCATTTCCAGCCCTGGTTGCAGCCTTACTCAGGTTGATGTGTAGACCAGCTCCCAAGGTCTGAGTTTAATGATATGTAGAAACAGTCTGTGGAAGGTCCCTCAGCTGTCTGGTGAGATGAAGGCTTGCTGACGATCTGATATTGTCCAAAAACTTCACCATTCTGCTTACGAAGCTCTAATGACGGCGTGTCAGTCAAACGTAGAATCATCATCTCCTGGTTTCACGATGCTCCACATACGACAACATATCAGAAATATCTTACACTGTTTGCATCTCAACTCTACAGGGAACATTGGTCTTAGGGATCCATTGTGAGTGGGACTGTATAACCCACATCCCACTGGGTAATTCGTTGGTTCCCACTGGTTCCTGCCTACAGTGGGTTCTGAAGCCTCAGTTCTGTCACCCTGGTGCCATTTATAGCTTAAATTTCAGCAGGTAGAATTTGATTTTTGACGTAAAAGGTTTGGTGGCGGAAGAGCAGGAAACTTTATGTGGCTGGAGATAGATATGCTATGACTTGGACTCTTGCAGACATGAGTTATACATTTCTGATATGGTGAGAGTGTTGCTTCCCGCATTAAGACATCATCCTAGGAGCTAGATATGGAAACAGTGTGGGGGCAGGAGTCTGTAATGAGCCCAAAATACTTCCTGTGGCTTTTTTAATACTCTCTGACGGAATTTCATCAGTAACCTAGGAATGGTGTGTGAGTTTTCCACCCAAAAATTGTCATCTTCCGTCTTTTGATCCAGACCCAAGCCGCATACTGTGAAAATGAATGGATCTGCTGACACTTTCAAAGGAATGCAAATGGGACAGCTTTGAAGATGTTTTTAATGCTGCCGGTTAAATGTTAGATCTGCAGCAACTTCTCCCGCGATTCTGTGGCGTCAGTGACGGGACGTCGCCCTACTTCAGAGCTGTCGGCACGTATACCTCTGCTGCGATCGCTCTCCCTAAGATCCTGCCTGTCAGGGGACGGGAGAAAGTCAGAAAGTAGCCCAGTGCCAGAGTTTCCACTTTTATGTGCCGGAAAATGAAATTAATAGGAATTTTCTGACAACCTTCAGTTAAATCTAACTACTTTGCCTTAGGTACAATCATCTGTCCATCTTCCAACCACTTATCCAGTATGGGGGTGGTGGAGTGTGAAGCCTATCCCAGGCTGCACAGGGCAGGTGTGCTGGAACAGGAAACTGGTCAGAGAAGGCGGGGGGGGGCGCTCAGGTGCAAGATGCTTTATTTACAACAGAAACAAAAACATTCAAGGTGGTGCTTGTGGATGGAGCCCTGGTGTCCCAGTAGGACTGGGCCATAGCAGGGGGTGTAAGGTGACGGCAGCCATCTTCAAGGGGCTTCAGTGCAATACCTTCCCTTCTCTTTGGGCGGTTGGGGGGGAGGAGGTACATGGTATTACTCTGCGCAAGGGCAATGTAAAGGGAGGAAAGTTAGGATGATCCCAAGGGCCTTAAAAAATGTTAAACATAGCTGGATTTGTTTAGGTTGAGGGCCCAATATAATATTCTTTCATGGGGCTCAAAAGCTGTAGTGATGTCCCTGAGCCTGCGCTGTGCTGTTGCTCAGGGGAAAACCCTGGACGGGGTACTAGACCATTACAGGGAACTCACAGACACTACGGCCCATTATAGACTCCAGGAGAAATCAGGGAGGGCTGCGTAACACAGGGAGAACATGTGAAGCCCACACATTGAGCTGGGTCAGCATTCAAACCCCCAACCCAGGAGGTCTGAGGCAACAGGACCACCCACGGGTCAGCATTCGAACCCCCAACCCTGGAAGTCTCAGGCAACAGCACAACCCATGGGTCAGCATTCGAACCCCCAACCCTGGAGGTCTCAGGCAACAGCACAACCCATGGGTCAGCATTCGAACCCCCAACCCTGGAGGTCTCAGGCAACAGCACCACCCATGGCTCAGCATTCAAACCCCCAACCCTGGAGGTCTGAGGAAACAGTGTAATCCAGGGGTCAGCATTTGAACTCTCAATCATGGAGGTCTGAGGCAACAGCACCACCCACGGGTCAGCATTCGAACCCCCAACCCTGGAGATCTCAGCCAACAGCACCACCCACTGAGCCACCTGGGAAGAAGCACTCAAATAGTGTTCATTGTTTTCAAATTTACTCTCCCTTTCTCTCTCTTTCTTTTCCTGTATGAAATGAATTCATACTACAATAATGTTCAGGTCATATTTATTTGTCAAAATTGCTTTTATTTCTGCAGTTTTTATAATTGAATGTACAAATACTGTGTATGCACCTAAACAGAGGAAGAACAGACAACAGATGGATGGACAGACAGAGAAACAGGCATCTGGACAGATTCAGACCTGCAGGTCCAGAGATGAACAAACCATTGTGTAAAATTCACCTCCAGGTTTGAGGGTTTGAACCCCACCCTTTGTTTGTGTGTGTGTGTGTGTGTGTGTGTGTGTGTGTCTGTGTGTGTGCATGCGCTTGTGTGTGGTCCAAGTATGCCTCATGTTGTGTGGACCAATTGTCCCCACAAGGTGATAAAAACCAGTTATTGTGTGTGTGTGTGTGTGTGTGTGTGTGTGTGTGTGTGTATGGAGGCGGCTTTTCCACTCTTTGGCTTGCAGTCCAAAGACACACAACTACGTGAATTTGCACTGGGTCATGTATACATACACATATACATGTATGTCAAGGCTGAGTGTCACCACTACAGAAAAACACGGTGTTAATATTTTAGATACTGTAATGGTGTTGCCTGTGCTATTTGAAAGCCAGTAATCTCACACTGTTGTTTGAACTATTTCCCACACATTTGGGAAAACCCCCATCCCATGGTGCCTAAAATACACAGAATTTAAATTTTAAATTGCACACGTCATAACAGTGTAAATGTATGAACTCTAGCTGTGTCTCCAGCCAAACACCATTACTTGTAGGTCACATTAAGTAGTCTTAGGTGATTAATGGTTTTCCATGTTAGCACTCTGTGCTTTTTAGATTCCTGCTGATGTTATTTAGTCTAGATTATTACATACAATGTTTACATCTTATTTAGTCCTGTTTATTATATACAGTGTTCACATCTTATTTAGTTTGATTATTATATACAGTATTTATATCTTATTTAGTCCTGATTATTCCATACAATTTTTACATCTTATTTAGTCCTGTTTATTTTATACAGTGTTCTCATCTTATTTAGTCTGATTTTGACATACAGTGCTTATATCTTATTTAGTCCTGATTATTATTATATACAATGTCTACATGCTATTTAGTCCAGATTATTATATAGAATGTTTACATCTTATTTAGTCTGATTATGATATACAGTGTTTACATCTTATTTAGTCCAGATTATTATATACAGTGTTCACATCTTATTTAGTCCTGATTATTATATACAGTGTTCACATCTTATTTAGTCTGATTATGATGTACAGTGTTTACATCTTATTTAGTCCTGATTATTATATACAGTGTTCACATCCTATTTAGTCTGATTATGATATACAGTGTTTACATCTTATTTAGTCCTGATTATTATATACAGTGTTCACATCTTATTTAGCCCCGATTGTTATTGTGTAGTGTTTAATGATAATGATGATCAATGACAGTGTTTACATGTTGTTTAAATTATTAAATACAGTGTTTACACTTTATTTATACCTGATTGTTATATGCAGTGTATATATTTTAAGTCCATATTGTTCGATACAGTGTTAACATTTTATTTAGTTCTGTTCTATTATTATATAGGCCTAGTGTTTCCTTCTTAGTTAGTTCTGTATATTATTTCTGTCTTATTTGTTGCTGGTTATTATTTTGTACAGAATTTACTGCATATATACACTGTACTGTAACCTGTACAGTGCTGATTTAAGACGTCAGGGGGGGGGGGGGGGGGGGGGGGGGGGGGCGGGGGGGGGGGGGGGGGGGGGGGGGGGGGGGGG
>JAODKC010000036.1:18332492-18345878 GCA_026777985.1 Mormyrops attenuatus | reverse complement strand
TTCTTTGACACTTCTTTGCGCAGCCCCCCATGCCCCCCCCCCCATCCACCGAGCCCGCTGTCACTCACGCGGTCGGGGGCGTGACCGTTGACGTCACCCTATTAGCAGAGTACTTCTGATGTTAGAGGCGATTGCACCTCAATCACGGCTGCCTGTCTGCTTTAAGCGCAGCGCCGGTCTCATTTACATATATACACACACACACACACAGATACATATCCCATGGGTCACAAACTTACATCGTCATATCTGAGCTGATTTTACACGTCGCAACACGGGGGGAAAAATCGTGTCCTTAAAACGGGGTAAGTTTTCTGCACAATTTTACAGTACCTTTCAATGCGTGCCGGTTGCAAACTGGATCGCGTACATTTTCTATCATTCTGTTATTATTATTCTATTATTATGTTTCGTGTGATGCACCTTAAAATGTTACTCTCCTAACACCACAGGCAATCCACGATTGCTCCTAAAACTTAAGACGTATCTAAGATCAACTGGATAATAAAATGTCGGGAATCAGGACTGAGTCTGCTAAAATTAATAGTAAAGGCTTTATGTGTGTAATTTATGCCAGTTTAATGTCGTTACAATTGCCGCAGTTGCCCGGTATTCAGTCGTAATAACTTCTATGCGTCTGTTATGCAATTATAACGTTGCTCATCCTAATGATAATATGTACCCTTCAGTTTCCGGCGTGGGCGTTTCGGGACCTCAGCACATGAGCTGCATGAGAGAAAAGTGGATCAGACTCCAGCTGAATGTCTTCGGTGGATACGCGTAGCTGAGACGGATCTGTGAGTTTGTGCGGCCACACCTGTGACTGGACCCGCTGATATATGTGGCAGTGCCGTTGATCCGGATCCCCAGCACGCTGAATCGAAGTCTCTTGTCTGGGCCGCTCTCTTATCTCGCCTGCTCTTCTAACTTCTCCATCTCGCCTCTAAAACGGCTCCCGCCTGCCGCCTGCTCATTCTGCTGTCTGAGTTTTAAATGCAGCCTTCAGGAGTCTTAAATGCCCCAGATGCATTAACCGCTGGCACTTTCAAGGAAAGTCTGAAGCCTTCCGATCCTCCTCACATGGTGAAATCCTTGACTTTCAGCCTTCCAGCTGATTGCTGACTGTCCTGCAGTAAATAGATGCACCCCAAGAAAGATTAGCTTTTTCAGTTTTGAAGCAGGAAAAGTTAGGCAGCCTGCTGCCTTGTGCTTAATAATTAAAATAATGGCTTCTGAAGGCTTTCAATACCGTGCGCTTTTCGAGTATAAGAAGGAGAGGGAAGATGACATCTCCCTGCAGCCCGGCGACACCCTCATTGTGAACAAGGTGTCCGTGCTGACAGCTGACTACCAGGACGGGGACGAGAAGGCCCCCAAGGGGTGGCTGCATGGCACCAACGAGCGAACCAAAGAGAAAGGAGACTTCCCAGGCACTTTCGTGGAGTATGTCGGCCTGATGAGGATGGGCCCCCCCATCGCAAAGCTGTGGCCCAGACCCGTACCACCGACCCCAGGGGCAGCGGCCGGGGCAGGTGAGTTCTCATGTTAGGTAGCCAGAGTCCCCCCCCCCCCGAAAAGGTGCTCTGTGTATCTATATGTCACTGTGTGTAGTTAACTCCATGTATTGATTGAAGTTCACGGCCGACTGTATAAACTCAGTTTGTCACGATGGTGAGTGTCACAGACAGGAATAAGCACTGCAATGATTGACTGTGTGACCTCGAGCTAATTACCCTGGGTTCGAATCCCAGGCAAATGGAAGCAGGACACAGTCACTTATACCAAAACCTACTTACCACCTGTCTTCTCTTTCTACAAGTGTAATTGGAATAGATAGAACCCTTTTAAAATTCTTGATGCATCTTTCAAGAAATGTTTTTATTTGCAGCTTAGCTTGAAGGTCATGGAAAGCTTCCGGAGAATTTGTCATTTTTTTTCTGCCTCTTCATGAATATTCCTTCTTCATGTATAATCAGTGCAGCTGGTGAGACTTGGAGAGACAGGTTGTTTGCAAAACAATGCAAGGGTATTTATAAACTATTTTTCTAAAACCAAAGCTTTACTAAATAGTAACTGATGAGATGTTTAGCTATGAACATCTCACATTCATCAGCTACTATTTAGTAAAGCTTTGGTTTTAGAAAAATATAGTTATAGTTGGTTATAGTGATAGATATAGTTTCGTTTAAGTTTTAGGCCTCTTTGTCCCTCTAAACCTGTTTATTTTCAATATAAAGATTAATTAACTGCTGACTTGGGGGGATATCTTCCTTCTCCTGGGTTAAATCCTGTGACCCAGAACTGCGGACTCCTGTAATCGTCTACCATATTTAATACTTTCCGTATCTCTGAGGGTCGTTTAGGGTGCATCAATCTGAGTGTCCGTGGCTGCCGCTGCTCCCCAGGCCTTGGTTGTTGATGCAGTTGAGCGTCTTGGTGACATAGGGCCCTGAATGTCACAGTGCTTCGGCTGAGTGTGACACCGTTGTCTTTCTGGGGTTTACGCCTGCCGTCTCCCAGACCTCTTCCATCGCAAATTCTAATCAGTGTCTCAGTTAATTATTAATTATTAAACCCTGCTCTTTATCCAATGACAGGAATGAGGCCAGTGGTGATAAACACAGTATACTTCTGTTAAATGTTGTATCAGAAGTGCCACTCATTCATTTATAGTTTAGCCATCTGAAATGCACCGTTTGTGGAGTTGTGTTTTCTTGCATGGGGCAAGAGAAACATCATTAATTCCTGAGGGAAATTCTTAAAAACAACCTAGATTGCAGATGCCGGGGAATGAACCCCAGGCCTCATACACGCAAAGCATGTGCTCTACGACTGAGCTACATCCCCTCCGTGGTTATTGCATGGGTGAGATGATCATTTGTGATCTTTTCTGGGTGACAGTGACACAGAGTGGTCACCCTTGCATAGGCTACGAGACTGGGGTACAGCCTGGATAGGATGCCAGTTCATATACACACACAATTTAGAGACTTGCATTTATCTAAGTGCACATCTTTGAACTTTGGGAGGAAACCAGCTTTTGCAGAGGGAACTTCCATGGACACATGCAAGAGAAGTAGACGGCACGCACAGGGCAGGACTCGAATCCTGACTGTGGGCACATGAGGTACCCCCCCCCCCCCCATCATGTTTGCATACAGACATGTGATGGTTTTGTGTCTGTGGCTTTTAATGGTTTATTTATAATGTAGCTAAAATATGAAGATGATGAATACCAGCTAAGGGTGTGGAGTGTTTATAAAACAGCAGGAAAGTCGGTTTAGAACATTCTCTAAAGGTGGCCCTCTCCTGAACCAGGTAATTGCGAAAGGCTAACTGCTAATACCTGTGGGGCTAACAAATCTTCGTAACTGTGCTGTTGGGGAGTTGGAATCTTGTAGCCTTCAGCGCGTTGTTGAAATTTGCAAAGAAAGCGGTAAACAGTCCAGGGCAGGCTGGGGGGGTGGAGACCACCCTGTAACTTTTTTCGAAGGTTTGTGGTGGTGGGGGGGGGGCGTCAATTTGTGGCGTGGCTGCAATGGAGAAAACACAGCATACAATGTCACGGCCCTGGCCTGCTGGCCCCACGGAGCCCCCTACCCTCTCCTAAACGCCCCCTCCCCCCACCCCACCACCCTGGCAGGACACTCAGCTGGTTCACAGACGCACCATTGTGTGGCTGGATATATGTTTGAGGAATTTCACATATTTAACCTTTTAGCAATAGGATTAGCGTGTGAGATTTCACCACATGTAAAAGTTTCCCACCCAAATTGCCCGCTTAAGTGGTGGGAATTGAGTCTGACACATTAGTGGTGCATTATTTAGCTACACAGCAATTTTACTCTCTCTCACCAAATCTTTCTTTGTCCTAAAACTGAAACTAACTGAATTTGGCCTGAAATAGTAGAAAAACATAAGATAAAATAGTGTTATTTCCACAATCTGAAAGGAACTGTGGAAGGTTCACCCAGAGCCACTGGCCTAACTGTTCCAATGTGGAACAGGGTGAAACATAAGGGTTAGCCTGACAATATTCTGCCCTGTCAACCGTCATATAATAGACTGTAAATGCAGCAGCGCTGTGCAGCTGGGTGTCTCATCTCTCATCTTCACTTTCTGTCTAATCTGGGAGACACTTGCATTCCCCTGATTGACTTTGTGATGCACAGCACACAGTTCATCGACATTGCTGGGCCGGGAGAACACCGGCTGCCCGTCGTATTTGGGGTCAACATCGTGGCTTGGGTTAATCTGTGGGGCAATAAGCACCCTTGTTGCTGGGATAGGCTTTTCTTATTAATCTGTCTCATCTTGGATTCAAGCAGCGGCTCAGTGCCGTTTCATGAACGCCGGTGAGATTCTGCATCCCAGCATTCCTCTCCAACACATTTGTGGTCACCTATAGGAGCTCTTACGGAAACACCCTGTGCAGCTCTCTTGTACCATGACAAGGACTGTCTAAATCAGGGGTCACCAACCTTTTTGAAACTGAGAGCTACTTCACGGGTACTGAGCCATACGAAGGGCTACCAGTTTGAAACGCCCTCCTAAACTCATCTAAACTTCATGTATAGTAAGCATGTTTTAAATGCTTTTTTTTTTCTTTTTTTTTTTTTTTAGATATTTCCATTTTCAAATCTATACAAATGTGATTAAAGAAGAATAGCAACAGGATAAAATTTAATTTTAGACGCAGCTCACTGGTGAGTTGTGCTATTTTTAGAACAGGTGAGCGGGCGACTCATGTGGTCCTTGGGGGCACCCTGGTGCCTGCGGGCACCATGTTGGTGACCCCTGGTCTAAATGATCTAAACGTGGATAAGCATGGAGACTTGAAATGTTTTTTTCTTTCCTATGTGGCATTCTGCAAGCTTCAGTGGAGTTTCATTTACGTCGACAGACGGAGAGCTGCTATGCTGTATGAATTTGATGATATGCGTGCCCGTGAGCGGAAGGTCGCCGGTTCAGATCCCTGGGTTGGCAGAGTGATTTCACCATTGGGCCCTTGAGCAAGGCCATTAACCCCCACTTGTTTCAGAGACTGTCTGAGCCTGCTTTCTCAAAAAATGTACATCGCTTTGGATAAAAGCGTCCTAATGAATAAATGTAAAGGTCATTTTAAATCTGACATAATATGCAAGTTTGCTATTCAAGGAGTCCCAGTTAAACTGGGTTTAAATTCAGAGCAAAACCAAGAATCTGGCTTTGCTAGACTGTGTCCGCCCCCCAGCACATAGCACCCCCGCCCACCTCAATCCCATCCTGAATGGGGTCGTTGTGCTCTACCGTCTGCTGTGGGTCAGCGCTGAGTCGCAAGCGTGCGGAGTACGGTGTCGTCTGCTGGTCAGGGTACCAGTTGTGGTTAAATGGTGCCAACTGTCTGTGGTCAGTGAGAGAGACGATCTTCTGTTTGCCAGAAAGGCTCAAGTCTCCAGGGACACAAGCTACATCTGCTGTCCTTATGTCTGGCTAGCGCCTCCCTATGGGTCTGTTTATGGTTACCCTAGAAACTCTATGATCCCCACTCTGAGTATTTACTCCTCAGGGACCAGAGCTTTTGGATAGATGGTCCCTTTCAACAAATAAGGTTTATTCACTGTAGTGTCATCCCCAGAACCTGTAAGCATATGCGGAACCAAATAGTGTTTCTGTAAAACGTGTAGTTGAACAAGCCTCAAGATGGAGGATAGGTCTGGGATGTGCTGCCCTTGAAGGTGAAACATATTTGAGGAGCAGATGGGAAATAATGTAAAAATGTACAGTGTTTTCTAAAAAATGTATGAAGAACCACAATGGAACGCTATGAAATGACGCATTAAAGTAGCAATTTTGGGTCTTGTGATTGGCAGTCCGCAGCAGCTAGCCTCCTGTTACCTGGGTGTGAAAGTCGCATTATAGACCTTACCTGGTTTATCGCTCTCCTATCATGACTTATATGAATGACCTGCATGGCACCCCAGCAGTGGACCTTAAGTAAACAAGTCATCACAGGAGAAAGATGAAGAGAGTTTGAAGGTGAGGAGTGTTCAGGGAGGGTGATTGTCTGCTTCCCCTTTTGAATCCTGCAGTGATGTGTTTCGTGCTTGTGCCCTTGCCCTTCTTTGTGCTATTTTTACCCATCCCATAGGAGGGCGGCACTACAGGGGAGGGCTTTTTTTTCCTTTTTTTGTCATCCGTGTCCGTGAGCCAGAAGCCGTCGACCTTTCGCTCTCTGGATTCTTTCCATGTGTTTCCAAGGAATATCCTGACTGGAGAGGGACTCCCAGTCTGTCAAAGTTCTCCTGAACCATTACTTTGACAAACATGTTGGATTTGTGAAATGCAACAGATGTTTCTGTGACGCGCTGTCAGTTACTGAAGGTCAGTTTTTGAGTATAAGATGATTTGAACCAGAAAAATAGTTGTTTTAAAAAGGGAAATATTGGAAAAAGCCGTGCAATATATAGTATCTGTTTCTAATCATGTTTAAGCATTTAGCCTCAGCACGCAGAGGGGCACTGGGTGCCGGAACAGGCCATGATCTCTTCTCTGCACACACTCCTCATTTGGCTGCCTGTTCATCAGAGGAAGTCACATGGCTGTCAGGCGGAGGTTTTCATTGGCTGTCACATTATCTCAGTGGTGGGCTCAGTGACTGCAGGAGGACTGAGGCTGGATTTTCAAGTTTGGGAGTGATGTTTTTCAGAAGAATACCAATGTATGAGCATTTGAACATATTTAGATGTAAACCGTCCCTGATGCTGTTGTGTTCATGCGACGTAAACATTCTAATGTTTTTGTGGAGATGTCGGAATGTTCTCGATGCTCTGTGTGTGGGGAGCAGGAGCATAGTTGTGCAGACCCTCTCAGATCCCTGCATGACCAAGCCAGGCTGCTGGGGTGCTCAGCGTTTGTGGCTTTGGCTCAAAGACTAATCAAAATCCCTCAGTACACAAGGTCTCTGCCTCCATATGGCACTGGTCGTCCGCTTAGGCTCATTCCTGCAGGCCTCCTCGTATTCTCAGCTTTGGAGTCTCCTGAAATGCTTATCACCTGCTTCCTGAGTCGCCTCGGGAATTTGCAGATTGTGTTGATTTATGTGCTTGTTTTTCTGCACGACTTCTGCCTTTTTCCAAACAATCGAGGACAAAACTGATCGACAGACATTTTTAAAAAAGACGTTATAATATCGCATTTTGAGATCAGTTGTGGTCTATATAGCTGCAGTATTGTACAGCAGAGGTACTGAGAAACTGAGCACACATGACGAATTGTGTGCTTACACAGAAGGAGATCAATGTGCGTTCCAGCAGGGTGTGTAGAATTTAGTGAAAGTAGGGAATGCAGAGGGCCGCACTGCCCCGCAGTTAAACAGCGATTTAATAGCCGCTGGCTCGGATCCCTGACTGCTTGCCTGTCCTCCACTTCACCCACTTTGCTTATTTCCCAATGAAGGTGATTGGGAGGGGATGGGGGCTCGGCTGTCACCGCTGACGTTTTGGGAAACTTTTCTGAGGAGCAGGAAATGAACACTTTAGCCCAGGCGCATCCCAAAATAGAGCCCACGCTCCCTCGGAGGATAAGGCAGATAAAAGGGAGAGTGGTGCTGCTGCACTTTCCCCACTGGCTCCCTTTATTTATTTACGCTTTTTGGTGGAAACCGGAGTGCGGGGGTGAGGAGTGTGGCACGCATGGGGTATTAACTGTTTTACGCTGAGGGGGGAGTCAAGTTTTAAGAGTTTTTCTTGTATTTTGTATATAGAATTTCATCAAAAAACGTCTACAGAGTGTTTGGTTATGAAAATGCAGAGTATCGGAAACACACAAGGTACAATAACCGATATTTTACAGCGGTTGTTTGCGATGAGTGTTCAGTGAAAGTGGCTGGCGGTGCTGAAACCATTTACTATGCTTGCTTTGGAAGTTCACTTAAAGTCAAATCGGGTTGCAGAGCAGGATGTTGGATTCCGGGGCGTCTTTGAAAAAAAGTCCCCTTTAATCGGGTGTATTTGCATACCGCAAGTATTTAATAATTAGCATTTAGATGCCTGCGATCTTGGAGTGTTCGGCATAAACATGAACTATTTTGGGGAAGCAGAGACTGAAAGGATCAAAAATGCCTTTGTTTACTTCTCAAGAACCTTGATGCCTTGCAAATTCTTGAGGGTTTAATTAAAGGAAACGAGGGCAGTTCTGTGCTTTCATTTTAATGTTGCTTTTATGGTGGTTTCATTTGTTTGACGTGGAACTGGAAGGTTACTCTGTGTCCGATGTTTAATTTGGGAATGAATACTGTAGGAAAAAAGAATTCTGGTCCCCTTCTGGGGACTGAACTGACCCAAATTTATGCCTCGAGTGTCCTGTCATGTCCTTTCCATCCATCTGTGTTTGTTTGTGTGCTCAGCTTTGGCTTGGGACCCCATTCATCTGGGATATAACAGAGGAAACAAAATGGCGTCCTTATAGTAACTCTGAACTGACCGGGTAAATTTGAGAATAAGGCCCTCTTGAGAAAAGAATGCATTTTTTTCCATGAAGCAGTCATTTTTCTTAAAATATTTTGCCATTTCCAAGATAGACATGGCCCTATGTTCTGACCCCATGCCTCTGAAATGGGGTGTTCTTCCATGCTTGCTACAAGCATGAAGTTCTCCTCCATCTCCTGGTTGAAGGTTATGATCATCTGGAAGGAATAATTCTGCATCAGTGTAACACCCATCATGTCCTGTGACACATGCTGTTATTCCCAGTTCCGAGACCTGGGTCCCAGTCTCCGCATTCTCCGAGGTCCTCTATGGAGAATCCAGAAGTGGCCCAGTTCTGAAGATGCTGGAGAGTCTATACCACTGGTGGCCCTTAAGAGGACAGTGGCACAGGTTGTCACCTTGCATCATAGCAGCATTGGTCATTAGGTGACATAGGCGGCCGCCTAGGGCATTATCTTCTGAGCGGGCGCCAACATGGCAAGTTGATTTGACTTTGTCACAGACAGGGGGCGCCAGCGGTGAAGCTTGCCTAGGGTGCCACATGGGCATCGATTGGCACTGTGTCATGGAATGCATTCTCCCTTTCCTAGTGCACTCTGGGTAATGGGGGATTGTATTCTGGGTCGTGACAGTAAGACAAGCGTGTATGGGGGAGATGTAGCTGATAACACCCCCCCAATCAAAAATGCCAAAAAAATGGCATAAGATGCCAAATCGCAGTACTATCTTGACCCAGCTGAGAATTGTTTTGAGTGACAGGCTGTTTATATGCCTAAGCATACAAACTCTTCCACATATCGATCTTCTTTTTGAAAATGACTACATTTTGACTAACCTTTCGAGGCAAACTCCAAGATTTGCTAGAATTCAAGCTGGTCGTCTTCAGCTGTCATGCTGTTTGTTTTGGACATCGTGATGTATCAAAAGTGCTACTCCAGCGGGAAACAGTGTCGTGTTGCATAAAATCATCTTTACTGATTCTTTTGTGCAGGAGCTAGTTAGGCAGGACTCTCACTACGCCGGAAGACCTCCATGGGTTTGACACGCTGTCTGTGACCTTGTTGTTTGCACCCCATTGTTTATCGTGTATGGTAGCATATGCTTAGTCAGCTAAGGTCCCATTGCTGAGATAAGGAAAGCTTTTTTCCATCGTATTCCACATAACATGCTAATTATTCCACCTAGATTAGAACTTATCTGGTCCCTGAAGCTAGTTTGGATCGCTCTTTGTTTGGGTTCTGTGGCTGGAAGTGGCATGAGTGGCCAAACCATGAAAATAGAGGTCAAAGTTCTAGTGTGCCTTCGCTCTTCGTGTGGAGTTTACTTGTGTTCCTTTTGTTTGGTGGGTTTACTCCCACAGTTTGGAGACTTTAAGTTGGGCTGTGGTTTTAGTTGTCTCTGGTTGTTCGCGTGTGTTTCTGTGCCCTGCAATGGACTGGCATCTCATTCAGGGTTTACTCAAGCCTTGTGCCCAGTGTTGCCAGGGTTAGGGTCCAGAGCACACGTGACACTGACCAGAATAAGGCGATGGATGGATAGATGGAACAGAAAAGCTACTCGGCTGCTGTGACTTAAGGCCCCACTGATTCTTGGATGTCAGCTGTGGGCAGAATGTGAGCTTCACGTGGGCTCAGTGTTTCTGGGAACAGTGGATCATCGGGTAGCAAAACGCAAATCATAAAGTTTGACAAGAATGCATGTGAAAGTTCATAACTTTTCAGAAGAAAAGTACTTCGAGTCAGAGAGATTTGA
Organism: Mormyrops attenuatus; assembly: GCA_026777985.1. Classification (NCBI taxonomy): domain Eukaryota; kingdom Metazoa; phylum Chordata; class Actinopteri; order Osteoglossiformes; family Mormyridae; genus Mormyrops; species Mormyrops attenuatus. The sequence continues at coordinate 18,335,658 of JAODKC010000036.1, read as the reverse complement.
CTGATAATGTTATGTTTGGCAAGAGACTGGTCATCGGGACCTTACAAATTCACCACATGAAAAGAGCATAATTTAAACGATAAAGAAATAAAACTGTAGCATTAGATGTGTGTTCTCCCCGTTGTTAGTGTTGACCTCCTTAAACTGAATCGTTTAGTCATTTCATTTTGTTTAAACATAAGATGTTTTTTGTATTCTGAACAAAACTGGACTGTTAAATTGATCATTATAATGGGTTACTGAAACAATAAATTGTTTTCTATCATAAATGCAACCTTTTTTTATTACTGTGGGATCTTATTTACTGCAGGAAATCATAGAAATTTGACGCACTTCAGTTATCAACGGTATGGCTGCAACGTTTAAATCTGCTCCTACACAGTGAAGTGGTCTTGTTTATATAAAACTCTACGAAGAAAGGTCATGTATAAAAAAAATCATACAAACAATGGTGAAGCCCATCACCAACTCATGAATGATTTCACTCAAAGCTTGCAGTGAATAGATTTCATTCCTTCTCACTTTAGGCTAAAAATGAATTAACCTTTCAATAGTACCAATCAGGTGCTGTTTCACGCTGCTTTGTTTTGAGTATGAAATTATGTAAATGCTACTGACATTCATAATTTATCCCCAGCACTGCCTTGAGTTTAAAGTTCAATCATTTTATACAGATTATTTATAAACGATGCTGATGAGAAACGGTAAACATGCAGGAAGTACAGTTTGATGTGAAAATATATGACCGGAGTTCATATCAGCTGGTGGTTCAGGTAGTTATGAGCAGGTGATGTGTCGGAAACTCATCTCTTAACTAGGGTGTCCTTAGCTACATGTTTGAATGTGTCAGGTGGGGTGGCTGATCCATGTCAACCTTCTAGATGTTTCTGTGGATTCTGAGTGTCATAGCAGAGTTTTTGCATGGTCCTGTTACATCTTTGAACCGAATTCCCTCACTCTGGTAGTTGTGGAACATCAGGATTCGCGAGTTCATGGTTTTCCCTTTTGGTTCGGTAGAAGCTTCCAGTCTGACATCCTTTAATGTCTGGTGCACAGGTGTGGCTTTTCAGCTGACTAGACCTAGAGACTTTGTTCCACACTGATGCCACCTTCTAAAGTATTGACTGCTCTCCTACGCTCACCTTGCTAATGAGCAGCCTTCTCCCTTCCCCACAGAGGTCTTCACAAATTCACACATAAGACTTTTCACTAGCTACTGAAGTGTATTAACAGATGGGTGTTTTTTTTCCGTCTTCATCTCCCACGCTGGTGACAAGATCTTTTAAATGTTTTTATGTGCCTGGGTGATAAATGCGACTGCAATGAGATTTTGGGAATTCCGCCAGTCCTGTGGCTTAGACATTATCGTTTTTATTAAGACATAATCCGGATTAGACTTTTTTTTTTTTTTTTTTTCTTTTGGAAGGATTTTTTTTTTGTGTTGATGCTGTAGGTGATGAGGTAGAAGCAGGTAAGATCAAAGTTGTCATGGGGATTAATTTCTGTGTTTTTAGAAAAAACTGGTCTCTCAGACCCAGATTATTCCATACGAAAGAGGTCAGTTCCCCAGCTGCCAGTGTGGTGCATCTTCAGTACGAAATTGATTGTTAGTTCGCTTCGATATTTTAAAGGTTTCTCGTAAAATATTTACGCCGCCGTGACGTGAACGCATGCTGTTTACGGAGACGGAATGAAAGGCATCGACTGGAAGGAGACGTGGGCTTTGAAGACTGACACGGCACAAACGTGAGATCCCTGCAACGGTTCGATGATGCCGTTTTAATTGGCTCCGTGACCGTAGCCTGAAGCAGTTCCCCCCTCCAGTGCTAGTTCAGGGGACGAGATGAAGGCGAACAGCCTGCTGGTTTAATGATTATCGGTGCCTTTTGAGGACGTTGTGTTCCATCGGCTGCAGGTTGGGGGTCTCTAACATCAGTCTGTGAAGTGTCTTTCCCACTGCTTGACCACGCCATGCCGGCGGCGCATGGGGATCAGCCCTCAGATGGAATCTGCCATCTCCTGCCGCTGTCGGCTCTCGCTCTCACGCCGTTCTTTGCGTTTGTGGGAGGGCGTTCAGCTTGCTGGCTTCTTGCCATGATGGTGTGGGGCCTCAAGCACGCACCCACCCATCTGCATGTCCCACGTGCGTCTTCATGTACTAGCCATCAGGAGATACCAAAATAAGCCCCCCACTCAGCCTTAGAGAAGTGCTGGAGGACTTTTGCTTTTGGGACAGGTAAGCTACGGTCCTTGTAGAATGAAGCTTTGCATCCCAGTGACTGAAAAGAACAATGTAGATGCCTTCGCACCAGCTGTAAACATCTCACGGTCAATGGGACATGGCCTTCTTGCCTCTCCGGTCTGTTTTGTGGCCCATTTCAGGTGGTTCCTGTGTGGGGTTTATTTTTTTCATTTTGTCACAGATGGTTTGGATGGTGGCACGGTGGCTCAGTGGGTACACCTGATGTCTCACACCTCCAGGGTTGGGGGTTTGAATCCCGCCTCTGCTCTGCATATGTAGAGTTTGCATGTTCTCCCAGTGACACACTGGTTGTGTCTTGTCTAAAAATAGACAGGCTGGTGAATTTATGTTTTTGAGTTTCCAATAGTATGGTGATTGTGTGTGTGACCTATGATGGACTGGAATCCCATCCAGGGTATCTGCTGGCTTGTGCGCTATGGGACAGGCTGTTTTATGTTCGCTGATGAGTAGATGGATAAATGGATGGATGGATGCATGGTTCTGCAGACTGTTGCATCCAAGTTCAAGGTACAGGTTTAGAATTACCTGTTGTTACTGTGAAGTCGCTGTTAATCTTGGCTTAAATGGGTAGCTTTTGGAGATCTGTCAATAGCTGGAAGAAGAGGAGAGCCCCATGCCCCAGTCTGATCTTTGTGGAGAAGATCTAAGGAGATGAGAAGATCTGAAGAACCTGCCTATCGATGGTCAATCAGGGTCCGCTGGGTCAAAGATCAGGCACAGTGGAGCGATCGAGTCTAATAAAGCCAATAACCAGATATGTGACGAAGGTGCTGTCAGTTTTAGAAGCATCAGTTGAACCCCCACTCCTGCATCCCCTTGTAGCCCCTCTAGTGCCGTTCTTAAAATACACACAGGGGGGGGGGGGGGGGGGGGGGGGGGGGGGGGGGGGGGGGGGGGGGGGGG
>JAODKC010000036.1:18320330-18332392 GCA_026777985.1 Mormyrops attenuatus | reverse complement strand
AAGTCAGCTGCCTGAAAGGCTGCTCACGCATGGAGCCTCCCCCCCGTTAGATCGTGTGTGAATATGGAGGCCAGCGCTCCCGCAGGTGTACCTGCGTCTGCCAATAATAATGATTAAAAAAAATGTATATCTGTGGGGTCTGTCCTGAGCTTCCTCGGTGCGGGAGATGGCGATGCTGGTCCGCATCTGTGTGCTGGAGGCTCAGATTGGGGGGGCGGGTTTGGTTGGTACAAAAAACCCGACGCAAGTGATCTCACCAGCCGGCCGTCAGATGCGTTCTGTCTCTGCTCAGGCCTATTTGTTTTACGTAATTGCCCGTCTGCCGCCCAGAAATCGCTCTGCTCTGCCTTTGATCTGGGTTGTTGTGTTCGGAGCCTTGCACATACGCTTTGGCTTAGCTTAGCATTGTAGCATCAGTAATTACATATTTGCCTCGGCAGCGGAAAACAAACTGCGCACTTATGTTCTGAAATAAAATTGTGTTTAATTTGCACAGGTACATAGGAGTTCCTTCATTTCCACATATGCTATCTTGCTGTCCTTTATGACATAAACGCATACTTGCAGTAAAGAGTGAAGCTTTGGGTCTGAGCTTAGGGCCAGGTCATTTGTGCCGTAACCTAACCCCCCCCCCCCGCCCCGATATCTTCAATGTGATTATTGAGCAGGTTTCTTGTCTTTCATATAGCTAATCTTATACGTTTTCACCGCGTACAATTTCAGATGATGGCCAACACGGGCCCTCACTTACCGCCCATATCTCACCAATGACCTCTGAGCAGTGTCTTGTGTAATGTTCTCAATCTGTCATTGCCGCCGCATTTTCCGAGCTTTTCGGCTTGATTAGAATCTGTGAGATTTGTGGGAACTTGCAGGAGGGTCACGGGAGGGTGCTCAGCCATCCATACGATGGAGATCGTTCCCGCGCGCCCGCTCAGCAGTACTGCGAGTTTACGCCGTGACTGATGCCGGTGTCCCGTGACGACCAAGGCAGCGGAGCAGAACGTTTTGGATGGCCACTTTGAGAAATTCGCACTGCGGTCAGTACCTGTGCGTGAGGGAGAGTGAAAAACAGATGTACACACTGACACGGGCCAGCATGACGGGGCTGCTGAACAACACGTGTCCCAGTTAACCCGGTTAACTGGTTCTCTTGCCTTCTTAGTTAACCCGGTTAAGCTGTTCCCTCACCTTGAGGGACTTGCAGTGACCCCCACCCACCCCCAAATCTGTCACATCAGTTTTCCCATGATAACCGACCAGCTTCTACCTGTTCTTGACCCTCAAGCAGAATCCTGGGCCTGTACTGGGCCAACAAGGCCACAGACATGAATGAGCTCAACACCTATACTCTCCTGGAGCATGACGCCCTCACAGGTAGAGAAGACCTCTCTACCTCCACTGAAGAAGCCAGACATTGTCCGAAAACCAAATGTTCATCCGTCTTCAATATCATTGTTTTTTTCAGAATGGTAATTGTTGTGTAAATGTACTCTTCAGTACATTTCTTGAAGTTTAATATGTATATTGCAGTATAATAGCTGGTTGTTATCTGTACAGTATGACTAGATTACGTTAAGGATAAATGTACTGAACCCGCATGGAACATCCTTAAAAATACTAAAGAACATTTTAAAAAGTTTTTTTTGTGCTAAGGGATTTATAGAAAAACACCAAGAATATCTTACAATAATTTTCTTTCCATTTTCTTATTAATCATAACTGTAACTCGTTCAGTGAGGCTAGCAGTTGAATTGCCTTTAATGTGCTAAGCTGCCTCAGCAGGTCACCGGGGTTAGAGTCCAGTGGGATGTTGCCTTAACTCAGTGATGTATGGTGACTCTCTTGTGTTAGCCTGAACTTGGAGGACATCCAGGAGCGGAGAGCCATCCTGAATTATTGCCTGTGCCTCTCTAGTGTGACGGCCTGTCCTTGATACTCATGGCTTTCCGCACCCGTCTCTTTCACCATCTTAAACCTTAAGACATATCTGAGGTGGGATTTTATATTTCAACTTCTATTTATTTATGTTTTTTTTTTTTTTAGATGGGCGACTGGTAGGAGATTATAAACATTATGAATGCTGCCCAAGTCATTGTTTATATCCATGTTGTGATATTTTTGCTGAGCGTTTAAGAGGGTCTGGTTTACACAAAAGAAGCCTTTGCTGTTCCCGGTAGTTTGTCTTTACTAGGCACCATGAATCACCATGCCATCTAAATAAAACTGACACAGGCAATCGCATACAGAAACACACACACACACACACACGCACGTACACGCAATGGTGGACTTACATAAACAGCAGACATCGCACACCCCGAGCTGTAAAACCAATCCTGGCAGAACATCTTGTCAAAAACAACAGCTGCCCCCGAGCCTTCTGCCACGGCGTCAGAGATGGCAGTCTGTGGCGCAGGCCCGCTCCCAGGATGCAGTGCGGGGGACAAGGCCTTTAATGAAGCATGACGAAGGGCGGCAGGGGGGGAAGTGGCCTCGTCACCACCAGCTGTCTTTACGGTGCCCATTATTGTCCAGCTGAGACGCTCCTATCATGCAGGTACAATGCTGGCTGCATGGTAAACATTCTATAAAGAAGTTAGTTTCCTTCAGTGTAAATATTAACCAAATTACTTTGTTCTTCTCAGAGAATATTTCCAGTAAACGCCCATAGCCTTCTCTGTTGTTTCTGTTACCAGGACCCAATTTAGGGGGCTAAAGTTACTGTTGGGGCCCTACTTACTGCAATAAATGCTTCTCTAACAACCAAGAAAAAACATTTGGGGCCCTGGGCTGCAGCCCAGTTTAGTAAGTACATAAGTCTGGGGCTGTTAGCGACTAACCGCCATTAGCAGTAGCAATTTTAGTAACTGTGTCCTGCATTTACGTAGCTATCATTTAGCTCTGTTAGCCATTAGCAGTAGCCATCTTAGTGACCGTGTCCTGCATTTACATAGCTATCATTTAGCTCTGTTGGTCACTAAGACGGCTACTGCTAATGACTGTGTCTTGCGTTTATGTAGCGATTCTTTCGCTCTGTTAGTAGTAGCCATGTTCGCAACCACATTCTGCAGGTATATTGCAATCTTTTCACTCTGTTAGCTGTTACCTATTCGAGAAAATGTTGTCGTCTGAAGGACTCCTTCAAACGCCCCCAACCCAAGCTGGTCCAGCCTGACTTGATGCTTGGAAAGCTTGTGCTACAGGACGTCAACGGGAAGGGATGGGCTTGGAGGATTTCTGCTTCCGCTCGGGCCCCGGGAATCAACCAGCGGCCCTGATTAATTGTTTCTTCTCCATGTTGGTCTCCACCCCCCCCCCCCCCCGACCCCCCCATCGGCGCACACAGTCATGGATGAAACCCCAAGCTATGTGATAATATATACCGGGGATTGAAAATTAGCAATTCAAATTTGCCCATTTATTTCCTGGTTTTTCCCCTCAGAATGGAATCAGTGTCTCATAGCTGCCTGCAGTTGAAGTCTGAGGAGGTCACTCCACCCTGATGTTACATCAGCTCCTCTTTATCGGACTGGCCTCTGTCGACTCCAGGATCGGCCGTGGATGCCGAAATCTTCCATTGCTCTTCATTCCCAAGGCTTCGCTGTGCCTTCTCTTTCTGTCTCGAAATAGACCAGGTCCTCTTTCAACACCTGTATTTTTCATGACCTGATTTTTTTTTTTCAACTGTTCTGCCACAGATGTACATCGATTCTTGATAATTATCACGGCGCCAAGCTTATTCTCTGTTCTGGAAACAGAGTTCATGACTCACCATTGTGGTGGCTGGTCCGATTGAATGGCACATTGTTATTTTCATTTTTATTGTTCAGTCTGCCATTGATGTCCACCTGAAGCTTTTAGTTTTAATGCACCTCTCCCACCTCCTGTTTGGAATCTTCTCCAAGCCCTCTGCCCTTACACTGGGGGGAAAAACCCATGGCAAGAAAATGAAGAGAAAATAGGACAGCTTGCCAGTGATGTGGACCGGGCAGGTGCTGTTGACCCTGATATTGCAGGTTGTCTTCTCAGCAACACCCCGGCTGTAGGGTTAGGGTCCGAGGTTAATGGATGGCCATCTCACGCCCTCGAGCTACCATTTAATAACCGGCACAATAACATCGCAGAGCCAGGTCATGGCAAGCGTCACCACAGCGGGTCACAGCAGGTGACACAACCCCACACGCCACCTTTCTAGTATTTTCCCTCCCAAATTAAATAAATGAGTACATTTAAAAACACAGGTAGACGGGTAGCCTGAGAGAAGCATCACACAAATCAATTTTCCATTGATTTTCTCTTCTTTTATATCTCCTTTTTGTGTGTGGGGGGGCCAAAAAACAAAGAGGGGCCCCTGTAATATCATGTCAACTCCCCACCCCCCCCAGATTTCTGCAGGCTTGGCGAGAGTCTGATGGCAGCGATGTCGGCATGAGTGATGGTGAGTGAGGTGTATGTCCCATTAATAACCCCTACGAAAGGTGTTCTGGAAAAATAAATCCCTCCCCGCCTGCTTTGTTTGCCGTCCGTCGCCACATTCCTCGTAGGTGATTTATATCTCAGAGCAGCGGGTCTTATAGAAATTGTCCCAATCGAACTGACAGTCAAATATATTAGGTGTATGAGCATTATGGACTGTGAATAATTGAGTCTGAATAAAGTGCATATATTACTGTTAGTGCTGATATACCTGCCCACATCCCAAAGAACCGATGAAGATGTGGCTCCCAAAAGCTAGGATTTGTCATTTTTATTTGCTTATACCATTTTATTTGCTTAGCTGATTTTTTTTTATGCCAGTCTATAATTATATTTGTTTACCGCATGCCATTACGTACTCTGCTGCTGGGTTATAAGTGACCGTAACCAGCAAGTCACCTACTGGTCATAGCATGTTACACGTGGCCCATAGATAGAGTAGAACCTACGAAATATAGGTGTAGTACAATAGTGTTGTTGCCCACCATCTGTGTGATGAAGTTGGTGTTCTTGAGGTAGGGCTGCCTTTTTTACTAGGGTTTCACTGTTTTGGCTGCTTGCTCACCAGTCATGTGTTCATTTGCTTATACCATGTTGGTCTTAATACTGAGAAACGGTCTGTAATGGGGACCTCTATCAGGTGCCCTGTGAATCTGCCCTAAATGAATCCGGTCATGTGGCCTGTCTGCCTTCTAAACCATCCTTCTGGATGATATCAGTGGCTGTAGGATCTGGCCTCCCAGATCCAGCTTTTCCCTTTTCTCTTTTTGATTTAATGTGTGCGTCTGCTGCATGGAGCAAAGGGTTACAGGAAAGCAGTGAAATCGAGCCCTTTTTTGTTTAGCGAGAGGGAAAATGAGATTGTCCTTTTATTAGATTACTCATTTCTCCATTTTTTATGTGCACTGTTGGAAGACCCAGCCATGCATTTGTTCAGCTGGTGGTTTGTATTTAAATGATATTTCCTGACTGAATAGGGTTACACAGGCTCCGCTTGTAATTTATGTGTGTTTTATTAAATGCCATTCTTATACCGGCAGATAAGCAAAGGAAAAATAATGCAAGATGACTTAAATGAATCTGGGAGCAGACACCTCTAAGTCTGCGGATTATGAATCATATCAGGCATGTAATTGCCAATATACATTAAGAGCCTTATGCTCCAGTTAATCCAAATCAACCTGGGCAGTACCATAATCAGCCTCGATTCTCCCGAGGAAATCCGCAGGACTCAGGATGTTAAGGTGTGTCCGGAGAGGGGAATCTTCAGGGAAAGGCGTAGGGAGAGGGGAGATAAATCGGCATTAAGCTCCTCCTCTCCTTCGCCTGTCCTCGATGGCGATTAATCCCTCGCTCTGAAGGAAGGCAGCTCCAATTGCCCGCTACCATTTCTCTGCAGGTGTCGTTTGTATGGAGGAAGCAGGCAGATTGTGAGGAGGGCATGGGGGTGTGCCTGTCTTTGTGATAACGGGGGGGACTCGCATCTCAAAGTTCACGTCAAAGTTTCCCAGAGATCCTAACATGGCTTTTAGCTGGATTCCTTCCAAATGTGGAATGTCTCTAACAGATAAGAGTCTCACTGCAGGTTGACTTGTGTTGTGAAATTTCAGGTAGCAAACAACTTTCTAAACATACATGTCTGCTCTAAGGAGCTTGTCTTAAAATGGCAAGCATTGGGAAATAATTATCACTAATTTATGGATTTTTTTTTCCTCATAATGATCCATTGTCCATTAAAGTGTTGCACAATGGGTTTTTTTAATAAATGAATGAGCAATTTTCTTTTAAATAAATCTGTCTTTTTATACCAATAAACCTAAAGACAAATGTGAAACTCAAAGCAGCTGCCGCCATGTTCATGAAGAGCATTTTTCATTTTGTAAACAGGAACTTTCTGCATATGCCCTGCAATAGATGAAAAAACTGTCGTTATCAGGACATACGCTGATATTTAGCTGTATATATTTTCTGTTTGCTCAGTTCTTTAGAGACTATTTTAGCCACAGTGTTGCTCTTGATTGCACTTGCTGAATTTGCGCTTATGCTAATGGCGGACTCTTGTAATAATTAGCAGTCACTCATCGGTCTTGGTTAACCAAGTTAGGTACAGTGTACCTAGCATTGCTGTACTCAGCACTGTTTTACATTGCTGGCGTTGCAGTAACTCGGGGTCAGCCTGGGGTCAGTCTGACCAGCGGTGGTGTTTCACACCACTGAAATCATGTGCTTGTGTTGGGGCCCCTGAGGTTTGAGGGCCCCCCTGTTGGCCACAAAGAGTCACTTCACAGAATATTACAGTAAATAACCAAATTCCTTATTTAGGAGATGCTGAAGCAGCATGTTCTGCTAACCAGCTAGCTAGCTACAGTCTTCTGACGTTACTCGCTAGCTATTTATTTAGTGTTTGAGACATCTGGGGGGAGTGGGGGACCTGAAAGTGACTTTTTGACTGGGGCCCCAAAAAATCATGTGTAACTTTAGTGGTGACAGAATTTTTAGCCATACCCCTGCAGGATGCGCCACGCCACCAGGGTTCGCTTCCAGAGTCCTCGCCTTGTGTCCTTTCCACCATCCAGATCCTAGAAGTTCTTTTCCCTGTCCCTGTGCTCGCAGAGCTCCCAGCAGAATATTGGGATTGACCTCAATCTTGCTGCCTCCATAAAGTAAGTGTAGCTCGCCTTGCCTCTAAGCGACGCCGCGATTGAGTGTGTGATTAAGATGACAGAGTCTGCATGTGGCCACGGTGACTCACACCAAGATGGAGGCGGGCGATTATTTTCAGCTTTTGTTTCTTAGCCATTTCTGTCAGGGGTGGGGTGGCTGGATCAGACCCATGGTCCTCTTTGGAAACAGGGCCTTCCCTTTGCAACCTTCAGTCTCTGACAAGCTTGGAAAGGGAGTTGATGTTACCTGTATGTTTTTACATTTATTTATTTAGCAGATGTCTTTGTTTAAAGAAACATACAAGTTAAGAAAGCATTGGGTCAGTTAGCCGGGTCAGCCAGTGTTCCTGGAGCAGCTGGGGTTAAGGCCCAATGGGGATATGATTACTCTGCCAGCTGTCAGATTTAAACCCACAACCTACAGATCCCCACCCTCCTGGGATACACACTGGCCTAAGAGTGAGGGACAGAAGAATATTAGAATGTTTATCAAGTGTTATTCTCTGATTGGGACAAGTGTTAATCTCTCCTTTACTGGCCTTTGATCACTCTGCGATAGGTTTTTCCTGAAAAGCGCATTCTGAACAGCCGTCCCATGACATCAGGGCTGATGGAGAAAGGCTGTCTTCCTGTGTGTGGGAATGAGATTCACTTACCCCTGAGGTGTGTGTGCCCCAGTGCATTGTGGGTAGTCTGCTTTTGGGAGCGTGACTTTGTTGTTGTTATTGTTTACCTTCCATATCACTGGTACATTTTTAACATTCCTCCTTGAACCCTGATGTATGCTGTCCCCCCACCACTAACTCTCCGGCGAGGCTCAAAAAAACACTGTAAAGGCTCCAGTGACCCAGATTTTGGTGGGGGGGCTATACATATATCAGAGTATGTGGCAGGAGCCTTTCTCAGAATAATATGTGTAATATGCAGGCGGCTTTGTTCTCAGAGAATCGTAGGATTCCAGTGACCAGGATGAATTTAAAGCAAAGACTTATGGGTCATTAAGGAGCCTGTCCCCTTTTCCCTCTCAGCCGATTTTTACACCCCAGCGCCGCCGTTCCCGTGTGCCGCTACCTACCAAGCCGCCTCACTTTAACCTGGTTTCTCAAACTGTGACCTATTTATATAATTAGGGTGGCGTCGGTTTTTCCCGCATGCGGAGGCCACGTCTCAGAGCTGTCAGATGAAGAGCATGGTGCCGCCTAGCCCCCCTCCCCCATCCGCTCCATCTCAGACCGTGGATCAGCCCAAGATGTAAAGATACGGGATCTGCTTTGGCGTGGAGACTCTCCCTGGGTTGTTCTAACACATCTCTATCAGAGCCCAAGGGGATCACAGGCCTCTCTGAGATTTTGCCTTTCTTCAGGCTGATTGATTGGGGGGCTGTACCATAGAATGTTCCAGAATCAGGGACTATGAGGGAGGGCTCAGTTTAAGCATGCCGTATGTTTCTCGAATTCCAAACTCGGTGCCAGCTGCCTGTATTGTGACTCCTAATGTTCATGTAGACCAATGTTACCAGTCTCTCCTGATGAATACGTATCCCTCAGCAAGGGGACAAGGTCTCCAGCATAGGCCGAAGCTTACTCTATCAATCCTGCTGCATCTCTTGAACGCCCCAGTTCTGCCTGGAGATGCTTGGATGGGACAGCTTTGAGCTTTTTTGTGTCCTCAGGAATGTTTCTTTGTTTTCTTTTGAAATGCACTCGTTTTTTTTTAAGGCTTATCTGGCTAAGGGCTGTAGCATACAGCGTGATGAGTTGGGGATTGACACCTCTCCTCACCCCCAACACCTCCATCACCTCCTAGAGGGGTGTACCCCTGACTTGGAGGGCTCATGAAAGCCAAATGCCTTTGTTCTTGGGTCCCACGTTACATCACCAGATGAATTCGGTGCCCGTGGCGGCAGGCAGACATAAGGGGTCCTGCGTTCTCACTGGGGGGGGGGGCTGATGGTTCTGGTAAATGCAGAAGAACATGAGAGCGCTATCGCTCTGCTTTCTGTATACTTGTGCTCATTTTGGAGTGGTAATTAATGTAGGCAGTATGAAAGTGCAGTTTTTATCTGGGACAGCAGGGGGCCGGACACCTAATGAGGCTCTTCCTTTTGTCTTGGGCTCACTGCGTTTGTCAGGGGGGGAACGTCACCGTGTCTCGTGATGATTAAAGGAGCTTCCCGGTGTGGGTTCTGCTGTGCGCTCACTTGGGTTTGTTTGTGGTGTAGGTGATCAGAGTGGGGCACTGATGTTACAGAGGAGAGGAGGGGAGCTCATTCTCTTTATGCAGCTTCGCTATACAGCTTTATTACACAGTTTTGTTATGGAGTATCACTACGCCGCCTTGCCACGCAACCTCATTATAGAGCCTCGATACATCACCTCGTTATGCAGCCTCGATACTCACCTCGTTATGCAGCCTCGATACATCGCCTCATTATGCAGCCTCGATACGTCGCCTCGTTATGCAGTCTTGTCATGCTGTTTCGTTACATGGTCTCCTTTTTCAGCCAAGTTATGCCACCTCGTTACAGATCCTCATTACAATGCCACGTTAGACCACTTCATTAAGCAGTCTCGTAATGTTGTCTTGTTACATGGTCTCCTTACTCAGCCCTGTTACACCGTCTTGTTACATTGCCTTGTTACAGAGCCTCGTTGTATCAGCGTGGCAGACCACTTCATTAAGCAATCTTGTTATGTGGTCTCCTTCCTTAGCCCCGTTACACAGCTACGTTATGCCGTCTTGATACGGAGCCTTGTTACATCACCTCGTTACACCACTTCATTAAGCCGTCTCATTATGGCACGTTGTTTTGTTGTCTTGTTACGCAGCATTGTTATGCTACCTTGTTACATTGTGTATCCCTACTCCTCCTGCCTCCAGGGGTGGATTAACTGATTAACTTCTCTGGGCCTTCCAGCAGGTATTTTCTAAGCCGAAAGAAAATTGAGAGAGAATTAAAACCGATGCTACGTCGATAATTTGCTAATTATTGTGTGAGGTGCATGTTTGGGGGGTGTTCCAGCTGTAAAGTTTACTGATTAGGGTGGGGGGTGCTGGCAGTAAAATTTGCCAGTCGAGGGAGAATATTGCAGAGCCATCACCAGGTCTTGCCATATGGGGCCCCTGATATTTGCCAGGGCCCCTAATGTTTGCCGGGGCCTTAGGCTGTAGCTTAGGATAGGCTATGCATTAGTCCGCCCCTGCCTGCCAAATCTAAGGACATTTTTGCAGAGCTCATGTGGGGGTGATCTTAGAGGACTTGATGAGGTTGAGTATGGGTTTGTAGCTCTGAATTAAGAGCCATGTGTTCCGTCCCCGGCCCCTCCTCACTCTCCTCCACCGCTCTGACCAGCTTCCGCCACTGGCTGATGGGGAGCATGTGACTGTCGGGGTAGAGCCATCTTTGCCAGGTGGCTGTTTTCTGGAAACTCTGGCTTAAATCCTGTATGTCGGACATTTGCGCACCTGTCTAGTACCTCTGGGTTTGAATGTTTTTACTATCCTTGCTACACTCTGTCAAGATTGCAGATCTGCATTGATTATTCTCACACTGTTTTTGCAGCTGCATGACTTGGATCGGTTCAGGATCAGTACTCTCCTCATGGGTACAGCAGCAGATCCCCCACCCTAAAATGATGCCATCCCTTTAACTTTCGATCCTCATTGCCTCACCCAATGCCTCCTCATCCTCATGAATCGGCCTGTGACAGCTGGCCTGTTTTCTCCCCTAATGAGCCACCGAGTTTATGTGGAGCGTAGTTGTCCGGTCCAAGAGTAAACCCAAATGAGATGTTGTTTTTTTTCCCCCCCAGTAAGGTTCAGCCAGAGGCTCTAGCACTGATGCACCAATGAACAGGTCTCAGCGGGACGCCAGCTGGCCGGGCCCGGCACTGCGAGCTTGTCAGTACTCGCAGTGCGGCCGAACCCAGGAACGGTGTTCGGGTTTTCAGGCCATGTTCTGATACCTCACTCGGGTGCAAAATATTTCACGTGTCACTTTGTATGTTTATTTGTCCTCCAGAAATCCTCCTGTCTCATGTTGTCTCCTGGAACACGCAGGGATGGTACAAGACTCATGAGCTTTGTGGTTGAGGTGGTTTTTTGGCCATTTGACCAACTCCTGAGTGTTAGGGTTGTTTGGCCAAGATATTCTCAAGCAGCCGTTCTCGAAGTGTCTTCCGGTTTATCCATAGTCATTAATTTTTTTTGTCGCATTTTTTATTCAAATCTCAGCTGCCCTCTATCTCTGAATTACACTTACACGTCGACTTCACCTTCAGCTAACTGGTGCCTCTAAATTGCCTGTGTAGCCCTGCAGTGGAGTGGTATCCCGTCCATGGTTCACCCCTGCCTGGGAAAGGCTCCAGTCCCGACCCCTTTCTACCTTGTGTGTCCTGCCCCAGTTTTCGGGTGCAGAGTTTGATCGATCAGCACGTCTTGGTGATATTTGTCCCCAAAAGTGCTGTCACGTTCCGAATGTGACTCATCCATGGTTGTCACCCACTTGGTGTAACAAGGTGGTCCCTGGTAAGTATTCAAGTATTCCTGCTCCAGGCACACATTCCTGGACTGGGTGATGGCTTTGGGGGGGGGGGGGGCTCACTGCTTCTGAATCTGCCCCCCCCCCCCTGCAGCAATGGATTTATTTTTAGGTCGGCAAAAGCAGAGCTGTCTTGACCACAAACCTGATGTGTGGGTGACTCGGCCTGAACATTGCCCCACCTGGGAGGGGGGGGGGCCCACAGGGCCACAGGACTCTTATTGACGAGAAATATGAGCTGGATGGCTGGCGGTGGGGGTTGGGGGGATTCTCCGATTTCCCCCAGGCGCGGAAAGGAGCCCTGCCCAGCATGTGCCCATTAATCTGTGCCGGTCCCGGACAGGAGCTCAGAACAAAGGATGGCTGATCGATCCACGGGG
>JAODKC010000036.1:18303875-18318348 GCA_026777985.1 Mormyrops attenuatus | reverse complement strand
ACAAATGAGCTGTGTCTCTCCATTTGCCGCGGGAAATGCCCCGGTGCGGCTATCACCCCCCCCCCCCCCCCAGTCCTACGGTGTGCCCCTCCAGCTCCTGGCATTTTCTCTGCTCGCTCCAATGATTGATGCCTTTTCCCAAGGCGGCCCACCAGCGCTTTCTGTTCGTTTCCATTGCAGCATTTCAAGGATTTTAATGTCACTCAACCGAGGATGGTGGGCGGGGGCAAATTACAATGCTGTAAACTGCCCCCCACTGTTGGCAAACGCATACGGGAGGTAGGGCTGTTTGGGCACCAGCGTGTCGCCCATACACGCGTGTACCTCTCCATGTGCCAGTCGCAGGCTCTCTGTCTCATACCCTCCTGCCTAATTTGCCCTCTTATTACACCCCCCCAGCTGTTGTGTATCTGAGTACCAGGTCTGCCGCTTCCTTGTCTATGTCCAAGGTGGACCTGTTTGAAAGCTTATGCAGGTTTATCTTCATTGATCTGAATGGGACACCAAGAGCTTTTTACGTGGGTCCCCATAAAAGGTGACATGTTTGTATGTGTCTTCCATGTCTCTTCTGTATGTCTGGCGTGTGCCTTATGTGTGTCTTCTGTGCATTCCGTGTGTTTTATCTGTGTTTTACATGTGTCTTATATGTGTCTTGGATACATCTTCTTTGTGTCTGACATGTGCCTGGCGTGTGTCTTGAGTGTGTCTTTCGTGTGTCTTACACATCTTCCGTGTGTCTAGCATATGTCTCATGCCTGTCTTTTTCGTGTGTTCTGTGCGTCTTCCGTCTGTCTGTTGTAAATAAGGTGCTGAACTTTTATTATGCAGACTTGAGTGTGACAGTTCCTTCCGTTACTCTCAGCCTTGCCCCACTTCCTGCACGAAGGATAACGGTGTCCTGGGAAGCCACGTTCTTGTCGCGCCATTGAACATGTTCCTCTCTGGGTTTGACTGGAGCGAAAGTTTCTGCCTCACCAGGCTGTCATATATCCTCCCCCCCACCACAGGACGTCTGTCTCCCCCTCCCTTCGTCTTCTGAGATTATTCCTGGAAAAATTCCATTCTGAAATCCACCCGCTAGCAGATGTTGCGTTTCAGCACCTTAGAGTAAAGACTCACCTCAGCTGGTGCTACAGTTCAAGGCCAGGACACTCCGCTCATATCAGAAGGTGAATTACCCTGATTATTGATTGCTTTAGGAATGTTAACACATGCAGCTGTAAAATGGCCCTCCCAAGCTTCTTTTTTCCCATAATCCCCGGGAAATGGAAGGTCTCTGTGTGCTCTTCCTGGAGGCAGATTGTTATCAGCACCCGCGGCAGGTGTGGAACCGCCTGGCCCCCAGTCGACCTCCCGTTTCTCACGCTGGAGGGATGATTCACGGCAGCCTCGCGTGCTAAATGTTCACATGCAAATGAGCGACCCGTGGATCCACCGAAGGTCCCCAGCTGGTTAGCATCGCATGCTAACTATGTTGCAAAGGGCCACTGGCAAGCTCTCGGTGCAATTGCGTGTGTGCGTCTGTGTGCGCCTGCACGTGTTTCTGTGCGTGTTTGTGGGCACCTCAAGCACACACAGATGCTGGTGGACTAGAAGCTTAATAAAAGAATGATGGCACAAGCGGTGCAGCAACTAACCGTGAACGGTCACTCTCTCCTCTGACAGGGCCCCCCGGTCAGGCGGATGGTTCCGAGGCGCCGGCCCTTCCGGACGTGGCTCCCCTGGTGGTGCTGAGGCTCACCGAGTCTCTGGAGAGAGATGGTGAGTCTTCCCTGTCTGCCAGGATGAGCCCGCAGTGCCGTATGAGCCTCACCGCTCACCCTTATGTTCATTACGCATAATCCGTCATGGGTGTAGCGGAGCTCATGAGTATTAAAGAGCGGAAGACATCCAACTTCCAACCTGTTTATCATTCATATTATTTAAATTTTACTAAATATATGTTTGATATTTATTAGTCAATAGTGATAAATATGTATCAAAGTACAGACCAGTTTAGTTCTCCGTTATGTGCATAAATCATAACATCAATAAAAAAATTATGCTTTTTTGTTCAAGTGTCATATGTACAAGTGTAAGTACAGGTACATTGGAGTGCTGATTTTAACGTATACCATCATGCTCTGCTTTGACACACACATAGAGCTGAGAATGAAGCTTGGGGTCCAAGAACAGAGTGAGACATTAATCTGGTGCCCCTGGGGCATTTTTCAGGGGGTTAAGGGCCTTGCTCAAGGGCCAAGTGGAAATGCGGCTATTCTGCTAGAGATGAGATTTAAACTAGCAACTTTCTGAGTACAGGCACAGAGGCTTAAGCCACTAAGTTGAGCGTTATAAAGACAACACTTGAACACTCGCAGGTGGACACTTTGTCTTCTGTTGAGTCCTGTTAATCTCGTTTGTACTCCCTTCGTAACAGGATGGGAGAGTGAGGCCCTCTACAGAGCTCCCCCTGCCTCCTCCGGACCCCCAGAGTTACGGCAGGCCTTAGACACAGGTTTGTGCCAGCCCACATGTGCTGCTTACATATTTCGACAAGTTGTAATTCAAGCAAAAGAATACTGTTTATATGCCAAGGTCTAAATGTGAAAGGGGCAGATGCACGATGCAGATGAATGGACTGAAGACATGACAGCAGTACGTCTGACGTGCCAAAATTGCAAGATTGAAAGTAAAGTTTTGTGTTGGAGTTTACATAACCACCACAAGGGGGCGCTGCAGTTCAGCTGACGGTAGGCAGGCTTCACTTTTTTGGGACTAAAGGCAGAACTCTTCCGATTTTTATGGTGAGGAATGGCCACCAGGATTGGACTTTGCACCGATGAATTCTGTGCTGTACAGTTAACCAAGCGGTGGAACAGGCTTCTGCTGTGAAATGTACTGAATCACCAATCCATTTCCTGTTTATGTGTAGACCCCCATTTCATTTATGGAGCTTGGTAACCACAGCAGCATCAAGGTTACAGGCTCAGGTGGAAGGAAAGACCATGGCATTGAGCCAAGTTCAGCCTAAATTCACATGAGCAGAGCTACTCTGCTCTGTTTACGGTCCAACGCGTGTAATTAGAAGTGACTTGTGCTGCTAAGGGTCTGCTAGACATATGCTACGCATGAATCTGAATGAGGATATGGGCAAGCTGTTGAACCTTGGTGTCCTTTGTGGAAATGAAAACTCTGCACAGTATAATCTGACACCCAGTCGGAGTGGGCCTGGGCCCCGGGTCACGTGAAGGTTTCACGTCACGTACAGCATTTCTGATCATCCCGGACTGTTATGGGATCGGGAATTTGGCTTGCAGAAAAGGAAGCTTCGGAAGCGATTCCCAGAAATAGGCTTTGGCAGTCCTGTGGAGCTCACTGTCTGTCCCATGGGTCAAAGTTGAAGTAGGAACAGACTTCTCTTTCATGGATGTCGTTTTAACTTTTGTTGATTTTTTTTTTTATTTTGGGTCTGTGGTTCCCCTTGTTATGTAACTAAAGGATCCTAATGCAGGGACCTGCATGGCTAATTACACATTCCCTACTTCCTGGAAGCAGATGGAAGGTGCCAGCTGTTACATTTCCAAGGTTGCATCCAGTTAAAAAGTTCAGGATCCCGGAGAAAAAACCCGCCTCCCGTGTCCCGCTCTCTGTAGTCATGCGGCCTGACAGCTTGTGTTGTAGTTAAGCTGATGTTTTCCATTTTCTGTGTTTTCCCCCCCAAATAACAGTGTTATGCTGGCATTTGGCAGCAGTAAGGGGGGAGGGGGCAGCCACCCAGCTGCCAAACAGAAATGCTAATAATAGCATGATAATATTATCATGAGAGTGTTGTATAATCTTATTCCTGACAAGACAGAATGAACATGCCGGAAAAGCCATGAACATGTATATATGGTTTAACTCGCTGTAAAATGTTGGGGGTGCAGGTTCCTAGGCCTTGGGAGGGCTGGCTCCACCTTTTTTATTCGGGTCCAGAGCTCATAACCAGACCCTGATGATGGAGCCAAGACCGGTTGAAGTCCATGTGGCGCCCTTAGCCAGCTTCAGCACCAGCGCCCCCTGATGACCGCTAAAGCTAATGCTGCAATAAACCCACAAACGATGGGAGTAACGAAAAAATACTTTAATATAGACACCGAGCTAACGTCGACACCTCTCCCCTCACCCCACAAGGAGGGGCTAAGGAGGGGTCTGACAGAAATGGCCCACACTATTCAAACTTATTAGTGTACATTTATTTGGGGGGACCAAAGGACAGTCCTAGCACTGCCCTGTTGTAGCTCCTCCCACAACGGCCCCCCACTTTTCCTGTCTGTTTTCCCTACACTGGGGTTCCACGGCATGCCTTTCGTGTTGGATGGCACTCTTCTGCGTCATTTTCCTTAAAGCAGCCCCCCATCCCTGCTACCCAGATAGAGTACGCATTCCCCCCTCCCGATCCGGCTCTGTTAGCCATTCCCGCCCGGAGCCACTCTCGCACATGAAAGGCAGCACGGCGTGTCCCGGGACTCATTCCTGAACATCCCTTCTCCTCGACTGCTGTTCTCTGCCGCTGTGGAGAGATGGACTTCTTCGATGTAGGGCCCTGGGGACTCCAAGTGCCGGCCGAAGCCCCCATCGTCGTTCCTCTGTTAAAATAGAGCCGTCTGTTTATTTACTCAGCCTCCTCCTTTGTTCTACGGTTTGGGAATAGCTGCTTGGATCAGCAAGAAAGGGGGAAAAAATGCAGCTGTCATTCTTCATGAATGGACACTTCTGATTGGCTACAGGTGATGTCATCATACGCGATAGTCGATAACCCATTAAAGGTATGCATTTTACTGTCAGCAAGCGGGTTAAACCCTCTCCCTGGATGCTGAAGTAGTTACATATTTTATTACTGTAATTGGCATCCTGTGTGATTAACAGACACATGGTTAATTGTCACAACGCTAAGGCGATTTGGGGACTTGTATTATTTGGGGGAGGGTGGAGGTGGTGTAGCCATTCCTGAAAAACTGAAGCTCTGGTTTCATCTCCTGTTTACGCGGAGGGGCATGGCAGGATGGGGTGGGGGGGAGTCCTGGCCCCACGCACAGCAAGACATACCGCAAGCCACCTGTGGAACTTCCCAGCAACCTCAGCAGGATGGGGGGGGGGGCGGGCTGCATTTCGCTGACCTGCAGCAGAAGCTCCACTTCCTGGCCCAGAGGTCAGCATGGGCTGATTGCGTAATCGCATCTCCTTCTGCCCGCCCGGCCTCTTTCCCGCACCCTCCCCGTCCGGCATGTTCCAGGCCTTCCGTCACTCCCGCGTCGGGGGCCCCGCTGCGCTGGGAGCAGCTTACTCTCTGCCGGGTTTCCTGTCCTGCTGTCCCTGAAGAGCTCTCCTGAATATTTCGCCAGAGAATGCGTCCCAGCAAGCTCTCCGGAAGGTTATCAGTCCTGAGAGAGATGGAGAGCTTGGGGACAGGGGGCTGGGATTGGGAACCGGAAGTCGGGATGGGGTTGGCAAAAGCGGAGGGGGGGAGTGAAAAACGAAAGACATTTGGCTTCATATTTATCCACATTCATCCAAAGTTGCACATGTGAGAAAAATAGCACATTACAGACATACAGCTGTCAAGGAGTCGACTAGGCATGTGTGCAGTGAGGCCGAGCTTCCAGTGAATCCTCAGATACGAGTGTAAGCAGGACTGGAGCAGGAGCTACACAATAACTACACAACTATTAATGAAGTAAGAACCTAATAAGGCAACTATACAAATCAGCAGGAAGTGCCGCATTCAGGGAGCATGGAGTGGTATCAGGATGGTAAAGGCACTCATGGAATAAATGGGCCTTGAGGTGGAGGGGAAATAAGGACCGAATGTGGTTCAGCAGCTCATTCCATCATCAGCAAACCACACATAAAGGCCCTGGGCTCCTGTGGGGGTCGCATTTACTGGGGGTAACAGAAAGCGATATAACCCACTGCTATATGGTGACTAGGAGCCAGCAACAGGTGATCTGGATAACCAGGCATGTCACATGTACTCCAGGAGTACAGAGGGCCCCCTAGCCCCCCTACCCTGCTCTCAGGGGGTGATGGGACAGCAATACTAAGCAAGTCCTAGTCTTCCCACTGAGTTACTCATTAGCCTGTAATTTTGTGGCTGCAGGTCACGTGATCAGACCACATATGATACAGCACCCATGGTGTGCGCTTCTCACTTGGATGGGTGTACCTTTGGGGGGGGAGGTGACCACCTCACTCCCTCCCTCCACCTTGGTAGTTGAGAGAAACTTAACCACTACTGTTTTCTGAGCCTGAATCTGTTCCGGTTCTGCAGTCCAGGCTGTCCAAATCCTCCATTTTGCTGGGATACTTTCGTTTGTTCCTGCCCCTTGGAATCGCAGGCCGTCCAGGGCTTTTCCCATCTTACCGTTAATTACCGGCTTCTGCAAACTTCCCCGCAAAATGTCAAAATATTTCCCATATAGCACTTTTTTTTAAAAAGTTATCCTTCCAGATGGAAAGAAAGATTCAGACCCAGAGCACCCTAGCTTGGGGGAGGGGGCGGGGGGTTGACAGAGTTCTGGAGGGTTCAGCTCACCAGCAGGAGGTGGGTCATGCAGTCACCCAGGAATGAAGCCTGTCATCTCGTAAAGTTCAATTCCCTCCGCATCCGTGAGGGCGCTGCCTCACTGGAACCTTCCGCCCGTTCCCGGGGACGGTGAGACCGCCTGCAGAAATACCCTGAGGGGAGAAAGTGGTCTGTCGCATACGCCGGTGGCAGCCGTGTGGCTCCAGCGGGCTTCTGGGTAAAAACCGCTCGGTGCCACTGACGCAGCCGGCGGGGCCACGAATAAATACTGCTGACAGCATGTGAATTCAGAACCGACCGGGCCTGAGTGAACCATGGCCTGTATTTAAGTCTGCCCATTTTCAGTCCTCCTGTTTCTGCAAAATCCCCCACCCCATACCTTTACAAGTGGAGTCACTGGCCCCAGCTGAAAGCTGATTGGCCTCTGGAGTCATTGATTCCAGTCCAGTCGCTCATTGATTCAAAACGTCCCATTGCCTACTGAAGTTGGCCCCTCCATATAAATTACAGCCACTCCTATGCCCCCCACCTTAAAAAGTGAGCTGCCCCTCTTCTGTTTTTCTCGTGGATAACCAAGGAACACCCACAATCACTTAGTCATTGTTTTTAGCTGGAAATTAAAAAATCAGTGAACCTGAACCTTTAAATAAAAAGAGTGTAATATTGAGGATTTATCAGTGTGTCATAATGATTATAATTTATTCCCGTCTGATGCCTTTTTGCTTGTCTTTTTATATGTTTTTATTATATTTGCTTGTCTTTTTATATATAGGCAGTTGACGGGGGTATGATCTCCCAGCAAGATCCAGAGCTGCTGTATAGATGGTCCCCCAGTTGTCTCTGCTTACCCAGGTTTTTTTTGGCTGTACATGCAGCAGCAGTGTTCACCCCCACTTAAAACATGCATTTGAGTGGGACCCCTGAGGTTTGGGGACCACCAGCTGGCCACTCCATATTTAGATGCTGAAGCAGCATGTTCTACTGACCAGCTAGCTGGCCACGATCTTCGAGTTCTGCTCTCTGGCTATTCATCTGAGGATGGGGGCCCTGAAGTAACTCTTTGAGTGGGGCCCCCAGAAACAACAGACCCGCCCCTGCTCTCATGACCCTACGACCCTGACATGGATGGATGGATGGATGGATGGATGGATGGATGGATGGATAGACGGATAGCTCAAATGACCAGTCTCATTTAATGTCCTACATTTAAAAGAAACCCCATCATGAAGCGGCAGGCGGACTGTACTGGGCAGAAATGCTAAATGCTTCTCTGACTCAGGATCTGTGGTCGGCTTCTAGCTGGTGGTGAAGGACCTCCTGGAAACTAACAGAAGGAACATAAACAGTGCAGTTTGGGCACACAGAGGTCACGCGCTGGGCACGGATCACCGGCGGTTGGGGGAATTGGTGGGGAGGGGCTTCCCAGCGGGCGGATTTTGAGTGATTCAGCACGGGACGCAGCCAGGTTCCCAGCTCCTGCAGATTCTCGCTGGTCAGATGAGGCACAGCTGTCCTAGATGCTAATCCCTGCTGAAAACGAGTGTCTGTGCTGCCAGCAGAATAGGGCCAAACACATTTCGACAATAGCTAACATTGTGTGGGCACTAAGCATGAGGGCCGAAGTTGGTGACAGTCAGAGCATTGTGATAATGAAGCCGGTCTAGTCAAAGCCCGGTGCTGTGAGCCCATTCAGGCCAACAGCAGACTAACATGTGGGCTTTGTTGCTGTGAACCACCAGATGTGTGGCTGTGGGGGTGTTTAGAAGGGTGTAACGTGGGCCTGAGTCATGTGACTGTCCCTGATAGCACTCATTCATCTCATCAGCTCCTTATTCTGATTCTGTCTCTGTGTTATTCTGTTTTCCGCTAGTAAACCCAGAGGTTCTAAACTGTGTCCCAGCAGAAACACTCTGTGTGTTGTTCTTCTTCTAAGACAGTTTCTTGTTATTGTTATGACCTCCTGCCATCATATATCCCCTAAAACAGAGACCCAGCTCCTTTCACAAACTCTGCTCTATTGTGTCCTTTGTCACATGATTCTGACCTATCCTGTCCTCTCATGTTATGTTTTGTTCTGTCTCATACCGTAACTCATTCCTATTGTGCCATGTGATTATGACCTATTCTGTCCTGTTCTTTGCTCACTCTGTGCTACAGAGGGCTGTGTCATTTTTATAGCTTTTCTGTTTCTTATTCTTTGTGTTTTATGCTTTTTCCGTCTTTTAACTGTTCACAACAGTCATCTTGTCATAAGAGAGTTTGTTAATCTGCATGCAGGTCTCGATCCAGAGCATAAAAACACTGATCGTCTTTCTTCTTTCTGAGCAGAATGCTAATTAATCAAAAGCACCAGAGCAGTAAAATCCTCTATATGTCTACATAGTGTCATGGCGTACCTCCCTTTAAAGGACAATATCAGTCACGGTGGATGAGGATCAGCACCAGAGCGAAAGACCTCAATGATCTAGTTTGGAGAACCAGCTACTCCGTGTTCCCTGCAATACGGCCGTCCCACAGAAAGAGCAGTTATTAGACTCGCAGAAGTGTGACCGCTGTACGGCGACGAGGAACCCAGGGCTCGGTGACTTGGTGACATTTGAAGCAGGAGGCTATTGATCCATGAGGCGGTGTGAGATGATGGGAGAGTGGAGGAGATGAAATCAATTTGATTACAGGGAGGATGGCCACCTGTAACCGCCCAAATTACTCCGGCACGGTACCTCTGTCTCTCTCAGAAATGCTCTCTGGGCCGTTTGACCAAAACCGTATCAATTTTCCTTTGCATCACTCAGTCTAATACTCTTTATGAAATTCTGTTATACCCTGTATTTTTTCATTAGACCCGGGCTTGTTCCCTAGTCAATTAAATTGAAATTGTGAACGCATCCATCCAGCTATCAAGGCGTTTGTTTATCTGTCTTCGATAACTGCTTTCTCAGTTAGAGCTGCAGCATTCCGGGAAGCATGGATCTTGGGAAAAGGTGTCCAGGAAGCCAGCTCCTCACACTAGTCCACGCTTCATCGGACTTTGTTCTGTGTGCGGCGGTGTTCTACGACTAAAAACCACATTTTTGTGTGAAGCTATGACCTTATGATCTGACTTGCAAGCTATTTAGTTTTCTAAATAACTGGGGAGGGGTAAAGTGACTTTGAGTGGGGCCTCTGAAACACAAAACTGGCCCCTGGACGCATGTGAACAAGCCAGACCAAATAGTAGGAATATGCAAAGTGCATACTCACGGGGGGGGGGCGTGAAGTAGCTACATTACCTGCTGAGCCAGTCAGTAGAGGAAAAAGTCAGATGACCTTTGAGATTTAATGACCTCCTTAATGCTTGGATCCTCTAGGAATTACAGTACACAGAACACCACTAAATGCTATAATATTGAACTGAAAGGAATTAAACTGGGCCAGCCGCTTAACCCAAATTATTCCAGTGAAAATAAAAAAACACAGCATATAGGGTTCAGGGTGCGAGTGACGGTTGAATACGATACAGCATGTTCAGCTATGCAAATGCAAATATAAGAGATAGGGCAAAAAGGTATATAAATACAGGTAGGAGCTGTTTAGGTAGCACAGTATAACTAAAACAGTTAGCTGTTATTTGAGAGCTCCTAACAGCCTGTGGGAGTTGTACTTACACAAAAATGTTCTGACGGCAGAATGAAAAGAGATTATAGGATTTTACAGAAGGTGGGTCCAAGCAACTATTGAAGGCAGGACCTTCTGATTGGTTGGCCTCACCTCCTCTACAATCTGATTGGTTATCTCTCTGAACCAACCATTTTTCGTTCTGCCCTCAGAACAGTTTTGTATAAGTAAAACTCCCATGAGCCTCCATACCTCAGTATCATTTCTACTTGGAACAGTTAGAATATGAAAGAAGGGGGAAATTTTCCTGGGAGCAAATGTGACAGCAAGCTGCGGCTTTAGCTGGAGACCGCTAAATTACAAATTACGTCTCCACCATTGTGTCAGTGGGAACCGGAATAATCGGGTTGAAAAGATCCAACGCTTCCATATTGAGAAGAGCAGGCAGCCCTTGTGGAAATAAGGGTATTAACTTCAGGCCTGGTCATGGTACTGTCTGAGATGGTTGGCCTACAGTATCCCCCCCCCCCATGGCCATAACTATGTCTTGCTGCTGGCAGCCTATGGATCTGTGCTTCTGTGCCATTACCAAAACCCAGCTGAGAAGGTCTCCATTGAAAATGGGAAATTAAAGCCTGGAATGATGCAGGTCAGGTCACTCAGACCAGTAGGAGACAGCATTCTGGTTCAGCAGCTAAACTGCAACCCAGGTCTACACGATGGTATTTTCCTGTCTTTAACTGGTTACTAATCCTCCGTTACTTACTTAAAGCGGGATAACCCTCGCAGAAGCCAAATTTCCTTTTAAATTCATTCATTCCTCACAGGTCTTAAGTTATTTTTCCTAATATCAGTATTTTATAAGGATTCATTGAGGATGAAACTACATAAAAGAGAAATAACAAACGAAATGACTGTTTCCAAGAATTCAGACAGGGTAGGAATTCTAAGGAACAGCTGTAAGATATATAATATTTAAAAAGCATTTTCTTCTTCTTAAAGCTGGTGTCCGGGAGCAGAGCTGTATGACTCGAAACCGATGTTCTGTAAAACCGCATTCTGGGCAAATGGCTCCAGGAAAATGGTTTCTTTTTTTGACGATTTGCACCATGACCTCTGCCAAACAGCCCGGAAATAACTGAGGGTGATTTACACCAGTTGAGTTCTAGAAATCTCTGCCAGACAGAATCTTTGGTCACTGATCAAGCCTGAATATGGCAGCTCGTGTAATATTTGGGGTATGAGACCTTCTCATTCAGCTGAGTATGGGCTGGAAGGTAATATGTAATGTTTTTTTTTTGGATCAGTTAGACATCCTCTCCCCTATTAGCCACCCAATCAGTCCTCTAAATAACCCTAACCTTAACAAGTCCGCTAGGTGTCATTAACGGCACTACCTGGAGTCCCAGGGCTTTTGATAACTTGCCATGGCAACACATGATATCACCCAAACCCTGTCCTGGGGCCTGTTTCACAAAGCAGGGTTTCTTGCTTAGCCAGATAACTTGTCAGATTTAAGGTAGTCTAGGCTAAATGTAAGTGAAAGAAGATAAAGTCAATGTAGCCCAGACTACTTTAAATCCGACAAGTTATCCAGCTAAGCAAGAAATCCTTTGTGAAACAGGCCCCGGGGGGGTGTTCCACAGTTATGATTGTCCAATAAGAGTTTAGATTCTGCTGCCTTCCCACTACAGTCACCATTGAAGAATCATGACCACTAGGATGAACAGCAGTATTGTCACTCTGCTAGGCTAGTTACCACTGATCACTTATTTAAACTTTAGTGAGTTTAATTTGTTTCTTATACTCCAGCTTCCTGATGCAGTAGGATGTCTGATGTTATCAGGCATAACAGAATAAATAATGCAAGAAGAGACGCATCAAATCCTATAGGACTCGGAGCACATGAACACAGATATTGGGAAGAGCTGTTATTCTGGTTAATAGCAGGCACTTTTAATCAAAGTGACTCACAGTTCAAACAGCTGATTCAATCAATCCCTGGAGCAATCGAAGGTAAAGAGCCTTGCTCAAGGACCCACCAGTGAAATCACTCTAACAACCCTAGGATTTGAACCTGGCACCTTCCAATCACAAGTACAGTGTCCCAGCCTGCTCAGCCACACACAGCCCCATGATGTATGCTTAATGTAATATGTGCTTTAATAGCAACTGATATTTTGAAGCCGTGAGTGGTAAGTAAGATTATGTTGACAATAATTTGCAGTGTATTTATAATTATTTATGTGGAGGCAGTAAAGGATCTGCATTAGAACCTGAAGTGTCTGTGAAGGTGGCTCTACCTGAGAAAAAGCCTGTCACCAGATGTGTTGCAGCTAATGAGATCTTAATGTCAGTACATCATGATCTGCTCGTAGAACATCACGCACCTCAAACTCAAACTTGGACAGTCAATGAGCAGCTGAGACTTAGATCCAGTCATCTATCACATATAAAACTGATTAAGTAACGTGTCCAGCTGTTGTCAGACGTGTCCAGTTGTCCAGCTCATTTTGTTTCTATTTTAAGCATCTGTAATGTACTTTAAATATTAAAATAGACCATGGACGGATATCAGTGTTGTGATTTGACAGATTTCAGCAGAATTTAGTAATGAATTAATGTGACGGCTCTCTAAATGACTGTAACGAATCCCCCTAGGATGGATCAGCGAGGGTTGATTAATTATCGATGTGCAGTCTGCTGGGACTTCGGTGAACTGTGGACTGAACCAGCGAAATTGATGGCTGGATAGAGAGGGGGTTGGCTGCCATGAATGCACACCCTTCTGGTGTAGTGGAAAATGCTAATTCATAGCATTAGCGGCCTCCTTGGTGGAGCGGGGGGGGGTAGTGAAGTCATCATGCCCTCAGATGGGCAAAGAGGCTTTATGTTCAGTGGATTGGAATAAGTATGGGGCACAGAGGACACGGAAAGCGATTAAAAATGGCTGGCGGGGATGCGATGCCGGAAGATCGCCACGGTGTCTCCGAGAAGACCTCATGTCCTGGACCTCCTTGCCGCAGCAGCTCTGATTGGTCTTGGAGCGACTTGTCTGACTCCAGTGCCGTGAACCCAAGCGCTGGGAGAGATTGAAACTCAGCGGGCGTTTCCACGCCGTCCTCAATAAGCCCGCTGGTGGGATCCTACTACATTTAGATGGACTACATGAAGTCCAGTCCGGAATGAGCATCGATTTCAAGGAAGTTGGCTTCGCGCTGGCCCCGGTAATCCCGTAATGGATTTTGCCACGCCACCCACCCCTAGCCCTCGCCCCGTCCCTTTCAGGCCATGCGTAGCATTTCTTTTAAAATGTGCCATGCGCCTGCCAGATACAGTGCTCTCTGCAGCCGCATGGCTTTTGATGTGCAGTTTGATATTTCAAAAACTATTAGCTGACTCTGGCTTTTTGAGTTGAATCTTATTATATTATAAACGTTGCTGAGTGAAAAAAAATAATTTGAACAGTAAATGTTATAATTTGTGTGCGCCCTGTTCACCGGTGTTTTTGTTGTTTTGTCCCTAAGCTACAATCCCCATTGAATGACCTACTCTTGAAATTCATGGTGGGGGGTGGGGGGAATGACTCTGTGTGGGATTCTTTGCCTTTCATGGCTTTGATTTCCGCTTCCATCAAAGGGACGGCTTCACTTCCCAGTCTATACCCTGCCGGCCTGCTCTGACATAAATGCTATAGGGGCAACATTTGACAAAAAGGTCCATAATGTATGGGAAAGGAACATCGAATACCAGTCCATGCTCATCTCAGATGAGACTGTGGAAGTCATTGAGCACATTGATCTATAAATCAACATTATTATGTGTTACATACCTGATACTGAATGCAGCGTGCTCATTAATGGAGTCCCAATAGGTCGAGACTGCATTGCTTACTTATCCAGCAGACCCTTGCATCCAAAGCAACATACATCTTTGAGGGATTTGAACCCGCAGCCTTCCGATCACAGGCACAGCATCATGGTCCACTAAGCCACACACCATGTTGCAAAGGATGGAGTGCTTCTGCCACTTCCGGGGAAGTTCAGAGATCTGTTCCGTCCTTGGGTTTGGACGCAGAGGCAGTGCTGGTCGCCTTGGCCTGAGAGCGGGCCGTCCCAGGAGTGGCCTGGGGCATTGGCAGAAACCTGTGAGATTCTGACTCGGTCACTCGAGAGTTAATATGGCAGCAAATGTGGAGCGAATCAAAGGTGTTGAAACATCTGCTTTGTGTGCCGGGATTGGTCTCCAGGGGTGAAGAGGGAGAATGGAGGTGTGTGGAAAATTTGGGGGGGGGGGGGGGGTGTAAGAGTTCGCTTTTCTCAAACTAGTAAG
>JAODKC010000036.1:18272147-18291309 GCA_026777985.1 Mormyrops attenuatus | reverse complement strand
TCCCCCCCCCCCGCCCCCTCCCCCCCCCGCGCGGCCGGGGGGGGGGGGGGGGGGCGCGCCCCCCCCCCCCGACTCTATGTTGTGCCTGTAGTGTGACAGTAAACATTGGCTGACTTGGATGAACACACACACACACACACACACACACACAGACTGTCCTTCATGCTTACTGGCAAATATTGGGGGCAGCGGGTTGCAGAAGGATGAGAAAGCAAGTGGAGAGGGTTAGAGAGAGAGAGAGAGAGAGAGAGAGAAAACAGACTAATGGTAATTATCACATACTATTGTTGCACTATATATTGTCCAATAGCATTTTGTGGTTAATATTACTACTTTGTACTATTACAAAGTAAGTTGCAGATCTTGAGAGAATACCTTGGTTGTGCCATTGCACATCATCGTAAATATATACATTTCAAGGCCTGAGTAAGGAACCATTATCTGGGAGCCCCCGCGACCCTGAATAGGATAAGCCAGGGCTGTTCAAGTCTCGGTCCTCAAGGGCTGAGCACTGCTGAGTTTCCAGTCATCCTTCACCTGTGAGCCAGGTGTGAAGCCTCTGGCCAATCAGAATCAGTAACTATTAAACTAACTACCTGGGACAACTGAAAACAAGGCCTGGATTTGGAATCGAGGGCCAGATTTGAATGGGGGGGGGATAAATGGTTACAGAAAATGGATGGATTGCTGGATGGATTTGGGAGCCTGCTATTCTCTCCCAATCACTCACTCACTCTCTCTCTGCCTGATGGCCATCCCTGTTTCGGCCTACTCCGCTTGCCGCTGATGAAGTTGTGATTGGGGGGGGGGGGTGAGGATTAGGTCCTTCACCCTTGACCCAGCTAGCTTCTCTCTTCCCCTCCCACACCATCCATCTATCCATCCTCTGCTCCCCCTCCACTCCTCCCTCAGTGTCCCTCTCTCGCGGCTTCCCTTGAAGCGCCCGGTTCAAACAGACTTGAAAAGGTTCCCCGTCTGCACCGCAGGGCTTTGAAGGTCCGGTGAGCTGCAGCTCCGTAATGCTTGATATTTTTAAAAGACTCATCAGAGAACTCTGTGTGCTATCTGGCTGTTGTGGAGAGGAGTTTGTGTGCATGTCTGCATGCGCATCTTATGATGCCAGAGAAAGCCACATCCTCTATGTGTTTCTCAGTGTGGTCTTTGTACGCTAACTTTGCCAAGGGAGCTGTATTCATAAGGTGTTGTCGGGGATCAATAATGGACGTGTTTCGCGATTTCTGTGGCCTTTGACTTTTTGTATGGGTTTATGGTTGATATTCCACTTCTGAATTGAAAAAGAGACACCTGTGGCAGGGCAGAACACTGCAGAACATCCCTCCTGCTATGAAATTCTCTGTGAAGGAAATAGTCAGTTTTCCATTTCCACCCGTGAACTGAAGTCAAGGCAATGTAGAAACCGTATTTGTTTGAACAGGCCTGGATGTGGCAGTTATCCTCAACAGAATCTGTGAATCATTCGATATTTGTTGTGTATATTGCCTCATTTTCAGTGACCAGTGATTTTATGGCTTGCGAGAATGCCTCTAGTCTCTGTATCCATTTGCTGTCTTCTCTGTTCTTGTGTATAAATCGTTCATGTTTATCAGTATGGCTTGAGTGATGTACTGTGCTCATGGCAACATATTCTTATCAAAGTAATTACTTTTCTGTAACTTGTCAAAAGCCTCTATGTCCAAGAATGACACGACCATTAAAAAAAAAATAAAACATTGAGGTATGTTAGCTGTGTATCTGCGTAAGCTTAATAAGGCTAAATCTCTGTTTTGTCTAACACTCTGGATGTTAGGCTTAAACAATTAGCTTTCTACATCAGTCAGTTTTTCTGCAGAACATGATGTGAGTCATCTGAGATCGTGATGTGCCGTTATTTTGTTCTGTTCTGTATTATGAATTCATAACACAAGTAACACTAAGATGAGAAGCTTATATGGAACAAAAATATGGACAGTGGGCTAATTAACTGTGATATTACCCCCGAAGGTGAAAATGACCCATGTGCAAACTGTGATCTTCTCATCCTACACCTGGGTCTTATGTAAATATAAAGGAGCCTGCACAGAAATGATAAGGTCTCTCTGGAAGCTCAGCATTGGAGCATCGTGCAATTAATTTGATAAAATCCTTGCTGAAGCAGACCTGTCAAATGACAGGTGTTACCCGAAGCTTCACTTTGCCCTGAAATGGGAATATATGGCACAGGCCAAACATTAGAGGCAGTTAAAATTGGTATCAAAAATGTTTTTCAAAATAAATCGAGTTTAAGGCAAGACACGTTCCATTTAGTGATATGGGAGCTAGAAGGCTAGGAGTGAGTAATATTGAATAGCCCGAAGGCATTTCAGATGCGTGTGTGAGGGACTTATCAAGAAGCCCAGGACATTGTCTGTCCTGCGTCAGTTAATCTGCAGTGAAATGGGCCAGTCAGCGATGGGGGCAGCGGGTGGAGCAACTTTCTGGGACCTGGTCCCCATTTACCTTCCTATACTTCATGCATCTTCCGGACCTGCAGAGCAGCTATGGTGTGTTCATTTAAAATATATATGTCCGGGCAAATGATATGGAGGAGTCTGTTCAGGGAAGGATGAAGGATACTTAAGATCATTCCATCAATATTGCTGTTGTGAAGTGTAAGCAGGTCTCTTCTCGGGGTAGAATGCTTTAGGATGGATGAGGCTGAGAGCACAAAAGTCATAATGTGGTTGGACAAATGAAGGAGACCTCTTGGCAGAAGTGGTAGCGACTGGACCTCCTGGAAACCGTCCCGGAAGGGTGGGGGGAGGTTGACATTTAGCATCTTGGGTGCTGTCCAGGGAGTGGGGAGAGGCATTGGGCGATACCACCCAGCCCCCTGGGGGGTGGCTGGCAGCTGACACTGAGCCAAACCAAGCAGCCGAGCGAGGGGGCAGCTGCTCAGTGGATAGTTAATCTCAAGGCTTAGCCCCCCCCCACTCCCCCCCCGGGAGGCCCTCAGAGCAACACTAGCAGAATCAGCCATGAATCTCGTCTCTTCGCTGAAAGATTAGAAGTGATAGAGCGTAACACGATTGTCTGATCTGAATCGAAGGCCCATCTCCCATCTCCTCTGCCACGTGTGCCAGGAAGGGGGCAAAACACTGGCTTCTCTGCTCTTCTCAGCTCACATCCATTGTTCACAAGTCTCAGGGAATTAGATGAATGAAATTAATTCCTTAGATATGTATGGACGGATTCCCAGGAGCGCCTGTCACACGGATTCGTAAGGATTGGGATACAACACAGCGTTCCCTTATTCTGCAAAAAACTTTGCAGGCTTCTCAAAGACAGCATTTATATAATCCCGGAATAGCTATGCATGATTTTTTTTTTTTAATTTATTCAATTTGTCAGTGATCGCATTCAAATATGAGAATTAGACTCCTGTGGCGGGGTCTGCCGTGGATGTATTTTTGGCATGTCTTTGCATTCATAGAAGTCACTGGAAGTCCCACAGACTCCCCCTGGATTCGGGCCCCCATGAGGAACATCGGGGGTTGAGTGAGTCGCTTAACCTAATTCACTCGAGTGAGGTTCCCCACTGTATAAATGGGGGAAAAAAAAAACCCCAGCAAGCTGTGAACAAAGGAACTGGAGCTAAATGGAAAGCAGGACCTTCAACGGAGTCACGGTCCAATCGTAGAGAACGGCAGCGGAAGACGCCTGTGCGAGATCCAGTCTAAGGACGTGATGCCGTGTGCCTAATGGCGCGTGTAAGGGGCTGGAGGGAGCGCAGCCTCTGAGCTCGTCCTGCTGATTTAAAGACTTCGGCACCAAAATGTATTTTATAAGTTCTGCAGGTTACAGCCATGAGTCTCCGCCACCCAGTGAAAGCCAAGCATCACATAACTGGCTGATTCTAGCAGGAAACTGGAGGTCAGGTTCAATTTATAGGAAGGAGTTAAATAACCCCCCCCTTCCCCATTTCCATTTTGTGCTATCGGGCTTTATAACCAGCTAGCCCCATAACAATAGCACAGCGGGGGCACGCATTGATGCAAGACCCGGGAGTAATGACACCCCATCAGAACTTGCCACACTGCTGACAGATCC
This sequence comes from Mormyrops attenuatus, assembly GCA_026777985.1. Taxonomy (NCBI): domain Eukaryota; kingdom Metazoa; phylum Chordata; class Actinopteri; order Osteoglossiformes; family Mormyridae; genus Mormyrops; species Mormyrops attenuatus. The sequence goes on along the minus strand of JAODKC010000036.1, from coordinate 18,287,223 downwards.
CATGTTTCACTGGCTTATACTTTAACCCAAAGTGCCCATTTCAGGCCCATTCAAGTATTATTATTGTTATAATGCAGCTCAGCCGACTGTCATCCGGAGCCCCTGGCATCATTTACAGTTTCCTTCACTATTATCCATTTATACCTTGAGTGCTCAGGAGGTGCCCAGCGGGACAAGAACTTTACAACGGCATGGTGCTTCAGCCCCCCGGATCGAACCCGCAACCTTGCAGTTCACAGCCTACCTGTCTAGGCATGCGATCATACCACAGCTCTCAGTCGAGTACTCATTTTCAGAAACAGACCGATGGTATCACAAGGCACCATAAGTCTCTCCAGAGGGCTTGTTTATTCCGCTTCATATTTTAACATTAAATATTAACCAAAATGTGGGCAGCTCTCTCCAAAATCCTATTTTTTGTTACTTAAAGGGCTAAGAAAATTTAATATAGATGAGAACCAGTTGCTTTGTGCTTAGAACTACGACTGTGCAGCTTTCGAGTCTCAGATTGGGCAGTATATGGCCTGAAGTCATGGCAGGCAGAAGAAGAGAGACGTTACAAACATATTGTGTATTCTGTGAAGACTGAACAACTTTCACACCGGCTTCACCGGCAGAATGAAAGTTTGTTGACTAGAGTGGAGAATGTCGGAGTTATATTTGTGCCTAAGTAGCAGATTTAAATGCAGCTACAAGCGCAAGGTACCCTTGATAGAGATTTGAAGGCATATGCAGACAGTGTTAACGGTGCCCAGCTCTGTTTACTGTGTTTGGCAGATATTTGGGCTGTTGCTTGAAGATCCCAGGTGGTGGATATGATCTTCATGTAGCTGCTCCTCTGCCACTCAGCGCAGGGGAAACTGGACCCTGGAGATACCACACTGTGACCTCAAACCCTGAGGCATCCCCCGGCGTATTATTATTACCGCAGCCCTGTGAACGGGAGGGTCCCACGCGCCGCGAATGAGGGAAAGTGATGTGGCCAGGCAGTGTATCGAAACATTTATCGGTACTTTTGAAATTTGTGACGTATTAGAAATTTAATAACACAAATCCCTGTTGGGATACATTAATCGTGTCTAGAGCTGACGCACAGATCTAAAAGAGGTCAGTTTAAGGGTTGCGGAGAACCCTTAACCCTTTGAAGAGCATTAAATCTGCAGAAACGGCTGTCAGCCCTGTTTCGGAAATGCGGCCAACTGCTTGAGTCTTGAATCAAGCATTGAATGAAATCTTCAAATGAAATTAGTATGGAGTCCGAAGATGGGAGTGGGTGTTGTGATGACCGTATTCAGTGACCTGTGCCTAATTACTGATATTATCAAATGCAATATTCTCTTGCAGTCCCACATTGGATGCTTAGACCTTCCTGCCTGATCTGACAGCCAGCCGTAGCCCTTTCCTGCTCCCGGGGCCCCTTCTCTTTCACTATGCAAAAACATAGTCCCGCCGTTTTTTAAAATTCATAGCCAAGTCCTCGTTCCATGCTTCCACACTCAGGTCATACAGCTTCCTTACCATTCCTGCTCAGGTGAGCGTCGCAAGAAGAACAGACTCTTCAAAGACCCCAGCATGCATATTGAAAGTTAACTAAAGTTAAGTAACGATTCTGTGCCACAGATCCATTCCCTGAAAGGTATTAATCTCGCCTTGTGACAGACCTGCTCCCACCCTCAGTTCACGCACACTTTTAACCTGCTATCAGCGCTGAAGAGGTTCATTTGACACAAGGTTAAATACGCCTTGAGTACAGCTATACGCTGGAGCACAAAGAGCCTTAGGAGGCATGTGAGACAGCCTTCAGATCTTAGCCACTCCCCTCACCTTTGCTTCACTAACGTCACAGGAAGCCAGATCTCGGTGGTTATCAGGACATCATTTAACTCAAAAGGGACGGCCAGCCACCAATAGCCAGTTTTAGGATTTTCTTTAACAGCATGAATGGGGCCATAATTTGTGCTGAGGGGCTCACGTTATCATTAGCCAGTGACGTGATTTGAAATAGGTGAGTGAAGGGGGAAGGGGCATTCTGAGGGCCAATCAGCTGTCATCTGGGGATGGTGCCGTCAGGGAGCGTGTCCTGGTTGGAGGAAAGATACGCTCGGCTCCAGGATTCAGAAGCCTTCCCGAGATAAAGCGGCGCCCTGGCGCTGACTAGGCTCATTAAAACGCTCCCCTCGGCAGAGTCTGGGGCTCCCCTCGGCGCCACCTTGAGTTTCTGGGTGGCACTGATAACACCGACTCCCCGCGGCACTCGTCGTGTCTGCGTGTAATGTTACACACCTGACCTTTATTTTACGCCCTAATTGGTGGCAGAACAAAGGCTGACGGTCCCTGACTTTTTAGTCGATGCTCGGAGGGTGAAGTCAGCGGGATCGTAGCAGTTGGGGGGGGGGGCCCCCACACAGCGACACTCACTCCTGATCGAAGGTTTTGGAAAAAAAAGAACATGACAGCATTCTCCTTACGGTTCTTTGTTGAACGTCCATTTGAAACAAGGATCTTTTTTGCCAGGTCTGTGAATCAGACCTTCATTGTCTTGGTTTTACCTTAAACCAAACCAAACCAAATAGCCATATGTTTGAGTGGTTCCATATTCTGCTGCTGTTTGATCTCCAAAGCAGAAATGTATATATTTACGATGATGTGCAAACTCTTCCAATTCTGTTTCTGTTTGACCTGTTTCACGTGGACACGAACTATAATGGTCATATATGTGTTTATACGTATGCTTGTACGTATGTCTTGATAATTACTATGGCCCGGTGTGTTTGATAGCGACAGAGGGACTCAGTGGGCAGCGCTGTGGTCTCACCTCTGGTCACACTTTGATCCAGCTTCCGTTCCCAGTGTTCGGAGTTTGCATGTGGCTCCCTGTGCTGCACGTTTGCTACTGGAGTCTAAAAACATGCCGCTAGGCTAGATGGCATCCATAAGTTGCCCACAGTGCATGTGTGTGTGTGTGTGTGTGTGCGCACACACACGTCAGCCCAGTGATGGACGGGCACCCCATCCAGGCTACACCTCAGCCTTGTGGCCTGTGCTGCCTGGAATAGGCTCCAGGCAACACTGACCGGGATAAGTGGTTAGAAGACAGATGAGCATGTATTTTTATAACCGCATTCATATATAGCATGTGACATGTACTGTATGAGTGAGCTTTGCTTAACAGCACGATGCATCAAGCATGTTCTGCATTGTTCGCAGTGGTCACCTCCGCCTCCCGTGTGATATGCATGGAGGCTGGCACGCCTTGCTCTGTGAAGGACCTGACCAGCAATGCCTTTTAATTAGACCGAATGGCTGCTGCACAAATTTTGATGTTTTGGTGATTACTGTAAATCCCCAATCATTGCTGTGTAATTGTGAAACAGCCTTGAGGTACAGCCTCGTCGTGTTGAACGCATTGAGACGCTGCTTAATTGCGATGTTCACCACCTCCCCCAACCCCACTTTCACCCCCCCTCACGCCCTCCCACGGGCACTGTGGTCCTTATTACAGGAGCCTACACTGTCTCTGTCGCCCGTGAATTCCCTCATAGAAATTCCACTAATCAGCGGCACGATACCGCACAACATTTCGCGAGTCACAAACTCACGCTCAAGCGCCGTATGTTCGTATTGCTGACATTTACAGCACCCCACGAGTTTTTGTGAAACATGTTTTCACACACGACTCGCATATTTCCACACAATGCATTTTTACTAAATATTACTCTGGAAAAAGCAGTTATCTGTTAGCCAGCTCTTGTGGAACAGCCCAGAAGTCAAAATGAAAGGCTTTAGCGTGAAGCTGAGCTGTGATACATTGCCATTTTTACGCGAAGGAAAACGCTCCTGCAAGTGAAGTAGAACTTAAATCCACCCTCAGTGCTATCTGCCAAGACGTTATTTTGTATATTTGAGTAGTAACGGGATTTGCAAAGTACCCCCAGGTCATAAATGCATTTCTTAATCATCATTGTATTACTTGCAAATAATTGATCATGCGTAGCTGCCATGGTAACGGGAATTCCAAGGTAATGTCTTCGGGATGGTCCGGGCGGTTTTGGAATCCCTGGCTCGCTCCGAGATCCGGTTTAACAACATTAAAGATGAAAGAGGCTTCCTTGGAGGCTGAGAGATATGGCAGGGAACCCGGGTCATCTGGCGCATCGGTACGAGAAGCGAAGCTGCAATCGTCCAGGGAGTTTAACATGCCCCTCCAAACCCTCCCAAGACAGCCTAAGCACCCCCCGGTCTCAGTGTTTGTTGTGCTCTAACTTTGTCCAGCTCTTTTATCGCCATGCTGCCCGTATTCTGAACGGGGACTCCTGTATCTAACAAACCGGTTCCCTCAACACGCCACTCAACACATTCATTTCACAGCTACTGATATGCTTTACTTTTACAATTTTTACTATTGTCAATCTTTTTTAGTCTCATCTATTCATATTATTATTATTTTTTGTATTACGTATTTCCTTTCAAGCACAGTGCCGGAAGCAGGTTTAAAAAGCATTTCAATACACAGACGTAAAGCATATGTTTGTGTACGCCACAAATCAGACCACAAATAAGACTTAAAACTTATTGCAGTCCCGCCTGGCGGTTCTGTTGCACATCACCCGGCGGCCAAATGCCTCGTGTACTGTTTGGGTACATAATCACACACCCTTGTTTCTGTAATCCAGTGAAGGTTCACCTTTAATGTGATCCTTACCTTGATGTAGACCGTTGGCAGTTGGAGGCCACATCATTTTAGAGTCCACTGAAAACAGGTGTTGAAGTCGACCGCAAGACTCACATTGGACCTGCTCTGATCTTCCATCTGGGCTCGTGGTTTTGGTGAGCAGTGTGCTGGTTTGTTTAGGAGATCAGAAACAGGGCACTGAGCATTGGCAGAACCTTTAAAAACCCTCAGTAATAACCAACAGAATTAGCCATGGCATCCTACTCACAGGGGAAGGCAGAGAACTCCCAGCCATGAGTACACAGAAATGAATGCACACGCTATTATATTTACCGCGTAGCAGTTATTGTGATTCCATTTGTAGATTTTTTTTTAATTCCCTGATGTTTGAATGAGTGTCAGGCTTTTTTAGGAAAGCGAGCAATCAGTGTTTTCATGGTGATGTTGCTCTTACTCATGTTGGTCGGCATGGGGAGGATGGTTTGCATGAAAGACAACATGAAGAACGGGGGTTGGATAGTCATCACAGCATGGCTGTATTTACAGACAGGCAGTAGGACATGCCAACCGTTATGGCTTCTGTCAGGCCCGGGTAATTATTTTCATGGGGGGGGGGGGCAAGTCCAGACATCACCATGTCAACAGGGGCCAGGTTCAGTGATCATGTTCATGTCTCATGAAGGCTCCATTGGTCGACTTGTTAGATTTTTGCATATATTATATATTAATTATTGATGCATATATTAATTATGAATTAATGTGTGGGCAAAAATCTGCTCATGGTCAATGACTTGCCGTTTTTTTGATGACCGTGTGGGTCAACGCTGGCTTCTGCCCCGGTCTGGCTGATGTGGTTCTCCATCTTCTCATGGTTTGTGCTTCAGAGGGTAATGAAGCTCCTCTTGGGTAGCTCAGGGTAGGAGGCAGGGTATGCCCCGGACAGGAAATCACCCCCCCACAAGGTGTGCATAACAGGCAATTATAGGCACCATTTAGCCTGCGTTATTTACATTATTTATTTAACTATGCATAATTTTTTTAGCTACATGCCCTTGGGGCATTAGGCAACTCGCACCAGACTCACAGAGCAGTGGTGGGATTTGAATTCCTAACCCTGAAGGTATGACCCACTAAGCCACCTGTCTATGGTTGAAATGGTACGCAGTTGAACTTCAGCACAAATTGTATATCAATTACATAACCGCAGATGACAGAAGAAGTAAGTTCTGGCCTAGAAATGCATGACCTTACACATTCAGCCTACTCTGGAACTTTACGAGAAGTGGTTAAGGTGGACGGTCCCACTGGTTTTACCGTCAAGCCATCATCAGATGGTACCCTCGAGATTGTCCCGGGGAGGGTCCTGAGCCACGGTTCATTTGTGATGGCGTGGAGAACCCCACAACCGTACCCTGAAGCATGCTCTGGCACAAAGCAGTTCTTGTTCAGTAAAGCCAGGTGCTGTGCCTCCTCTGACCGCGCTCACAGCCCCAGGTCTTCTTGAGCATTTCCTCATCCATACGCTCTGTTTGCCGTAGCGAGGACCTGAATGAAATTTGTGTGTGCATGTCGTCTGGCGAGGTCCACGTGGCTGGGACCCAGAAACCGCTCGCACCCATGGGGCCGCCACCCTCTCCGGCCTGGTTTTGGCAGGAAGCTGCAGTTTTTCTTATTGATAGAAACCATCCCTAGGCCGGTTTGGCCGACCTAATGATGCCATTAAAAAGGAATGTGATTTCAGAAAGCCCTTTTTGCTGTGTACGCACTGGCCTTTTTATGACTTTTTTTTTAACATAACATGAAGTCAAAAAAATAATAAAAATGGGTTTGTTTAATGTTTGAAATGGATTTTTGCCATGTAAGTTTAAGGGAGATGGCTTTGGAAACACTATTCTACGAATAATATTCATGGTTGTGTGTCTTTAATTTGAATTGTATTGTTTAACAGATGTATTTTACTGAACTTGCCAACTTTGCACATTGCAGTAGGCTCTCCTTGAGCTGCAGGCACACCCTAAGGCTGTGTCCAGATGCCCCCATTTCCACAGCCCCCGCTGACAAATGAGGCGGATTTGCACAGTGGAATCCTTGCCGTTTGTGTTCCGAGTTTCAATCTGCCTGGGAAAGCCTCTGATTATCCTGTGCACGCCCACTGCCTGCTCCCACGTTCATGGGTAAAGCAAATTAAAAAGTGCAACTATTTTAAAACCACATACAAATCGAAGGTCACCGTCTGTTCCAGGTTAGCGTCCATGAATCCAGATTTGGGATTTAAAACATGACAGCTGTGCTGCCACTTCCTCTTTACCCAACAGTTTACTGTTTCTCCTTGCACACGTCAGCCCATGTTCATTAGATAAATCGCTTGTTTCTATCCTTAAAATTGATCTAGTGCAAATGTGGTGTGCTTTTGCCCTTGGAGTCGTGGAACTTTGTTGTGTAAAATTGCAAATAAATTTGCTGTTGAGAAGCGTCCTGCTTAGTCTTTGCCTTGCAAGCATGTCCATATATAGGCTTTTATTTGCTACAATTTCTAAGCTAATTTCCCATGGACTTTTGTCTCCGTATTTATGGAATAATATGTTTACTGTTGCCACAAAGCTGGTAGCAACAGTGAGAAAAGTGCAGTGTTATTGGTTGTCAGATGGTAACAATTTGCCAGCTGCGATTATGGGTTAATTATCTATCTAGGTAGCTTGCGTACAGATGACCACAAACCCAGAAAGTTTAATGCTCATATATGTTTCAGCTCTTGTAACCTTGCTAGATATTAAGATACTTAGATACACGTCACATGTGTTGGAAGGCATCCATCTATCTTCCATCCAGTTATTCTGGACAGGCTCCTCGGGTGTGTTTGAATCTTTGTCATTTTCCCTTCCTATATTGGAAATCATGAATAACATTTGTTTATTAATATACTTTGGCTTTTACTGTTCTAATAACTGTGATCAGTAACCTCAAAATGGCATTTTGATGATATTTAATTAGCTCCTGTAGTCATCCTCCATTCCTGGGCAGAGTCACTTCTATGCAGTTTCCCTCTGTAATGCATATGGAGTAATTATAGATGTGATCACAAATGCTCTCTACCCATTTATGTTGTCCAGTTACATATTGCTGCATTTTGAGTGAATGGGCAAAACAGATGTGGAATTATAAATTGCGAATTGCCGGTTTATTAGAGTGCACCGGCACTGGCCACACCTGGCTGGTGGGCAGGGCCTAAGGAGTTACGTTGCAGTTAAGCAACTGCGGTTTTACTTAAGCATCACGTGTGCGTGAGCAAAAAAAGAAGCGAACTAGCTACTTAAATGGGCATAAATGCGGCGGTAGCTGATTTAGCTAGTGCTTGATGGGCAGTTATATAAGCCACTGCCATCACCTACTTTAGAAAAATAACCAAAGGTGATGCGATGGAGTTACAGTTAATATTTCTGCTACCGATTTCAGTGCCAGTTACTAATAATATCATAACAGGTGTAGGGTAAGACTCTAGTCTATTGCCAACACATCTGATGGAAACCAAATGGTTGGTGGTGAGAGCCAGCGGGGGAGGGGGTGACAAACGAAACTGATGAGAGGCCTGCGATTAAGAGATGTATAATCTCACTTTCCATATGGAACCCTCCAGAATTCAGATGTGGCGGACTTCCCAAGCCAGAACGCAGTTCTTCTGCTCACCTCAGCTCCTGACTCCCGTCACCGTTTCACGCCTGCCGTGCTCTGTGACTGCTCAGGTGCCGGTAACGGTAATCCACATCGGCCTAGCCAAGAAGGATTGACCCGCTTAGAAAGAAATCCTGAACCACAGCTGTAGTGTGACCCCCGAGGACAGCTAATCGCTTAAGCTTGTTCGTTTATAATGAATCATAATTTTAATCCATCTCATTTCTAACGAGATCGGGCTCTGGAATTGCCGAGGATTTCAGTGTGTCTCTAGGTCTAGGTCATTTGAGGCTCTTCAGCATTTCCAGGAGGAGAAAAGCCTTCGCATGAGTTGTGTGAGCATTCTTTAGCCACATCGATAAGATCCTTCAGATCAAATAAGCTGGGCAGAATTTTTAACATTTGGAAATTTTACCACATTGGAAAACTTAATATTGACATGTCGGTTGATGTGACCCTGACCAGGACAAGAGGTTAGAAGATAGATGGATGTTTGTTGATGTTTCTGTAAAGCACACGTCGACATTCTAAGGCCTGTCGTGCGTTTTCATCGTCTACGCAGAAGTTCTTCTGCATCAGTTAACACTACAGCAGGTTCCTGACCTGTGCGCACCAAAGTAACAGGCTGGTCATGTGCCTCAGTTGGAGGCAGGGTTAGAGTCAGCCCGGTGTCCAGTTTACCCCCTTAAGGCTGTCCTTCAGATTAGGAGTGGCCTCTTGCCTTAGAGGCATGTTAACAAAGAGCTACCAGGAATTTCTGTTCTCCCATTCACTACCATACCGCCCTTAGGGTACGTTCTGATTTTACCCTGATAGCTGTATATTCGGTCTTTATTGCCCTGGTATATTAAAGGTTTCGACTAATGGACACATCAATATTCCACTCGTGTTTGAAATTTAAATGAGCAATGCTTACATGGAGGTGCAATATATCTGAAATGGATTTTGTTAATAATGTAGAGATTTGCTGATATTGGGATCTGTGTCTTTTATGAATACTCTAATTCGCCTGCCTGGAAAATGCAAGTCATCGGAGTTGATTGAAGCAGTTCCAGTGTTGTCTTCTGGGCACTCTGTAATTGGATGATACAAACTGCAATGGCCGCTGTGCTGACGCTTTCACAGCAAATCTGCAGTAACCTCCGGGGCTTAACAGACTTGTGCCAGGTGCCTGTGGAGAGTGGACAGGAACTGGAAGAATTAAGTCTGCAAGTTAACAGCACCTGGGTGAGACGTGGTTTCGGTTACACTCTCACCTTCCGCCGTAATCCTGCCAGGCAGAGCCAGCTGTGTTCGGAACCACTCAGCGTTGGCACGATGGCGTATCAGGAATGTGTCCAAACGAGCTAAATCCTCGCTAAGTAGGCCCGTCACTGGGACTGGAGGGACAGACGTAGGTGACCGTTAATTAGCTGGCTTGTTCCATCTTATCCATATTATGGATTTTTGGTGTCTACACTGGCTACACAACACTGGGGCGTAGGGTAGGTCACGGTGCCAGTGTGTGTAAATCCCTGAGAGAATGCATAAGCAGCTGATGACGCTATAAAATCGTGACGATTAGGAGTTCCAAACGCCTTCTTTCCATTCTGCACCCTGCACAGTCCTAATAGATGATTATTCTTCAGGTCGTATTTTGTCTCAGCAGGTAGCATTACTCGTCTGTAGCAAAATTTCTCACCTGAGTTTATGCTTTTCATTTGTTTGTTCCCCTGCCCAAAAAGGCCTCTTACTTCCCACTTGCGTCCACCATAGCCCCCCCCCCCCCCGGCTGCCATAGTAAATGAAACGTGCCTGATCCCTGCACCTATGTGTCTACACTCAGCGTTGCAACCGAGGGTTTTTTTCCCAAACTAACATCACTCATTCTCTCTATGACCTTTTATCGTAGAGAATTTCATTAAACTTATATCAGATGGAATGCACAATTAATGCGCATTTATAAAACACTAAAACTGCGGACCTTGAAACCTGGGAGGTTGTGGGAGGTGCACCACACACACGATTCTTTCTACAATTAAATTATGACAGTAACACTCTGTATTCCCAGGTCTAAGTCATTCAGTGGCCAGTCATTAATATTTTAATATTAATAAGGTGTGTTCCTCAAGGATATTACAGCTCAATGCAGGGTAGCCAAGCAAAGGGTTTTGAGCCAGCAGCAGATAAATTTGCTTAAGTAAACTGTTATGAGCGCCAGCAGGCATCAATGAGTTAATTTATTTGCTGGTATCTCTCTAGTCCGTTTTATCTATCTTGCGGTGGAACACACCAGAAGGGGCAAGGTTACCCACGCCTGACCTGCTGCATTATTCATAGACGAAGAGCCCAGTGGCAATAAATACCAGAAAAGTGATGTCCTTCCTTCTCAGCTTAGTGAAATCCTGCTCTGCCTAAAAGGTATCGTCACCGAATCAGAATTATTCTTCCATGCATCATGGTTTTGGTTTTGTTTATGTTGACAGGCCCCTTCTGTGGACAAAAAGGCTCTTAAATTTGTTTGCATTGCATTTTTGCTTCCTTATTTTACCTTAATTTCTCTCTGCGGTGGCAGGTGGCGGGAGGCAGTTGATGGAGTGATTTTCTGTGCACCAAAGTCTATTTTACCCTTGAGTTGTGGCCATAGACATGGAACTGTGTGGGGAGGCTACGGCGCCTCACCCTGGGAATGCTGGGATGCGACACCCCCTTGTAGGTTTCAGCAGTTTATGTCATGTGATCCCCTCTTCCGTTATCCGCTGACAACCTCTCTCTGATTTAATTAGACCAGTAGTTAAAGTCCAGCTTGCTCTCTTCCCTTGGTGATTCCCAAAGTGTCACACTCTCCTGTCGTTCGATGCAGTGGGGGATGTTGAGAGTATGTCTTGGCAGGGAGTGAGTTTGCATAGGCAGGGTACAGCTGTGAATCGCATGGCCTCATAGATTAACTTGTGGCTTCTCGATCTGGCGGGTTCTAATGAGCTTTTATCACCTGCTGGTAGTGACGGTTACTGTATATATTGTTTCTGAATATATTACACTTCTGTGGGTGAATAGGTTATATGGGACTTTATGCCATGTTTTGTGTCATGGAAGAATGTTCATTTTTAGATGTTGTTCCCCATTTCCTTTGTTTGCATGTGGTCTCTAGGACACAGATTTTTGTTTAGTTCTTTGTCATGTCATGATCTTGACTTTAAGGGTGATAGTACTCTTCAAGAGGTACCTTATCTCACAGGCTTATTGTATTGAGCTGTAGGTGCTTTTACGCAGTTTGCTTTTAGTCAAACATACTGAGAGTGGTTAGGCTTGTAGACCAATGCTGATCATCTATCCAAGCCTGATGTAATGGGTGAGGATGGAGATCTGACTCACAGTTGCCACCGAAAGATGAGTCTCAACTCTTCAGGGACTCGCACACATTTGGTGGTGATATTTATATTTGGCATGTTTATCATTGATCTTCTGGGGTGTAATCATCAGTCCCAGCAGTCTCAGTGATATCGGATTAAACAGACTGAGTCAGCGAGGGCCCGGCGCCCAGTGCCCGGCTTGGAGCGTGGGCGCCGACAGCTTCCCGTTACGGAGACGAGTCTCAGGCCGCCGGCTAGTGCGCTGAGGTCGCGTCTCACTCCAGACTGCTGTCTTGGCAGATATAGATGTTACCTCTGCCTCACTTCCTGCTCCCCTCTCCTCCGCACGAGAAGGAGAACGTGCAGCTGGTACGAGAAGTACTGACAGCTCTGAAGGCAACCTGAGAAATCCAGTTTTTCATTAAATGTAGTTCTGTTTGGATTAAATAATGATGAATCTCTGTGGTGAGTGGGGTCTCAGTACTTCAGTGACAGTAGCCCTGCAAAAATAGAGGAGATCATTAATAAAATGGTGTGTGCAGTCGATTGCAACTGTACAGTCAGCTAGAATGCAAAAATGATGACCTCCATACTATGCAGACAATGTGGACAAAAGCATAAGGATCAGTGTATATGTGACAACTAAAATAAAAAAACGTTGTTGATGAATAGACAGCGTTTTGTAATTTACGTTGTGTTGGAATACCAGCATTTATGAGATCTTACAAGCAACTGTTAATTAAACAATTCAGAAGATGGGTCAGAGGTGCTGAGATGCTGGGACCTGTTTTGGGAACAATTTCTTCAACCCAAGGGATTGCAATGCATCGTTTGCGCCCGAGGCGAAAGTACTCACTACGAGGGGTGTGTCACTTCACAGAAGATGCAGACAGGACCCAACGCTGGGTGCCGGTGCTGAGACAGACGTCAGTCAGCCGCGGTGTAATTGATGCGTCTTATTGAGGATGATCTAGCGGCCCATCTAGAGCACGTTGGACCTGGTCACACAGCTCTGTCTTCGACGGGCTACACTGGCCTTGATGGATGACACCCCTGGCAGGGGGATAGAGACCCCTGTGTGCTGAAATGGACCTGACAGGATAACGAATGTCCAATCGTAGCTTTCAAGCCGCTCAGCCAGACCCGATTCTATCAACTTCCTGCCTTGTTTCCCTCACAGCGCCAGCCTGACCCATGGCCATTCACCGGAAAACCTCTGGTTAATATTCTTTTCTCCAAAGGAGATCTTTCTGGAGTCTCCAGGACGTGACCTTGGAGGACATGTGGAGAGCCACTCGATGGTGACTCTGACCTTTGACCCTGGGCAGCCAATAATATTCTGACAATGGCTTCTTCTCCCCTCGACGCCAGTAACGAATTAGAAGCCCGCCAACGCCTGGCCTGGCCACCGGAGGGGGCCATTGAATGTGGCCCATAAATCTTCTATGATTTTATAACCTCACTGCTTTCTCCTCGAAGTCAATAGTTAAGGGTGACTGGAGAGGAATCTACGACTATGACCCTTGTAGATTAATTACCCCATCAGTCCATCACAGCGATACAAGACCCTTGGGTTTGGCTGCTCCAGAAAGCAGGGGGTCCCTAGAATGGATGTACTAATTATTGGACTTCGTTCTCGCTCTTAATCTACTCAGCAATGTGTTGTTTTCCGTATACTTCTAAAACATCTCCGATTGCATCTCACCCAAGAGCCCTGACATTTAGAAATCGGCAGTCTGCTTTTGGCTTATGCTGTGCCAGCTACAAAGGGAAGGTAATCTAGGGCAAGCTGCTTTACAGCAGAAAGTAAATAGCGCAGTCCCTCCAGATAGCATCTCGTTATATATTGTAGCTAATAAGGTCCCGAATGGGCCTAAATATACACAGCACAATTAATCAGCTTTTTTTTTTTATCGTTTTTTCGAAGATAAGCAGGGTAAAAAACACCGCTTTGAATTAAGAGTTATGATCGCATGCATTTTGAAGTTCTTATTTTGATGTATTAAGTATAAAAACAACATATAAAGTGCTAGAAAAATCCAATCTATAGGGAGACCATCGAACCAGACAGCGATGTCGACGTTACCTCAGACTTTAGGCTATCGTTGGCTGTCGTGATGTTAACAGGCCACAATCGAAAGTGGCATAGCTGAAACTAGGATATTTCTGCCTAATCACCAGTATGGTTTAATATTTTTGCTTCATGACTACCTATACGCCCTCAGTTATATTTGAAGATGTGTGTCTATCCAGAATAGAAAGAGAATATGTTCTGAAAGGTGTCGGTGTGCGTTATTCCCAAGGCCTTTCCAGGACAAGTACATGGGGTATTATTGCAGTGTAAGAACTGGGATTTTGGTTAATTAACCCTCTTAAGTGGAAAGCTTATACACTTAAAGCAGGATATACAGTATAATTCACAGAGGGCTTTGGTGTCTGTGACAGCTAATGGTAGCATTGCGGTGCGCTAACTGTAGTCACGCCGGAGACATACGTGGGGGCCGTCCCCAGGGGTCTCTGTCTCCCGGTGACAATGACACAGCTGCCATTGGGCCTTCCCTTATTGTCATTACCACGGGCTAAGGGAGTGTAGCGCTGGAATGTTCCAGCTGGGGGAGCGAGGTGACGGGGGAGGCGACTCACAGATGAAAATGAATGCTGCACAGGAAAAGGTCCAAAGTAAAGGCGGGGCGGGGGGGGCAAAAAAAACATCTGAGTGCATCTTGGCATTTTACGTGTGAGTGATAATATGAGGGTGGCAACTGGGGGGGGGGGGAGTGCAGTGATTTAAGAAAAGATGAGGGAGAGCAATGTGCACGTGCTAACACGGTGCTGTCCCCAGAAAATGGAAGTAGGGTGAAAGGTCACACAGGCTTTGTTGTGTCAAGACAAGGAGATGTTTTTCCTTGTTAGGTCCCGTAAGTTTACCCTGCTGCTCGCCAGCCACCAATTAAGGCAAAAAAAAAAATCACGCCTCTTTCGTTCCATTTATTTCGCTGTATCTCAGAGGCGTCATATCCCGGCCCCCTCGAAACAAAGCACGTCTTCAACGGGATTGATTATTGTTACCTGATTACTGCTCCCTGTAGACCCCCTGAGACGCACCAGCAGACACAGTCGGACCGGACCTTATCAGTCTGCTAGGCTTACCGCTGGTGTGTGAGATTCCTGTCAGGGGGTCGTAATTGTGTCCTTAATAATAAAAAACAGCCTGTCTGTAGAACCTCTGTGGGCGTGTGGAGTTTATGCAGGTTTGGGATTGGTCGGTGTGCCGCGAGGGTGAACCGTTCCTAACTACCCCTCCCCTCGATCCAGCTTTCTGGGATAGGTGGCCCTGCTGCGATTTGGGGGGGTGGGGGGGCGGAGGTAGGGGGGCAGTGGGAGTGGGGGATTACTGTTGACA
>JAODKC010000036.1:18257218-18272047 GCA_026777985.1 Mormyrops attenuatus | reverse complement strand
CCCCCCCCCCCCCCCCCCCCCCCCCCCCCCGCCCCCGACTGTTGAAACTCACCAGGAGGCCTGATAGCACATGTCCTCTGTAAAGACAGGAAGGGCAGAGACCCCAAACAGAAGTTTCCTCTGTTGTCTTGAGGGACAGATTGAGTCATTGAAAAGGGGAGGTTGGGGGAAGAGCGAGGGAGAGGGGGATGCCCTGAACACCCCCCATCACTACCACCACCTTTCAACACAAAGAGTGGAAGCTGTGACTCCCCCCCCGGCTCCGTTATAATGTTAGAACGAATCATAATGAGATAATGATGATGGTCACTGCTCTACCCTGCTCTTCAACATCATCCCCTAAATAACCCCTGCGTGAGGCCATTAGCATCCAGGCTGCGCCACTGAGTGCCTCTGCCGTCGTCTTTGTGTCTCTCGCTGACATTAAAATGCCCTTCTTTCAGAATATAGATTTATAGTTATAGTTTATAGATTTTGTTTTTCTTTATATCCAATCAGCACGCATATTCTGCTGATATAGAGAAACGCATAAATGATAAAGATCGCAGGGTTTCACATTTTTCTCTGGAAGGGTGACACTTAGGGAGGAAATGGCCAAAGATGAAATTGTGAGTGATTACATAGGACACAGGTGTGAAAAATCTGCTGCATTAAGCCACGGAAGGTGCCGGACTGTCTGCTTCGGATGGCGTCCTGTGAATGAAGAAACATGCTTTTACAGAGACATAAAATGTTGAGGATTTGCCCTTAAGGTGCTGCAGGTGGCCGTTTTATCCCCCCCAGGAGAGCCTGGCAAGGCTTTCTGGAAGCTTTCTGATGCCTTTGGAGGAAGTAGCCCCCTAATTGCGACGGAGCGCGCTTGATCGGATTCCGTGTGATGGCTTCATTAAATAAAATCACATTGGTGTCATACCTGAGTAAGAACTTCCATTTTCCCCCAAGGCAGGCGAGGGGGGGGCACATATATGTCCAGGTGCTGAAGAGAACATCCTGGCCTGATGCAGATGCGTGAACACTTCTGTCTGGACTTGAGGAGATGTTGGGGGTGGGGTGGGGGGGGGAGTGCAAGAGGGCTGTTATTAGCCGGCTGTTGTCATTCTTTGACAAACAGCCCCCCCCCCCCACACACACACACACACACATCCAGCACCATTAACACCAATCAACTGAGTCCATCTGGGAAGACCCCTTTTTCCCTGGACTCTGGGCTTTTGTCTGGTCTGAAATGTGGAGCAACAATGTATCCCTGCTTTATGGTGTCACAGAAGAGAGAGGGGGTGTTACGGAGGAGGGGGGGAGGGTGTCCCTTACATGCCCCCCACATGCCCCCATGTCATTACTGTCAAATGATGATGCAGGCCATGACAGTGGCTTGTCTCGGATGAGGGTCCTTTCAGGCCCTCGGTCTGGGTCTGGGTGGTGAATTGGCGCCCTGTGATAAGCGATTAGCCAATCAGCGCCGTTAGGCTGCAGCGTTGACAGCTGGCCATCGTCGTGCACGTATAAAAACCCCCAGGTCCCTCATGGAAACGTGCTGTCTGTCCACACTTGTCCTTCTTCTCCCGGCTTTCTTTCCCGTTCCCTTTTCAGTCAGTGGTAAGTCTTGTTTCTGCATTGTAATGATCTCAGTTATGACTTGTTAAATTAAAGTACACCGACTGGAGGTAAATCATTGTCTTGCTTCGTACTTCTCTTGTACGCATTAACAGAATCAACGCTCTTCTTTATATCTTTTATGATATAGTATGTGTGACCATAATTGGCAGAATTGCAAAAATGATTATTCACGTTTTTTGTCCACCCATAACTGTCACAAGTGCGATGTCGTTAATTTGCGTGCAGCTCTCAGATTGCTTGTGCCAGTGTGAGATGGTCTGAGTATGTTTCCCTCTGAAGCAGGAGAACACTGATGGGTAATCAACATGGCTGAATTTAGGCTACTCTCCGCAACCTCTTTGCCTGCATGCTGATAAATGCATGTCAGATAGTGGGGGATGGAGGCTCTTTTGCTCTTATAGATGCATCAATTCAGATCTTGCACGTTTTTAATCATCTAACCCACCATTGTGTCTGTAACATTTTTTGGCATGACTTAAATATTCAGATATTCCTGGTTATTTATAAAACAGCATTCATAAAAGTGCATGTGTGCTTATATGTGTCAGCTGATCTGCAGTATTCTCTCCAAGCTGGCGTTTCGAATGATGCTGGTTTCTGTGACTTCCAGAAGATCGAGTCACCCATTGTCTTGCAAAGGGGGGGGGGTCAACCTCGAGGTCAAAGCCAGATGAAAAGGATAGCCCCGCTGACAGCATTTGTCGCCCCCTCGCACAAGCGTGGCCTTTCAGATGCTCGTCCGGCAGGTGCCACCACATGTCATCTGCACACGGTCACCGTCACCTGCGTCTTGGGGTCAAACCATGGGGGGGTGACAGGAGAGGATGAAGAGGGAGGGAGATGATTGCAGATGTGGAGCTCTGGTCCCCGATCCTAGTCGTGGAAAATTAGCACCCTGTGCGGTGCGGTGGGACAGAGAATTGCCCCAGAGGCCCCATTAAAAGCGATCTGTCCCATTGCCCTCTTTAATCACCCAATTACTATGGTTTCAGACGTATGACAGTGACAAAGTGGCACCAGGCTCTGACACCTTCCCGGACTCCTCACTGAGAGCCACGCTGGATGGTGGCAGGACTATTGCTGCAAAGTTGGATGTCGGCACGACCTTTCTCCACCCTACACAGCTGGGCCGCATTTACGGCTTTCCGTCTAGGGCCCGTGTCCGAATGCCACCCAGGCGTGGTGCCGGCTGACTCCCCGAACCCCATGACCCCATGACAGGCAGGACCCCGCAGCGCCACGGGACGGGAGTGTGCTTTCTCCTTCACCTGCACGTCTCCATCTGTCAGAGCAGAAACCAAAGCAGGCTTCAGCGGGTGGAGATGTTCCGCAAAAATAAGACTGGAAGCAGCAGCAGCTTCTGCGGTGCTCTGGTACCAACTATCCATGATAATCATTCTGTCATACTAAACCACAACTTTCTAATATGCAGTTTAAGCTTAATATTATTATAAACACTATAAATATTTATAATATTATAAAATACAATTTATATTAACATACAAGCCAGATATGTTGCTTAGGGACAACCAGAACTGTAAGTACCTTATGGCATTAAGATTGATGTCTTCTGGCCCATTGACTTCCAAGTCAAGTCAGATCAAGAGGGCTTTATTGTCATATTATCTATATACAGGAATAGTGACATGAAGCAGCATTCCCCCAGGACCGTAGGGGAAATCTGCTCATTTATTCAGACTTTTATGTTCATTTGAGGGTCTAACAAGTTATTATTTACTTTTATCTTCCCACTGGGCTGACACAGTGGCCTCACACATCTGCAGGGTTAGGGGTTTGAATCCCACCCCTGCTCTGCGGCTATGACGTCTGCATGTTCTGTCTATTCCTGCTAGAGTCTGGTGACATGCAATTATCTGATATATCACTTGTAAATTGCCTGTAGTGTGTGGTTTGTGTCTGTATGTGTGTGCATGCCCTGCAGTGGACTGGCATCCTATCCATGGTGCATCCATTCCTTGTGCACCAAGCTTTCTGTGATTGGCTCCCAGGCTGCATGACCCTGCCATGATAAACGGTTGGAAGATGAATGAATGTGTTTCCCATTTCTCCATCTGCGTGTAAATCTTACAGCTAACAAAGGGAGACCTGTCCCCTCTCTGCTGGGCGTGACCTTCTTTATATAAAATACCTAGGGCTGGTACAAAGCTGGCCTGTATTGTACTTTGCTTTGTTGTGCACAGCAATAAGCCAAAGTAAAACGCAGATTGATGAAGTCTTGATAAATCCTTCCAGTCAATCAGAATCAGAATCCTTTTATTTGGGAAGTACAATAAGTACAAAGAATTTGTTTTGGTGTAGGTGATGGCATGAAGAGTACAATTAAACACAGAAATAAGACCAAAGTCACCCGTTCCATTCGACCTTCTGGTTAACCTTCAGGTTATTATGACGTGTAACGTGCTTGGGGCTCCATAAAGCGCACAGTCACCTGTAGCACATGTACGATGGCTTTGGGAGGGAACATCCCCTTGTAGCCGTACACTTGTAATTAACGTGATGGATTCTTGGAACGGGGTGACTTGTGCAGAGATACTCATTCATTCAGATATGTCAGAGGTTTCAGTGGGATTTTTCAAGGCTGCTTTTTCTCACATAAACATCTAAGAGCCACCAGTTGAAGCGATAAGCCCCACGTGACGTAGAAATGGGCTCTCACTCTATTGTTCTCCCTCCCTCCTGTTCCGCGTGCCTTCACAGAATCAGCAGTATTACCGTACCTTCAAAAGTCATGTATGGTGGATGATGGGACCGCCAACATGCTGCCGTGTAAATCCGGATGTGTAAGCAGGTCAGATTTCATGTGAAGGTCTCACGTGTGCCGTGTTGTTGCTGTGAGGGAAGGCCGGTGTGCTTGCCGTGGAGGCTGGGTTGTGACAGAGTCCTGTATTTAAGCCCACACTCATGAGCCGTGTGTACCAAGTTCTTCTGAGAGCTTCCATTAGGAAGTAGTTTGCATAAGGAGAGTGCAAGACAGAAAGGAAGCAGATCTTAATTTAACCATAGACTAGTTTTCTTTTTTTCTGAGAAGCCCAGTATTGCTGTTTAACCAATACATAACCATAATTTCTGTCATAAGATAAACTAAACATTTGCTAGAAAACAAGAGGTATTTGATTAGATGCAAGGGGATCTGATTTGTTTGGAGTCCAAAGTTAGACATCTGTGCTGGTGAAATGGTGACTCAGCTAATAAAACTGTGCGGCACCTGTGCTTCGCTGTGCTATATCCCTTTGGGCTATTCTTATACCTGTGCTTCCTTTATGCCTTCGGGCTGTTCCAGCACCTGTGCTCCGCTGTCCTTTATGCCTTCAGGCTGTTCCAGCACCTGCGCTCCACTGTCCTTTATGCCTTCAGGGTGTTCCAGCACCTGTGCTCCGCTGTACTTTATGCCTTCGGGCTTTCCGGCACCTGTGGTCTGCTGTGCTATATATCCCTTTGGGCTATTCTTATACCTGTGCTTCCTTTATGCCTTCGGGCTGTTCCAGCACCTGTGCTCCGCTGTCCTTTATGCCTTCAGGCTGTTCCAGCACCTGCGCTCCGTTGTCCTTTATGCCTTCAGGGTGTTCCAGCACCTGTGCTCCGCTGTACTTTATGCCTTCGAGCTTCCCGGCACCTGTGGTCTGCTGTGCTATATCCCTTTGGGCTATTCTGATACCTGTGCTCCGCTGCCCTTTAAGCCTTTGGGCTGCTCCTCCTCTCACTGTCGGTGACCGGAGATCCCAAAGTGGATGCGTCTCTCAGCCCACTTCTGATAGCTTCAGGACCTCATTATCTGCAGGACCTCATACACCCCTGACAGCTGACAGCTACAGCAAAGCAGAGGCAGCCGTTTAATAGCCCCAGCCGTTTAATAACCCCAACACCCACAATCACACCTCCAGAGCTTGCATACGATTCACAAACACCCTCCCGGCCGTGAAACATCTTCCAAACATCTGTCAGACCTGCTGAATCACGCCGCCAATGCAAAATAACTACTTTGTTGTACCAGAGTAACCATTAAATTAATATGTAGCACTTTAGCATTTTATACCTCAGCGCCAGTGTCTAATATACGTGCGTGAAGAAACACAAACAGTATTGATGTTATCGTTCTCAGTTGATGTGCTGAATATTTGGTCCTCTCTGTGACTGTATAAGACCATTTGCAAAGTTTACTAAATAACACAACCACAGTATTGTATTCGTGATGTAAGGAAGAATCATTTTGGGAACAATATATCATAATGACTGTTAAGCTGCTTTAAATGTCAAATGTTTGTTGGATTTAGACACCAAAGACATAAAGAGGAGACCTAAGATGTTATTAGGATCTCCTAATCAATGCAAATTAAGTGTTTTGGACATTATTTGTGTCTTGCCAATGAAGAAATGACTTTCCTTCAGTTTGAGTTTAGTTTCGGGTTAGTTTAGTGTTTTTCGAAATTCCCTCATTGTACCCAAGGAAAAAAAAGTTCTGAAAAGCAAAATCAATCATCTAAGCAGCTCTGCAGGCACTCGGGCACTTTGAGGCCCAAACTCAGCCCCTTTCTGCAAGCAGGACTTGCCGGTGAGGTCCGCACCTTCTGGGATCCGAGTCTGTGGTTGATGTGCTGGATAGAAAGTGTTTGGGGGCGGGGGGGGTGCAGTAGCCTCCGTGCTGTGTGCTGACATACTCTGCAATCCTCCAGAAAGGCTGGGCCCCATACTCGCTCAGACCCGTGTGGTTGGTGTCGGAGGTTCTGGCGGCCTTGTCTGGTAAACAATGGACTGCAAAAAATCTAATGGCCTTTTTTTCTTTTTTCATAACTATGACTGGTAAATTAAGCTTGATCTTTGCTTAGCAACATGATGCATCCTGCATAATTACGTTGAAAACAGGTGGCTGTTTGAATCTGCCCACATTGTTTCCTATTGTTGTTTGTTTTGTAGAATTATCAGCTCAAAGACGCTTCTTCCCTCCTGAGCCGATAGCTGAAAGTAGTCTAAGTCTGTTGTGTTATTGTTACACATCAAAGCAGACGGCATCTTTTTTTTTTATATTCCAGGTTATCGTTTGGGGTGCCGTGGCTCTCCTGCTGTCTCATCCCCGCCATCTGACCCTGCAGTTTCTCTTAAAGATGTTTTATGCGTAGAAAGCGACTCGGCCCTGAGAAGGGATGATCTTTCCAGCAGTCGCCTTTAGCGTGACAATAACTCAGCCTGTCGGTTTCTGGTAGCTAAATTACCGCGGTACAGTTTGCACGCCTCAGAGGCCTTCATTTGCTGCATAATGGGGCTTACCTTGGCCTTTCATGGTGGTGTCGATCTAAGGTGCTGCCCCCTTGTGGCGGGCACATAGTAGGAGCCCCATGCCCCGTCACTGCACCCCTCCTGCAGGCAACATCTGCTCTCCCGAATCGAGGCCCCTCCCTTGCCTTGCTATTCGCTGCCTCCCTTACAGCAGTTAATTTGTGCTCTGCACCGGCAGTTCATTAATCTCAGCTGACAGCGGGGCCTTCCAGGAAACTCCCCAGCTCAGCTGTGGATTTAAAGGCAGCTCGAACCGGATCGCAGATTCTCTCCCTTTCTGTTCTTCGGTGGCATTTCATGAAGCTCCACCATTAGTGACTGTAAATCACTTGTCTATCGCTGCATAGGCATCATAGTCAGGCCTTGGCTATAAATAGTTTTTGCAGTTGCAAGATGACTACTTTTGAGTGTGTGATGTGCAGCTGTGGGCCCCCAGGGGGGCCCAGAACCAGTGCTGCAGTAAACTGGGGCCCCAAGATGCTACAAGACGCCAATGGCTGCTAACGAAGCATATATGTGTGTCCGCTTTGTTTCATTTGTTTGGGCCCTGGTCTGTCCTGTCCCAGGGGAAGCTGTTGGGGTCAAGAGGTCAGCAGTGTTTTTTTTTTTTTTAATTCCCAGCACATTTGTCTGAATAAAGACATTTACTGTCACTAAGGGACTTGCATTTTCTCACTTCTAACATGCTAATGCTAATGTTAGCTTTCGTCATGAGCATTACTGAAAATGCTGGTCAATTTAGTTATTTTAGCAGTTGTCCCCTTCCACAGGCTTTTGTACCTGGGCCTTTTGCCACATGTACTGTAAATATAAATGTCTGTGAAAAACAGAGACATAGTAAATATTTTAAGGAGCATAGACCCCCAGAGCTACACCTAATACCTCATTATCTGTGACATGTCTTGTCTGGAAAAAAGCAGTCTTCTGCTTGAAATTACAGGTTTTTCTAGGTCCTGCGCTACAAACCACAAATATAATTCTTGCTCTGCAAAATGTAGGAAAGCACAGCATGTATGTCCCCTTAAAAACATGTAACAAAACAAAAAGTATCTGAAATGTAATAGCAATAAAAAGAGCAATAAATAGTAATAAAGTGAACCACTGGGACGTTTCAAGACCAAGCTCAGTATCTGGTTTTGCTTGTATAATATATGTCTGGAAACTGCGATATCCCATTGGAACGGAGGCTGCAGTTCTTAATAATTCTTCTTTATTGCCTTCATAATTTATCTACTGCTGCTTTGATTGTGTTGCAGAAATTGACAAAGTTTTAGAAAGTGTGATAAGGAGACCACTGGTCAGAGAAAATTTTGCATTTTCAGTTAAAGTCCTACCTTTAATCTCTGGCATTCTCTTATTTTCACTGAGGTCATTCGTGTGAAAGTGGCACATTAAGGTGACTCTCCGGTGACATATTGAAGCACAGGGAGGGTGTATGACTTCATGCCAGCCGGTCACTGAAACCATGTGACCCAGTTGGCATGCAGGGAGGATGAATCTTGGGGCTGTGAACACGGAAAAATCAGATGGAGTCAGACAGTTTGCCCTTTTACCTGCTATGTTACGGTCCTGAAAACAAAAAGCTCTCTGTCTCTCTTTCTGTGTACCAACCGACTAATCTGTATTCCGGTTCCTTCTGTCCCCCTTTAATCTCCATTCCCCGCACGCGCACTCGCCACAGCCATAATCGCACCGCCCAAAAGCGCTTACTCTCAGAAGAGAAAATCAGTGAGCGCTGCCTGGGGTGGCCGGGGGGGCCGATCTCCCAAGGCTCGCGGCCTCTGCATTGAACTCGGATTAGATTTGTTCTTCGGATCTTGACAGTGCATGAATTGCCCCGGTGATGGCTCAGGAACTTCTCTGTTTATCTTTGACAAATATTGGAGAACAACTGGCCAACTGATTGTTTTATCAGGCTTGCAGACTGTGTGTGTGTGTGTGTGTGTGTACACGCACGCACATTTTTTTTTTCTGTCACGTACTCTTATCATGGTCTCTGCACCATTGCTGCAGGTGTCACCGCTCCTTTGTTCCTGCCGACCCGTGACACTTTCCATCTTCCGAGTCGTCTGTGCTCATCCACCGTGGAGAGGAAGGCGTTAACTGAATCGTCCCCGTTTCCATTGTCATTTGAATAATGCTGAGCAACGGTACCCAGGAGCAGAGAGAGGCAGCGAGGCTGCAGGGGAAAGAGAGAGGATGCAGACAGAGAAGAAAGACAGGATAAAAAAGGCAGGGCAACACAAAGTTGGAAAACGGCAGAAGCAGCGGCTGTAAGACAAGGTGCGCTATGCAACGCAGTTCCGCGCCGAGGGGAGGGGGCGTGTTACCAGCTCATTACAGAGTGTCACCAGAGTATTGCATCAGTCTGAAGGGGACGCTCACGTTGCAGGATGACATCACCCAGCTGGCTGTGCGCGCAGGAGCAATAAGTGCCCACCAGCTTGGAGATAGTGGGGCGGGACTCGCCATCCTGCCACTCTCATTGGTTGACGCACTGAGATGGACGGAGAAAGAACCAATGATAGGTGTGTGTCGGGCGGATCATTGCTAGGTCTCACTCAGTTATTAACACTTCAAATACAAGAACCTTGAAAATCCATAGGTCTGAACCAGGTGATAACATCACAGAGTATCACAGCACCAATCCAGAACTCACTGGCAGAGAGGTCAGGGACTCCTGTCCCCTCAGGGCAAGCGTACTATCTGCCCCATCTCTTCATTTATGCATGGAAGCAATTATTTGTATGCTTACCTCATATTAGTTTGTGTTGAAGTCCGTAGGGCTGAATTTCTACCGCACGACTTGGCTAAATCTCACGTCTCAGCTCAAGTCATCAAGGTGTCAAGCTGTGCCTGGCAACAGAATGCCCAAGTTGCTCCAGAAGCTCTCAACTGGCCCATTCTGCAGATATATATTACCCACTGCAGCTATTATACTAGGCAACATGTGGAAAAGATGGAGGCTGAGAGTTTTATGTAATCATCGCTTTACTCTAGGGCATGTCAGGTGGGAGAGAGAGCAAGAAGTATACAGCAGAAATGTTCCCCACTTGTGGGCTTCAAAGCAACAGCTCAATATTGTACGGAATCTGAAGAACTTAACCAACCTCCCCCCCCCCCCCCCGTTCAATATGACTCGGGCATCATTTAGCTCAGTCTTGTAACTGGGCAGATTAGAACCTCTGTTTTGGCTGGTCTCGGTTGGTGCTGGGGTGTGTGGTCGACCCACTAGCTCAACCCTTGCAGTCAGTAATGAAGAGAGTAATCTTTCCGTTTTTGAGGCTTGCATACATTAGGCCGTCTCACGGGCAGGCCGCCCTCCACAGCATCTATTATTCAGAATCAATGTCTTGTTTCTGTTGTTATTGAAAAAGGACTGTGAGACGGGAAGGGGGGGGGGGGATGAACATCTGCAAGCTCACAGATATGGCACGAGTTTGAGAATGCATATTCTCATTAATCTCTGTCAAGCACTCTTTCTGCCAAAGGGTGCGAAAAGGGGCTTTTTGCATTTCGCAAAAAATGTGGAGATAAGCCAGGAAGCGGAAACTCGAGACTCGGAGTGGAACAGTTACTTAAAAGTTCCCTTAAGGGAATGCACTTGTTTCAGTAGACATCTACTGTTCAAATCGGTAAAATGTCTAGCATGTAATTAATATAGCCATTAAAACTTAGTTTCTGTAAACTTGATTTCAGGGACTCTTAAATGTAGTATTTCTGTCATATATTCTCTGTTAGGAAACGACAAATTCCATGTTAGCCAATATACTGCTGAGCAGTCATTTCCTTGCCCTGCAGCCCATATTATGTCCTTTTCACTCTGGTTCTTGGCGCTTTTATGTCAGTTTCAATAAGCTTGGAGTTTGCTGTTTGCATGGATCTTTATTAGTCTTGCAATTAATTTTTTTAACCACTGCGGTTTACAGGTCAAGAACAAACATAATAGTGTCAATTTTTGCATGAATCACATACCTTATGTTTGTATTTTTGAGTTTTTGTTTGTTTCTTTTGGGGGGGGGGTGTTCCTGTTGGTTATGATTAAGTCTTCAGTTGGTTCTGTGGGTCATTGTTACAGATCCTTCTGTCCATTTTGCATTATGTCACAGCACAGACAATGTGAGCGGTTGAAACTCGTAACAGCGTGTCTCTGTGTCACCCACAGGCCATCTGGGGGGGAGGGGGGAGGGTCGTCTTGTGCTGGTTAATAGGTGCATTGGACATGGACTATGTGGAGCCGTATAGGCCATGCAAGGGGGGATCTTCCCATTTTGATGGACAGACGAGACAGACAGGAATGAAAATGACGCCAGGGGAATTGTTTGAGCCGCCTGGAACAGCAGATTGGTGGCTGGACCGTTACGGTACTCTGATGTAGGGCGCCATAATTCTGAGTAATTAGGGAGCTATCATCAGAAATAAAATGTTTCTGTGTCTGTTCTGTTTGTATAGCACAATAATGTATGTGGTTCATTTGAATAATCTGGGAGCTGGGATACAGCCCTTTTTTCTGGTTAATGGTTCTTGACAGAACTTTATCAATCAGTGTCAGAATGTTTTCCTGGAGCTATATGCATGCATTATCAGTTAAGTAGTATAAATATTCAACATAATATTTACAGCCAAATGTATTTTAATATATGAATATAGCAGAAAGTATATAAAAGTAAATGTATACCTGTGAGGAGCGTCTTACCATTTAATGGTATTACCTAAGACAAGCCAATGGGAATGTGATGTGCGCGACAAGAATAGCTACGGAAAGATATAGAAATACTGAAATATAAGAACATTATTTTGTACTAGGTAAGACATACGATGTCATACCTGATACAAAATTATAACATCTGTCGTTATATTTTCTGTTTAAAACAGTGGAAAGCTGACTGCCTTGTATCGAGGTGGACACGGCACCTTTCTTATGCACGCATCGGCGCTTTTCATGAGAGCGCGGTCCCTTTGTCTCTCATAGTAACCGTTTCGGCCAATCTAGCCCCGTCGTCCGCCGTCCTGGGTTTCCCATTGGTCCGCGAAAAGCACGCGGTCACCCAGCTCCCGTCTCCCCTTCCATTTGCCGTACCCCCGCCCCCTGCAAAGAATGGGAAGACAAAGACGCGCAGCTCCAACTTTGGCGGCGGAGCTGAAGCACGAGCTCTGCTCCCATTGGCTCCTGTATCTGGAGCTTGCGTGCTGCGCAGCACTTAGTCACGGTAGACCAAGACGTACCATTTCATTAAGTGGAAAGGGGGATTTTACAGTGATGTCATTGATTTTCAGAAACAAAACCAAATTTAAACATTTAAATTTCAAGACGATTCAAAGACATGTGTAAGGTCTATACGCAAATTATTCTATAATGGGTGAATTTAGTAATATTTCTGGTGCCGTTGGGCTTTTCTCTTCCGAATTGTGCCTTTGTGATTAAGTGTCCCTCCCCCAACAGATGGGCGCGGAGTGGTCTTTTCGGGATGATGTGAAAGGTTGCTCTGCTGGCCCCTGGAGCCTTAAAAATGAAGGCTACAACCAGTTCTGTGGAGAACGGATTGGACAGTAGAGCTGGTATCTACTTTCTGTTCTGCGGGACTGTTACAGTTTTCTACATGTCTGGACAAGTGCAGCAGTGAAGCCTGGTGCTTTGTTGTTGTTTTTAATACATATATATATATATATATAAATTGATTATTGCAGTCTTATTTATTGTGAAGCAGGAATTTGCATTGAAGGCTGTTGAAGACTGGGTGAACCTGGGTTGCTGTACGTGCATTCAGCTGGTTGCGTTAAACCCACAGTCCTTTTGTACAGTGTTGGTCTGCAGTTTATTTTTTTCTTTCATTTTGGAGAGAAAAAGAGACATTCTGTAC
Source organism: Mormyrops attenuatus (assembly GCA_026777985.1). Lineage (NCBI taxonomy): Eukaryota > Metazoa > Chordata > Actinopteri > Osteoglossiformes > Mormyridae > Mormyrops > Mormyrops attenuatus. Next base: position 18,259,277 of record JAODKC010000036.1, on the reverse strand, counting down.
TTATTCCCTGTATAGTTAAACAATGTACAACACAGTTTGGAGTACGGAGAAGGAAGAAGATGACTGGAGGGACGTGATGATGCCGTATTCCACAGAATTAATATTTTACATAGAGATGGACCAACCGCCAGGTATCGCCCGCTAACACCCGCTGTCTTTTTTTGCTTTATTTGCGTTAAGCGTATAGAGGAGCGGCCCGGAGCTGTTGCATGTAGTCGTCCGGCCGCTTGTGTCTTTGTCTCTGTGTGTCTCCGTGTCGTGGCACGTCTCGGTCCGTCGGTGTCCGTCCGTCTCATTTTCTTTTCTGTCAAGTCCTCTTATGCAATAATAAAGTACGGGGCTCATGCACTTGTCGCCCGATTTTTTTCGCAGGAACCATCTTCTAAAACGTGAGGAAGCAAAAAGTCTGGTGACTTTCTTTTCTTATAAGCATTCAAAAACCTCTATGCAGGAATATATACAAGCCATACATGTAATATACATGTGTGTGTGTAACGTTTATGTGTGCATGATAATTTATCGGGCCTCTAGTCGCAGTTTTGCAGATCATTCCCTTTCCTTTTCCCACTCGGACGGGTCGCTCCGGCTTCAAGCATCCGGCTTGGTGCAGTAATGCACCCCCTCCGCAAAGTGCATCCTTACAGTTTTCAGAATAACCACTCAGCTGTGCTGGCTTGACAGCTCTCTGATCGGCCTCCTTCGTGGATTGATGGCAAGTTTGGGTTACAGGCATCAGCCTGTGCAGCCAAGTGTGAGCCGCACTCCGGCTCCATTCATATGGATACTGTTTCTCCTGCTTTCGCTATTTCCGATATCTTGATTTCTTCATCTGTGTGCTCCGTCCGGTAGAATGCAATTTATTTCTGTTAGCAGCCATAATTTCGCATTGGGTTTTTATTAATATATGAAAAAGTTAATTGCATTAGTTTCCAGAACTGTGGAAGTAGAGCGGATATACACCAACAGCCGTAAAAGTTGTATTTGCCACTGAAACAAAGCCTAGATATGTTAACAGGCAATCTAAGTGCGAAATGAAGTTTTGGCGTCATGCATTTTGCATGACCGCCGTGCGCTCCGCTGATCTGCGTCTAAAGCACTGTTACCTTTATGTGCCGTCGGCAATAATGATATTTAATATACGGCCTCCTAGGCTGGCCTTTGAGTGAACCCTCTTTCCCTATGCTCACCGCAAACCTCACATGTCCTGTATCGTTTCCCGGCCACTTGACTCTCAAAGTTGTGTGTGTGTGTGTGTGTGTGTGTGTGTGTGTGTGTGTGTGTGTGTGTGTGTGTGTGTGTGTGTGTGTGTGTGTGTGGTGATTGGGGGGGTAGATTAAGCCTTTAGATTAAACAGCAAAATCTGCAAATAAACCTCACCCTGTATGTTTCTCCAACAGTTTTATGTATCAATTCAAACAAGAGCTTCTGAATAGCTGCCTTTGTGACACATTTTACCTGTGCTGTGGTTTACAGAAGGTACTTTGTGGTGTTAGGTTCTTAGGCACAAAATGGCAGTGAAGTGCAAGCCAAGATGAGCAGGATGTTGATATGCCAGTCAGTGTCTGTTTGGGTGTGTGGTCTCCTGCACACAGCTGGGCTGCATCCGTGCTTGGTCGTGGAGACCTGTGGAGCTCCTGTTGATCTGCTTTGAGGGCTACAGTATTTCATAGAGGTTTTTAAAATGGCTGAAATGTGTACTGTATGTAGGCAATGCACTGCACTTTATGGCGCTTGGATGTTTTTTTGGAATGGCAGTTAACACGGTAAATCTGAGGGATTTTAACAAGAGTCTTTTTGAGGAGTACCGGTCCATCACGGCTCGTTTGTGCGAGTTCTCCAGCCGTTACCGCATCTCTCCCCGTTCATCTCTGCACTGTTCAGAAGTGGTTAATTTAATGGTTTTATTCCTCACGTCTCCTAGCGTGCTGAATGTGGGTCTGTGACACTGTGACACACCCAGGCCGTGGCCCTGACAACAGTCACCCGGGGGGGGGGCGGGGGGGGGGGGGGGGGGGGGGGGGGGGGGGGGGGGGGGGGGGGGGGGGGGGGGGGGGGGGGG
>JAODKC010000036.1:18244166-18255672 GCA_026777985.1 Mormyrops attenuatus | reverse complement strand
TGGACTTAGTATCTTTAAAATAAATGTATATGAGTTAGAGAGAGGTCAGCCTCCTCCCTGGGCCTGATGATGGTCTGTCTTATGGCCTTGGGAGTGTGGCTCCTCCTGCACACTTGTTTTAAGTCCCTTCTATTGCGTTTTGGGGGTGGGGGGTGGAGTGGAGGCCATTAAAGCTGCTTGCTCTGTGTATTCATCCACCCCAAAAGTCTCTCCACTTTTGTTTATGCGGTTAAAAACTCTTTAAAAAAAAAAAAAAAAAAAGGAAAAAAGAAGCTGACAGCAGGAAACTGTAGCTTGAGGTCGGTCTCCTGCACCTGCCTTTTGGTGGGGGTGGGGGTGGGGGTGGGGGGGGGCTCTGCGTTCTGCCGCCCGGGTTTCTGAATGGTGCTTTGTGACATGGTGAGGTTCACTAGACGCCCTCTGCACATATACTTGTGCATGGGTGTGCGTGTGCATGTGTATGTTTTCTGGTGCGTTGCCGGGTCTCTGGGCTCTGGATGTATCATTAATCCTATAATTACAGTGCTGGCATGGACAGCACAGAGGGCGCGTACCTTAAACTGCAGTGAGAAACCGCGCTTTTAGGAGTGACCTCGCTGCGTAAATGTGCTAGGTGACTTTGTCCAGTCTGCTTCCTACTGCAGAAAAGTACATGTACCTAAGTAAACGCTGGGGAATCGCGTCAGCATGAAAGTGAAAGGAGAGTGGATCTTCATGTCCTAGGGAGATTTACTGCTGTCAGGAGATGAATGACCCCACCCCACATCAGCCGCTGTGACATGTCCTGGCTTGCCATGGCGTGAGAGTGGGGGATTCCCAAGGAAATCCAGGGCAGGCTGGGAAGGGGCCGGGTGGGGCATGGCAAGCTGGTGGAGGCTTGTGTGATTCGAATCGCCCCCAGTGTCTGGACGTCCCCTCAAGTGATGCAGGGGTATGGCATCTTTACAGTGACGGCATTCAATGCGAGCCAGTGACATGTGACACCGTCTGGGGACTTCAGCTGCTGGTGTCCCAGGGGTGGTGCTTTTCAGTGACTGGGATAGTGTGGGCGCTCTCTGTTCCTATTGTAGCGGCCACTTGACCAGTGTGACTCGAATTCCGCATTATATGCAACGGTACACCACTGCTCATAAGTGGCATCGGTGACTCATCTGTGCCGCATTTTGGAATCACGTTATTCTGGCCTGACACAGAGGCCAGACTCATTTGTTTGCCATTATCTGCCTCCTGCTTAAGCCACATAGTCCTGAAGAAAGGCTTCAAGGGTCTGCTTGCTGTCTCAGCTTCCGGGGTGGTTGTGGATCACCAGCCTGCTGCATGAAGGCGTCCTCATGACAGCTCAAAGAGAAGCAGGCCAGTCTCCACTCTCACTGGGTTTCTGAAGCTGTCCAGCTGCGTAACTGGCTTCCTCGAGCGGATGGGGGGGGGGCTGTTGAAAATGGCATTTCAAAAATCCACTTTCCTGAGACCATATTTCCTGTGAAAACAGCCCTGTGAAGTATAAAGAGTGTATTGAATCTGGAGGGGGAGAGTATTTGTGGTTTGCTGGGGCCTGCCAGAGGCTTTGATTAAAATGCCCTGGACCTGGAGGAGGTGGGGTAGCTGGTTACCCCTGAGCCAAAGCATGTATGCCCCAAAAAGGCCCCTCTTTTGTGGGGCGCAGCAGTGCGGAAGTTAGTGTAGGGCTCGCTGCACGCTTGGGCAGCGGACGGTGTGGTTTGGCTCTGCCGTCACGGGCGTGTAGATTATATAAAGGAGCTGCTGTGAGACTGTGGGGGAGCAAGTTATTTTACAGCTGCACCTGGCTCTGTGTCTGCCCCAACCCCCCGAGCGGCAGAGCCTCGAGGCAGCCAGGCATTGATAGGCATCACCAAGGGGTTCCTCTTCAAAGGAAGCAGGCCCCGTATGTCCACCACCTCTACAGCTTCAGGTAGTATAAACCCATTCTTCTTGGCTAATGGTAAATTCGTTGGTGGTGTTAAAGGGTTCTCTGCCCCGTCCCTCTACTTTATTTGTTCTTGTTTTAGAGGGAATTGATCATGGCGAGTCTGGACAGGTCGGGCCGAGTTAATCCCTCTTGTTGTCGGAGACAGTGTAGGGATCGGACTTCGCACCGCTTTGGATCGATTGGCTGTGGCTGCTGTGAATATGCAAAGTGTGTATTCAAGAGGGAAGTCATTGAGTGGGCGACTGGCCTTTGTTAAGCTATTTTAACACTTAAAGCCACACCCCTACCAGAAACACAGAGCAGGCGAGTTTCTGTGAAGATTGCACTTTAAGATGTCTGCTTTTATTTAAGTAATGGATTTAATTGACCATTCTTGCCCATCCAGCTACTCTGCTTCATCCCGGTTGAATGGCATAGTTCTTTTGTTTCTTAAAATAAGATTCGGTGAAGTCATATCGTGACGTAAGATTATTTTTGGTGCCCGTATGTAAACCAGAGGCAACTAATGTCACAGCACACTTTTAGTTCAGAATTGCTCGCCAAAAAACATGGGAATACTACTTTGTACTACCTGGATCTGTTTGGCTACTCGATTGACCTGTTTTGAAGGAAGACATTCATTGCCCTTCTGAACTTGAAGTTAACCGATGGTGGTGTCGACATCCTCCCATTCTCCCTTGCCGCTGTTTCACTCACTTGACATCTGTTCCTGACCTTTGTCTCCATGTTTCAGAACTCCCAGTTCTAAGTTTGCCCCCTCTTTCCTCCTCCAGCTCTCCCCCCCAAGCCAACCAAGCCCATGACACCCATCAACAGCAACGGCGTCAAGGACGCCCCCAGCAGTTCACTTCAGGACGCAGAGTGGTACTGGGGTGACATATCAAGGTGAGCGTCTAATGTCGCTACTCAGGGAAACATCCCATGGAGTTATCCCCAGAAGTTACCCCCCATTTCAGTGTTCTCAGAAGGGTTTTTAGATTCACTGCATCAAAAAAACATTCCATGGATGTCTCCACAGAGACAAGCATATGTGTGTGTCCCACATTCAGCTTGGTCATGAGATCCCTTTGCAGAACAGAAGAGCTGTTGTACCAACACAGCAAGTCAGAGAGTCTGCCCTTTTCTCCCTCACTGACCCTCTGTTTCATATCTGAGGTAGCTTCTCTGGTCACATCTGAAGACAATGACGTCCTGCCTTGCAGTGGTGGTTTTTAATCACCAGTCTGGCCTTTTTTCCCCCACTGACACCAGTGTTCACTCTTTGGAAGTACATGAGTTTGTGCTTTAAATGAATGGGAAAAAATGATTGTCTAAAATCCAGGCATGTAAACCATTAAGCACAATTTTTAAGTCAGCCAGTGCTTACAGGGTGGCTTAAGGCCTCTTTGATGTAGACTTTTTCAAAAGTACAGGTAGGAGTTCCTAGAGCTGATGCAGGAATCCAAGGACTCTGGTACCTAGAGGCAACAGCAGAATTGGGGCTTGGGGGAGTTAAGGTCTTTGAGGAAATTTAACACATCTTGGGTGGGGGGTGGGGGGGTGTAAGCCGTTTGCTCTGTGGTCTCTGGGTCAACATCAGTCACTAAATCTCCAGTCTGCCCCCCCAGGTGGTTAAAGATGGGTACAGGCTCCAAGCTAGAATCATGAAAATGCTCCTCTCTGCAAATTTCCAACCCTGAGGCACAGTAAATGTGTGCTGTCCATTGGGGACCTTGCAGTCGGCCTGCTTATAGAAACAGTTATGCGGGACATTTAGATTCTGGAATCGGATTGGAAATAAAGCTTTTACATTTATACATGTTTTATATGCATTGAGTCTTGTGGGTGGGAGAGGAGGATGTATGGATGCTCATGAATAAGGAGATGAACGAAGGAATGAAAACAAAGAGCAGTAGGCTTAGCGTGTGTATGTGGGACAGATCTGTAGGATGAAGAACTGTTTAACATTGAAGCCTGTCCGAGGGTGGATAAAATATAGGAAGATTTCCTGGCTGCAGGATCTGCTGGCAGTCTGCTTTGCTTAATTCATGGCACTTTTTCTTCAGTTCATCAAGTATCTGGATGAATTAATGGCCTGCTTTCAAATCCTGATCCTTGTGTGTTCAGGGAGCAGCCCTGGTTGCATAATGAGGGATGTTAATGTTCCACTGGGCTGAAGATTCCAGGCAGTGGCCAAGGCCGATGCTGATCTGTCACAATCTCAGCGTGACGGTAACATCCCCCAACAAGATGCTTTTGTGTGCTCTCTTAGTGTTGGCCTGTGGTTCTGCTTCATGCTCTGTTTGTTCAAATTAACCGAAGTTGTTTGATTGGATATAAAATGGGGTGGTGTTCACTTAGTTGAATGTTCAGCTGAATGTTTGCTACCTGGAGGAGCAAATAAGAATCCTCCTGACTGTCGATGTTTGGGTGCCAGTGAGGCACCAGTTTGCTAGGGAGCCACCAGCCTCCCTCCTCCTTACGTTAGCTGTTCATGCTGCTAATTTTATTCTGTTGCCATTATTCACTGGTCAGCTTTCAGGTGACCGCTGCTTCAACATCATGCAATTTGCAAGGGTTGCCTAGAATTTCAACCTGGTTCCCAGACAGGCTGACCAGACTATTTCAAAGGCTCATCTTCGTAGATCTGTAGTAAAAGTGTGAATGGAGAATTCAGGAACTCCTTCTGAGGTCTGGTAAAGAGGATGGAGTGATTCTACTCTGGTAGCCATCAACTCGGTATGGTTAAGGTTTCTCAACCTACATACTGAACTTCCCAAGGCCCCAACACTAGTAAAAATGCTATTTTCTATGTGGTTATGGATTGGAGATGCCCCTTCCTATTTAATTATCTAAAGGGCTCTTAACCCTCTGGATTGTCTACTTTGCCTATAGGGAGGAGGTCAACGATAAACTCCGGGACATGCCAGACGGCACCTTCCTGGTTCGTGATGCCTCCACCAAAATGCAGGGGGACTACACACTAACACTGAGGTAAATAAGGAAAGAGTCCTGTTGTATTTCTCTAGCGCCATTGGTGTATGGCTTTGGTGGATTTGTTTGACCTTCTCTAATCTCCTGACCTCACCAGGAAAGGTGGCAACAACAAGCTGATAAAGATCTACCACCGGGATGGAAAATATGGCTTCTCAGACCCATTGACCTTCAGCTCCGTGGTGGAGCTGATCAGCCACTATCGTCACGAGTCCTTGGCCCAGTACAACACCAAGCTGGACGTAAAGCTCATGTACCCCATATCCCGCTACCAGCAGGTATATGACAATGGTGCACTCACCTCCACCTCCGAGGTACATTAGTAGCATGAAACGTGCTGCTAATTTACCAAGCCGGCGTGCATCATCAGAAACCAAAGACCTGCAACATCAGACACCTCCTAGGCATTCACTTTATTTTTAGCCTTCATTGCCAAAGGATGTGTGGTGACAGATTGTTCGGATGCATTCTAGCAGAAGTAGGAGAAAGTCTGAAGTCATACTTGCACAAAAGCATGTTTGGGAGCCTCTTACCTGCTGATCTCAAGAAAAGGTTGCCTATAAATACCGATGTGGTTCCTCCTGTTGCATTTCAGGATCAGCTGGTGAAAGAAGACAATATCGATGCTGTTGGGAAGAAGCTTCAGGAATATCATAGTCAATATCAGGAGAAGAGCAAGGAGTATGACAGACTATATGAGGAGTACACAAAGACCTCCCAGGTGAGTATTAATGCAATAAAGAGAAACAGTGGTGTTTAGCGTCAATAAAAAAAACAGCATTGCAAATGTTGACTTCTGGTGTTATCGCCAGCCCCGTCTTATCTGAACACATCAGCTGCAGGGATATACAGTACAGATGAGATGTTTGGAGCAACTGAGCTTGGTTCTGTGTTAACCCCCCAACAACCATTCCATAATTCAGGAAATCCAGATGAAGAGGACCGCAATTGAGGCCTTCAACGAAACCATCAAAATCTTTGAGGAGCAGTGTCACACGCAGGAGCGCTACAGCAAAGAGTACATTGAGCGCTTCCGTAGGGAGGGGAACGACAAAGAGATTGAGAGGTAGGTCCTTTAACTCGCCTTCTCGGTCTGGTCCTGACTGCCAAGTTGCCGTCTATTAATCAGTCTTTCCAGGAAGTTGCCAGTGGTGTTGGTCTTGAGATATTAAGGTAACTGGCTAGCAGCCCGGCTCCTGTTTCCCATCTAAACACAGATGCCATACACTTGTTCCATAGGATCATGATGAACTATGAGAAACTCAAGTCACGCCTGGGTGAAATACATGACAGTAAAGTCCGCCTGGAGCAGGACCTGAAGACGCAGGCGCTGGACAACAGAGAGACGGACAAGAAGATGAACAGCCTGAAGCCAGATCTCATCCAGCTGCGCAAGATCAGGGATCAGTACCTTGTGTGAGTTCCATCTTCCAACACTTGGTTTCTTCACTATGGACGTCAGTAGGACCAAGCTGGAACTGCTCTCCAGTTACTTCTCCCCAAAACACTGACCCATTCATGTCACGCAGTATTACACTGTTTGAGGTGGAGCTTTTTCCCCTTTAATTATTTCAGGCTAGCAGCTGGGTGTCAGTTGAGTTTGTACCTTGATGTACCAAAGGTCTCTGCATGGTTCTGTCTGCTAGGCTGGACCTGTTCCAGTATTCAGCAGTATGTGTTTCGTAAGGAATTCACACTGATCACACGGTTCCGGTTTAAAGCGGCTGATCATACTGTGAAGATGATGACTTCTCTGGGGGGATATGGATTTTACTTCATCATGCAAAGGGTTGGAAACTTGCCTGTAGTCACCGCCATGCAGGGTCTAATGTCTCCGCTCAGACAGATTTAAACCCTTTTTCAAGTTCTCTCCATCAGCCGGCGGTTTTCCCACTTATCTGTACGCACGGGACCGTGGTGACATTTTCTTACTTTGAGTTTCTCCTTCCAAACATTAGTTTGTGCCGAAATATCCCAAAGGGGCATCATTAACAGCCTTTCAGCTTTACATTCTGCCGCCACATTGAGAGAATTCAGAATTAATTCGGGGAAATTGCCCAGTGGCATTATGGGAACTTTCTGACAAGTGGCATGAATTTTAGACCACTGCTGCTGTCATTCTGCTAATACACCCCTCTTGTGCCTTTGCCCTTCAGATATTAGTGTGATAAAAGCTCAGTTGTTGAACCACATGTATTTTTGTGCTTCCCCAGCTGGCTGAACCATAAAGGTGTGCGTCAGAAACGCATCAACGACTGGCTCGGTATCAAGAACGAGAATGCTGAAGAGTAAGTAAATCGTTTTGTGCCGTGTGGGTGACTTATGATTTAGCGTTGCCATGGTAAAGTTGCATTACCGATGACCACAGTGTGGCCAGCATGTTTAATTTATTTTTACCAATACATTTGAATTTGCAGTACTTCAGTTATTGCTAATTAGGTTATCTATTTTATATTGAGATGTTTCAGTGCTTTTTGTCCCTGTATGGTCACCATAGACTAGTGTGGATTGAACACGGTGGTTCATTGAAATGAAGTTTCATTAAAGGTGTTATTTTATCGAGGAATAAGTGTAGCTGGAGATGGGGTGTATGTTTCTGATGGGGGTAAATGTTCTCCCTACTCTCTTTTATAGTAAGTTTCTAACTTGCCAGTTCTTTTTCAGAACATGATTAAGCCTCAACTCTGGGCTGCATAATTGTCAGTGCCGTCCGGAAACCCACCATGTCCCACCCTCATTTTCCCGCAGGGCTTATTTTGCGACGGAGGAGGACGAGAATCTGCCACACCATGACGAGAAGAGCTGGTTTGTGGGTGATCTAAACCGCACGCAGGCCGAGGACCTTCTGCTGGGCAAACCGGATGGCGCCTTCCTCATCCGCGAGAGCAGCAAAAAGGGCTGCTATGCCTGCTCCGTGGTGTGAGTATCCGCGCGCGCCCACTATCACCACGGCAACCGAGCGCACAGCGCAAAGTCCTACCTCCGTAAATCTCCAGACAGATGGAGGTAGAAAAGCCACTTTATCGTGGTGTCAGAGAAGTTATAACCCAAACTTGATTCTTCTAGTAAACATAGATCGCCGTCATGTACACAGGGGTATCAAACTCTGGTAATCCAGCGGCTGCTGACTAGGTGGCGCAAACCACTTGAAACACGCGAGTCCAAAAAGACTAATAATATTCGATCGATTATTCGATTATACGATCAATTATTTGGCAGGCAGGTCAGATTATAGTTAAAAAATCATGTCACAGGCCAGTACTTTGAGATCCCTGGTGTACACTATGGTGCTGATTAGCCACCACGATTTTTAGGCGAAGTAAATGAACCAGAGAAGAAATGATATCAAGCTAAAAGGAAACAGGTGCCGTTTTTAGTAAGGAAGGTGTTAAAGAACCAACCAGTTGGCCGAGCAACTCGTAAATAGAAACCAGGCGTCGAGCCTCATTGATGTCTGTCAGTGGCAACCTGAGTAGGAAGACCGATGCGTCTCTCTGAGGCAGCCGGAGTATTAAATGGCCTCATGTTCACCTCCACAGGGTGGACGGGGAGGTGAAGCACTGTGTGATCTACAGCACGCCCCGCGGATTCGGATTCGCCGAGCCCTACAACCTGTATGGCAGCCTGAAGGAGCTGGTGCTGCACTACCACCAGACGTCACTGGTCCAGCACAATGACTCCCTGAACGTACGGCTGGCCTACCCCGTCTACGCGCAGATGCCATCCCATCGCAGATGAGCTTGGGTCCAGACATATGCACGCACAGGAAGAAAAGCGCAGGGGGTGGAGGGGGAGGGACACTTCTCGGACGAGGAGGACCATTTCAACATTAACCCTTCGCTGCAGCACACGCGTGTCTGCCACCTTGGAGTTATGTTTTATATATATATTTATATATATATAAATATATATATATAAACATATTTTTACTAGGACATTTGGAGGGCATTCTTTATAAAGATCGCTTGATTTGCACAAGGAAGCTGTAATGTTTCGTGAATGTGAAGCAGGGGGAACGAGAGCAGCGGCGTTCCGGGAGATTCGGCTGCGCTCCATCAGAGACTCGTTAAGGTGTCGTCCTGTTAGCTCATCCTCCTGACGTTGTCGTCGTTAACGTTCCTCATTCACTTCCTCGCCTGATTGCAAAGGATGGCGTCTCTTCCTGCTTAGAAACAAAAAGCTAAAATAATGTAGCAGTACGGACAAGACGGTTCACATTTCCGGATGTTTGGCGGGACGGGGTCTCAGTAGGAGGTGTGTGTGTGTGTGTGTGTGTGTGTGAGATTTTTTTTTATACTAATAAGAGCACAGTTGGGCTTTTCCCGCTCTTTTAGCCTGCGTTTCCAATGCCGCATTTCTCTCGTCCCGCGCCACTCCGGCAGAGAAACAAGGCTCCAGTGACGTTTCGTCAGGAATACATGCAGCTTTGGTTCACGGCAATATTCTCTAGCTTGTACCACACAATTTGAGTTGGTGCTCTTAAATTACAGCTCTGTACTTAATTGACCAAATTGTGTGCACAGAGATCCTTGGCTTGAAGCACTTATTTACCAGAAACACCTGCAGCTGCACAATTTTTACACCAAATCTTAGAACGTGGGGGGGAAGATCCTAGTCATTGTGTTTGAAACGTGTATACATATGCTAGTGTTCTGAGCAGCAAGCTTTTTTGGTTGTTTATATCTTCTTTGCACCTATGTGAAACTTTGAATTATTCAACGTACATGAAGCTGTAACAATGATTGAAGACACAGGCTTTAGAAGACTGAAGAAGACTTGAATAAAGTGCAATCCAACACGTATTGATAGTAGGGTAGAAGTCTACCAGAATGCTGCACTAACCCTGAGTGGGAGGGATGTCAGATAATCAGGCTCGACCTTGGCAGGAAGGACCCGAAGAGATGGAGGACTATGCTTTATGGAAGCATTTGACGATGATTACTGGTACAGTGACCTTGCTGCACAGCACCCACATCCCTTTGCTAGTTTAGCCCGAATGCTGGTGAGCTTCTTCAGGCCTGTGGTGAGATTCTCAGTGTGGGCCAGCTGATCCTGAAATCTTGGTAACTAGTCATGTTGCAGAACAGAAATTTGCCGTGGTGGGCCTTTTCCTTCTTTTAAAGTTCTGGTACAGCCCCATTGTGGAAATTTTGGATATTAGGGAAAACTTTGGTTATGCAGAGCGGAGTGCTTTTAGAGTCAGACCAAATTTAGGTGCTGGGGAGAGGGGTATTGAACCCTTCCCCCCCAACTGATGTTTGGACAGTTTTCTCCGAAGTAATTCAAACATTTTGACCTTGTGTTTAAGTTCACAAGTACCCCCCCCCGCCGGCCCTCGCTCACGTACTGATTGGAGGTCATTGTGCCATGTGGTGTCAGCAGCTGTCCACCGTTATGCTCAGGGTCGGGGGTTCGACTCGGCGTGATGTCGAGGAGGGGGTGTTGGTACAGGCTCATACTGTTGGCTGGGTGGATGTGTGGAGGAACAGAAGCGCGGTCCCTTTGAAGCCCCACACTCTTTAAAAATCTGCCCATCTTGCTCTGTCCATGGGATATTTTATAGCTGGGGGGGGTAAGCCAACCCCCCAGGACTCTTGTCCTTCAGCCTCTGCACCAGGTGATGCTGGGCTACTGACCTCACCTCGTGCACAGAGCCGAACGACGTGAGGTAGGGGACTTCTCCATTTTTGGTGGGATTCCCATCGGCAGCCGTTATCTGGTCACCTTTTGCTTTCATCGCTGTGTTAAAGACGCAGCCCGACTTCTTGGACACCGCCAAAGGCCTGTTGTGTGGGACACCGGTGTCAGCGCTGTGAGCGGCGGCGTTCCTTGAAATCCTCCCACTCCTCTGAAAAACAGGCTCTCGCTCGTCATTCATGAAGGCCGTGCATCTTAATGTCATTTTTATTATTTTTCTCCTAAATCTAGGACCTCCGAAGGGCCCTGTGTCTTACTTGAACAATGGCATTGGTCACTGTTGAATGTTTTTATATGATCTATATAGAGATATACATATATAAATATACATTTTATTGAGAAAAGGACAAAAAAAAAAAAAAAAAAAAACTTATGCCAAGCGAAACTTGATTCGAAGTCTTGATTTTAATGGTATTTGGAAACGTTTGGGAGTCTTGAAGCGAGGAGGGGGCGAGTTTTAGCTCTGAAGATTGGGGAGGGTGCCGGTGTTTGATGTGGAGCTCGTATTTAAAACTGTGACTTCTGCGGTGATTTTGCCCACTTCCAGGGCACTGGGCTTGTGCTATAGAAACCCCCGATGCCTGCGTGAGGGATTGTTTGGGGGGGGGGTTCTCTGACCATTTTTCTTCATCGCACCCCCATTTCCCAAGGCATTGAGACCAAAGATTTAAGTTTACTCAGTTTGTTAGATAGTTATAAAGTGATAGAGAGCTTTTCAGTTATTTTTTTTGACTCTCCATACTTGAGTTGCTGGGACATTGAAGAGCTGTGTTGGTGCTGACAGACTTTCCCTCAGACACTCTTTCATAGTGCTTGAGGCAAAGGACCATGGGAAGGCTGCAGGATCCATCACTGGGGGGGGGGGGGGGGGCGTATGTCAACCAATGG
>JAODKC010000036.1:18220743-18233446 GCA_026777985.1 Mormyrops attenuatus | reverse complement strand
CACACACACACACACACACACACACACACACACACACACACACACACACACACACACACACACACACACACAAAACACCACCTGAGACTTCATGCCTTTTCCTCCTGGCCGGCTGGCCTGTGATTTGTTTGGAGTGCAGAGCAGTGTAAACAAGCTGTGAGCCCTTAACATGGCCGCCTTTTGTTTGGGACGCGTCCTGTGAGGAAAGGGCCTCTTTTCGCTGTAGCTGGGCTCCTTCAGATCCCGTTTGCCTCTAATCCCTATTTGATTAAACTACAAATGAAAGAGCACAGTGCAAACGTGCACGTGAAGCCGAGATTTATCATCTCAGCCTTGGTGGGGACTCTGCTTGCTATTTGTCGGAAAACTCATCTTCATCCTACAGGTTTGCTCAATTTATGCAAACAGTGACTCTTTAGAGCGTGTTTGGTCTCTGATCTCCTTTTTTTTCCCTAATCATTTTTTCTTAATTTTGTGGCACAAAGGAGCAGCTACCATTCGGAGGGCATTCTGCTGACAAATGAGTGAGACTACGGGCGCCGTATAAAGAAGGATGGTTTCTGTAATGAAAAACCGTCCATTTATAGCCACGCAGAGGAGAACAGGAGGTCATCCCATAATAACAGCTTTCATGTGTTAGTGTGGACCCTGCTGTAAGGTCCCCTAGCAACATCAGTCGCATGCTATAACCATGTAATTCATAAATTATTACAGTTTTCAGGCCTATGCCAGGGCTGGTGACAAGGTTTCCCTCACATCTGAAAGCAATCACGAGCGCCTGGAAGAGGAACCCTTATCACGATACATCTGTACTTTCATTCTGAATGCAGCTATTTTGCCGTGAAGCTACATGAATCGTGACATGAACTACAGACTCTGCGGACCCTGTTTTGCCTGGATGCTACGAAAAATCAGGCAATTGTTTTCCTCTTGTACCCATCACCATATTTACATTATGGTATTCATTGGTTTTGTTTCTCTTTTGTCATGTTACAAAAAATGGGACTGGCATTTAAAGGCACGATCTTAAAGGCAGGTCCTCTGCTGATGTAAACGTATTTGAAATGTCTTAATCTGGCTGCCGGGTAAACAAAGTCTGCTGTCTCCCATCTAGGGCGGGAAGTAAGTCCCTCATTCATAGCCACAGCCAGCTATTAAACACGGGCTTAAAGCAGACCTCGCCAAAGCACTGTTTACGACCGGCTATGCCTACAAACATTACCTTGCAGGCCCATGCAAAGCAAGAGGGCCCCATTTTTCCCAGCTGAAAAAGGGACGACTCTATGCCCTCCTAACGACGGAGCCTGGTTGTGAGGTCGTTATCCAAGGCCTGTAAGTCACACCGTTCAGGGGTGGGTTTGTCGTTTCCGAGACTCCAATTAAAAAGTTAATTTGGGCCCCCCTATAGATTGCAAAAACTATGCAAACAGCTAGTGAGTAGAGTCAGAAGATGGTAGCTGGCTGGCTGGTTAGCAGACCATGCTGCTTCAGCATCTCCTAAATAAGGAACACATCAATTTAATATTCAGTGAAGTGACTGTTTGTAACCAACAAGGGCCCCCCAAACCTCAGGGGTCCCACACAAATACGTGGTTTGAGTGGTGGTAAACCCCACTACTGATGCTGGGGAGAACTGGTGAGGACTCGGTACATAAGATTTTATAGACACTAAGCTGTAGGTCCAGCACTGTGCCCTTGATCAAGGTTGCGCACACAGAAAACATATAAATTCAACCTGGTTTGCATTACAACAGATATTTACCTTTAAAGTGTTCACCGTCAAACTGGGTAGGTTTTTCCATTTTAACATTTGATTTACACATTTTTATTTTTTATTTTTTGCATTGTGCAGTTTTTGCCTACATTATTTCTTTGGTACAGTGACATTTAACAGTACACACAGTATAGCTCATTTTTGCAGCTCGGATTTGTAAACGATTATCACTTGTTTCCATTTATGTCAGGACCACCGAGGTAAATTAATTGGAGAATAATATAATGCGTGTCCTTCAAGGGGGCACATTATGTTTACAGTAATTATATGGACTAATCCAGGCGTCTCTTAAATCAGGAGCCCCCTCAAGTGAAAATATTAATATACAGTTTGCAGTTTTTGTTCCTGCTCTTGTAGGCTTTTGCAATAAGGTCCTATATAGTTGATTGTTTTCAGAACTAGTGATGGTGCCACACAGCGCTGAGATGCTGTCTGATGGAGGCCTCTTTCAAACTGCCTTTATAAAGATTGTTGCTCTTTTCTGGCTTGTCATAATAATGCCTTTTCACCTTTGTCCCTCATCATCATGTCACTCCCAAAATACATGGTTAATGACAAACACACACACTTTGTTTTTGGCTTTGTAATGGTTTAAAAGCTCAGGTCCACTTATGGTCTGTGCAGCATTAGCTAATTAAAGCCACAAGCTCTGATACAGTATACTCAGTGTTGCCAGCTCTCACACATCTGGCGTGACACGCTCTCTGACTCTCACGCTCACACAAGAAATGTCACGGCAAATCTATATTATTCCATTATAAAACTAAAATTAGCTACGTCGAAAGCGCTGCAGTACTTTGCAAACCCTACAGACTATTTACGAGGTAATGAAACTGTTACATACATGTAAATGAATGTGCATGCGTGTGCAGACGTGTTACAAATTGAAAACCTCACTGCAGCCAGCTGACCAAAGTTGGCAACCCTGAACATGCTTTCTCTCTCATAATGTCGGTTAGCAGACCTACATTTTTCTGTCCTTCAGATTTTAGCCGTTCATTTTAAAGCTAAAACACCGCATTTGTCATTCACTTTACTCTGGTTGACTCTGAAACCTTGAATTTGATATGTATAGCACTTTGAATTTTGTATACTTCACAATATTTTGTGTAGGTAGGGCCCCAAAAATGTCTAGTGCAGGAGCCCCCGCCTTCCTTAATCTGGCCCTGGGCACAAGTACACGCTGTTCAGTTCTGTAAGTAGCACCAGTCTGTGCCCACATGACGCCCCCCATGTGAGAGAAAGTGAAACTGGTTTGATAAGTCGGCACCCCCTCAGAATCTGGTGCCCTAGGCAGCTACCAATGCTGCTTCTTGGGTTAACCGGCCATGTCTGGGAGCAAAAATAGATAAAGGAAAAAAAATAAATAAAAAAAACTGGGCGTGAGATGGCCTCTGTCAGTCAGCACCAGCTCCCCCAGGAAAGGGGAATTGCCAGATCTTTCGTTTCCTTGCAACGAAAGCTGGCAGGAAGAACGCCTCCACTGGCTAGCATGGCACAGTGCAGGCGGCATTATGGGAGAGATTAAAGTGACATACCGTACTCAGTGACAGCGTTCAGTCCTGTAATTTATGTTTATCCATTGTGCTCAGCACGTATTTAACGTTTATATGTGGTAATTAGCATTTAGCCTTTATACACTGTTATTTAGTGTGTCGCTTCTGTTTGCGAATTGTTTTGGGTGTTTATACATTTTGTTCACGTCCCCACTTCCTACTCGCCCATAAATCTCAGACGCCTGGCGGATCGCAGCCGAAATGGCTTCTCTCTCCCCAGTCATGCATGGAGGGGGGACGTCACATTACACGGTTACACACACACACTTTTGCTGCCATGTGAAACACTATTAAATATATCAAAAAAGGTATATATATGGATGGATGGATGATGTATATGTCAGCTGTGGGTAGAAATTAGTTTGCAGTAGTGATTAAAAAGGAAAAAAAATCTGAATAAATTTACCAGCATGGTAATTTCTAGAAGTAAACTTCATTACGTTCACTTATGGTTCATATTACAGGCTTGTCTTTTAAGGTTCACTGTGAGCTGTCTCTGCGCCACAGGTAGAAAAACATACTTCTAACATCCTAAGAACTGTTACTGTATTGCCTTCAGGAAGCATGCCTGCGTCTCCGTGACGACGCTGCATCATGTGACCTGTTACCATAGCGCCTGTGCTGCTTTCCCAGGCAGGACCCTTGTGGCAGACTCTCTCTAGAGCGATGACAAAGGACAGCAGGGCCATTCTCCTGCCACTGGCGGCACAGTTAACGAGCCCCACCCCCTGTCTGATGCCCACCGGCCTCTGCGTGCCATTGGCTGATGGGGAAATGGCCGGCGCCCTATCACGTTAGGTGTGCTCGTGTTTAGTGGAGATTAAGGCCACGGAGTTGGGGATGTTCCCAGGGAGAGTTCCACTCAAATCCAGGCCAGTGGATTAACAATCCCGGGGTACCTGCCATGGGGACTGAGAGAGGAGAGGAGCAGGCTGAGAGAGCAGGACCGCTGGCTCAGGCTCACAGAGCGCCAGCCAGGCCAGTCAGAGGGTGAGAGAGCACCCCCTGCTGGCCCTGGTGCAGCTTGCGAGTGCGAAAGCCCGGCATAGCAGCCAGCAGAAAGCGAATGTGAATGACATCATCGATCCCCGTGGTTATATAGGGCAGAGCGCCACCTGAGATGGGGGGGGTGTGACACAGGACTACTGGAAGGCTATACGGACACACTAGAGTGTTATATTTAAAGAGACACAGAGGACACCTCACCCCCGGGGACCGGCTGTGTGACTTATTCCTGCTTCCGACACACCGGAATTCTCTGAGCACCGCACCATTACGTAATGGGGGTGCACGATGGTCAGAACCTACCCCCGCCCCCAGCTTTGGGCATGTGTTCCTGGCCTCTGATACACAGAAACAGGGGCAGCCTGGCTTTCTCTGAGGGAATTTCCCCCCCCTCCCCCCTGGCCCGAACAGCCCCAGACTTCCAGAGATGTGTCTTTGTGAAGTTTTTAACTTGCACCCCAGCACCCGTGCTTTTCTTGGCATCCCCCTTAAAACCAGCTCCCTCCAAACCTCTATCAGAGCACTGCGGCACTGGTCCCGCCCCCTCGCACCCGCCACCCGCTCTGCGCGCCGACTTTTACAACCTATCTGGCCCCAGTCACATGACCCTTCTCTGTCTCCGAGTGCTTTTCCCGACAGATCCCCATCTCACACCAGCCTAGCCCACCAATGGCATGCAGGGAGCTGCCAGACTCCCAACCAATCAGGGCCTGGTTGCTATGTTGGAAGTGCGTCTACATCCTGTCCGTGTATCACCCGACGTCACAGCCAGTCAGTTTTTTTTCCTCCCCTAAAATCATGCATCACAAAACACAAACAGAGACCCCCGGAGAAACAAGGCAGTGCATTTAAATGTTCAGCTAACGGGTCCGTCTCAATTAGCGTTTCGCAGCGTCCCCGTAATGAATCGCCACCTTCACCCTCGGCGACTTAGACCGCATAGCAGGGACGGGCGGCTGTGGTCAAATCTCGGGAAGGAGAAAAAGTGACGCAGGAAGCATAGGAGGACTCGAGTGCGCCCCTCGCTGTCAAAAGGCAGACGTTACACATCTCAAAGGGTGGATTTTAAAATTCATACTAATACTAAATCACAGACTCAGACACTTTTGCACATCTGAGATGAGTTACTTTGTCACGCACGAAGTGTCAGCTGACAGTACATGGACACCGTGTTCATATCCTATATAAATAGTCTCAAAATGTAGCGGGACTCCAATAATAACAGACACACGTTATGGTATATAAACGTTTGTCGTGCGGCTGAATCAAACACTCCTAGCTGTCACCAGCCAGCCTATCCCCTCTCCTCTGAAGACTTCCAGAACGTTCTTCTTTGCCATTCCCCCTCAGCTGCTCTGCATCTGTGGGCTGCATCTCACAGTGAGCACACAACAGGTCTTCTCTGCTGAGTGGAGGTGTCAGCCATTACGAAACACAAGCCCTCTTTAGGGTCACCGGGACACTGCCTTCCAGAATATTCCAGCGTTTCTCTGAATCATCCAGGTCTACAGGCTGAAAATCAGTATCGAACTAGGACACCGAAGTACAGAAACGCACTTAAATGTCGTGACAAAAGTCAACAAATGAAGGTAACGTACGCACAAAAGGTTATTTGTTGTTGAGGCCAGAAACATGACTTAACCATCCAAAGAACATTTACAGAGAAATCTACTAGATCACTCAGATCGAAATTTAAATCAAGTAGCAATGTTCTGTAAAGATTATGATTTTCTCCTTCCATGAACTCCACTGCATGCATATGAATACTGAGATATGATCCAGAAAAAGTCAGCTGTAGCTAGGAAGGCCAGCTGATCCATCTGCATGAGACTAACTTTCTTCTGCATATTCCCTGTGATTACCCAAATTATTGCTAGGTGGGACAGTGTTGAGGGACACAATCTCCATGGTCTTAAATGTTCCTCCCTCATAGGCTGTTTCTTACAGTGGAATGGTGAACCAGAAACATTTAGGTCAGTAGGGATGGGACATTTCTAGAACCACTTTAGGAGTTCACAAAAAGCAGATTCATCACAAAGTATTTTAAAAAGGTTGAGGAATTGAAACCCCAACTTCAGGCTTTTGTATCTGCCTGCTTTTGGTTTGGTTATATAATGAACAAAATGGTAACTAAAAAACCACACTTGGGACCAAATTTATTTAGCTCTCAAATGAATTTCAGAGTTATACTGTACAAGGTTGTTCAAATGTTCAAACAAATAGCATGCTTGGAATATAAATTATAATTCTGAAAAGTTAAATCTGGAGGGTTACTTTGTCAGTCAATGACTTGCATCTGGGTAGCATTCCGCTGCAGGAGCGAAAAAGAATATTTTTTGACTGACATTGAAATTTAATAAGAGTTTTGCTGGTAATCACTAAACAGGGCTTGATAAGACAGTAACACACAAAGAAAGTGTTAACACAGAGATTGAAAGAGGCAGAGCTGTGCCAGCCCGCAACTCCCTGGGTGAGTTCATGATGAGGGTATGTCTCACTCATCAGCGCCCCCTGGTGGCCCGGACCGAGGAGTGGCTCTCCCCTCATTAGCTCTCCGCTGCTTCCGCCTGTCCCCCAGACGACCGAGTCAAAACATGAAAGATTTATGAAAGCTGCATTGCAAAAAATAAAAAATAAAAAAAATAAAAAAATCGGCAAAGCAAGAAACTGTGTATTTATTTTTTTTTTCTTGACTCACCAGCACGTTTCCAAGCCTGGTGGGGAACTGGAGGGGCGGGGGGACAGGTGGCCCTTCAATGCCCCCTCTTCATGAGACGAGCTTTTGAAGAAACGCGGGAGACAGAAACTAATTTCAATCTGGGCCTCTCCCGCCCTCCCTCTCCCTCGTTAAATATTAATCTCAAAGCGAGAGGAATGCGAGCAGCCTGCTTGCTTTGGCGAGGTTCTCCACTGTTGAGTGGCAGGCAGGAAGCTGCAGATCCTGCTGGGGGCCCCGACGGCTCCAGAGCCAGCTCTGGGTCAGCTTTAAAAAAATGCGTGGAGGGTAGAACGCTTCTGAAGCACTTCAAAGCCCATCCGAAACACACAAGGACGCCCAAACTTGGGGCCACGTGCCAGCGGGGCGGGCGTAACACCAGGCTGTCTAGGATGTATGTGTCGGAGTCCCCACAAGTCAGGCCTGTAAATCCCAGGGGGCCCTCAGTCTCACACCAGCCGGCCTGGCCCAGGTTCCTCCGCACTCCCACAAACATCAGAGGAAATGCCAGGGAACAGGATCCGCAGCCAAGGTGGGTCAGCATGGCAAATCGAAAATGGGGTAGTACAGCTCTTTGACCTCCAGGAGGCGCCAGCTAGAGCAGTTACCAAAGGATCGTGTGTGCATGCATGTGTGCGTGCGTGCGTGCGTGCGTGCGTGCGTGCGTGCTCGTTCGTTCTCTTACCATGTTTGGTGAACTACATTTTCCAAGGCACAATTCCCAGCAAAATTATGATGCCATTTTTCCTGGGAGCGATTTCTCAGCATACCCACCCGGGGAAACGTCCCACAGAACCTAAAGTAAATGCTTTCCATTTTTTTTTTTTTAATTACAAGTATATTTTCTTAAATTTCTTAAAACACCATTTCATGCATCTTGCGTGTATGTTACAATAGGCAAAAAGTAAAGTTAATCGAACCCAGTGAGATAATAGCAAAAAGTAGATCAAATTAAGCCCAGCTACGACACCATCAGAGGATATGAAAAGATCCAAAGATGCCGCCCATCCACCATCGCTCGCGGGAACACTCAGGGCCATCCTGGACCCAGGCCGCCGCTCTGTTGGTGAGCATCACCATCGCGGGCCGTAAATTATCACAAGTGCAATTTCGTTACAATGTTTCCAATTCACTGGGAGACTTACTGTTAATTAAAATACTATCTGGCGGAAGGAAAGGCAGCGTCCCAACACTTTGCGGTACATAATTTGTTAGGCATAAAAAAGGCATTCAAAAGAAATATAGGAACATTAAGAAGGTGGGTATTACTATAAATCCAAAGTCCGCAGTCATCAAATACGGGAGATGCGTTTGGCATCAGCTGATATTAGGAAACAGATACTTAAATCCCACAGCCTGGCGTGCCTCTTTGTTAACAGAAAATACAGTAATTTAAACAGGTTATGGTAAAGCTGTGAGCCACAGAGAATCAATGAGGAGAAAAAAAATAATTAAGAGTGAATTACATAGTGTGGTTTATGAGCAGGGCAAGATTTTCCCAGGGCAATTCAGAAGCCAGACCAGTCTCTCCTACCTGAGAGAAGACAAGTCGTTTCATACTATAAATAAACCAGCTCTTACTTTGATAAAACAGTTTTTTGCAGCGAACACATTCTGTATCTAAAGCTGACTTGAGTTTATGACCGCCACTGAATAATTAATTAAACGAGTTGATTAAAAGCCTGCATGTACCATTTTAAAAAAGAAAGCAATTCCTGCATTAAACGTTTCTATGCACCTGTATGTAAAGTGTTTTATGATTCACGCGTCGGTGTAGTTTGGGGTCACAGAGTAATACTTCATTCCTCCGATTAACCTTTAGTTTGAACAAAGCACCTGTTCCACATTAACTGGCCAACTTGCCTTCTAATGATGTTCAAGCAAATTATGTGCCTTCAAAAAGACAGGAGACACCCAATATTTACAAAGTATTTTTGCAGCCACCTTCGCCATAGCTTTAAAAAATATATAAAAATTAAGGACCGTGCTCACCCCCCCCCCCCGCCCCCCATCCCTTGTGTGTAGATGATATAATAAAGGCTAATTGCTCTGTGGGACAAGCGTGCAGACTCACCAAACTTGAAAACTGCAGAAATCAGCTAGAGATCATCACACACAGGCCATGTAGGAGTCGGCAAAGAGCTAGGGAGTTCATGCCGGGTCATCGCCTTGAAGGAACTCTAAAAACACACAGAGACATACATACTTTCATCAAAAACCTGCAAGATTGTTGGTGTTTTAGCCCAAGAGTGGCGACTGACGTGTTCCATCTTTGCCATAGCAACAGCCTCTATCTTACTTTATCATTTTAATTATCCCCTTAGAGGCCATACCTGCTTGTCATTGACTCATTAACAATTCCCCTGGGATGCTGGGTAAGCCCCCCCCGTCTCTCTCCTGCTGTTTCTCCGCTGTCCCCCCACCCTCCGTTTTTTCTCGTGAACCTCTCGTATAAACAGGCCGTTGATCCGCGAGTCAAACTCCGGTCACTAGACCACTTGCATCATGTGAAATTGACAGGAGCAGAATATCCATGAACGCTTATTAAAGTTTCATCCTTTCAGTCTCAAAAAGTTCATATGGGAGGGGAATGGAAGGGGGGTATTTCCTGTCACTTGGCAGGCACATTTCGACTCCTCTGACTTCGTAACTAAGCCATCAAGTTGACGCCGAGGGAAAAGGACAGCCTTTCAGAGGCGCGCTCCTCTCCTCACCCTGGACAGGCTCATTACTTTCTGAAGTATGTTAATGTTGCTTCCCTGCGGCCAATCCACTTAACAAGAAAACGCTTCGGTTCCCGCTGAACTAAAGCTGAAATGTGTAACTGGTTTGTAACTCGATGCTGCTGCTGGTACGCCAAGTGCAGATTGAAGACCTCCACTCCAGGGAGGCACTGGCTTGGGATAGACCATGAAGCCCATTGCTACAGACTCACCCCCAGGTAACGATCTGCCTTTGAACCCCCGTTGAAAAGACAGGAGCTCATAAACGCAAAATTCAAATATTTGGAAACGTAAAAATTTAAACCCTCTTTAAGGATCTAAAAGGGAGAATCAGACATGAAAGGTGCTTAAGCTACCATGTTTTACACCAATACCTTACAGGGTTCCATGTTCTCAGTATTTTTTAATGCACTAAACCATATGTTGCCGTTTCTTTTCCCAGCAGAGCAACATTTCATTATGATCATTACTGGAAAACTACTCTGAAATGTGCACATTGTCCAGTCCTCCTCAGTGCTGATGTTTACCACCATTCAAACTATGTGTTTGCATGGGCCCCCTGAGGTTTGGGGGCCCCCTGTTAGTCACATACAGTCACTACATGAAATATGAAATGGGCCTGGGGGGAGGATGAGAGATAAGTGACTTTGAGTGAGGCCCCAAAAGTAATAACCCCTAATCCTGGTCTTCTTTTGTGGATATTTACAGAAATGTATTCGACTTTAGATACAAATGGTCCAGAAACGGCAGCCCAGTGTATGGCCATCAAGCAGGGTTCATACTCACTGCAAACGTGCCGTAACTCCGGACCATCCGCAATGCTGGAAGTTCACACTTCTCACACCAACATGCAAGACAACCATAAACTTTGATGCCAGGGCTGGGGTGGCGCTGCTGAGCAAAGTTGCTCTTAATAGTCAGGTTTATAAAGTGTGGTATGGATGTTGAAAATAAGTATTTCTCTAAAACTAATGGTGCATTAAGTACTTGCAGATTGCAGTTACAAATGTTTTTTTAAGCTTGTAGTCATCTGGCCTTTATAATCTTTATATATATTTTTTTCATAATCCCATAGGAAGAAATCATATAAACGTCGATATTTCCAAACTTCTTTGGCTAACCTTTTTTCGAATCTTTCTCTTGATTTATTTCCAATTTGACTATAAAGGGTAGAAAAGGTCTTTGTCCTGATCTCCTTTCTGACTTCCTGCTACTTTTCCCCTGGCCAGTGAACAACTCATTTCAGTCTCATTTGCGTCACTGAACAGACCGACCGCGTTCTTTCAATTTTTGAGTAGTTCACGGCCTGACAACACAGTTTCCACACCATACCTCTGGGACAAAAATAAAGTCACTACAGCTGCACATGCAGTGGCAAATCCATGTCCGCAGTGAGTGTGAACCAGCCTCCAGGCTCATCCTGACATTTCCCACTGGGAGAAACTGCCCGCCTTTGACAGCTGACCAGGTTGGAGATAACCAGTCATCCATTAGCACATGCTAGCCTGTGGTTTGGGAGACCGGGCTATCGACTGGAACATCTGGCTTCACAAGCAGAGCACTGAGAAACCATGTCTAACTATTTAATAATTAAACAGGATTTGGGGAGAGATCAAGCACTCTGCTATCAGTCTGTATGCTATACCACAGCTAATTAACTGCTATATTACGCACAGGCAGCAGAACTGCAGTGTTAATTAAGACATTTCTGAACCCATACCCATTTAAGCTTTCATCTTAAGTGTAATTTCATTTCTGTGTCACCAGGACGACCGACTCTGGAGAGACCTTTCAGAGTGGATGACAGACATCTTGAAGAGGTGATTGAAAACTCAACAGTGGTAGTAATGAGAGATTCACACACTTTGAAGGAAACACTGGAAAAACCACAGATTTGCTGCTATGAATGTTTAATGTGTCTTTACAGGGGCTCCATAAATAAATATTTGTTTTCTGGCTTATAGTCATGTAATTTACATTTGCCATAGAGTCCCTGCGTATGAGTTTAATTTTACTTTCTGAGTCTTAATTCCAGGGAGACACTAGATTTATTCCTTTTTCGAAAGGCTCAAGGAGGATGGATTTTTCCTCTCCCTCTTTCAGTGTCTACCTTATTATAACACTCCTTGGTGCGGGTCCCTCCCGGCTGGGACACTATAATGGCAGTGAGCATTTTCACATGACAGGGGAATAAAGCCTGTAGTTTTGTGTAAGAGCCAGATTTAAGTCAGCTGGACTGTGGCAGCAATGATACAGCTCGCATCTGTGATTTCATACAAACCACTCATTTCAATAGAATCAAACTCTGTCCGTTTACTAGAAACGGCAGCACATACATGTAAAATCTGCAAACTATGAATAATTCAAACTGATTCTAAACAGTGGCAGTCACATTCATAACAGATCACAAAACACAGTTATAGCTAAACATTCTTCCCCCATTGTTTGGCTTTTTGCTTAAGCATAGATGGTATCATGTGATGCGACATTAAATTACTTGCTGGCTGTAAAATCTCTTATGAGAGGGACCGAGAGCTGTAAAATCTTTGGATAATAAGGGGAGCCCAGAGCTGTAAAATCTAAAATATATGAGGGGCCCCTCATTATTTTATTTTCATTCCAGAGATGCCTGGATCTCACTTGCACCGAGGACCAAGTGGAAACATTCTTACAGGAAGTGTGGAACTCCAAACACGCAACTTCACACCATCCTGTTTCCAGCACAGGAAATGTGGCGCAAGTCAAGAAGAGACATAGTTAGGGAGAAGATAATCTTCCAGAGGGGACGACTGACACTTGTACATGTGGTGTCATTTTTCCTCTGTTTTGTGCTGCTTTATTAAATGATGACCCGACGGATCCATAAAAGTCCACTGCACTCGGCCTCTGACAAATTTAAAACATGACATAACCCGACTCTCCTCAGCCT
>JAODKC010000036.1:18142841-18190737 GCA_026777985.1 Mormyrops attenuatus | reverse complement strand
GTCATGCAGATTTTGGGGGGGGGGGGGGGTTGAGGATGTGACGGGGTAAAATTTACCTGTCAGCCCTGTGCCCATGACTGTGTGGAAAAAAGGAGAGTGTTAGCATAGCAGACCTTTAGTGACCAGCAACAACATACAGAGGCACACAGACAGGCAAGCCACACACTCAGGCCAACTCGCTGCTAACAGTAACGACCTGCTGATATACCAACGGCCACGAGATGGCGCCAAAACCTCAAAGACATTGCATATTGCATGTCAGCACTACTTTTATTAGGGTAAGTCAGGACAACGAAACACCGAAATCATTTTAATCCATGTGAATTTCTAAAATTCTGACATCCTTTTAATCTTTCTTGCTTTTAATTACAAATTCACCCTCCATCAAATGCAGTTAGTTGGCAAAGCACCTCCAGTGAAAGATAAAAGGATTTTGGCTTATAATCCTCTGCTGATCATTAAGGTGGATTACAGTTAATTACATTTCAAACAAAATACTGCAGCCCCAACATGTTTCATGGGAAGGTAAAAAGGATCAGAGAAGACTGTATTCAGAAAGCTGCCCTCTACTGTTTGCGAGATGTGGGTGCATGAGTCAGGTTGTTCTGGGCAGGTCTGTGTCACATGACCACAAGCCCCCGAGCATCTGGCTTCTCTCACCTGCGTGCCGGCACAAAGGAGAAATGGGCTGCAGTGTTTGGGGAAAAGTTTCTTGGACTATCCAGGGGACTGGTCCCTGCAAGATGGAGAAACAGGAGATAGAAGCGGAGAGGATTACAAAAATAATCCCCCCCTCATTCACATCAAAGAAATAAACCTCCACATTAACATGATGCCGGAGAGGAACATGACTGAGAGGAACACTTCCAAAAACCCACACTAGTTGTGTTAAAATCCCACCAAGGTATGCAGGATCTGAGGTACCTATGGATTCCAGAGGAGCCATAGAGACGCCTTTTGGACGATTTCTTTTGGTTTCCCCTAAATTACTTGAGATTCACAAATCTGCGGCCTGTAAAACCACCTTCAAAGTCATCAATTGGTGTATATGAACAATATACTGCTCCTGGCCTAAGTCAATGTTGAGACATATAGAAAAATCCACTGGAAAAACACATCAGGACAGAGGGAGAGTGTTGCCAGGGAAACAGGCATCGCACGTTGGCAATGGGATCATTTCTGTTGACTAGCAAAACGTGTTAAAATGTCAGCAGGCAAGGAGCAGGTTGTGACTTGAGTGGCGGTCGTAGGGAGCCTCTGACCGCTTTGCAGGCATGCCCGTCTTTTTACGTTTGCTCTTCTGACATCATTCCCTAACATGACACCGCCAAAGTGTTAAGCCCACCAGCCCCTCCATTCGCCTGTGCCACTCATAATCACGCGTTTAATGTGACAAAGTCGGGACGCGTCACAGTGCCATAGATGAGACACATCGATCTTAAGGCCATTCTGTCTTAGCTTTCTCGGAGAGCAAAAAGAGAGCGAGCATTAACACCAGCCGTGAGGAGGCGGGGCTACAGGCCGAAGCTGATGCCGCGTTCTCCCCATGGCTCCGGCAGGCCGATTGAATATTCATGAGCCACTGATTGGCTGTCAAAGTAAGGCGCGGCCTCTTGCTCACTCAACGCCGCTACACGCAGCTTGGCTGGGGCGCGGGAAGCGGCGAATGCTGTCAAAGTCGGGCCCGTAAATGAGAGCGAAGCCGCTGAAGGGCCATTAAGACAACAGCACACATCACAGCTATGGGCCAAACTGCCATCCAGGGCTCCCTGCAACTCTTTACTGAGTGAGCAGAGATTATACAAACTGGAGATCAGTCAAACCAGCTACGGAGGTGAGACTAACTGGGAACGGCGGAATAAATTAATACATTAAGCTGCCCGGGGGCTGCTGTAGATGAATGAAAATTAAACAAGTCTACAGCTTCTCAGACAAGTATGCATTAAAATGTCATAACCCCTGCTGCACAGGAGGGGGCAGCACTCCAATAAAGTGACATGCAACCTTAATCAGCCAGCTCATCACTTTCATCGGCTGTAACCTCCCATCAGGTGTCGCACACATCATGCATAATTACATGAAAATGAAGAAGCATAACATCCATAAATTAGATCTTTAAAAATAATTTGTTCAAACCTCTTTCCAGTAAACGTTACAGGCACTGGATGTACCGCAAAACTGCCCCAAAAATCAACTGTTGATAAAAAAGATTCCTGCACGTTTTGAGAAAATTACATTCCTATTAATAGAAAGAAATCTGTTTAACCCAAGTATGTGCGAGCGAATGTAGAGCACACGTGATTGAGAAACACATCACTGTAATGGTGGTAGACCAAATTATACCAGTTAATTAAAGTGAATTTTGACTATTTCATAATTAAAAATTAAAAACTGATTACTTCATAATAATGACCCGCTCATGTTAAACAATATGGTCAGCCATCTCTTCGAATTGAACAGGAACCACAGATTAAGGTGACGCTCATGGAGGCATCTGGAACATTCCAGGCCCTTCTCCGACGATGCTCGTCTGAATTCACTGCACCCTCACAGGTAACCTGCAGTTGAGGTCTGCTAGGCCACCAGGCAGGAAGCGGCCTCCCATTCTTGCAGCGAGGAGCACTGAGAGGAAGTCGGTTAGGAAATTTCCCCAGCTACGTGACCTTTGAACCCCGAAGCAGACACACAACTCCATCGTTTCTGCACATTTTGTGTTGAAAATTAAACAAGCTGCATTGACAGTGATTGCCACACCCCTGTGTAAACACGCTCATGAACAACAGAAATTTAGGCTACTGCCCAACAACACCCCTCAGACCCAGTGCCCCATTCTGAAATGGCAGAGATAGGCACCGTGCACTGCAGCCACCAGAGGGAGCAATAGTTCAGGGTGCCTCACTGAGATTAATTTCTAACTAGATCTAAATAAAAAAAATCCAGCTCCTTCCATCCTCACTTAAACTTCAATTCTTGCAGGATATTATGAGGGGGAAAAGTCCATATCATTACTGGGGTCGTTAGGAGAAGAGGTCTCATTTATGGAGCATAATGAGATTCTCACCATATGAGAGAGAGCGAGCTGGAAGGGGGATTTTTGAGATCGTCAGGGGGTCGAGGCCGTCTCAGATCCATCACGTACAGCTTACTCACCCCCCAGCGAGATGGAAACTGCAGCCTGAGATGAAGACCCAGCCAGCTGTGACTTGAGGGTCATCATCTCACTGAGGCTTTTCTCTGGTTGGTTTAGAGGCAGGACAATGGCAGTGGCCATGAACTGTCTGCGCGGGAAAATGGCTGACCTCACGGTCACTAAGCTGCCTCTCGCCCCCATCAGCGGGTGAGTGGTCTGCCATTGGTGGCCGGGCCAAAAGCCCCATTCTAAAAGCTCAGCTGTAATAACGAGTCCCGGCTCTCTCCTTGACTGGGGAGAAAAAACGTGTCCCTGACTTTGGAAGGGCAGTGAACGCGGCACCAGATGGGCACAAATCACCCCGTCTTTCACCTCAGCCACGTCCTTCAGGCTTATGATAAGCCGTCGCGCTGGCTGCTGGGACGGTACGTGTCAGTCAGTCAGCTGTGACGGCGGAGCCCCTGAGGTGCAGGATGGGGGAATTCAGCCCCCCACATCTGCAGCGGTTCTGCTACCATTAACGCAGTTGGCCACATACGCATCACACTCAGTAGAGCCCCTGGCTCACAGGTCTTGCGACCCCCTGACACTCAGTGTGCACGCATCCAATAGGATCCCAATGCTCAGACTGGAACGCCATGGCTGTTTTCACGGTGCAATGACCACAGACGCCTTCCATTGCCCCCTTCTGCCACCACCAACTCCCTTCCCCCACCAGAGACCCCCATCATCACAGGGACAGGCCGTGTGCTGCATGGGGCAGAAGCTCGCTGACGAAGAGATAATCACCCAGTGGTACTAAACAAAAGAACCAACTCCCAGACATCGCAAACAGGCCCTTAGAGCAGGAAGATGTGCTAATCTGGCCTAGATGATGACTGACCAACTGCACTACACACAGTGAGGATAACACACACATCGGTAGGGTGTGTCATTCACACACATCTATTTGAATTACAATTCATTACTTTGGCGTAGTGTGTGGTCGTAGGTAAATTTCAGTGCATGTTTTCTATGGAGCGAGTTTACCTCTATTATAAAACCGCCCTTCTCTGACATCTTTAAAATCGCAAATGCGAAATAACTAACACTGAATTAACATGCTACTATGGTTTGACCATTTTAATAGCAAAAAGCAAAGGAAGAGTTCAGTCCCGGCCTAGATGACTGGAGCCCAGACAGTTGTAAATTCCCAACAACCCCAAACCCAAACACATGTAGGTGGCCCAGCAGCCACACAGGGATGAAGCTCTGCCGCTTTGGATAGAACACGCTCACTTTTACTCCATCCTGTCCTTTTAAAAAAGGAACGGGGGGGGGGGGGATTGGCTGTGAGGTGCCCCCAGCTGACAGAGGTGTTGGAAAGCCTGTAAGGTTTCATTACCACCACCCCCCAAAAAAACACACCTCAGTAAGCAAGGGGACAAAACAGTCCCCACCTCACACTATCTGAAGCATAGCCAGATAAACAGCCCCCCCCTCCCCCCAGCCAGAAGGGCACAGTGCCCAGAACAGGCCCGGTAAACAGCACGTCCTTTAACTAGACCCCATTGCCAGCCCCAAAAAATTCAGGAGCAGGATCTTGCCTTTCTGAAAAAATATGAAACATTTCTGCAATGATTAGCAATTAGCCAAAATAAAAATGTCATCTTTCCAATAATACTAAGCATTCTCATGTATGACAAATTTAATACCACAGGTTTCAGGCATTTGCAACACAAATGATTTTACAGTCAACAAACAGCAACGGTACTACTGCATAAACTAACATTTCTCACGAATCAGCGCACATACTTCAATACTGTAAGTAGGCCCATTTTTAATAAAACACCAAATTTCCTGTTCTTCCCTCAAGTGACAGGTCCTATGCAAAGGTAATAAAACATCATCACCCTAGTTTCAATAAGGCTACTGTAGGAAGCAGTGCTGTATTTTAATACTGAACTGAAACTTATCAGACATTATATTACTGTTGAACAGATGAGACTGGAACTGCTATTGACTTGTAGTTTGGTGTGATTTCAGCTTTAATGACATACTGGACTATTTCAGTATTCCACCCACTTTCTGTGGTTGCAGTAGTGGCATTGAGTGAGAAGATGACATGATTTGTGTGTTAAACATAGTGTTTTTGCAGTATGCACCATACAGGGCAGCACAAAGACACAACATCCTCTTTTCTGGCACCGTCTCCATCTCCTGTATGGGCCTCAACATTTATCAGGACTGATGCCAACCTTGAAAACGATTTAATCTGTAATGCATCACACAGCCTCTCCTAAGGCAGCCTTAAAAGGTAGTCTACTATCCACAGCTCTCAGTGCTCCCCGATCACCCACATCTCGGTGCCCATGTCCATCCCCTCCCTTCCATCATCAGTGCTAGATGCCGGCAGCCTGCAGCTACCACTCCTGAGATGCAGGTAACCGGTGTCACCCTGCTTACCTGTGTGGCCATGAAGGGGGGAGTGCGGCCTGGGCAGGGTGGGGGACGTGCTCGACGTCACTATGAGACTTTTCCTGTTGCTTGTCCGGCAGCTGGAGGTGGAGAAATAGCTTTAGACAGACATAAAGGACTAGGATGGGCATGGAGACTCGCACAACACTAACACTGTAAAGACCACGT
Source organism: Mormyrops attenuatus (assembly GCA_026777985.1). Taxonomy (NCBI): domain Eukaryota; kingdom Metazoa; phylum Chordata; class Actinopteri; order Osteoglossiformes; family Mormyridae; genus Mormyrops; species Mormyrops attenuatus. The sequence continues at coordinate 18,184,982 of JAODKC010000036.1, read as the reverse complement.
GCAGCACCACAGAGACCCACATTAACAGCACCAAAAGCAGGGCATTTAACGTTCTTCGCAGACCTTCTCGGACCATTCTGTTATTCATTCAAAAACACAAAACTCCTTGTCAGAAACAAAAGCACATTTTGCTGCGACTGTGAATTAATGACCTGCGAAGTTCATCAAGGCTGATCTTGGCCTGTCTCACACACGGTCGCTAAAAACAAAATAAACAAAGTAGGGTAAATTTGCAGACCCACCTGTGTGAAATGGGTGGGGGGGCTGGAGTTGCAGTTCTGGTATTGACACAATGTTACAGAATAATTCTCCAGCAGATGCCACGTTCCTCAGAACCCCTTCATTACACCACCCCCCCATCTCTGTCCCAAGCCCCAGAAAAGCACTGCTAAATCTAATGCTTCAGCTCATCCTCTGGTAGACAATCCGCAAAGCCAACCTCATTCGACCACATAGGCTCCTCTAAAATGACGGGAGGACCAGTGCAAGAAAGGCAGCACTACAGACGCTGCCTCAAGCCACAGTTATCACACAGAGGTATCGGAAACGGCCTGGTCACATGGGTTTGGGTGTGCAGTGGCTTTGTGACCCTCCCCATGTTACAACGAAGGTGCCGGAGCAGAGCCGACGCATCCGACCACAGATGGTCACAAAGCGGCTTCTTCAGCGCTCCTCTCCAGTTCATTACACCAATATCAGCATTCAGCTTGTGTTATAACAGCAGTGGGATTGTGGGGATTTGTTTACAGCCACATATGTGTGCTCTGGAGGGGGGTCTGACACTGGGGAGGAGGTGACAGTCCTGTCAGGTGCCGAGACCATGCTGCACAGCCCTGGGTGAGTGGGAGCGGCTCCCCCAGACCTGCCAGGTCTCCCACCGGGTGCCAAAGGCTGAATCCATCGCAGGCTGCAGATTTGGCCAATATCATCCAGTAGATACGGGTCTAAAGAAGGAATTTAATCTATCAGCTTTTATTTTCTCCAGTTTATGACGCAGAGATTGAAACGAAAAAATTAGGCCATTTTCAATTTAGTCAGAGGTTGCAGTAATGACATGATACAGAAAATTGGACAAGACTCACAATGGCAGCAAGACCCCATTCTGCAAAGGCTGGGGGGTGGATGCCGGCGGTGTTAATGCGTCAGAACAGCATGCCAAGGTGAGCACAAGAAAAGAAACTACTGTCACAGAGGAGGCTCATTTGCATATTAATGATAAGGGCAGCTGTGTGGAGTCACTTGTGTGAAATGAAAGTTATGCCTTAATTACGGTAATTGAAGGAGGAATTGTGTTTTCCTCACTCTGCATGTGATGCCAAGGAGTGCCATGCTAATTAGCTCTGGTTTCCGCATTTAGCCAAATTTCAGGATCACCCCCAGCTCCGGTATCAGCCCAGGCACTGCAGCTGAGAAGTCCCAACAGCTCAGCGGATCGGTTTCGTTTGGATTCCGACACAGCCCAGAGGCACCACATCTCTGGGCAGAGACAGATGCGCCAAAACACACAGGAGTAGCCAGGAGCGAGGAATGAAGCTTTCTGCCATAACATCAATCTACCCACAAGCAAAGGAGCCTGGGACACGGTAGGAGGACGTTCCTCCTCCATCTGCCAGCATGAGCTTGGGTTTGGCTCCCTGCTGCTATGTTAAGCTCACAGCAGCAGCCGCTCTCCGCAGTCGTGGGTTTGCTCCACTGTCTCCCTGCTCATCTGCACAAATAACAGGCTTAACGACATTAACTCCCATGTTTCTACGTGTGACGTCTCCCAGAAAACATACAGCAGTCAAGATGGGATAATTATCACTTTTAGGGAGGCGTGTTCAGCATGTTGAGGGTTCGAATCCTCCACTGTGGGTGTGTGGAGTGTGCATGTTCTCTCTGTGTCACGTGAGTTTCCTCCAGCTATTTCAGTCCGAAGACACGTAGTTTGGCCAACTGGCATCTGTAAATTGAGGGTAAAGCGTTTGTGTATGTTCTCTGTGATGGACTGACATCCTGCCCAGGCTATGCCCCTGCCTTCTTGGGCCCGGGACATGCTCCAAGCCCCACCTGACCTTGTCCAGGAAGGAAGATGCACGGATGAATAGTAAGCAGGCCATTAACCACTAGCAGATGTTACAACTGGCTTAGAGGTTGACCCGTTTTTTTGAGAATGCAGGTACAGTGAACATTGGGACCCTTAAATAAAACCACGGTAACTTGGACCAGTGTCAACGACCACAACACTAATGGAGGCGGTTTTGTTCCAGTGCTCATGGGCTATCGAGGCATAGAGCTTACTGGTGAACAATTCCAGCAAGTAAACTCACAGCAGCCATGGCCAACCCGGCAAGCCATGCAACTGATTACCCTGGAAAACACCTCTCTTCTCAGGGGTGATTCACTCCCCTGACTTGGCTTTCAGGCGTTTACTCTTTTCTATTTGATTCGCTCTCGTGTGTGTGTGTGTGTGAGAAAACTCTACTCTGTCTGTACACTACTGGCTATTGCAGAATGCTGTTTGTACTGCAAACGTAATGTCTGTATATGTCTGCACTTTAGAAGTGGCCACTGCAATTTCGTTGTACAAGAAGCATCCGTGCTCCAGTATAATGACAATAAAGGCTTTCTATTCTATTCTAAACAAAGACAATTAATTGAATGCAGCGCGATGACACAGTCTCTCTTGAAACACTAAAAACAAAATGGATACTTTGTCTCCTGTAGCTGCTTGACAAAGTCACAGGAAAAAGATTAAAAAAAACTACTAAAAGAAACCTAGAAAATTCCTTGAAACCGATTTCTTAATCCAACCGAACTACAAAAACGGGTCTCTGAGCACCACCTGCAGCGCCATGGCTTATTTAGCCACCACCCGCCCCACCTCCTGTATCTCCACCTCCATTTACAGCCTACACATTAGGTCAGAAGATATGAGGCAGACCACCACCCGCCACCACCCAGAGGACCTGGAAAAAAATGCCACATGGAAGGGTAACCTATCAGCTGTACCTTCTATAATTACAGCTGCCAACAAAACCACTTGTATTCTCTACAACTAAAAAAAATCAACCAAAAGATGGACAAAAAATCCAGGATCTATTTGGAAGGAACCTCTTCATTTCTGCGCCGACTGATGAAAAAGGAGGCTCTGTGCGAGTGTACCATTAAATATTACAAGCTAAACAGGACAGATAAGGTGACAAGTTCGCCAAAGCACCAAGCATTCTGAGGCAGGAGCTTCATCGATTAATATCGTCTCATTGGCACTTTGAGTTGAAAGCCAAGGAAATTACATGAAATCCATACCTATCAAATGTTGTTTACCAGGTGACCTTTTTCCATCATCAATGCTCGCAGCAGACAGCAGAACAGCCTAGTGTCGATACCGCAAAGGCACTAAATGAAGGCTGAGAATTAGTTTGTCACGCTTTGACCTTTATACGTGTCGGCTGGGGAGCAGAACCAGCAGGTGGGTCAACGATGAGCAACATCATCCAAACATACTCCCGGTTAATGAAGGAGGCCAAGACAAGCCTGCAAGTGTGACACAAAGCTTGCAACATTGTTTTTAGAGTACAACATACCCACCAAAATTTCAAAGCTCAGCCTCAATACAGGCTTGGTCCTATAGACTGAAAACCCAGGGGACCAGCTGGACCCCAAAGCAAAATGATTCTTATCCGATACTAGCAGATACATTTTCCACTATTTTAATTCTCACCAGTTTACAGCAGACTCTACCTCCAGCTGGTAGAACTGCCCACATGAGTGTTCATGAAGCTTCTGCTGGAGATATCTAGTCAAAAATCGGCGACATGTTGATATGTGTTCACCGCGGCAAGATGGCATGCTTTGTCTTGCCGAGGGCCATTAATAATTCAACCAGTCTCATCTACTTAAGGAGTAAGCAGGGCCACAGGGATTCCAGAAGCACTCAGAGGCATGGAGACGAGCACACAGGTCCCTCTGAAGCACACAGAGTACCCACTGTGGTTCTGTACGCTTCACACACTGGCTACCACGGAGAACCAGCAGAGCTCCAGCTTTCCTTCTGGTAATGAGGGGAAAAAGTGTGTCCAATCGTCAGCTTATTTGCTACCGGTGCTCCTGCACTTTCTACTGAAAGGATATCTTGGTCATATGTGACACCGAAGATAACCACTCGAGGGGGTGAATGCCTGTCAACATCGGCACTGGCTGCCCTGGGACAGGAATGCATGGTAACAAAACCCAACCTCTACGATTTCTGGAAACGGAGACCAGGAAGCAGCGACCTGGAAGCTCTGGCATTAAAGACCCACTAAGACCTGCTTAACCTTCCGTTGTGTCACACTAACAATCTCCATCCATAAAACAGTGGATACTGCAGAGATGCTCGCTTCCAGTTAAATATAGATCACAGCACTCTAACGGAGAGGCATTCAGCATGTAACATCAACAGGTGCAGCGACGGTGGGGGTCTTAAAGCCTTAGCACTGGCCCAGTGCCCCCCACCCCAGCCATAAAATGCTACACGGGACTGAAAGAACAAAGGAAATGAGAAGGACTGCTAAAGTCTGTGACATTTGGGGCTTGTGATGCCCCTGGCCACTCCCCCATCAACAACTCCCATTCACACTCTGAGGGGAAGCTTGTGTCACTATCTTTGATAGGCCCTGAAATGTGGAAATGGACTTCCCAGTGAGTTCTGTACGTTGATTCACTCATGGTCCCGAGCAGCAGGCCCACAACACTGCAGAAGCTGAAACTGAAGGCCTGCAGCTACCACGGCGACAACAGATGCCTCACAGGCCTCGGGGTTCAAAGCCAGCCAGGGAGTAGAGAAGGGCTGGCAGCGACACCAGGGGCAGATCAAGCTCCGGCAGGGCAGCATGGGGGCCCGCCTCGCTCTGAGGGGTGGGTGGATACCGCGGCCCAGCGCTCAGCGGCTCAAGGTGGCAGGAACTGGCACAGAATTTTCACACAGATGGGTTCGACCTGCTAAAACATCAACGGGGGGGGGGGAATGAGCACCCACACACCACCATGTTCACCACACATCTAGTGGCCGCGGTTACAAAAAGGAGCGAGCTGGACTGAATATTTAAGTTTAAAAAAAAAAAAAAAAAAAATGTAAAAAAAACCCACATCAAAAAAAGGCACATACCTATGATGTGCACTTTACACTGGGTAGGGCCTTGTAGGCCAGCGGGGTTCCCCCCCCAAACCCCTCCCTGTAGCTCACGGCAGTGTTCAGGGTCTACAGGGCCTGCTGTCATTCATAAACAAGCCGATTCCGACAGCCCTTCCATTCCCCTTCTACGGCGGAGCTCTTTCCACCGGCAGCCCGATCGACGCCCAGCGACACCATGCGAGAAATCAGCAGCAGGCAGTGACAGATTGCGCTACCCTGGCCGCATCCATGCCACCGACGGACCGAAGCAATAAAACACACACAGCAAGGGAGCGATGCGAGATGCGCCGGACGGCTGCGGGTCCTCAGACAGCCCCACTCATAAGTGGGGAGCACACGTACGGAGCAAAAACAAGATAATATTAAAATGGGAGACATGGAGAGGACAGATTCCGATCAGAGAGAAGAGAAAAGCCAGTTCAGGCTGCAGTAGGCACAGACAGGTTCTCCACGCATCCCAGTATGGGGAAACAGCCCTCCAGTGGAAATACCCTGGCCAGCACCGATGCAACTGCATCTCTGTTCTGACTGTGCATATTAGGGGGAAGGCTACTTAGATTTTACAGAAAAACTGAAAAGAATTAACAGCACTAAGCTGTTACGTGACATCGCAGATGGAGACACAAATACTAGCACGTGCCAAGCCCGCCTTTCGATTTTCCACACAGCCAAACACACCTTCCACAGCAAACGAGCTCTGACAGGCAGAGCAGTGCGAGCTGGAGACAACCCTCCTTACCTCTTGGATCGGCGGAGCATGCTCCTCTCAGGCAGGGAGAAATTGGAGAGCACCGTCCAGAAAGAGTCAGACATGGTCCCGGGGAGCCAACGGCATGGCTGTCACGGGAGACAGGGGACGAGGCGAGCGGGAGACGGGAGTGAGGGACACGGCACCGCTGCTGCCAGCCTGCCGTTCGAACGATGAGCATCCGTGTGGACGCTTTCTCTCTCTCTTTCTCTCTCGCTCTCTCTCTCTCCCCCCCTTCCCAGAACCCACTCACACGCTGAGGAAGTACATTGCACACGGTTTAAACCGCGGTTCTGTAACCAAATGACCTTCCAGAAGCTGGACCCAGCCAGCTGCACATTTCTGCTCCTCGTGTCCAGCTGTTTCTCTCACCAGAGGTGGATCAACAGCCATACAGAAGTGATGTCAGGCCCTGTGTGACTGGTTTCCCTGCCCTTACAATTTAAGACGGCCGGCAGAATTCGGTCGTTTTCATTCAATCTGGGTCAGGCTGGGCTGGACGGATATGGCACTGCGACCACTGCACTCACAGGCGCTCGAGCACATCAGACGATAATATCTCAGTCACGTCTCAGTGGCGAATGACGTGCGAGTGCTTTGCGTCCAAGTTCTTCCCAGCGGGGTGCCTGCTGGTAATACCGCCTTCCATTACCCAGAATTCTCTGCTAACAATGCACTCTATGAGGCAGCGTGAGGTATAGGTGGAGGGGGGAGAGCCGATCTTTAAGAAATCCCAAGGAAAATAAAAACACAAGCTGGATGAGAGTCCACCACAAAATCGATCTGTACCGTTCCACCTCCTGCCTGGGCACATCTCCCATCGCACGCTGCTCACGAGATGAAAAGCCCGGCAGGCGTGCGGCTAGCTCCGTCATGGACATCAAACGGACCCTAGATGCTTTCATTGGGGGCTATGGGCAAACCAGCGCCTCCCGGAGCTGGAGCAGGAGAAGCACTTAGGAGTGAAGCAGCCAGGAAGAAAAACAAACACACACAAAGCACACAATGAGCAGAAAGAAAAGCTAGCAGATGGGTGTGAGAGCAGCATGCTACTGGGTGGTGGCTTGGAATCACAGCTGGGTCACGAAGGTTCGCGTCGAGCAGCATGCTTGCATTTCAGCGAGTAAAAGTGGGAGAGAGAAAAAAAAAAAAACAACAACCTTCATTGAAGAAAAAGGCCAGCTGCAGGCCATTTCAGCTTCTATTTGCTGAAAACCACAGAAACCAGTTTCTGTAGGCGGTACTTCACAGCTTCTCATTTAGGGTGTGAAAACCCAGAGGTTTTACGGTTTGATTTCAAAAGGTGCATGTTTCATAACAGCCGCAAACACCTGATCATGACACAGCAGGAGGCGGGCTCAGACAGGAGCTGATAGTACAGGGATGGTCTATGGGGATTAAATCCTCCATGAAGCAACCGCCAAGCAGGTGGATCAGAGCCAAGCCAGAGAGCTCAAAGTTAGAGGTCATCACAAATCACATACTAGAAGCTCCAGATCTTCCATCATAGCTTTATGCTCTGTGTGTGTGGGCTTTGTTTTACAGTATAAAGGAACAACACATTTATTTGCCCAAGACTGAACCAACAGGTAACAAGCTTATCCTCGCAGGAACATAACAGTCTGATGTGATCACTGCATTACACAAGACGCAGGCGTTCTCCTTTAATGGGCTGTGGAACACCAGGAGTGTAAAGGGAAGTCCAGAGCTCAAGACCTACACATTATCACACGTGTTTGTGGTTGAGTGGCGCTTGGGGCCAGATAACGCATCCATGAGCATCGTGCCGAGCTTCAGAAGCAGAGGCAAACAGGCAGTGGGATCTTTAGCACTGAGCCCGACTGCACAGAGAACAGAAACACGGCCACACGGACTGGGTGAGAGCGAGAGGAAACGTGCGCATGAGCCCAGTCTACCATGCTGAGAGGAGAATGCAGGATTTCACGGCCGCGCACTCCTGCAGGAACAGCTTGTGTCCGGCTTCACCCGCTTTCCCACCAGCTTGTTAGTAAAATCAGTGCTCTGTCACTCCAGCCTGAGAATTCGTGAGGCGACACATGCAGGAACACTCCAAAAGTTCACAGATCCATCCATTGCTATTTATTGCTATCAAGCAATAACCAGCCTGATCTCAGAAAAAGGTTTTATTTCCACAATCCCTTAACTGGCATTTACAACATGCAATGGTGAAATGCACTGGAAAACACATCTGGATGACAGGTATGGCATGGCTGTTTACAGGCAGCGTGGCCCGACAATGTGCTTGCAGAGCACAGACTGATTAACTCCACAAAAAGCAGTGAGGGAGGCTTGCTGGGGGCGTGGGTGCCCCCCCTCTCCAGTGGCTGTCATGTGAGGAACACAGGAGAGGCGGGGTCTGGTACTTGCATCAGTAAGGCAGAGGCGAGCGAACACAAGCATGTGAAAACCATGAGAAATCGCGTCGCATTGAGAGTATGCAATACAGCTGGCTGTGCCGATCAGTACATTCCTGTAGGCAGGGAGGAATTAAATCAAACATCTTGGCTCAGTGGGTGGACCACAGCCAGCTGTGGGGAGATTACAGTCCTGAAACAAGACCCCCCCGTCACACAGTAAAGAGGGAACGCCTTCTTCCCACTCATCCAGCACATCAGCGAAGACCCTGCTCTTGGCCCTTCTTGGCAATGCCCTCCAGCACCCAGGCACAAAACCAGCATCATCGATGAAGAGACACCAGATGGTGCATTATCTGTCCTGCATTAACAGCTTATAAACAGTGACGGGCTGATTCACGGACAGTAGGAGACACGGGACAGTTTTCTACTGATTCTTACGCAAAAACAGAACGATCATTTCCAGCCATGCTGACAACGCACAGCTGGTTCCCATTTGTTGAACGGAACCCTAGTATCACCAGCTGGGCTATGACAGGTTAGAGAGAGGGAGCAAGTGAAGCTAGCCATGCTCATTCATTTTCTTGGGTCAATAACAGCAGAGAATTGACATTTTGCAGGACTGCAAAAGGCTCATCTGCTCATGTCAACCAATCAGCAGTCATCACATGCAGCCGTGCTCAGGTAGCTATTTGTGCCTGAAGACTTCTTCCCCTCTTGAATGGTCCCAGACAAGCCAGCCAGTTAATGTTTTCAGGGCTCACCTCGGGTAAAGCAGGCACCCACTATTAGCTGGGCAGGCGGAAGGTCACCCACTTTAACCCGGATGGAGTGCATTAGCAGGCAACTCCCAGATGTGTGTCCTTTATTGAAGCATTCATCTGAAATTTGTCTAGAAAAACCAATCCAAATTGAGCACTGTTAGCAAGGCTGAAATGCAGTCATGGAGGTTAGATGTGGGGCTGGGGATCACAAAATGTGCCGTGGCCCAGTCATGAAGCATCATCACATGGGGTCAAGGAGGCCGCCACAGGTCCGAGCACAGCAGCCTTACCTCCAGTGGAAGGGACTGGCCAGGGGGCTGCAGGGGCCCAGAATGGGGGCAGACATGGGCCCTTCAAGGGCCCCCATATAATGAGAGTGTAGAGAGCCGGGGAAGAAGGTGGGAGAGAGCAGCTGCTGGAGAAGGCTGTTGCCATGACAGCGGTGCTGTGTGGCTGGCCAGATTCTAGGTAGGGAACCAGAGGGAGGTGAAGGGTGAAAGAGAGGAAATGGAGGCATGGTGACAGTCAGGGCACAGCACCAGCACTTGTATACGTGCCTAAAAGCAGCTACCAGCTCCTACATACTGCCTTTTTTATTTTATCCCTAAGACAGCTACACAAGCAGAGCCAATCAGAGGGGTGCTCCGGAGGCAATGCCTGTACAAGGAAATAGCAGGTCACCCAGTCACGCCATAGCAGTCATAGCCAGAAATGCGGTGGATCAAATTCACAAACACAACCGATACCCCTCACTCAGGGCCAGTCTGTGGCCATCTGACTTGGGGGTCGTATTGGAGCTTGGGGGCCAAGGGAGGCCCCACCTAAACTGGGTCTCCCAGTGACAGTGCAGAGATCTGGAATGCGTGTGTGTGTGTGCATGGAGTAAAGACAGCAAAAGCGCCAAACAGGTGAGCCAGCTATATTTATGACGTATGTGCACATCAACCTCTATCCTACTACTCCCACTAGCTCTGAGATGCCAAATATCCCACGAGCAACGAAAGGGTCAACGCCAGAGAGAATGAGAGTGAACTTACTCAGAGCTTCACGTAGGACCATGACTGTGGAGCCTTTGGTTAAATGAGCTCCGACTGTCCTTCTCCGTCTAAGATGGGCTCCTCGGAATAAGCCCAGACTACTGGCCCCACAGCTGCGACAAGAGCACTGGGCCAAATCCACATCACAAACCCATTGCCAGAAATGAATGCATAGTCTCGTTATTAGCTGCCTGGCTCATGCTCACAACTCAGCACTAACAGTTCACCCAGCTGGATCTTTTACTGAAGCAGTCTGGCTTAAGTACCCCAGGGTGCGATGACAGCAACCCGCCGGATCACGCTCGAACCGCCAGCCACATTGCTTCTTATAAACACTTCTCTACCAGAGGCTAGCTATGTCAACAAAGTGCCTTAAGGTAATTATTTTGGAAGTTTCGTGCATAATAACAGAGCCAGTGGTAACTGTAAGGAGTGACAGTCATGGGCCAGATGGATTCGCAGAGGAACGCAGACAACCTGTCAGGCAGCAGAGCTGGGATGGATGGGACGTGGGAGGATGATCAGCCCTGTCTGGGCTCCCTCCCCCCACCCAAGAGGAGAGGATGAGAGCCCCCCACCCCCACCCAAAAAAAGAAGCGCTCATTCTGTCAAGACGTGGAATGATGTTGCATGCCAGCTCTGGCATGGGGAACGACGACGGCGATCAGACATGGGGAAGCGATGCTGATGCACAGACTGTGGGCGCCCACAGCCAGACTGGCTCAGGGACCCTGATGACCAACAGCACCTGTGCGCAACGAGTTTCACAAATAAGGCATCCGGCTGGTGAGGTGAGTCTGGGCTTTTCGCCGGCCATATGGGAGGGACCCATACAGGTTGTGCCTACATTCGGCCAGCCGGGCCACCCGCCGGCCCAGTCAGAACGGGGACAGAACTAGGCCACCGACAGCAAGACAGAGGAGACAGCTGGCACCAAGCAAAGACCAAGGACCAGGCATGGTGGTCCAGTATTGCGTCACCACCTCACTGCAGAAGAGGCACTTTGGGGTATGTCTTGCAACACTGTTTTGCTGACAAAGGATTTCCCTCTTTGCTTCCCCACCCACCCCCACCTCAACTGGGAGACCTTGGCTGAGGGCGAACTGTTTCCACAACATCAGGTCAGGTTAGAGGAGATGTAAGCTGAGCCTGCAGCTGCCTCTGTCATTCACTGAAAACAGACCCCCACTGGCAGACTGTGAAGGCCCCACCATGTCATCAGTCAAGTCTACGAACCTTGGAAATTACATGCTGTGTGCGTACGAGGATAACTTCCCCAGAGTTCCTTCCAGAAACTGTGTACCCTCTCTCACGCATACATGCGCATACACGCGCATATCGGCATAAGGTCACGCGTGTTCTCGCATACGCTACACCACGGGCTCCAGGCTTACTGGATGCGCAGGTGGGGCGCTCCGGGTTTCTCCCTCTTCTTCATGTCTGCAGGAGGACGAAAGGCTTGCTCATCTCCACCTCAGGACCAGCCTCAAACTCACAGGCTCCAATGACTGAGCCATCGGCAGCAATACTAGAAATCACCACAAAAATACACTAACAGGGTAATTAAGAAACAAAATTAAAAATAAATAAATAATAATAAAAATCGAACAGCCTTTGACTCATAGCCAAATGGGCATAACAACAACATTGACAGGAACAACCAATATTATTTATTCCACCGTGACAGAGCAATGCAACCCATGTTTGCAGGATAACTGATGCTGCCACGTTTAGCACAGTCCGACGGTGATCATCACATTACAGTGTGCGTAGGAGCTTGCCTTAACGTTCACTTCATACACCTTTCCTGCTCATCTGACGATATTCCCCATGTATGCTAATTGCAAACGTGAGCTGATGCTGTTCCTGGAGCCCCAAGGCCCAAAACAACCACTGGAAGGCAGAAAGGCATTAGGAAACAGACCTTCTGGTGCGATGGCATCATGGCTGCTCTTCAGGGCTCTCCTGTGGCACCCCGTGGCCCTGCGCAGAGACCAGTGACTATGAGCTACGACCAGCAAAGAGGCTAATGGACTCTATCGGGAAGGTGCTGACGAAGACAAGCGTGGTTACGCCCTCACTCTTCGGATCCCCTGTCAGAACTGGGACAGCTGGGGAAGGACGGGTGCAGTCTGAGGTCAGGTGGAACTGCAGAGCTGTCCTCCTGCCCAGGAGAGCCAATCCCAGAGGGCTGAAGTGTAAAAGGGGCCCGCCTACGTCAACACCAGCATGAACCGGCCTATGCTGGGCATCAGTGACGACTGAAGCAGGAGACTGCCGCCAGGAGGACAGCAGCATCCAGCATGGGGATATGAGGAGCAGAAGCTGAGAGGGGAGCTATAGCACAGACTTTCACCTCGGCCAAGACCCCCAGACCTGCCGTGAGGCCAGTGAGCATTCTTGTGATGTCACAAGACCCCAAGAGAGCAGTTCAGCTGTTACCAGCACGTCAGGTTCACTATAGCCCCCTCCATGACTCAGGCACTGTTCTGAGAATCATGGGAACAGCGAAGCCCCACACCACGCTCACACAAGTGGAAGGAAAAACAATACCTTGGCAGAGGCCGAGGCATGGGGGCACAGACCATAATAAACATCAGGCTAATCCACTGTGCTTACAGCACTGACAGGCACAGCCACAGGGTCAAGAACACAATTAGGGTATTGCCAGCAATCGCGTTACACGCGATTGTGAAATCGCTCTCTGCCATGCCCAGAAACATCCGCAATTCACTAAAAAAACCGATGTTATGATAATCAGCACTTTGCCCTCAAGAGGCCGCGGCATGGAAACCTCCAAGAGGAGCAAAATCTGAGCAGCATGATGATCCAAGCATGACCCGTCTTGATGTGCCAAACGGCTGAAGTTACGCATGGAAATACAAACACGCTTTCAAAAATCCAGGCTGCCTTGGACAACTCTGAAGGGTTCAAGTAAGTTGTATTTTAGATTGCAGGGCTACAAGCACAAGATTTAGGACACCTACAGTGAGGATTTTGCTGAAACGCTTGGCTCTTTTTCCAGGCACTGAGGTCACCGCGCGCACACACATGCGCACACGCACGAGTAGAAGGTTTGGGTTTTTGCACTTCTTTGCACAATAACTTCTGACCCCAGTCGCAGTACACGACTTATATAAAACATACCCTGAGTGAACACACTGAATCTGTAATTGACATAAAAATTATATTTGGTTCTGTGTTAAAATTCCTTCATCTGCAGTAGCGCTGAGACACAAAGTTTACAGATCTGCCACATCCCAGCATATCAAATGGCAGCTTTAAAGAGCTTATCTAAACAAAGTAGGAACCAAGACCAGTCCCCTGAGCGGCCTTGTTCTGCTGGCCTGTTCACAGTGTGACAGGTGCTGTGGTAGGAGCCACCACCACTCTGCGCTCAGGCTAGCCTCCCCCTCACTCCACGCAAGGCCATCAGGGTTTCCGAGTAAATCTAAATTCAGGGAAGAGTGGAATCCTCTTGACCCAAGCCACACTGCTCAGTGGCACACGCTGTCAAACCTACGGAGGGATTCTCTGATGTCCAAACACAGAGTTAATGTCACTCAGTCAGACCCCAGCTGACGATTCAGGTAACACAGCACAGACAGCGATACTTAGTGCTCAGACATCTGTGGTTTGTAAGGTAAAACCTACAAATCACTCAGGGCAACAGCCCAGATTTTTCAGCTGTGGTTTGCCATTCCAGACAAAGGTCTCAGGAACACTACCTGGGGGTTCCAAAAATCAAAACAGCCCTCAAGCTGCAAAACCGCAGACATTTACAATGCCCAGCCTGCTTGGAGATGTTAAACTACGCCACAGTAAGTAATGAAGGTCCGACAACAGCTGGGCTTCTGAAACTTGTAATTAGATTTCAAGCCTTAATAATAGGAGGACATTTCAGCAGATTTGAGTGGCAAAGGACACGGTATCCTTGGCATTTCTTTACCCTCGAGGCTTTTATCCTTTATATTTCAATAGATAAAAATGTGTTATGCCATTCTGAGTCCTCTGTCGGGTTTTATTCAATGACAGAAACAGTCCATTAGTCAATTAAGAGTTTGGCAAGTACAAAATTTATATTAAAAATGTACTTACAAGCTGCCTCTTCGTGGAAGGCTCAGTTCCTTCTGAAAGAGAAAAAAAAGTATTAGTGTACAGAACTGACACAATGAAAACATGTATTTTCAAGGTTGCCTCAAAACAAACGGAATTAAAAAAAATAATTAAAGGCTCCTTTATAAAGAACAAATAGACAAGCAATTTTAGCACAGATGCTTGTTTTTAACGGCGTGAGAGTGGTGGAATGAATTTATGTAATAAACAGAAAATGCATTAGAAGGCACCACAACACAGCCAGCAATATCTTCTTTCCAAACAGATTATTAGGCCGGAAAAAGTAAAAAGTGTGTCAAACATAGGATGCAGAATAAAGAATAAAAATCGGAGAAAAATGCACCCGGCAGTCGAAGCAAAAACAATTCACATCACAGCTCAACTGAGAGCAGATATTTTAATTTCACAAAATATGTTCTAACTATGTCAAGTGCTCAAAACTAAGGAAATGGTTTGTGATGAATTATCTGCCTCACATGTAGATCACTTTGAACAAAGGGAGCTGTGAAATGTAATTTGAAAAATAACAGATTTACAACCTAAACCATTAGCTGATAAGAATACCAAAGGCAACCACTAGATGGAAGGAGAGTTCCACTGAAAACAAGAAAAAGCCATCCTCTTACACTGACCAAAGACAATAGTGCTTACAGATTTTGGATCCTGAACCATTACGGCAGACGAGGAGAATATGGGAAAGAAGCAGGGGGCCGTAAACAGTGTGGACAAGCAGAGCTCACCAAGGGTGGGGTGGGGTGTAGGTGAACTACTGTCCTTCAGGTGGGTGGGCCTTAACAACGTGGGCCACGTGACGGCCTGCAGAGCCATTATAGCACTCAGGGGCTCTCACAGGTCGTTAATTTAATAAATAAACACTAAAGACGGCTGCACAAACATGATACATGGCACGAGGTGTGATGGAGGCTGACTATCATCATAGCACCCGTGCAGACCAGCAACCAGGCACCTCCAATCAAGAGCCATTTGCTTCCATTAGGGTGTCGATTAGCTACCACACAGAGCGCAGTGGGTCCACTTAGGCCTTCCATTACAAACGAGGCCCCTCTCTGTACACAGCAACTCTAAATACCCCACACAAACACCAAAACCTAACGACACCCCGCCAGCCACCTAATTCTGACAGCATAGATTGCTAACCCAAACAGAACACCATGCTATCACAAAAGAAATCAGTTCCACGCATTTAGCTGGAGATTGACCTGAGAGGCTGGCACGTAGGTAACCAAGAGGTATTATTTTATAACAGTGGCCATGCAATGGTGCTGCAGGAGTCTGGCCTAGGAAATGCCACCAACACCAGCATTCTGTAGGAGCTTCCTCAGAAGGCTTTCCTGGCACAGACAAACAGTGCGAAGCTGCGGACATGCTTACATTTGATGCTAAAAATTCATGTAACAGAACTAGTAATCCAAACTAATGTTACACGCCAGTGAACTGTAAAGCACGCCGATCAGACTCTTGCTCCATTGTTACCTGACTGAGCAGCTGTGCGCCAGGCCACCGTGGCACATCCGATTACCAGACATTAACACGCACCACGGAAAGGTCCGGTGTTACTCTCCGGCTCCTCCATTTACCACTGAGAACTGGCGCTGTTACTACTTCTACTTTGGAGAGTTCTACCACCTGCTGGAGGCTGGCCGCCGTGAAAACACCATGCGGCAGAGTCTCCGCACTGCCCTGCAATGAAAGCCAGGTCAAGTTTCAAGGAGACCTAGCAAAAGAAGCCCCAGTGTGTCCCAGTCTGCCCCCGGCCAGCACAGCGGTACTCCTGGCCCAAGAGCAGAAAGTAGGTAATGGACTGATTTAAGCCTGCAGGAAGGGCAGAGTGCAGCGGGAGGTTTCCCTCAGAGGGCCGTGACCCAAAAAAAGGCCAGCAGAGAGCCAAAAATTCAAGGCACTCAGATCCTCACTGTCCCAGGCCAGCATTCACGCTGGCAGGGCGGGACAGGCTCCAAGGGCAAACACATCCCACACACATTTACACTCACTTCTTCCCCACTGGACCTTCACTGAAAAGGTCACATCATGTCCGTATGATAACCAACATAATGACTCATTTTAAAATGGTTCTACCGGCATTCCCATCTAAAGCTTGCTGTGAGTTTTAGGTTCAGGGCTACTTATGAAAGCCCAGTGAGTTGTCAATCTGTTTCAGGCAGGGTGCAAAAGGGCTACATATCCTGAAATACTGGTACAAGGGATACTGTGTGAAACAGACAGGGCGGTGCCGATTCCCCAGCAAAAACGGTGGCCCAGACTCCAACCCTACCCACAATCATCAGTGAGAGTTGACCAAAGCACCTGGCCCTGCCCGTCTGCAGTGCTGTACAATGAAGTAAGCCTTGTGCAGCTCAGGCAGGGGCCATGCATGAAAGCAATCTCCCTGATGGGTGCGTCAATATTCCCAAAGTGCATCTCAGCTGACAGGCAGCCAAAGTGCAGGGAAATGCAATTAGAGACGGGCTGCAGAGAGCGAGGGCCGCACACGCCGCTGCCAATGCCAGCCTGCACTATGAAAGGATAACAAGCAGGCTGCTGTATGCAGCACACCAGTCAAGCTGTGCCAAAAGCAGCACCCTTCCCGGGGGGCACAGTGCCACCTGCACAAGACTTTGCTGCGTAATGGAGTTCAGGAAAGAATGGGCAAGGAAGACTTCTTCCTGACTCGCTGGGAGGGTATGGAAAGGCTAGAGGGGCGACCATTAGATAAGCAGCCTCCTGAAGAAGAAAAACTGCATTACAAATCAAACTGCATTTAGAGCCAAGGGGGAGTGGGGCCCAACAGCCAGATTACAGCAGCAGGGGGTGCACGGAACAGCCTAAGGACCACGAAATGAGCGAGCCATCAATGGCTTTTTCTTTATTTTTTAATCAAAAGCACACACATGCACAGATGTGCACACATAGATCTTATGTGGCAATGCAAACGCAGGGGGATTTTAAATATGTACATAATTTAAATCATCCTTTTTTTCCCAGAGCAAAGTGATAATTACGGCTTCAGAGACAGACACAGTCTGCAATTAACAAGCCAAGCATATAAATGAACTACAATTATAACCTTAGCGATCATTATTCTCATAGACAGCAATGAATGGACGGTGTGAGACTGTCTGAACACAGACAGCATCCGAACTGGGCAGCAGCAGACACCACAGTATGAACATCACAGAATGAAAAGCAGCTTGTGCAGTTACCCCTATAACTAACTCAAATAAATGCTCAACACACGACGGAAGGCACTGGCTTCACCATGCCACACAAAATCTTCCAGAAAAGGCTGAACATTCCACGAGGAGGACAAGCCAATCATACAAGAGGCAGGGAATACAGGTGGACACCACAAACCACACCACCATCAGAATGCAAAAACCTGCCAAACATGTTTATTGCAAAGAAAAAAATATATTTTGAATCACCACCATTACCTTTTGTTTCTATTGGACTGATTTTCCCAGGGATACAGAAATAGGACAGGAATGAGGTCAAAGCAATGTAGGAGAGAAAAAAAATATAAAAATACTGCAGAATTTTAAAATCTCATGGTGACAAGAGACAGAACAGCGGTGGGATCTGATATTCATCAAAGCCAAAAGCAAAGGGGACCCAAACAAATCAAAAACTTATACGCCCAGTCACCTAACCCCTACAAACAAACCACCTTTCAGTACTACAAAAGCCAAGCCACTGGGACAGTACGCTGACACAACCCTTGAAACTCCGCACTCTGAAGCTGTAACACTCCATTAATGGTCCAGACTGTGGAGCCGCACTGGGATCCAAGCTTCTGCAGGCTTTTAATCACTGCTGAGAGCATCACTCTGCAGCGTACGACTCCCTCATCCAATTCAGTCAGTTATGATTAATTGACTACAAACAAAAAGAACCATTAAGAGAATGAAGCAGGGGAGAACGCTATACCACACACCACCCTCAATGTTCCTCATCCCGCCTTTTCGGAATTAATGCAAAGGTGCAACAACAATGAAAACTATTATGCCATTAGTGCCTAACACACTTGGGGCGGGAACTATCAGGTCAAACGCGCACCCTGCCTGGGCCTTGGTTCAAGGTGGTGTAGTCAGGGCTTTTAGGATTTCCCCATTGGATAAACACAGGCAACAGCCAGGCACCCTTGAAGCTAAGAGAGCATCATGGTTTTCAGATGCAAATTGGGTAGATTTCCTACAGGAGAACAAGCAAGTCGACCCTAAAATATGTAAGGGAGTGAGATTTATTTGCAGCCTCACGGGATGGGGAATGCTGAGTGGGCATGGACACATGCATGCAGATGCGAGCTCCACTCTCCTACCTGGCTTGTAGGAGATTAACATCCCGTGGGGGGGGCGGATGGTGTTTGTTTCCTCAGTGCTCATCCGCCTATTAATATTTTTCCCCAAACCCAAAACCCAGCACTATATAAAACAAATGGAACACGACAGAGTTGAAGGTCTTCTGGCAAAGACCCAGATCATGTTTCTGTGGTAGATGATCAGGCTGAGGGAAATTCAGATATAAACCTTAGAGAAGCAAACATGACCGCAGCCATGAATAAACAGATCTGGACAGAGCACTAGAATTGGGGAAGAGTTCAGTGTACCTCAGCCTCTTTCCTACGTGTCTGTCTTTAGATTAAAAAGCAGTCTCTCTGTCCCTTTACCACCAACAATGGGACTTACGGATCCAGCAGGATCGATATGGAGCCATATATCGAGCCAACCACATAGTAGCCCATGAGGTCACCTTTCCTTCGAGCAGGGGGAAGGCTAAGCAGGCATTTGCCATCCATCACGAGCCAGCATAAAATAAACCCTCTCCCATCTGGAGGGACACGACCGCCTTGCAGCTTAACAAAGCCCCCGTATTATTAAAGACACCATTAAGCAAACTCACACACGTGGAAGAACCATTAAACTTACAGAAACAGGAGGAAAGCGACGATGAAGCCCTCTGGGAGCAATTAGCTGTACCTGAACGGATGGTCGGAGGTAAGGAACGTGGGAGAGAGACAGATAAAATAGGAGCCACAATCAAGCAGATCTGATTGGTTAGTAAATGAGCAGAACCGTTTAAAACCCAGAGGACAACACAGCATGCCTGCACACCGCACAGTGACAAAGGCCAAGCCCCACTTCTCATTTAACTTCCTCCTTTAACATTTTGATATTGACTATGGGATACGAGTCAATGTGGGCACCAAGACAAGACACTGCAATGCAAACTTAAAGTGTGAGTGGCATGGTCTTTATCCATGGGAGTAATTCCCCCAGCTCACAGCAGAGGGCACTCCGACTCATCTCACTCCTGACTGGACAGGATGGTTACCAGATTGCTGTAGCTCTTAACCAAAGGGAGAGCGTCAAGTGCTTCATGCCAAAACTGTTCTCGCCTCAAGATCATCAGCACCTTCAATATCCCGATTTACATCCCCTCTCGGCACCAAGTCCCACGCACCACCAAACCGAACCCTCATCAGAATGCATACCTTCAAATGAGAAGCACAAGCCTCTTTGTGTGAGGTTAGGGACAAAGGCTCGCAGGAGAACCAGCAGGCAAAGCAGTCTTTAGATAATTAAAAAGCATTAGGATACTGCTGCGCTCCAGGCAGCAAAGGAGATTATTCAGGCGACAGGGCCATCTGAGTCGGTTAATGTTTACGTCCTTCATGACGTGCTTCAGATGGTCCTTATTGGAAAGGACTGTTCCAAATGTGCCAATAAGGTTTTCAGACCATGCCTACCCTAAACATCTAACAATGGTGTCACTAAGAAAATGTCTTCATCCGGGAACTTCTATAAAAACCTTCCATCAAAAGCCCATCCATTCCCAGTTACTAAAGCCTTACCTAACCCTACCTCGTAACCCCATCCAACTGGGACCACAGTAGACAGAAGTCATGGGGCAGAAGGCAGCAAACATCCAAAGAGAAGGATCAGCATAAAACTGATCTCAGGGATGGTGTGGAACACTGGGAGCTGTAACCATGGACACAGAGGAACAAAGGTGCTGGCAACAATCATGAGTAAAATAAGGTACTGACAGCTCACTGGAGTAATTCAGGTTAAGTACCTTGTTTAAAAATGCAACAGAAGATCCCATCTGGGACTTCAGGATACGATCCTATTGCCCTTAACTGGTGTATTACCCACCTCCCATATTATACTGGCAAGATTAATTCTCTTAAAAACAGCAGCACTTTGGTATCCTGCTATAAAAATAAAAAAGTCTCTGAGCCACCTGCAGCTCCCACACACTTGTGGAGGGCAGGTTCATGTGAGCCAGAACAATAACAGCACAATACAGCAGTTTGGAGAAACAGCTCTGCCCCAAGCCAGCTACTGCAGGGGGTCCACTGGATGGTCATTTTAGCAGGTGTCTAAAGATCTACCAGGAAATAGTGACAGATTTAACACTGTAACTGCAAGCCACTTGAAAATATGCTTCCAATTGCCATATTTGCATTTTCTTAATGATTTTATTACTAGTTTCAATATCTGCAATTTAGACGACATTAATTAATCCATACAACAAGTACATATGCATGGGATCATAATGATTGTCTTTCACATAGAAGTTACCTTCTAACCTGCCCTTACTCCTCATGAACATTCATTAGCAATCAGGCAACTTCTATCTGAAATTAAAACTGAGGTTGCTTTGTTGTGCCCACTAGCCACTGGAAGTCAAGGTAACCCCATCCCCCCTCCCTCACTACAGGTGTCCATCACTCCATCACACACAAACAACCTCAATTCACACATGGCGTGTAACTGTTATTCTGCTTCAGCTGAGCCAGCAGCCGCTGGACAAGCATTACCCCCCATCCCCCACCATGCTAGCAAAACCTGGCTCTAGGACGTCCTAATACGGTCGGACGTGCATCGTGCCAAATTTCACTCAAGGCCAAGAATGCACACTGACGTTCCCAGATGGGGGGAGGATGGGAAGCGATCAAAGCTCACCCCCCACTCCCTGCAGCACATGCAGTGGCTGGAAGTGGGCTTCCATTGCTGCTGTGCTCTGATTAATTCCCACTGAGATGTGCTTCGAGCGAGCAGCTTGCGGTGGAGGGACTAAAAGAACAACACAGTAAATAGAAGGCCCTAGTGAGCTGGGGGGAAGAGAGACTAGCGGCAGTGCTGCCTACAGACTGCAGATGCTACTTAAGGTTGTCATGACCTGAGTGGGTGGGGCTGGACTTCAAATCCAACCAATGAGATGCAAAGGGTGGGGCTTAAACAAGAACCACCATTCAGACAGAAAAATGCTTTGAGATTAACCATAGAAACCCTCCATTAACTACCTAGACCATTTAGCAAGCCCATTTAAATTGCATGAAATCATCAAACTCCCTCGTGACAATGAGCACAAATTCATGTAGCTCAAACTGCTTACAATGTTACATTTCACTGTAGATGGTCAAAACAAGCCGCATGGATGAAGGGTTGCCCATATGTCTAAATGTCCTGCCATCACAAAGTAATATATCGCCCGTTTTGTAGAGTTTCACCCCAATTTGGAGACTGGTGTCCCTCGATATGCGAAGGGGCCGTGAGACTGATGGGTCACGTTCCAAGCCCACACAGCTGCGTGCTAGTCCCGCCTCTCCCAGGCACAATGATGAGGTCATGGTCTGTGGGGCGTTCCGTGGGTGCCTGCCAAAGGACACCGAGTGAGCTCATGACTGGCTGCTCGCTCACTCGCTCGCCAGTCCACAAAATTGGCACACAGCAAATGGCCGAGATGTGGCCAAGATGCAGCACGGGGAAGGGGAGGCACTGTGAGAACACGGTGACCCCTCTCAAGGGGGCTGATGATATATCTGTAAGTCCTGTGAGAGAAGATGGTGCCCCATCCACTCACAGGACACAAACGGGACAGAGCTGGATCACCTCTGCACAGATCTCCTGTATGACATGCAAGGATTTGAGCCTCTCACCTCCATAGTCTATTACTGCAGCATCAGCATGTCCACAAACTACACAATACCTTTTCAAAACAGCTGTTAGTCCTACAAATTCAGCTATTAACAGAGGGACCGTGCAGTCATCTCTTATCACTAGGGCCCTGAACATAATCATTGCATATTTCAGTTAAACCCTTCTTCCCATAGCTGAAGGCCCTCTGGAGTCCCCTGTAAGGGATTCGCTAAGTGACAAAGCAATCGCACTTGCTTTCACATCTCGCAGATCCTGGGCCGTGGCAGCTTCTGCTCCTTTCACGAGACAAAGACGCTGACAGACGAAGGCATGCGTGCGTCTCTGATATGCAGAGCTCAAGCAGAGCGAAAATTGTGGGCTGAGCCGTTTTGGGGAGACGTGCGACATCGACGCTGACAAAGATAATGGGGGCAGGGAGGGGTGAAGAATACAAATTCAGCTGGGAACTAGGTTGTGATACCAAAAAAAAAATTTAAAAACGGGGTGCTTAACACACCTTTGAGGAAGGCAGGCATTCCTCAGAGCACACAAGCAGCATGTTCGTTTGGGCTCAAATGAGCAGCATCTGCTGGTCATGATAAACGATTTCCTCCTTCATTAACCAAGGCTATTCTGCCGGGGTGGGGGACACGACACTTCAGCTGCAGAAGCTCAAGATGGTGACAGCTGCAGGCACGATCAACCTGTGCAAGAGGGAGATCTAAAGGAGTCCACAGACAGACACTCATGGTAAAGCAGACATTTTTTGTAAATTCAGTACTGGCCCTGGCCACTCAGTGCCATTAAGGGGGCCACCATCAAAATTCTTGCCGCTAGGTCCCTCAAACGTATGGATGTTTACATTCTCACTAGATACAGAGGCCTTGGGGCATGCTGCTGTTAGATGCTGAGCACCAGGACATACAGAACTTTATTTTAATACATATTAGCCCTTTGTATATAAGCTAGATTAGATCTGTTCAGATGCCCCAGTGAACATGTCATTTCTCCCCCCCAAAGAAGCCCTCTGAGGCTGACAACACACAATGTAATTCCTCCAAAGTATATTAATAACTACTTCTCGTGCGGTTAACGAGAAATTAAATATTCAAATTCATACACATAGCAGTTGTCCTTCATCACTAACAAAGATGTTATATGCCTTGCCAAGTCACAAAAATGTAAAACATCCCGTGTTCAGAAAATTAAGACTGAGGCAATTGTTACTTAGCAACCAAAACTGTCAAATAGCATGACAAGGTAGTTAATGTCCAAAATGGTAACACTGCATATCTCCACTCTGACTATAACTCCATCATACGCATTTATAACAGTGGCCTGCCAGCAAATTACTGTATAAGAAAGCCATTTCATAGCTTGATGGCTTGTAGGGTGCGAAAGGCCACCTGAGGACCACTCAGTGCTACAGAAGTCAGCCAGATATAGTTTAGTAAACCTTTCAGCCGTTATCTGTCATTTCCAGTATAAATTCAGGTGTTTTTGTCTGTTCAACTTCTAGGCACTACAGTCTAGCCTAAGCAGGGGGAAAAAAAAAAGTCTGCCATTAAACCAAAAATAATCTTAATAAACCAATAAGAACAACCACCGGTGAAATTGCTTGAAATGGAGAGAAAACGTAATACTACCAGAGGTGTATCACACTGCTGAGAATCAGTAAGAGCTTCTGAGCCAAATGCTGACAGCAACAGATCCACTATTGTCTGAAAATAAAAGGGACAACCAGAAATGAGTCCGCATTAAAGCCCAGAACCCACAGAGCCACTGGGCCTTGATTAACTGGATTACTAGCTGGAGGAGACAGTGTACACTCAGCAGCAGTCACTCAAACTGTACATTGGGGGAGGGACTAAGAGGCGATGCAGGCAAAACGAGACAGCAATTAAAACATTTCCAGGGAGCTGCATAGAACTTGACTGTTCAATACTGGAATGAAACTGTGCCCTTCCTACACAATGTCCTTCAGAGAGAACATAGGGCGCAACAAAATAGAGGTACTACCGACTTATCACTTCTTGAAAAATAAGACCGGGGGTAAGAGTACAAAAGGTTTGAGGGCTACCCCATCGTCCCAGAGCTCTCATGGGGCCCACAAGGAGCCAGACAGGCTGCAGGGCCAAGGCTGTAGGGGTGCTGGCAAATGCACAGCACAGGGATTAAAAGACACAAACCGCCTACACAGTTGACTGGCCAGATGACCTGAATCGACTCTATGGCCTGTTCACACTTCCCCGCCCGCCCACACCCACAGGAATCTCATGTTCATTAACCCCACATGGTGCCTCAGAGGTTTTTCACCACATCCCCCCCCAACAACAAAATCCCACAACAAAGACAATGAAAAGAATGCATGCCATTTCCTTAAATGGCAGACCGCAAACCTCATTAGCGTAGCCATGTTTTTTTATTTTTTTAAATGACAACCACAGTCGGCAAATATCACACAGCATCGGAGGTAGATGTTGCGCGACAGTCAGACAACGTAGTGACAGGATGTTTTACATCCTCCAAACGAATGTGTTTTCAAATGCACCACAACCGCAAATCAAAGAGCTTACTTTAAGTAAGCTTTAAGTAAAATAAGGGGATTTTCAGACAAATGTAGCTCAGTATGACAGCTGCCGATTAGCCCTCTGGGATGTGTCTATTAACCCCAGCAGGAAAGGAAGGAGACAAAATCCGGCAGAAGGTCTTTAAGCAATGGCTTACCCTCTGTCTGATGCATTAAAACCCATCCGACAACTTATTTTCTTTCCTTGATTTTCCACAGCCGAGCCACATGACAAAGTGAAAACACGAATCACAGGAAGGTCAGACACACCTCTACTAGAGTGGGGGTGTAAAATCCATTCACACTCTGCAGTTGACAGGTTGATTTATACACACACACACCCCTGTACTCATATCTTTGTGGGAACCTTCCATTCATTTCTATGGACAAAACCCTAACCCCAGCAATGACAACCTTAACCCCTACCAAGCCTTAATCTTAACCATAAGTAATCAAACAAAATACAAGTCTTTTGAGATTTTTAGTTTTTCGATTGCAGTCACAGATTTTTATAATATTGAATTTACTGAAAAATTGTAAATGACAATATAAGTAATCTCATATCCACGATAATGATATAAATCAAGGCTGCACCTCATATTTACAGATTTTTTCTACAGATCAGCTGCAGTAGGAATTGGACAAAGATCCAATAAAAATGAGCAAAGTCACAAATGTAACGGAATTCACAAATAGACAGGAAGTGATCCACAAATGTGCAAAACCGATTTCAGGTATAGAAATTGCTCTGTATTTGAGGATATGATTTTTCACAACACAAAAATACATATTTGAGGATAGTGATGCATTTGTGATTTTTTTTTTTTTCTCAGCTGCGGTATGTGGAGCCCCTAAATGGTCTGGGTGGGAAAATATTTTTTGATATAGCTGCGAGTTCTCTTGCAATATACTTTTCTATTACTAATAATAACTGTACTGTGTCCTTTTAAAGTACAAAAGATAGAATTAATGGACTAATAAGTATAAACCTAAATGATTCAGACACGACTTGTAAAGTGTGCTTTAAGCATTAAACTATGGGGGACAATGCACACAAAGTAACTTTCGCATTATGTATTCTTAAATGCATTTATTTCTTAATTGCACTGTCCATTCATAACCAGTCACTCTAAGCAAGACAGAACAGCTACTGACGAATTGCACACACCAACTTTGAAATGTTATTTAAAATTCACCCTTAAAGAAATCTGGAAAAGCAAGGGGTGTTGAAATACCTTTCAACAAAAGCAAGCAACAAAGATATTTAAATAAAATACATATTTTCCCCACACAGACCTCTTAGGGGCTCCGTAGTGGTACGAACTGGACAAAATCCACAAATCAAAAGGAGGGAAGCCACAAATAACGCAATCCACAAATAGACAGGACGTGATCCTTAAATGTGCATAACACGCTTCACATGTATAAATCGCTCCGCATTTTTGTGGATGTGATGTTACACAACAGAAATTTAAAAATACATATTTGTAGATAGTTAAATATTTGTTGAGCTTGGTACATATTTGTCAATTACCTTTTGTGGCTTACAAATAAAGTCCAATAAAAACTTCCATACAAGTGCCGCATCCCATATGCAAGTATCCTTGCAAACTATCATCCAAATCGATGAAAAATGTTGACGTAAACAGTGTATTTTTCAACACCACAAAATAAACGATAATATGAAATGAAAGACATTATTTTGTCATTAGATATAAATCGTCAAATTGCACAGCCCTAGTCAAAATAACAGGTTTTTCACCACATTGTGGGGACATCTGGTCCCCACAATGTAATGTAAACCTGGACGACACACACACACACACACACACACACACACACACACACACAGACAGCACTAAAATACTGCAGAGGTATCAAAGAGTAGAATGCCAAGTAGTAGGGCTTGTTGATGCAGCTCTTGCTGTAACGCGGCAGCTTCTGCACAGGATGCTCAGGTCACTGACTGACCACCTGTTGGTGCCCTTACCTGTAGGCCTCGACGTCTCAAGATGCTGGAGTCGTCCATGCTGCCAGAGCCAGACCATCAACTTCTCCCGCCCTCAGTCTACCCCTCTAGTGAAGGCAGATCCCACCGGTCCCTCCCAGCCCTGTAGGCTGATGCAGAGTACTTGTCCCCTGAGCCAGTGTGTACACACTGGCGGACTCCAGTGTGTCGTGCAGAGTAGGGGCCGCAGCGATCAGGGCCTGTGGGGCAGCCGGCTGGCTCTGGACCCGTCCCTGTCCCACAGTGAGCAGCCACCTCTGTGACCCCGCCTACCCGGCCAATCCAGTCACTCTCCTGCTGCCTTCCTGTATGTCACTATGCAATCAGCATATTCATTCCCAAGAAGCTAGTGAGTCTTAAAATATTCTTAAGAAAAGAAAAAGATCTGGGTATTAGACACTCGCAGAGTTGTTATTTTTTATTTCCACTCAGATTGTCTTTGCTGAGGAGAGAATAAATGTGATATGTGATCCAAAAACAGAGTCCTCCAAGTGCTTCCTGAGGCTCAAAACAGGGAATCTCTCAAAGACTCAAACATGGGTCTCCTCTCCTGGCACGTGGAAGTGGAGGAGACCAGTGTCCTTTGCTCTTTTCCAGCAGCAAGCATGCTCCGTGCTCTCCACCAGCAACCTTACACAGAGGCGACCTGGCCGACTGACCAGCTGTCCCATTCAGTACCAAGGTGTCGCTTTTACCAAGCGCAGCCCCGGTGCACCACTTTAGTATCACTGTTTCGCAGTTCCTCTTTTTCAAACCCGTACACAAACCGTAAGTCTACACACACATAAATCCACAGTTATAAATTATGCAGTAAGTAATTTTCCTTAATGACAACTATGAACCAGGAAAAAGAGTTTTGAAAGAAATATTCCATTTACCAGCCAGACACCATCACAGAGATTAAATAGGTCCCATAATAAGTGAAGAGAGAGTGACTGTTCCGCCCTGAAACAGACACAGAATCATAATGAATGCAGACCAAGCACTCCACAGCAAACACAGGCTACGAATCCGATAGGCATCGGATAGCTTGTGCTACAGCTCCCCCAGGGACACACACTGGATCATCGAGCAGAGGCCACCAGCAAACCATTGCTTGTTTTGGATTTGCCAACGTCACTATGAGCCATTCTCTCCTAGGCAGATCTCAGCAGCAGCTCAGGGAAAGGTAAAGGAAACAGTCCAGCAGAGTAACACTACCAGATTCCGTTCCGCCAACAGTGTAACTTCCTGTAAGAGATTCTGTCCTGCAGGTTCCCGACCAGGCGCTGAGGTTTCGGCCCGAGGGTGTGCACGGGGCTGCACGGACACCGCCAACCTTTCTTCTCTTCTGATGGTCCCCGAGCAGCTCCCGTGGCTGGGCGCTTGAATGGGGAGCTGCTGCGAATGCCACACAAAGGGCACGTTTTTCCTCAGGCTTTCAGTTTCTCTCTCGCCTTTACATTCACAAGGAGGGAGCTGAAGGAACAGCCTGTGTGAGCGACTGGCCCTTGGAAGCCGTTTTTCCACAGCACTCTGCCCCTCGCTCTCTCTCCCCCTCTCCAACATGTGCCTTCCCTCTTATTTCCTCTAGCGAGCTGATCACAGGGCCAGTGTTGCTGCCTCAGTCTCCTGTCAGTGGAACTATTAAGCTGAGCAGCCAATCACACGCGAGGGAGGTGGGGCCACACTTGCATGAAATGAATGGGCGAGCAGCAGAGCCTTGCCTCCGATGGCCGCAGCTCTCTCATGCTCTACCTACAGCCCAGCCGGGGCCCATTCTGCGTGTGCGTGTGCTCTCAGCCAGGCGAGAACACACAGCGGTTGGCTTCCCCCTGCGAATCGCTGGCTGACGCTTCCTTATCGTGCTGCAATGAATTAGTCATGACTTCACTGACAAGAGCCTCGGCTGATTAAAAATTTATCACCAATATCTGAGGAGATAAAAGGCACGGACTACTGCATAGATTTAAAGCTGTCAGATGTAACATCTCATCTATGTTCTGTACATTTGAGTGACCTAAATTATGATTTAATTTCCTTTTTTAGCAGTGTTTATTGGCTAATGTATTTTTATAATTCACCCATTGTTTTCTAGACCGCTTTGTTCTTGTTTCTTGAAGCAACAAGCTGCCCCTAGGCTAAGGGGGATTAGGGGCATTAGCGAGAGCATACACAGACAGCCAGGCTGCTTGTTAAAGCTGGCTCTCTGCTCAAGGGGTGCGGGCTTGTCCTGACCAGAGCAGAGGGGAGTGAGCTTTCCTTTATAGCATCTGGTATGGTGGGTGGCAGAATCTACTGATAGATATAGTAAAAAATGTGGATAAAAACATAACTGCTTTCCAGAAAGAAAGATGTTCTCTATCCTGGCTCCCAGAATTAGGGAGGGTGGGAGACCTGAAGCCCCTGGCTGCCTGGGATAATGTAAATGCACAAGGACAGACAAGAACTAGTGCCTAAGGGATACCCCATGGAAGTGACATGTGGCTATTCCCCTAAGAGGTGAAGATGCAATCCAGCTGCGAATGACACCCAGGAACTCCGCACTACCAATTAAACCCCTGAGCCTAGGGCAAGTAAGAGATGTGTTAATTACACACGCCCGTCAGCCTTGCTAATGGCACTCTGTCCAGGGCACCCATTTCTGTCTCAGTTAGTGGTCATGCTGTCCCCGCTGCGTTTTACACCTACATGTTGGCACACTGGCTCCACTGCAGGCATTTACCATGGGCCGATGATCATGAGATGACTCGCGGCATTGAGCCAGACGGCCATGCACCTGGCAGTCGAAGTTTAAGCTTCCTGTCCGCAGTGAACGCGGCCGACCTCGTGCCCCGAGGAGACTCAGGAAGCCTTGCATGGTGCTGGAGCGATGAAGGACATGGCAAGACCAGCTGGCATGGTAAAAAAAGCAGGCCTGCACTCCAGGCTGAAGCCTCAGGGCCAAAAGGATTGTGATCTGCCAATCTGCAATTAAAGGATACTGTGCAGTCTCTCTCTCTCTCTCTCTCTCTCTCTCTCTCCTACACACACACACACACACACACAAACACACACACACACACACACACACACACACACACACACACACACACACACACACACACACACACACACACACACAGCTCCGTAACGGAAGAATAGAGTCCAGGGGAAAGTCACTACAGGGAATGTTAGTCCCAAACTATACAAAGAGAGTTTAGCTTGTAATCTATTTTAAGTGAGTGCTTCATAGCCAGTTAGAAATGACTACTGCACCCTAATCAGTAAATCCTGATATTGCTCATTATGTGAAGTTATGCTCCCAAAAGGCAGAAGTGAAAAATAATGATTCAAAATCGGAGAAGCCAAAGACAGGAATTATCTGGCATAACAGACATGCATCCAACTGCCAAGGCTGAGGTGACCGCAGGTGCAGCATGCCCCGCAGCGCACAGATTTGCTGTTCATCTGATGCAGCGCAAGCAGCCGAGAGATTTACGGGCTGCAAATTGGCCAGCAAAGGTAAAAGGAAACTACTGCGGCAAAATAAGAAGCAGTACGTACCGAACCCTAATGCGAGCGAGAGACACCCTGGTCTTTTTGAGGGCACTGTGGGGCTTATGCCTCAGAAACACCTCCATCAGGCATCCATTCTTCTTAGACCACTTCACATTTGGCGGGAGTAACACTAAGACAGCTGAACAATACTCAGCAGGCAGGTAGGGATAACAGAAGCTGGTTCCCCTTCCTCTACAGTCAACACTCTGCATCACTTTCACTGTCATGCAAGACCACGCCGAAAACAAGATAAAGTGTTTCAGTTATAACCCCTTTAAAATTGAAATCACTGTTATACTGGTAAGTTAAGAACTACGTATTAAACCTTCTACTTCTAAATCCTACTGTCTGATTGGTTTACTCATGCTTCACTTGTTTGTTAAAAAGTGCAGCTACTTATTTGATCCGCGGTCATAAGAAATGTTGTGGCTCTTGTTTTCTTGCTACATTGCTGATTGTGCAAGAAATAATGAAGAGTCTTTGCAAAATTGTCTCCTTTCGGCAACCCTGAATCTTATCTGAGCAGGAATCTGTGTGCATCTTTCAGGAAAATAAATAACTGCGATGCAAATAACTCTATGAAAGGCAGCCTTTGTCTAAGGGAAAACATCCAAAAATGAGTGGCTCAAAGCAGTCACCTGGCAGAAGCACAAAGCAAGTGAGCAGGGTCGAGCAGAGACTGAACCCAGGATGCTACGTGAGGCAAAGCACACTGTTATTGGTTAACATACATCTGCTCATAAGACACTAGTTCTTATAATTCAAAATTCTTAACTCACACAGAGTGTAATATGACAATCCAATGACAGGAATTTGGCCGAAATCCTGACCTAGTCCTCCATTTAGCTGTATGTTTGGCAGTATACACAATATGGAAATTATGGTTCACAGGGGAAAACACACACACAGGAATGTGCAATTATTCAAACTAACAGGGCAAAAATGCGCAAACACAGAGCGACACCCCAGCGTGGGACTTCCATAGGGTAGCATGAAATGGTATAGTCAACAATGAGCACCTGGAGCAATGGCTCAGAGGGCCTCCAGTCAGACAAAGAAAGGGAGAGGAGAGAGACAGAAGGGATAGAACACTGTTTATCGGGAGAGGCAGTCTGCAAGAAATACATATCAGGGAGCAGATTAAGCTTGGAAAAGGGCAGAGGATTGTTGACCACCCAAACGAGCACTACCCAAAAACGGTATTGCTTGATACATACTGTAGCATTTAGGCCCACGCAGTGGCCGCTTCCTAGCCAGAGCCCACAGGAACAAGACCCTTATAACAACAGAAGCAGTTACGGATGGGATGAAACTCCACCGGGAACAAGGGACATGCGATGATCTCACATCATGGTCATTTTTCAAGCAAGGACCAGCGGTAACATCCTTCTGTTTTTCTAATAAGGTGATTCATCTGCTGAGGGCAGTGATGAGATCCCCGGGTACCTGCAATTGCAAGTTCAATGCTCAGGGAGACAAAAAAAAAAAAAGGTCTCATTACAGGACAAGCTCCAGAAAAAGAAACGGCAAGAAAAATAAGGAAGACATGTTTCGAGAAGGCGACTCCCACACAGTCCATTATGCTGTTTGCTGTGTCAACAGTCCCACTGCCTCAAACATCCCACAAAGTGTCTCTGAGAATTTCCATCTCAATGAACATCACACACACCTTGTATATCTACACTGATGCTATATCTTAAGTTGCTTTCCGTGCTCACTTTAGATCACAGTATCAAACCAGGAACCAACAAATGGCACTTAGCTGCCCAAAAGGCCACCAGTACCCAAAGACTCCGTCTGACAAGTTTGGCAGATTTACGTCTTCGCCGCCTCTATGCCAGCCATGGTATCAGCTACTAATAGCAGCTCGGACTCTGTCAGCTGCTCCCCATCCGCTGACACTCCAGATAAAACCCCACTGGTAGCTGGGCCTCTTAGGTACCCAATGGCTTTTTCCCCTTCCCCTTACTTTCCAGCTGTTACTACAACATAGCAAAAAAGCCCTGGTTTTCCATTACAGTCTTTTGTCACAAAACAGTATTATAAAAACACTGCATGCAAGACACCAGAATAAAAGGTCTCCTAACTAGGAAAACATGCCTTCCATTCCAAGCAATAAAATGCTGCAGATAGTGTTCACACCACCAAAATTTTTGTTTCGACATCAGTACTAAGTCATTATTTTCAATATTTGCTATTTTTCCTAAAAAGGGAAGACACTCAAATGTCATTATTGTGCTTTATTTCAAAGAAGTATCGTAAACTGCAAAAATCGGTATTGGTAGGTCATAGTCGAATAAAAATTGGAATCGGCCAAGAAAACTACAATCAGCGCATCTCTAATGCACAACCCATTGCAATGTTGCACTTTACACTTAGCCTGTCTTACCTACTATCGTCTCTTCTATGTCTTCTATTGCACTGTCTGGTGTCGCAGTTTTTGCACACTTGCACTTTATGTAGTCCTGTGTCGATGTAGTGTTATATGTAGCACCATGGTCCTGGAGGAATGCTGTCTCGTTTCACTATGTACTGCATTACTGTATAAGGTTGAAACAACAATAAAAGCCACTTGACTTGAATATTCGTGTCATTTGTGGGCAGGTCAGATAAAATAAAATTTAAGCACATTACTCAAAAAAGCAACATTTGTCGGGGTGAATTAATTGGCGAGTTCAGGTCACTCATGAAACAGACCCATGCACCACTACGGAGAGGCTTTTTGATCACTAATTTCTTTCATGGGCATAATAGTGGAGCAAACTAGTCAACTATCACCTGTTGGTATTTGAATTTCTTGAAAATGTTGGGATGTTTGTCCGATTGATGTCTGGCCAGGTTTGACATGTTGCCATCCTTTGAGAGAAACATTTTTAAAACAGCGCTTGAACAATGGTGCGGCTGTGTTTAGGGGCTCGCCTTTTTTTTCCCCCTGTAGTTGAAATATCTCCATATTTCACTTCGGGAACCCACCTTAAAAGGAGTTCAGGTTTTGCTGAAGCCATTGCCATCTTTTCAAGTGTAACTTCTGAACAAAGTGAAATAGTACACCGCTCTCTCTGTTGTTGCTCTCAGTTGTTTCCCGCAATGTCACACATGCCACTAGAGCAACCTCACCTCTATCAGCATTGAGCTTAGAGATTACTTTCAGCCATATCAAATAGCCATTCACATAATAAAAGTATTGACTTTTGCAAAACGCTGGTATTGTACCACGTTTTAAAAACTCAAGTACGGTGGTTGTTTTTCAGTAATGGTTTACTACGCACCCCTAGCTGTGGGTTATTTTATTTATTTCTTTTTAAACTTAATAGACATCTTTCCAGTCAGTTTCAGAGACACATTACGACCCACATTTACTCCCATTTAAAGAGCCAAACATCCTACTTCCGCAGTTCAGCTAAAACCACCTTGACTCAGAGGTTCTTTTGCAAGACCTTCCCTTATGCTAACCAGCATTTCATTGACAACCCATCAACCTCACAGAAATCAGAGGATGCTGCTTGCACTTTCGGGTTTAAGGGAATCATCCACATTTCAACATCAATGAAAGCTTGTGTGTTTCACCCTCAGGGCGATAAAATCAGTCTTCTGTTCCAGATCTGAAAGTAGGACAAGGACAACTGACAAAGAGAGAGGAGTCCAGAGAACCAATTAAATGTTTCTAGTCCTTTCACAGTAAGGAACAGCACATTAGAATTATACATTCCATATGATTATTTCTTGCTAAATGGACAAGAAAATAAAATACCTGTAAAAGCCCATACCTGATAGCTGGTACTTGCACAAAAAAAATGCAGCATAGAAAGGAGGAAGCGTCCTTCAGACAAATGAATCACAGACGGAGAACACCTTGAGGATATTCTAAATTAGTATGCTGTAAAAATCTGCAGGATAATACCACAACGTTTGAGAAACCTTCAGGAAAGCATATTTTACACCAGGAGAAACCTTGGAATTTTTACAAGTTACCCAATAGGTTAGTGTTACAAAAATGCAGTTTTGTAAACAGTAAGAAAACAGACATAAGGCGATAATAGATCCAAAACCTGCAGCACAGCAAACCAAGAGGTAACTGATGACACCTGATCAAGGATCCAGCTTCTGAAGCAGTGCAGATGGGCACAATCGCAAAAAGGTGGGCTTGACTCTATGCAAAACTCACACTCTTTGGAAATTTGGAGAGGCGATGGGGAATGACAGGCCACCTCTGCAATTGTCCATGTGGGGAAAAAAAAGATTTCAGAGGTGAAAAGCTACATGTAATTAATCAAGAGGCACCAGAGAAGGAACGAGGGATGTGGGAGGAGGAGAAACAAACATGGACTGCATCTCACTGTGGCAAAATAGTATTGATGACTGCAGAACTGAGGGTGGAAAACAGGCGAAGGTGGACTTGGGAGTCAATTCAATTCTCTGCTCGTAATCAGGGAATGCTTCCTAAAACACTCTTGCTGAATTACCTCATCCATATTGTGGAGGCTGTGCTGTCTAGTCCTGGAAGGACTGGCACGTCTTGTAATTATGAGGGGCTTTTCAGCTGTAAATGAATTAGCAGGTATTCTCAAATAGACAGCCAGCACAAACATACTGAAGTAGCAACCAGTCAATAAGGCTTTGCACACTGAACTGTTCTTTACTCCTTGCATCAATAAGATATAACCCAGGCGTGGGCACAGCAAACACATGCCTGAAAGATGAAGACAAGATCAATCCTCAAAGAAAAAATAAATACAATTTGCAAAAGCTTCAATGTTATTTTTCAAAGCTACAGTTGTGCATCTAATACACCCAGACTTTACTGCAACAATCACAATGATTTCAGGCTCATGAACATTCAGCAACATAATTAGCAACTTAAAACAGGCCAATTCATTCTGAGCAGTTAATTTCCACATTTATCCAGATTCTTCAGGGAAACAGTGTATTTTCTCTTTGTTAAAAAATAAATAATTGCTTGGCACAACTTAACAGTTTTTATTTGCCAATGCCAGAGATAAATTTTAAGACTCACAGCAGTTCATTTAGTATATTTTAATACTCTGTCAAAGAATGGGGCTAGTAAGCAAACAGGCCAAAATAAACAGCAATTTTAGAGAGCGCTAAAAGACCCCATGGTTGACCACAAAAATGTGACAGATAAAGTGATACAAGAACCTCATCACCATTCACCCCAGCCTTTACCCAGACATATTAAATACAGACTACTTTCAGGCGTGTCCTCAGCCACATTAAACATGCAGCAAAAGAACCTCAGTACAGCAGCCTTTACCTAGTCTAACTGCTCTCAAACACTTGCCCTGTACTTTAGCCCGTATTTTAATTTTCTGCTGGCCCAGCACTAACTCATGCCCCCAATGTCTTGTTACACTACCTGCTCCTACTCCTAATTCTACCTTAAATTTGTTTGTCATCTGAGATAAAGAAAGCTGACAGTTTTTACACCCTATGGTATTCTGCGGAGCATTCCCTATACTGCTTCATCTAGAAGTTTCCCCATCTCTCTATCAGCTTCTTTGAACGGCCACCCCCCTCGCGCCTCTGCTCCCCATTCTGTCATACCCACCACCAGCGGTTGGAGAGAGTAACCACATCCTGTGGGGGGGCTTTGAGCCCCTCAAAGCCTCAGTGCCATTTCTCCACACCGGTGACAGCTCTGTCAGGATGGCTCTCTCCAATCCCGTCTGCAGCAGTGTGCACTCAGCAGGGTTCATATGGCATGCGTCAGAGTCACACTTCTTCACTGACAGGGATGGGACTTTTCTCACAGCTCCAAGCAGCATTTGAGGTACATTAAAGGGAGTTATAAAAATAAGAACTTCCTCTGCTGTCACCAGCTTGACAAGAAGCATCCTGTAATTGCTCTCCTACTGAAGAAGAAAAAAAAAATGCCAGAAAAAAAAATAGGGAAATGACACACGTCACCATGCTCTAGTGGAACGGATAAGGCAGCAGGCAAGCAGGACACCAGACAGAAAGACAAAACTGCAGTCAAATAAAGGGTGACTTGCAGAGCAAATGGGGTGAAGCGTAATTGCACAGAGAAGACGCTCTCCCAAAAATGTGTACGAGACAAACACATGAAACCTAACTGGTGGCAGCAGCTAGTGAGGTGCTACACCCAGCTCTGAGCCCTGCTTACAACACCTGCAAGAGCCTGGCATACACTGTGCCACCAAAAACAGGGGGAGGAAGGATACATCTCCTGCTGCAGACACATGGATTAATAATACTGACTGTTAAACTCCTAGTAAGACATGTTTACAGCCCTCTGTACATACTGTACCTCAAGTTGAAATAAACCCCAATGTGCCGTTTTCTGCAGCAGAGCTAGTT
Organism: Mormyrops attenuatus; assembly: GCA_026777985.1. Taxonomy (NCBI): domain Eukaryota; kingdom Metazoa; phylum Chordata; class Actinopteri; order Osteoglossiformes; family Mormyridae; genus Mormyrops; species Mormyrops attenuatus. Next base: position 18,148,412 of record JAODKC010000036.1, on the reverse strand, counting down.
TTACAGCCGTGACACAAAAGCGACATCACAGCTGTCACTGCCTTGGGCCCCCAGCAGGCTTCACGGCAAACAGAGCAGCCCCTGCAGAGCCCAAAACCACAGAGCTTACAACATGGGGGGGCATGTCGGCCCTGTGTGGCTTTTCAGCTACAAGGCCAAGCTCAGTTCAGCGGCCTTCCAAACAAAGGCTTCGACCACACAGGTTTCTCTCTGCGTCTTCAGAGGCCCCTAAGAATGGGTCAGAGCTCTGCCTGGATATAATGTTACAGCCACAACAGAACCAGATACCCTGTAATAGAAGCTCAGAATGTCTAGGAAGGTTTAAGAGCAGTGAAGAAAAAAATCCAGGCATATATGCACTTAAAGTGCATCAGTGTAATGCCAATTCAATAATGATCAATGAGGACACCAACGATCAATAGAGTATAGTGAGCTTGTGATGGATTTACTGTAACATGATGCTCGCTGCATCTAAGAAGCACTCAGAGGCGTGCAGGCGAGGGTCGCACAAGCCCCGCAATCGATAGCGTACAGATGACGCGGGCACAGCCTGGCTGTGCGATGACAGACACCCCAGATGCACGTGCCGCTGGCAGTGAATTTGGCACGGAATGGCGTGGGGGTGGATGTCTTCGACAGGCCGGTTCAAATCTCACAGTGTGCGCATACCCCTCTAGGCTTTATCATTGCTGTGTGTTTTGCATGTGCACGGGTGTGTGACCGGCCCCGGGGCCATGTGCCAGACTGAGGGATGGGCCGCGTCCGAGGACACAAAATCCGACTGCAGACTCCCCGCGGGATGCAGGGTGGCCTGGTGGCTGACTTCACCCTTTTAACGTGATGGATGGCAGACATTATGCTGAGGCCGGGAAACAAAAGACAGGCCTACTAAAGAATAAATAAAGAAAACCCGACACACCCTCACTGACGATACAGATTTCATAGTGAAGGTTTGTTCCTTCAACAGGGTCACATGTCTTTACAGTGATGCAGGATTCTGCAGCTTCCCATTATCAGGAAATACCAATGGTCGGTCCTTATCAGGGTCCCCTGATAAAGGTGCACAGACGTCTGAGCACTTACCTCCTATTTTAATAAAGTTCTCTCCCTCAAATCCTGGGTTCACTAATAAACTCAACTGTAGGAACATAAAATTTCCTTGTAAGAGAACACGCGGTTAGGAGAAAGATAACCCCACTTTCAGCACAAGCAGAGGAACAAAAGCAATGGAATCAGATTTAAAAATCTGACAGAACATACTGGTTTGACCTGAGTTATTGCTAGTAGCAGATGTTTAATTGTCATAGCAATTTCAACTGCTTAACTAGATTCCTCCTTTGAGAGGCATGCTCTTCTCTGACCTGTGATTGAGACAATCTGTACTTTATCTGGCCTAAACATTAGACTTACGACTGGGTTCGGTTCTAACTGACAAGTTGTATGTCGAAACTGGTATATATAGTACAGAGTACCAGCTACTAACATGGAAAATATAAGTGTCCAGCCTTCTAAAAAGCTAGTTAGGTTATATGTAACATAATAATTTTGTAATTAAAAGGTTTGAAAAACATTGTGTTTCAGTATTTAACTTAAAATAGTGTAAGAAACCAAAAGTTAGTGTCCCACACATCATTAAGTCTACATGTATGGTAGACAATGATTTTTGGTTTGGTTATGAAAGAAAACTGAGCAGTGTGGTCAAGTAATACCACTGCAATAGTCAACAGTTTTTTAGAAAATTTTATACATGACTGTCATTTCTCATTTATTTTTTAATTACCAATTATACCATAAACTATACTATTCCGCGACAACTACGGTGCAGCACGGAGCGTGCACTAGGTAGAGTTAGCATTGTTGGGAGTACAATCGTCCAAAATTTATTTTTATACACATAATTTTTTAAAAAGTTACAGTGTGCAAAGGGTCATATGTCAAATAGGTGATAAGTCAGGGACAGTCTGGAGTACCAAATTACAATCACGGCAGGGGGAGCTGCAAGCTTCTGAGATGGGGACACATACAAAAAAATCCACGCAGTTTAACCAGCTCAATGCCCCGCAAGCAACAGTCCTCTGAGTAAACACCCCCACTCTGAAGAGATGTACACACCAACTGACAGAACCCACTGCCACTTCCTTCAGGTGCAAATTGAAAGTGTCACTAGCTTCTGAGCTGTGAAACTGAATGGCAGGACGATAGGAAGTGCAATTTTACATTTACAGTATGCGGCTTGAGATGCGCCACAGGGAAAAGAGGCTGTTGGGTGCAGGGCTTCCTGCAGAGCACAGGTGAGAAAGTATCCATGGAGCCAAAGTCAACAAGACAAGGAGACCCAAGAAATGAAGAGCAAATAAAATTAATGAGGGGGAAAAACAACCATCTCAATGCAATTGATATTAGATTATACAGTGAAACAGTATAGAACAAACCAGAGTACATGTGACTGGGGAAACGCACACAGGCTGGTGTGGGATTCACATTGTGTCCTCTCCCCACACTACACAGCCAGTATCACTCGGTAGCTGTGTGGTAAATGCCTGCCAGTGCATCCGCATCAGTAAACAGAACTTAACCACTTCCACCCACAGTGGACGCATCCCAATTCTACACTACCACATAACATCACAATGTCGCATCTTCCCTACAAGGAGATAATGCTGCAGCTAAACAAACATGGACACACCATAAATGGCAGACCGTAGCCCAGGGGTGGCCAGCTTGATCCAGAAAGGACCACTGTGTACGCACATTTTCGCTGCACCTCCCTAATTAGATTACTGCACACCTGGCTTTGAAAATCTGACCGAAAAGTTATCCCAAGTATACACACCAGCCCTTTGTGGATAAGACTGGCCACCACTGGTGTACCACAATGTCCATGATTAAATCCAGAGAATTCCCAGATGTGAAACCATCTAAACTCAAAAGCTATATAGAAGAATATGGGGTGGGGGAAATATACACACACACACACACACACACACACTTTATGTATGTGTGTGTGATTGGGGGTGGGGAGACAGAGGCGCAGAGATAAGACTCCTCAGCACTATAATGGTGGAGGAGAGTAAACCGTGAGCACAGAAGCTGCTTCCCCAGGTCTCAGTTTGCTGATACCTTTTGGACCTAATATATGCTGCATTTTCTGCAAACACAGCATCACAGAGTGTCAAATAAGCCTCAATTTTATAGTCTGAGTAAGAGAAACAAGTTGATGTATGATGTATTTCTGTGACAAAAACTCCACTATCCATAACAGCAAAACGATTCATGTGATTATGAGTACTACCAGCACTCTTACTGACATAAATAGGTATATATACACAGATCACACACATATGAGTGAATCTCTTCTAAAGAACCTGACATTAATAACATCTGTGACTGTTGCCAAGGAAACCTTACATTCTTTGCCTCCATTTATATTCCATGGACAAATAACAGGAGCGGCACCTTGACCGCACATTCTGGACAAGGATGCGGGAACCTGTTCCACACACTTACACCTCATGACCAAATTTTGCTATTCATCTATCTCCGGGGAGCCCCACGAGTGCTGAACATGGGAACCTTTCATCCAGCCTCACCCACAATCCCACCAGGCACAGCAACACTGTAACCCAGCATTTCAGCTGGGCTTGAAACAACCTTGTGTGTTCAGCTTTCAAAACGACGAACTGACTAGTCATTCAAGGTGAGCCAAGAAATAAAGCAGTGCATTTGACAGCAATCCATCCACCGGCATGTACTCTGGATAATACACTCAGGTTGTAGTTTCATTAGAATTACACTACAGAAGAAAAATCATTTTCAAAATGTAATGAGTTCATGCATTTTTTTTTTTAAAGCCCGTTATTGGATTTCGCCTGAAAAATCTCTGCCCAGCATTGTGTAATGCCTCTGTTGCAAGAATGCAAATTAAACGTGACAGATTAATGTAACAGACCAACTCCCCACGGACACAATCAGTGAAAAGCACCGGGGATGCTGAAGCAGGACAGCAGCGGCGATAACAACAAGCCCTCATAATTCTTTTTCGCTTTTTTTAGTGAAAGTGAAAGGTGCCTGTAGTCACAATTATAGAGAACCATCACAGATCCAAAAGCAGACAACTTTTTTGTGGTGGGGGGCGGGGGACAATGACTCTGTATAACCAGCCGTACCTTCCAATCTTGGGCCTCCATAACACCGGAGGCCCCCCAATTCGCAAAACTGCTGTGCGTTTCTGATGTTGCCAGATCATGCATTCAGATGGACAGCCGCCGGCCAAAAGCACGGCACTGCCTGCAACCACGAATGTTTTCTCCTCCAACGCCCTCCAACCCCCATGCTCCTTCGGCTGCAGACAGATGGTCTGAACAGTAAGGTCCCTCCCCTGGGCATTTTTACAGAACATGGCAGTAAGCTATTAGATGTGTCTCTCAGGCCAAGGACATAAGATGTTTTATTCAAGATTCGACAAACCCAAAAAACCAACAGTGCACATTATCGAAGGAACACCTGGGTATATTGAGCTGGACTGAAACAAACAGCAGAGCCAACAGTAAGAATTATGCTGTGTCTGATTGCACGTGTGCTAAACTGTCCAGCTGGCCCAGTGCATGGCTGCTCTGCACACATCTCCTGAGCTCACGGACCGGTGTTGGTCTCAATTTAAACATTTCTCTCAGGACACAGGGCCTCGGACATCATTATGGTAGAATTCAAATTCAGCTTGAAATGAAATGCTGGGGCATCCAATGTTTGAAGGTGGAGGAACCATAGAATATTTTGTAGCAATCCCCAATAAGAATTCTGTTTTTCCCCTCTTTCTGTCCACATTCAGAACAAAAGGCAGGAAGATCATGCAGTGTGAATGCCCTGGTGCATAAAATACCTAAATTTATGTCCCAGGTTCGGGAGGGACACTGCTACAGAGGGGCTGCTGAGTGGATGAGAGTGGCATCCTCTAGCCAGCACTGGTATCATTAGGCAAACTTCACTTCAAGTTCTTGATACTACTTCTCCCCAGATGTGGTCAGATATAAAGACTATAAAATTTGCCACCCTCCTTCAGTGCTGTGGATGTACAGTACTGAAATTATGGCTTTACTTTATAGGGCATCACAATATCACACTGCGTCTACATGGCGCACGCACAATAATCACCAGAGCTTTAAATGGAGCCACACTACAGATTGCCAATTTTTGGATATCACAATTCGCATATCATTAATATTTTAGAGGTACTGCTAATCTGCTTCTCAGATTGTTGGCGTAAGTAAACACCTGTATAATACCGAAAAGTAGACTGGGCAAATATTTACACCCATTGCCTAAAGCCCTGATGATTATTGCGCACACACACACACACGTATTGTGATTATATCGCGATTTGACATCGTTCAGCTCTACTAAGCAACACAGTATTTTGAATACCCAGCTAACATGTTAGCATATTTAAAAGCAGGGTTGGGGCCATTCTGGAATGCATTCATCAATTCCAATCCAGATTAGGAAATGGAACTGGATTTGGCATTGGAAAAAAATACTATGGGGAACAGATTTGGAAGTGAATTCGAATTTCAG